>JAEOAD010000055.1:2530000-3162500 GCA_036365145.1 Orientallactaga sibirica
CATGAGATAGAACTAAATGGAATCCAGGGCTGGAGAGACGGCTTAGCGGTTAAACGCTTGCCTATGAAGCCTAAGGACCCCGGTTCGAGGTTCAGTTCTCCAGGACCCACGTAAGCCAGATGCACAAGGGGGTGAATGCATCTGGAGTTCATTTGCAGTGGCTGGAGGCCCTGGCGCACCCATTCTCTCTCTCTCTCTCTCTCTCTCTACCTGCCTATTTCTGTATCTCTCTTAAAGAAAGAAAGAAAGAAAGAAAGAAAGAAAGAAAGAAAGAAAAAGAAAGAAAGAAAGAAATGGAATCCAACAGAATTAAATCAAAATAAACACACTGAGTAAAAAAAAAAAAAAAAAAAAACATACAACTCAATGGAATGGAAGAATTGAACAGAATCTCCAAACTAGAGTAGAATTAAATGGAAAAGAGTCAATTGTAATGGGGTAGCATTGGATGCAATAGAAAGGGATGGAGGGCATCCAAAGGAACACATCGAGCAGGGTGTGCACAAGGCAGGCCCACACTCGGGAAGCAGAGATAGGAAGAATGCTGTGAGTTCAAGGCCACCCTGAGACTACAGAGTGAGTTCCAGGACAGCCTGGACTAGAGCAAGACCTACCTAGAAAAAACAGAAAAAACAAAAGAAAGAAAGAAAGAAAGAAAGAAAGAAAGAAAGAAAGAAAGAAAGAAAGAAAGAAAGAAAGAAAGGAAGGAAGGAAGGAAGGAAGGAAGGAAGGAAGGAAGGAAGGAAGGAAGGAAGGAAGGGGGAAAAGAGAGAGGGAAGGGAGGGAGGGAGGGAGGAAGGAAGGAAGGAAGGAAGGAAGGAAGGAAGGAAGGAAGGAAGGAAAGAAAAGAACAGGGTGAGGGGACAGACATGGGTGGCATAGCTGGCTTCCTGCACTGACTTCATCCCCACTCACCCCAACAGTCTTCCCCAGGGTGCTGCTGCGGACACTGCGCCACCCCATCTTTCTGCTGGTGGTCCTGTCACAGGTGTGCACGTCATGCATGGTGGCAGGCATGGCCACCTTCCTGCCTAAATTCCTGGAGCGCCAGTTTTCCGTCACGGCCTCCTTCGCCAACCTGCTCATTGGCTGCCTCACGATCCCCTTGGCCATCGTGGGCATCGTTGTGGGAGGCGTCCTGGTCAAGCGTCTCCACCTGAGCCCCCTGCGCTGTGGCATCCTTTGCCTGCTGGGGGCGCTGTTGTGCCTGCTGCTCAGCCTGCCCCTCTTCTTCATTGGCTGCTCCACCCACCAAATCGCAGGCATCACCCAGCCCCTGGGGTGAGTAGGCCTGTGTGTGTGTGTGTGTGTGTGTGTGTGTGTGTGTGTGTGTGTGTCAGGGTGTGCAGGGAGGCCAGGAGACAGACAGAGGTCAGGTCAGAGGACCACATACCTCACTCTCCCCTCCTGTTGCAGTCACCCACTCAGTTGCTGGCATAAAACACCTGACCAAAAAACCAGCTTGTGAGAGGAAAGGGTTTATTTGGGCTTACAGGGGAGAAGCTCTGGTGATAGGCAGGGGAAAAGATGATGGGAGCAGATGGTGGACATAACCCCCTGGCCAACATAAAGTGGACAATAGCAACAGGAGAGTGTGCCAAACACTGGCAAGGGGAAGCTGACTATAACACCCATAAGCCCGTCCCCAACAATACATCACCTCTAGGAGGCTCCAATTCCCAAGTTGCCACAAGCTTGGGCACCTAGCAATCAGAACACATGCATTTATGGGGGACACATGAATCAAACCACCCCACCTCCCCTGACAGCACCACCTCTCCACTCCGGCCACAAGGCTCTATCCATTTCCCTTGGGGACAGGCAGTGACTCACTCTCTGTCTCTCTCTCTCCTGCTTCAGAAGGGGTTTGGGCAGAAATTTGGGGATAGGAAAGCTCAAGCCTGGGATAGGCCAGAGGCTGATCCATGGTGCAGCCCATCTCCAGGCTGGCTGAGCCCTGTGAACCAGCAGAAGTGAGATGGACGCCACAGTGCAGGACGCAGGACCCAACTTAGCAGGAGGGAGGCTTTTTATTCCCAACTAGGATTAGGCCTATCCAAGAGGAGGCAAGCTCCCTCACTGGGGGAGCGGTGAACAGGGACTTGGTTGTCCCATTCAGAAAATCAGTGGAGTGAACTGGAGCCCTGGGAGTGAGGAGTTGGCAACTGTGGTCCTACAGGTTCTTAGAGACTGGGAACTACAGTTCTGTTTTTCCCTAATGTTCTAGAATGCCTCTAGAAAGGTGTGAGGAACCACTTGCTTCCACCTTCCCAGAAAAAAGTGCCTGGTATCTTGCACCCTCCCAATTTTCCTATTCCCTTCCCTTCCCCCATTGTAGCAGACAGCTTCAGGTTTGTTAAGATGAACTTCCAGACCAGGCACAGTTACGGAGGAAGGGATATTTATTGAAGCTTACAGATCCAGGGAAAGTTCCATAATGGCAGTAGAAGCTGGCCCTACTTTCACAGGTCCAAGCAGAGAGAGAGCCACAAGCCAAAAGCCACACCATACAACACACTTCAGGAACTCCAGCTAGACACACTTTGCATATATTTAGATTGGCATTTCAAACCCACCACCACACCTTAGGCCTGGACACCATGATCCACCCAGTGACACTGCCTCCAGCCATGTGGCTGCAGATGAAAACTACAGAATATTAAAACACTGACTATATTGGGGGTCATCTATTCAAACTACCACATTCTGTCCCTAGCCTCCAACAGATTCAAAACCATCACACATTTGAAGTTGTATTTAGTCCAATTTCAAAGGTCCCCACAGACTTGACCAACTTAAGATAGTTCCAAAGTCCCAAGTCTCCTCTGAGATTTAAGATTTTCTCTTAGCTGTGAGTCCTGTAAAATCAAACAAGTTAAATACTTTCAACATATAAAGGCACAGAGTAAACATTTTCATTTGGTATAAGGCATAGCAAGGAGAGACTAGAACAATGCAAACTCAAGCACCATCAAGCAATCATCAAACTTCTGTAGTTCAAGTTCACTATAACCAGAGACTGTCTCTAGATTTTCCAGTTCTGCCCCTCCATCTGGGCTGAGTAGCCAGGGAAAACTTCCATCCTAGGCCGACAGTGCACTCCATGGTAGTCCTTGCACAGTCCTGGTATATCCAAAATATCTTCAGGTCTCCATGCAAACCATGGTCCATCTTCCAAAGGCTCTTCCGGTCCATCTTCCAAAGGCTCTTCCAGTCCATCAGGGCATCACACTCTGCCTCATGCTGCATCTCAGCAGCAGCTCCTGGAACCATGAGCAATTCATGACCACTCCACACATTTTTCATGTTTCCAAAACTAATACCAGGTATGTAGGACACAGCCATATTCTTAATTCAGGGATGAAATAAATAGTAACCTTGTTATTTCTTCAGTCAACTCCTTCCAAAAGAGTTTGCATTTCTAACAGTTTTTCCTCAGGCATCCTCTCCATTGTTTTAATGTAAAGCACTTGGGCCATCTTCCTTAATATTGCTAATGTGTTTCTCAATAGCAGCTTCAGCAACCTAAAACCAGTTTCAGTGCCTGTAATTTTAATTCACTTGAGGTTTTCCAACTTAAAATCTTAAAATCTCAGTCCAATATCTTTAGCCAAGCACATCAGTCCATTACAAATTTAACCTTGATCAAACTCTCTGGGTCTGGGCAGATGAACTCAGCCATCCCTTATGCCAGTAGCTCAGTTCCAACAAAGTCCTCTGGCATCTTTCCTTCCCCTTAGAAAGTTCATAAGCCAATCTTCCAAGTTCACTTCTCTCTGCACTTAGCATTCTCAAACTCTCATCATAATAGTCCATAAAACTTTCCTTGCCACTCCAGAAGGCATCTTCAGTTGCAAGCACCAAATCCATGCCCATTCCTCCAAAACTAAAGTTCCATAAGACCAAACTCCACATGGTCAGGTTCAATTCACCCCAATCCTGGTACCAACTTCTGTAGCAGACAGCTTCAGGTTCACTGAGATGAACTTCCAGGCTAGGCTCAGTTATGGAGGAAAGGATATTTATTGAAGCTTACAGATCCAGGGGAAGTTCTATAATGGCAGAAGAACCTGGCTCTGCTTTCATAGGTCTAGGGAGAGAGAGAGAAGCTGCAGGCCCCAAAAGCTAAACCACACAGCACACTCAAGGAACTTCAGCTAGACACACTTTTCATATCTTTATATTGGAATTTCAAACCCACCACTACATCTTCAGGCTAGACCCTAAGATCCACCCAGTGACACCGCCTCCAGCCAGGTGGCTTCAGATGGAAACTACAAACTAAAACACTGAATATATTGGGGCTACCTATTCTTTTTGTTTTGTTTTGTTTTGTTTTGTTTTGTTTTGTTTTGTTTTGTTTTGTTTTGTTTTGTTTTGTTTTTTGAGGTAGGATCTCACTCTAGCCCAGGCTGACCTGGAATTCACTCTGTATTCTCAGGGTGGCCTTGAACTCATGGTGATCCTCTTACCTCTGCCTCCTGAGTGCTGGTATTAAAGGTGTGCACCACCACCCATCAAACTCCTGGGAGAGGTTGTTGAAAAATCCTTTCCTGCCTCTTCCTCAGAATGATCTCACTTTTCCTGGAAAATGTTCCAGGCTTAGGTTGGCCCAACACCCAGAGAGAATTCCCCCACTTCTTTGTCCTACACCCACCTCTTTGGCTTCTTTCCCTGCACTCAGGTGCCAGCTTCCCTCGTCTGAGCTCTTATGTATGGCTGCAGGAGCGGGGGGCACCTCATCTCAGGACCAAAGTGCCCCAGCTCCCACTCTTATCACCTCAACCTTTTCTCCTTCCCTCTCCTTTTCCCAAACAGCCTGGCTGTCTGGAATAGGTCCTACCTTGTGCAGAGCCAGCCTTTGGCTCTGTAGCTGTGCCCTCCAGATGCCCCTGGTCAGAGCAGGGGGCAGGTTTGCCCAATGATGTTTTAAGTGCAAAGTAAATGGGTATTGTGCTACAACTTGTTCAAAGTAAATGGGGAAAACAAGCCCTTCCTTCCTGCTCTGGTGTCTTCTTCCTTCTCCCCTCCCCCATCCTCAGTTTTGACATCTCATCATACCATGTCCATGTCCTCACCAATAGTTTTGCAATATATTGTTTTGAGCTCTGGATTTTATTAAAGACTTCTTTATTATTATTATTATTTGTTAGTTTTTCGAGGTAGAGTTGCACTCTAGTCCAGGCTGATCTGGAATTCACTGTGTAGTTTCAGGGTGGCCTCAAACTCACAGTGGTCCTCCTACCTCTGCCCCATGAGTGCTGGGATTAATCGTGTGCACCACCACGCCCGGCTGAGAACCTTCCATATAACTCTGCAACCAGTGATTTGAACAGCTGCCCATAGCCAAGTCTCCCATAGTCTCCCACACAGCTAGCAAGTGCAAGGCCTCCTTTGTGTCCCATTGAGCCCCATGGAGCCAGGAGCGGGCCACTTCCCACCGAAGCAAGCAGGTTGATGAAGGAGAGTTGTGGCTGAGGGAGAGCCTCTCTCATCTCTCATCCCTCATCCAGTCAGCCTTCCAGCTGCTGGCGTGGCTTCTGGGAAGTGTCTGGGCAGCCTTCTGGTGTTTCTCAGTGCCAGCCAGCCGTCCTCCCAGGAGAGAACTGCCAAGACAAGGCCTTGTAAGACACAGAATCCCTGTGTGGCGAGGAGGACCTTCCTCCCTTGTCAGAGGAAGACTCACCTTAAGGAGGGAGGCGCTCATGTATACTGTATTCCCACATCTTCTCTTGTCAGCCCTTTCTTTCTTTCTTTCTTTTTTTTTCTTTCTTTCTTTCTTCCTTCCTTTCTTTCTTTCTTTCTTTCTTTCTTTCTTTCTTTCTTTCTTTCTTTCTTCCTTTCTTTCTTTCGTGTGTGTGTAGGCCAGAGGTGAATGCTATTTCTCTTTCTCTAGAGCTTTCCACTTTATTTATTGGCACAGGTTCTCTCACTGATTTGACTAGACAAGCTAATGAGCAAGCCCCAGATATCCTCTTATCTCTGCCATCCCAGCACTGGGATCACGGGTGTGTGCTGCCACCCCCAGCATTTTATGTGGGTGCCGGAGGATCTAAACTCAGGCCCATGCATTCTTGCATGAAGATCACTTGACTCACTGAACCCTCTCCCCAGCTCTTCCTCTAAGACTTTCTAGGGGCCATTTGGACAATTGTCCCCTCCCAGCCTCCTGACCCCTGCCGGCCCTCTTTAAACAGGATCAAAATTTTGGTAAGCTTGCCAGGCCCAGTGATCAACCCGAACCTCCTACCCTAACCCTAAGAGGGGAAGCCACAGCATCCTCCACCCATACCCGGCTACTGGCACCAGCCTCTCTGGGCCTCTGTCTCCTACCTCATGTGCCAGGGACCTTACCACCTCCTCACAACCCTCCAGGGTGATCTGGCCCTTGGAGCTCAACTTCCCACTCTCTCAACTCTTGTCCATGTCCACTCCCAATCTTGCTCTGACCAGATGGGTCATGGGCACCCTTGGGGTTTGGAAGCAGGTCATCAGTGGAGGGGCCAGTGTCCTTGGACACAGTGAGCAGGACACCAGAGTGCACAGAGAGGTCATGAGGCTGCAGGAGGACGATGGGGACAGAAGCGCACTTAGCCCAGTGACAGAGGCAGGCGCAGGTTGGAGGCCCCATGGATGGCAGGTGTCCTGATTGTGCACTGTGCACAGCAGTACATTTCTGAGAGAGAGAAAAAACAATAATCCTTCTCATGGAGAGAATGGCCTCTTCATTTAACACTTGCTTCTAGAAGGAATTTCTCCTGGGTTCCACCAAGGTGCAGGGATATTTGCAGAAACTCCAAGCTGCATAGAGTCCAGATAGGAAGGGTGCACCCAGGCTCACCTCTTCTCCCATTAGGAGACCCCTGAGCTTCAAACTGTTCTCCCTGCTCAGCCCCTACCCCACCCACAGCTCCTTGGTGAGGCACGCAAACTCTGCTTCCGCTGAAACCTCCGGTCATTGCTCTCGGGGTGGGAGACAGACTGCAGGGTGAGAGATGCCAGTGGCCTGAGGAAGGAAAGCTGGGCCAACTCTGCCTGCCTTCTCTCTGCCCAGCCCTCAGCCAGAGACAAGGCTGTTTCCTAGCTGTGCAGAGCCCTGCTCCTGCCCGTCAGATGATTTTAACCCCGTGTGCGACACCAGCGCTCGTGTGGAATACGTCACGCCCTGCCATGCGGGCTGCACAGGCAGAGTGGTCCAGAAGGTTCTGGACAAAAACCAGGTGAGACTGACTTCCAGTCTAAACCCTGCATCTTGCGTCCTGTATCCTCTGCCTCTTCCAGTCTCTGCGAGCTTGTCAGCTCACCTCTGAATGCTCTCCCGGTCTCTGGCTTGCTCCTCTTTGTCGCTGGCTGTCTCTTCTGCCATTGGCAAGATGCAGAGCATCATTCTCTCCATAAGCTTTGTTGCCAGCCTAGGCCTTGGGAGATGAACCGGAGCTGGCTCCCAGCTATCCTCACAATGGAGACAGTCAAGGAAATAACCTACGGGAAGACCAGGCTGTAAATGAGCAGAATTGGTCCTTGGCAGTACATAAAGGGTAGAGGACATACAACATACCCAGGAGGATGGCTCCCAGGGAGGTGGCATCTGTGTCAGATCTCTCAGGGTGAATAGACAAATGAGGACCTAGGAGGAAGGGCTTTCCAGTCAGAGGCCACAGTGTGTACAAAGATTTGAAAGCACACACAAGCATACATATGTACATGTTGTACTTACAGACCCAGGGTTTCTTGTAAAACTGCGTGTTTACTTATGTGGGAATGAGAGAATGCTGCTGGAAATGAACTCCAGATGCCTATGCCACTTTGTGCATCTGGCCTTTACGTGGGTGCTGGGAAGTCCTACCTAGGCTAGTAGGTTTTTCGAGCAAGCACCCTTAACCACTGAACCATCTCCTCATCTCTCCACACACAGTGGAGGGAATTCGTGGGAGTAACAGCACATGAGATGTGGAAGGCAAAGAAGGGCTGTGAATGCCAGGGAAGTCCTGCCTTTATCTCCCCAGCCATGGGGAGCCGTGGGTTAAGCAGGGGTGCCTATGGTCACATCTGTGCTTGATCACACCTGAGTCTCCACTGGACAAAGAAGAGCAGATGCAGGGTTGACGAGACAGCTCAGTGGTTAAGGCACTGGCCCGTGAAGCCTAAGGACCCAGGTTTGATTCTCCAGGGCCCATGTAAGCCATATGCACAAGGTGGCACATGTGTGTGTGGAGTTCATTTGCAGTGGCTGGAGGCACTGGCGTGCCCATTCTCTCTCTCTCTCTCCCCCCTCCCCCATCTCTGTCTCGAATAAAAATAAAGAGCAAGCTGGGCATGGTGGCGCAAGCCTTTAATCCCAGCACTTGGGAGGCAGAAGTAGGAGGATCTCTGAGCATTCGAGGCCACCCTGAGACTACATAGTGAATTCCAGGACAGCCTGAGCTGAGCTAGAGTGAGACCCTACCTTGAAAACAAAACAAAACAAAACAATAAAGAGCAGATGTACACCGGTGAGGAGGTCAGTCAGTCAGCAAGTTTTCACCAAGCTCCTCCTAGGGTCTGACTGGGTACAGAGGACTAAGGACCCAGAGTCAAGGGGCCTGGCCCTCAGGGAGCTCTAAGGTGGGAAATGAGGGCAACAGCAGTACATTCTGTGTGGATTTGAGGAAGACCACCAAGGCCAGCTGCCTACCCATCTATCTAGTCCACGCTAGTAGCCTCTGAGCTTAAATCCTTCCAAAGCGCCCAGCTTTGACTTGGGCTTCCCATCTTCATGCTTCACAAAGTGTCTGAGGTTGCCATAGTGGGAGGTGAGAGACCTGGGTGGCTTCAGTCACCCCAGTCCAACGGGGTCACCTTGAAAGCTAATGGCACCTGTGGCAGGGCCCCACTGATCAAGAAGCCATGATCTATGGGGGAGAAAAGGGAAGCCCAAACTTTTGGGGCTTGGCTTTGCTCATGATAGACACCAGGGGAGAGGGAAAGGGAGGGTGGGAGGTATTTGCAACCAGACAGCTTTCCCTGGCTGAAGGCTGCCATCACACACACACAGGGGTGGGGGGGGGGGACAAGAGCCAGCCTGGGGGCAGCCTGTTTCTTTCTGGTTTTTAATATTTTATTTATTTATTTGAGAAATAGAAAGCAGGAGAGAGGGAGAGAAAAAAAGACAGAGAGAATGGGCACACCAGGGTCTCTAGTCACTCCAAACAAACTCCAGATGCATGCGCCACTCTATGCATCTGGCTTACATGGATCCTGGGGAATTGAACCTGGGTCCGTAGGCTTCGCAGGCAAACACCTTAATCACTAAGGCATCTCTCTGGCCCCCTTTCCTGTTTCTTTCTAGCTTACAGTCAGGGCTCAGTCTGGACAGAGCCAGCTTGTGTACAGGCATCTAGATTGCCTGGATCCACAAACCATCAGTGCTCAGCTGACGGACAGTCTGTCTTGACTCCAGCCAGGCCTACTTGTCTAGCTGTGGGCCCTCAGGTCCCTTCACAAGCTTCCTGGGCCTTAAGGTCTTGGCCAGCTCCTGCCCTTGAGAGCTCTGAAAGACTCTTCTCCCTGCTTCTCCCAACCCCAGGTTTTCTACACCAACTGCAGCTGCGTAGCAGGGGGAGTCACAGTGTCCGCAGGCTCCTGTGAATCTGCCTGCAGCCACCTGGTGTTTCCCTTCATTCTCCTGGTCAGTCTGGGGGCAGCAGTGGCCAGCGTCACCCACACACCCTCCTTCATGCTCATCCTGAGGTGAGAGCGGGACTAGCAAGGTGGGTGGGTGCCAAGAGTACAAAGCATTCCAGGGAGGGGTTGGAGGAACAAGAACACTCAAATGTCACAACAGACCTGGGCCTTCCTGTCTAGTCGCTAGCCCCACAGCAGCTTGCTGAAGGGAGACTTTCTCCATATCGGGAAACAGGCTCAGAGACCTGGCCCCGGTCCTGTAGCTCAGGTCCTTCCTTGCCCCCAGGGGAGGGGAGGCCTAAGGCCTTGCCCTGGAGTTCCCTAGTGTGGGCACCCTCTGGTGAGGAGGAGGCAGGCGGATCCATCACTCTTGCAATGGATGGAGCACACACAGGAGCTAGCCAAACAGTCAAAACATCCCTGTGGCACTGATCCCGCATGCCCCTCAAGGTACTAAGCCCATGGAAGGGCCCACTGTGGACCCAGCCCATGCACAGTACTTCCCCTTGGTCTAAGATCTTCCTGAGCCTTTGTCCTGAGCGTGTCTGCTGGGCTTGACAGATTGTCACCTGAGGGGCTCCTAAGGTAGTGGCTAGGACAAAGGGACCTTAGAGCAACATAACACCGCTTTTTTTATTCTGCTGGTACTTTTTTTTTTTTCGAGGTAAAGTCTCACTCTAGCTCAGGCTGACCTGGAATTTGCTATGTAGTCTCAGGGTGACCTTGAACTCACAGTAATCTTCCTACTTCTGCCTCCCAAGTGCTGGGATTAAAGGCGTGTGCCACCACTCACCGGCCTCTGCTGGTACTTTTAATGCATTGCTTTCTAGAAAACTGGAAGGAAGTATTCAAAGACAACAGGCTGGGTAAAGAGAAAGAGAAGCAGACAGAAATTGAGAGGGCTGGGGATCCCAGCACAGTGGTGGGGAAACTGGAGCAGGTGTGTGGTTGTCCCAGCTATAAGTTTTTTGGTTTTGTTCTTTTTCTTTTTTTGGTTCTTTGAGGTAGGGTCTCACTCTAGCTCAGGCTAACCTGGAATTCACTATGTCATCTCAGGGTGGCCTCGAACTCATGGCGATCCTCCTACCTCTGCCTCCCGAGTGCTGGGATTAAAGGCATGCGCCATAGTTTTTCCATGTGTAGGAAGAAGCAGAGAATTTGATGGGACCAGGGGTTAAGGGGAAACCAGGGTGATTCCTTGGACCCTGATGGTCAACAGGTAGGCTTAGAATAGGAGAAGAACCAGGCTTTGTAGCTTGGGGTGGGGAGGGTGATAGGTGTGAGGCCTGGGAGGAGGCTGGTGTGCTGGGTGAGAAGGGGCTGGCGAGAGTGTGCTGCTGCGGCCTGGCTCTAGGGCCCCTTAATCACTCTGCTGTGTTCTGCTCGCTCATTAGGGGAGTGAAGAAAGAAGATAAGACCCTGGCTGTGGGGATGCAGTTCATGCTCCTGAGAGTGTTGGGTAAAGAGCCTGCTGAGGGGCCCTTGATGGTGGTGACGGGGTTCCACATGTCCTCTAGGTGTCAGGCCTGCGGGACACAAGCATTAGTGGGACCCAATTCTTGACCTTAACACTCAAGGACACGTGGGGTGGCAGACTTAACCCGGGCATCTGGAGGTGGTATGCCTTGGCCCCACCAAACCTGATGGAAACTCCTGGGATATGTGCTAAGGGATGGCTAGAGGTGAAAGACCCTCCATGGCCCAGCCCCTCCCCTTATGTGCTGGTGGGGATAGGGGACTGAGGATGTGAGCCTCCGCTGTCCCCTGAGCTGCTTCTCCTTTAGCCTGGATGCCCAGCCCTGTGATCCACGGCAGTGCCATCGATACCACCTGCATGCACTGGGCTCTGAGCTGTGGCCGGAGAGCCGTCTGCCGCTACTATGACCACGATCTGCTGCGAAACCGGTGAGGCCTAGGGGGTGGGGTTATGGAGAGGGTGCTGCAAAACAAAACAACCCTGGACCCCAGACTGCTCTCCAGAAGAGGAGAAGGGCCTATAGAAGGGCACCCCCTAAGTGATATAGGTGCACTGTCTATGGTGAACCCACCCAGGCTACAAGCTTCCTCATTCATGCATCAATTCACATTCATTTATATATTTACTTATTTTTTTTGAGACAAAGTCTCACTTCTGTAGCCCATGCTGTCCTGGAACTCACTATGCAGCCCAGACTGATTGCAACCATATGGCAATTCTCCTGCCTCAGCCTCCCCAAGGACTGGGATTACAGGAGTCAGTCACCAAGCCTGGCCAGCTCCCCTTTCTATAAAGTGAGGAAAATGACAGTGAAAGTAAGAGGCCCCCACATCCTAGTCCACCTGGTACAGCCAGACCAAACTCCCAGGCTGTCAGCAGGCAGAGGCAATGCAGGAATCGGTCTTTCCAGCTGTACAGTGAGAGGCTCAAAGGCACCCCAAGGTGTAGATCCGGAGGACTGGGTGGATGTGGGGACAACTTACAGCAGCACCAGGGCCAGCCGGGAAGCTGTCCACAGAGAGTGGCATCTTAGCAGAGGAAAAAGTCAAGCAAAAGCCTTAGTTAGTTAAACAGGAGAGGGGAGTCCTGTTGCCCTGTGGAGATGGGGCAACCCGAGTTCTGCTTGTCAAAGTCCCCCAGCCCTTCAAGAAGAAGCATGGCGAATGGGGCAGGCGGGGATGGGGTGGGGGGACAGGCAGAGCCAGCCTGTATCACACAGCAGTCAGGGACAGAGGAGGGATGTTCAGTCTTCCTCCCAGGACCCTCCCACAGAGCCCTCTCCGGGGGTGGGCCCTGTGGAGTGTCTCTGCAGCAGTGTCTCTAATTGAATAACTAGCGACTCCACTACTCCCCAGGCTCCTGAGTTCAAGGTTTCCTTGTCCTTCCTTCAGGTTCATTGGCCTCCAGTTCTTCTTCAAAACGGGCTCCCTCGTGTGCTTTGCCTTGGTTTTGATCATCCTGAGGCAGCAGAACAAAGACGCCAAGACCATGGCCGTTGCATCCAGCCCCGCCCTGGAACAGCTGTTAGTGGCAGGATCAGAGAAGAAACCAGAGAATTCCAGGGTGTGAGCCGGCTCAGCCCCATCTCGGCCCGTAGAGGCGGCAGCCACAGCAGTGCGTTCTCTGAGCTCTGTGCCCATCCTTGGTGGGTGTCAAAAGCCTTGCATTTCAAAATTCTGGGCCTTCCACCAAATTGTCACGTGACTCTGAACCACCTATTGGCCCTCTCTGAGCCTTTCTTTGTGCATTAGAACCAACAAGTTGTTTGGGGGGCCACTTCTGAAACAGCCTGACAATTGACCGAGAGCCAAGCTCTGCTGGATAGAAGGATTGCACTGTGATCTTCCCCTAACAGATAGGAAGCTGAGCCAGAGTAGAACCAGACCGCCCTTCATCCAGGCCCTCAGCCCGGGTTGGCCGCTTACCTCCTCTGTTCAGGTGGGAGTAAACTTTAGCTCTCAGGTTCCATTTGCTAGCAACTGTGCAGTCAAGGTAGACTCTGGTCTCCACCCCAAACCCCGGCTGCCTTCAAGAAGTGTCTATTTGGCGCCCCCTGGAGGCAGAACCCAGAGTTGGTTCTAAGAGGAGCCGGGTAGGCAGGAGGGAGCTGGCCCCATTCTAAAGACTTAAGCGCGGCAGGGCCTTGATGGGGGATGGGGAGGAGCCTTGCCTGAAGAAGATTCATGCTCGCTCACTCTCTCCCTCTCTCTCTCTCTCTCTCTTATTCAGAATGTCCTAGCCTTCTTCTTGGGGGAGTCACAATTTAAGAGGGAGGTCCAGCCCTTGCTTTAAAGACCCTGTAACTTCTGAGACCAAAAGCCCTGTAGACCTGGTCCTTGTTATCTGTGCATCATCAAGCTCTCCAGACTTGACCCAGGGGCCATCAAAGTCATAGAATCCTAGTCTCTCCTCTGGGGCCTGTGTCTGTCCATCTTCCCATGCCCCTAGGGTTGTGTAGCTAATATCTGATTCTGTGACACGAAAGGTGGGGGCGACTTCCGGTTCTCTGATATGTTATCTGGGATGCCCCGGTCAGGGTGAGGCCCAGGCTTAACACAGGCAAGAGCAATTCCCAGGTCTGTGCAGTGAGCTATGCCACAGCAGGCTTGGGTCAGAAGCCCCTGACCTCTTAGACCCTCGCTAAGTCAGGCCATGTCCTGCTTTCTGGCCACTCTTACCAGGCCTGCTTGCTTCCAGGCAGCAGGAGAGGGAGCTCTGATCTGCTCCCAGTCTGTGACCATCACATACCCACTGGCAGGGACTTGCAAACGGGAAGAGAGATTTCCCACGGGGAGGGAGCCAAAGCAGAGGCTCCCCCACCCCCACACTGTGGGTCCAATTCTGAGATGGAAAAGTGCACATGGCTCTCATCCTCTGTTCAGAAGTAGGTATAGAGCCAGGTTTGTGGTGCGCACGCCTTTAATCCCAGCACTCGGGAGGCAGGAGGATCGCCGTGAGTTCGAGGCTGTCTTGAGACTACAGAGTGAATTTTAGGTCAGCCTGGACTAAAGCGAAACCTTACCATGGAAAGAAAAAAAAAAGGAAGTAGGTATAGACATCACTCCTGGTGGGTGCGCGTGTGACACATACATGTATACACAGCACTTGCGAGATAAAGGCAGAAGGGTTAGGAGTTCAAGGCCAACTTTGGCTACACCATGAGTTTAAGACCAGAAGCGCTACATGAAACTCTATCTCAAAAAAATCAAGAAGAAGAAAGAGAAGAGCAAAGAAGAAAAGAAGAGAAGGAGGAGGAAGAGGAGGGATCTAATTCCTACTCTGTTCAACAGTTGACTGTGTTTAACCAATATCTGAGTCTATACTAAACAGCGCCAAGAATTTCAACGTCTCTTCCTCCGAGATGAGACTCTTAGTTCATTTATATTCCTTCTCCTCCCCTCCTCTTCCCCAGGTTGTGCAGAAATGATCCTGAATTATAAATACAGCTTATTATTAAATTTGTCTTTGCATAATGTCTCTTCTGTTACAGAAATTTCTCCATATAAACTGCATTAGAGGTTTGCATCAACCACATTGTTCCCAATTGCTTAGATTTCAGTTTTACTGAGTTCATCATTTCTAGTAGATTATATCTTCCTCTCTCTTCATATTCTGGTCTAATTTCCCTTTGGCTGGGTTATTTCCTCTAGTCATGGTTTCAAAAATGGAATAAGGTCACAAGTCTGTCCTAGTCCTTTAGTCTGATTGCCACTCCCCTTTTCCAGAAGAGTGGCCAGCTCAAAGATTAAGTAACTTGCTGAAGACTGTAGAAAAAAATCAATGGTGGGACCAGAGTTAGATCCAGATCTTGTGGAAACTGAAGCTAACATGACATGGGGAGATATTTTTAAGGAAAAGAATACAAAATTATACCCCCACAATGCATGACCCACATTCCCCATTGATGAGGGTCCCTTTGGAAGAGGGAGGACAGGGAGGAGGATAATGGAGCCAACACTATAAATGTAAAATCAGAATAATATAAATAAAAAAATTTAAAAAAGAATACAAAATTATAAATACAGGTTGAATGTATTTTATCAAGACTCCTGGGACCAGAAGTTTATGGGGTTTGGGTTTTTTTTTTTTCCAGATTTTGAGATATTTCCATAGCTATCATGAGATGTCTTGGAAATGAGACCTTAATCTAAATACAAAATTCATCTATGTCTCCTCTTCACTTTATACACATAGCCTGAAGGTAATTTTATCCAGCATTGTCACTGCTCCTGCATGTGACAGGAGCCCATCACATGAGGTCAGGTATGGAATTTTCCACTTAGGCTATGATGTAGCACTCAGAAAGTTTTGGTGTCAGAACATTTCAGATTTTGGATTTTCATATTAGGGATGTTAAACCTTTTTAAAAATGTAAGTAAGAAAGTGAACATTTACCTAGAATGAGGGGGAAAAAAATCACTCCATCCAGAAAAACAGCAAATTTGTTAAATGACATAACTGCCTTGCCAGACTTAGAACACATGCTCTAAGGCTCAGGGAAAGAGTATAAGAGCCACAGGGTGGGAGGAGTTTTCTGAGGCCTTCCCCACCACACTGCCCAGAGAGACTGGAGCATTCACAACTCCACAGTCAACACCTCTAAGGAGGGTCCTCAGTGGAATGGGGGTGGGGAGAGAGAACTTAACAGTATAACCTAATAGGAATATGAATGTTGTGCAATATGTTCATACAATAAAGTCCTCAATAAAAAGATAAAATACCTACTTTCCATACCTCTGAAATACATTTTTTCCAAGGTAGGGGTTCATTGCAGCTTAGGCTGACCTGGAGTTCACTGCGTAATCTCAGGGTGGCCTCGAACTCACAGTGATCCTCCTATCTCTGCCTCCCGAGTGCTGGGATTAAAGGCGTGTGCCACCACGCCCACCCTGAAATACATTTTTTTTTTTTTTTGGTTTTTCGAGGTAGGGTCTCACTCTGGTCCAGGATGACCTGGAATTAACTATGTAGTCTCAGGGTGCCCTCGAACTCACGGTGATCCTCCTACCTCTGCCTCCCAAGTGCTGGGATTAAAGGTGTGTGCCACCACACCTGGCTTGAAATACATTTTAACTCTGATGATTACAAGAATTTCCCAGAGACTGTCTTCTGGCTCCACATATTTCAGATATTTCTCCTCTTCTTCCCCTGCTTCCTTTCTATTTCCAGGGCCACATGCCACACAGACATAGCCCATGACCTTGGCCTGTGACACTTTAATGTCACAATGCCAAATGAGGCAGGTAGTAAGTGGGTAAGAATATTCCTGGAAGCCATTCTGCATGCAGACATGGCTACCGTGATTTACCTACACACCGACAACTTGAGATTTACATAAATATATTCCAATGAATCCAAATGAAATCCACCCCCAACTTGCCTTCTCCTCAACCAGGTCTCAGAAAATGCCAGTGACTCACTGAGCCACAGAGAAAATTGAAAGGGGGAAAAAGTAGTTAAAATGTGTCCTACCCGTGCAAATTTCACAAAATCTGCCAATATGAGCATGGTTGAGGTGCCTCCTTGGGCCTGAGAACCCCTGCTCCCTGGGGAGCCTTTGCCTCACCAGGAGCTGGCCTCTGGGGGTGCTGACAGCTTGAGAGATGAAGCAGCTCTTCCTTATCCTTTGTTTAAAGTCTTCCGACAGTTTGAATAAGGAGGCTTAGGGAGATGTGCAGCCAAGAGCCAACCAGGGAGCAGAGAGAGCAAGAAGGGGTTCAGTGGGACTGTGGGGCTCCAGGAAGCACTCCCCCACCCGGCCACAACTCTGGTCAGTGAAGAGCCACGAGCTTAGTGTCTCTCCAGCCCTCATTAGGTTCCACTAGTGGTAGACCCCAGCAGCGGACAGGAAAGGACCCAGAACTGACTCCCTCAGGTTCCCTATGCTTGTAGAAGCTGCAAGATTCCAGGACAAGCAGATTCTCCTAAGGAGCTGGGAGCCAGGAGCCATGATCAAGTACCCTCACCACTGCCTGACTGTGCCTTGGACACACCCTTGTTTATGCTGCTCCCTCTACCCAACTGTCCTCTTGGTTCCTATCCACTGTTCATTCTTAGACACAGACTCCATTTAAAATAGCCGGGTATGGTGGTGCACGCCTTTAATCCCAGCACTCGGGAGGCAAAGGAAGGGGGATCGCCGAGAGTTCAAGGCCACCTGAGATTACATAGTACATTCCAGGTCAGTCTGGGCTAGAGCGAGAGCTTACCTAGGAAATCCAAAAAGAAAAAGTCATTTTTAATATTTTATTCATTTACTTTTAGAGAGAGAGAAAGAATGGACACACCAGGGCCTCTAGCCACTGCAAACAAATTCCAGATGCTTGCACCACCTTGTGCATCTGGCTTTACATGGGAACTGAGGAATCAAACTTGGGACCTTTGGCTTTGCAGGCAACACCTTAACCACTAAGCAATTTCTCCAGCCCTAAAAAAACTATTTATTTTATTTATTTATTATTTTTATTTTAGAGAGAGAGAATTGGCATGCCGGGGCCTCAACCACTGAAATTGAACTCCAGATGCTTGCACCACCTAATGGGCATGTGTGACCTTGAGCTTGCCTCACCTTTGTGCATCTGGCTTACATGGGATCTGGAGAATTGAACATGGGTCCTTAGGCTTCACAGGCAAGCGCCTTAACTGCTAAGCCATCTCTCCAGCCCCCCAAATTTTTTTTGAGAGAGACAGAGAGAATGTGTGCACCAGCGGCCTCTCAGCCACTGTGAACGAACTGCAGACACATGTGCCCCCTTGTGCACATGTGTCACTTTTGTGTCTGGCTAAACGTGTGACCTGGGGTTTTGAATGGGCATTCTTAGGCTTTGCAGGCAGGCTCCTTCACTGCTAAGCCATCTCTTCAGCCCCCAAAATTTATTTTTTAATATTTTATTTTTTTTATGAAAGAGAGAGAGAATTGGTGCACCAGGACCTCTAGCCATTGCAATCGAACTCCAGATGTGTGTGCCACCTTGTGCACATGCACCCTCTTGTTTGTCTGGCTTACGTGGGTTCTAGGGAGTCAAACTTAGGTCCTTAGGCTTCGCAGGCAAGTGCTTTAACTGCTAAGCTATCTTTTCAGCCCTAAAAAGAAATGTATTTTTAAGCCAAGCTGAGTGTACTGGTACATGCCTGTAATCCCATCACTTTGAAGCAAGAGGTTAGCCTGGGCTATGTAGTCAGGCCTTATCTCAAAAAGCTAAGTAAACAAGTAATAATAAATAGTCAATAAATTAACTAATTTACTCTGGCCCAACCCACAAATGTACATAATGTGTATGTGATTTTAGAGGTCAAGCACCTCTGAACTCCAGTACAGATTTCTTAAGAAGGTCTGGAGAGATGGCTCAACGGTTAAAGGCACTCGCTTGCAAAGCCTAACAACCTGGGTTCAAATCCCCAGTATCCTGTAAAACCAGATGCACAAAGTAGTACATACATCTGGAGATTGTTCGCAGTGGCAGGAGACATGCCCATTCTCTCTCTCTCTCTCTTTCTCTCTCTCTCTGTCTCTCTGTGTATGTCTCCTTGCAAATACATAAATAAATAAACAGACTTCCTAAGAGGTCAGTGTTTTGGACCAAAAACTTTCACGAGGAGAAAAAGGGGAAACAAAGTCCAAGCCTGGCAGATAGTCAGACTGAAGTTCAGACCTTGAGTCTGCCTCGTACAGCAGGACCCTAAGCAACTGACTGAGCTCCTCCGGGCTTAGCTCTCACCTGTGAGGTGAGGTTGATCAAACCTGTCTCCCTCTGCCACAGTTGAGCAGTCAGATAAGATACCATCCATCCAAGACCTCAGCAGACTCAGCACCTGGTGATCATGGTTTGTAAATTTCCTTTCTTTCTCCTGTCTCTGAAAGGGTTTCACGAGCACCTGGAGCGAGAGGGTGAGGAGAGACCTAGAAAACGGAGGGCAGAGGCACACCTCCTTTGCCCGGCCCCTGGCCTCAGCTCGCAGCTCCACTTGTCCCCTAATCTCTTCCCCTGCTGTCAGCCGGTGCTCAGTAGCCCAGTCTTATCTCTCCCCACAGCCAGCTTGGGACAGCTTTTCTCCACCAGATTTACATTTTTATTGATTTTCTTCCTCCCTTCCAGAGCATTCCCTGCATTTGGCTTCCCTTTTGGCTCTACAATGGGTTTGCCATGGGAAATAGTCGCCCTGGGCTGCTGAGAAGCGAGGCTTCAGGCGTGGACTCAGCCCCATTCGTTTATTCATTCATCGACCCCACCCCACAACCAATACATCCTACAGGTCGGCTCTCTGCCAGCGCCGCAAGGCTGGATTCACAGCCACTTGTCGGACATGCTCTGCTATCAGGAAGCTCCCAGCAAGCTGGTAAGCAGTAACTCAAGCATGGGCACTCACATAACACAAGGGAAGGCTTCCTGGAGGAGGTTATGACGGAGCTGGCCTGAAAGAGGAGCAGACAGAAATCATGAAGACGGGTGGGGGAAATTACAAGATGAACAAGGCAGAAAGTGTCTGGAGTATAGTGACAACAGCAACGTGGCAGGGATAGACCATGGGTGACAATCAGGAGAGAGAGGAGAAACAAGGGCCCAAGCCTGAAGTTCCAGCCCGAGGCTTTGGATGCCTTTCTGAGGGCAAGAAAGAGCCCTTGAAGCATTGATTGATGGATTATTCCATCAATAGTTTTTGTTTTTTTTTAAGAGTTATTTTTATTGGGCTGGAGAGATGGCTTAGCCATTAAGGTGTTTGTCTCTCTCTTCTCTCTCTCTCTCTCTCCCCCCCTTACAAATAAATAAGTAAAAATATTTTTAATTTTTTTAAGATTTATTTTTATTTATTTATTTATTAGAGACAGAGAGAGGGATGGAGGGAGAGAGAGTGAGAATGGGCATGCCAGAACTCCTAGCCGCTGCAAACGAACTGCAAACGAACTCCAGACGCATGTGCCCCCTTGTGCATCTGGCTTATGTGGGACCTGGAGAATCGAACCTGGGTCCTTAGGCTTTGCAGGCAAGTGCCTTAACTGCTAAGCCATCTCTCCAGCTCCCCCATCGATGGGTTATTTTAAGCAGGGAGTGACAGGAAGAGATTTGGACTTCAGAAAGGCCACAGGCTGGATCATGGGGTCTCGGGGTGGGAGGGCAAAGCTGGAAGTCAGCATCTTAGGCAGGAGGCCAGAGCAATAATCAAAAGGAGACGGGAGCCACGTCAGAAGCAACATCCCAGAAGTGGGACATCCAGGCTGTCTTGAAAGACGAGTAGGAATGCGTCGGCTGAAGTTGGGAAGGGTGTCCAGGCAGAAGGAGCTGCAGAGATAAAGGCTAGGCACACAGAAAGCTCCCAGCAGCCTGCGGAAATTTCCACTAGTTCTGCCGGGCTCAGCGGGGCCTGGCACTGTGGACATGGTGAGGGGCAAAGGCTGAAGAAGTGGGCCAGGGCTTTTGATGACACTCACTGTCCTCTGTCCCCTGAACCTGGGCACAGAGGAAAGAGGACACAGAGGGACCTGGGCTGGGCTGGGCTGGGCTGGGCTGGGCTGGGCTGGGCTCCCTCCCAAGACAGGATTTCTCCTTCCTCAAAACAAACCTCTCCACGCTCACCCACACTACATGGTTTGCCAGGATGGAGGGCAGGAAGGGTCATTCATCTCATGTAATATAAAAAGCAACTGAGGCCCGGAAAATACAGAGACTTGTAAGACTGGTCATGGTGATGAATGTCTATAATCCCAGCACTTGGGAGGTGGAGGCTGGAGGATCAGGGGTTCAAACTCATCCTTGACTACACAGTGAATAGATTACATGACACTCTGCCTCAGAAAAAAAAAAATCAAACTAAAAACAGAAAAAGAGCTAGGCATGGTGGCACATGCCTTTAATCCCAGCACTCAAGAGACAGAGGTGGGAGGATTGCCATGAGTTTCAGGGCACCTTGAGACTACATAGTGAATTCCAGGTCAGCCTGGCTATAGCAAGACCCTACCTCAAAAAAAAAAAAAAAAAAAATAAATAAATAAATAAAACACAGACAAAGAAACTGCAAGAGGCTTGTCCAAGGTTACTCAAGCGTTGAGGTATTCCCGTCTTCAAATGCTTGTACTGCTTCTATTAAGTTTGCATGTCTCTGACTCACATACATACAGTACATGGAATAATGTTAATTAATCAGATTGGAATGGGAAAAAGAAGGGGAGAAAAGCTGTCAGAGAGATTTCTTTTTTCCTATCCCCATTTCTTCAGGCTTTGTGCTGAGCGTGAGGAGGCATAGTGAGATGCCCCTCTGCTTTGGAATTCAGTGGACAGGAAGGCAGATCTCAGCTGTCAATTTACCAGATGTTGGAAGTCATCACACTTAAGTGAGTCTTGGTTTTATTCATTTGGAAAAGGGCAAAACCAACTCCAACCATCAAAACCCACTAAGAAGTGAGTATGCAATTGTAGCAATGTATCAGTTATCTCTTGCTGAGTAACAAATGACCCCAAAATGTAGCAGTTTAAAAAAAGTACTTTTTGTTTTGTTTTGTTTTGTTTTTTCGAGGTAGGGTCTCACTGAGTCCAGGCTGACCTGGAATTTACTATGTAGTCTCAGGGTGGCCTTGAACTCTCGGAGATCCTCCTACCTCTGCCTCCCAAGTGCTGGGAGTGCACCACCACACCTGGCATCAACAAGTACTTTTTACCCCACCCATTTCTGAGGGTCATGAACCCTCTGGTGGGTTAAGTAGAAGATGCTGGCTCAAGGTGCTTCTTGAGGTGGCAGTGTAGTGTCAACCAGCATTGAAGCTCAACTGGGGCTGGTAGATCCACACCCAGGCTGGCAGTCGGCCAGAACCTCCTGTTCCTTGTTGACATGGACTCTGTAATGACTGTTTGTCTCAGGGTAGCTAACTTCTCTTCCCTAAAATGAATGACCCAAGAAAGAATATGTGCTGCCAAGAGGGAAGCCCGGATGTCTTGTTATAATTCAATCTTGGACATGAGACACTATGACTTTTGCCAAATTTTGTTTGTGACCCAGACCAGCCTTAGTACAATAGGGGAGGAGAATGCAAACTGGTATGATTATCAGGGCGCTGGCGAGGTGACCCAGTGGAGAAAGCTCTTGCTGTGCAAGCATGAGTACCTGAGTTTGGTAGCAATGGCACAAGCATCTGTAATCCCAGAGCACCTAGGATGAGATGGGAGGCAGAGACGGGAGAATCTTCTGGAAGCACAAAAGACCAGCTAGTCTAATGAATGCAGTGGTAAACAACAAGGGAACCAGCCTCAAACAAGGTAGAAGGTGAGGACCAACACCCCAAAGTTGTTCTCTGACCTCCACATGTGCACTGTGGCACATAAGTACCTGCATTCACACACATGACACACACACACACATACACACACAGCCCAAAAATGTGTGTGACTATTAAGAGGGGGTGTGTGGGCTTCACTGAGGCTGTGTGGATGGTGTCTCCCACAAGGGCTCAGAATAATGCCTGGCACACAGTAGGTACTTTGTAAAATATTTCTTTTAAAAATATTTTTTTAATTTATTTGCAAGCAGAGAGAAATAGAAGAGAGACAGACTGAAATAATGGGCACGTCAGAGCCTCCGGGCAAGCCAGGGCCCCCAGCCAAGCCAGGGCCTCCAGCCACTGCAAACGAACTCCAGCTTCATGCACCACCTTTTGCATCTGGCTTTCCATGGGTACTGGGGAATCAAACCAGGGTAGCTAGGCTTTGCAGGCAAGTGCCTTAACTGCTGAGCCATCTCTCCAGCCCCTTCATTAGTGGTTTCTATTACTCTCCCAATGATTACAACCTAGCTGGGAAGACAAGGTGTGGACATGAAAAATGAGAAAGTATGGAAGAGGAGGCAGCTCTAATTAGGCAATACTCAATTCCATGGTAGAATAGGGTGTGCTAGGCAAGGGGAGACTTCCTGGCAGTGGTGGACAGGAAGTGGAAGGCAATCTTGAGAGAAGACAGAGGTGAGCTCAGCAGGCATTCTTGGTTGCCACCTGTTATGGCTTAAGTGTGAAATGTCCCCCACAGGCTCATGGGTTTAAACAGTTGGTGACGCTGTTTAGGAAGTTTAGCTGGGGAAAGTAGGTCACTGTAGGCTATATGTTGAGGTTTGTGGCCCAGCTCCAGTCCACCTGGATTTCTCTGCTTCCTGACTATTAACATGATGTCACCACTCGCCTCACCATCCCTGTCGTGGCCAGGAGTCACTCCTGCTACCACACTTTCCCCACCATGATGAACTATGTATCCCCTCTAACTGCTTCTTGTGAGAAATGTGGTCACAGTGAGCAGAAAGGTAATTACACAGATTTCTAGGATCAACCTCCTCTTCTTTGGCGCAGTCTCAAAGTATCCAGCACTGGGATGCTCGGCAATCAGCAATGGGGACAACTTCTCCTTTGCTAAGGTGGCATTGAAGAGCACATATGTGACTCATTTGGATGAGTGAGATCCACGGATGACCTGCTAGGAAATCTGTCCTCCCGGATGAGGCTGAGGCTGGGAGAGAAGACCCTTTGGGCCACCATACCCTTTCTTCCTTCACTTGATGCCATGTAAGCCACCTTGTTGATTACAAGGATTGGCGAGCCGGGTGTGGTGGGCCACACCTTTAATCCCAGCATTTGGGAGGCAGAGGTAAGAGGATTGCCTTGAGTTCAAGGCCACCCTGAGACTACATGGTGAATTCCAGGTCAGCCTGGCTAGAGTGAGACCCCACCTCAAGAAAAAGAAAAAGAAGAAGGATTCCCCCCAAAAGCTCAGAAGGGGGAGAGCTTAAATCATGTGCTACTGTTGAATCCCTGGGTCAGGCCTTGGGACCACCTTCCTCTGGCCTCCTTGATAGGGGAACAGCAGATACAAGCCTCTCTAGGGCAGGCTGTCTTTTCTCTGCATTCTCACTGATTCACTGAACAAGTACGCCTGTTCCTTCTGGGGTTATTTTCTTTCTTCCTTCCTTTCTTTTTTTTTCCTGAGGATGATAGAGAGAGAAGAGTGGGACAGGGAAGGGCCCTGGGCTTGGAGGCAGAAGTCCTTGGTCTAACCCCAGCTTAGCCACTGAGCTGCATTGCGATCCTGAACAAGTCCCTGCCCCCATTGGGCCTCTAATAATTATAGCTAATATTTATCGACTGCTTGCTGTGTGCCAAGCACTCTGCTGAGAGCTTCCCTTGCATTATCCCATTTATCCTCACATCAACCCTATTATGTCGGTGTTACCATTCTCTTTACTTTATGGGTGAAGACGTGGAGGTTCAGAGACACGAGGTTGCACAGCAAGCTACATCCTTGGATTCCAAATTCAGGCTGTCTCCCCTTCAAAGTTCAGGCTCCCAGCCATACATGCTATGCGGCCTAGCAGCAAAAAGGAAGCCTCCAGACAAGGTGACCTCTAAGGGCCTCTCCAGTACAAATATTCCTTGATTTGCTGTCCCATTTCTAGCTAGATGATCAACAAGCCAGCTTAGCCTAGACAGGAAAGAAATCAGGGCTGTCTTTAACCAGCTGAAGAGCTGTCATGTGAGTGGGAGATTAGACCTGCTCGCTGTAGCTCGGAGAACTTGAAATGGACCAATGTGGAGACACTACAGGGAGATAGAGTGCAACTTACATAATGGAGAACTTTCTAGTTGCCATTTGGTGGGGGGCGGGAGGGGGAGAGCTGTGCCCAGAGGTAATGACTCCTCTGTCGTGGAGGTTATACAAGCTTATGTTTGATAAATCTTTGTCAGAAGTCTGGCATTGAGTAGGGACAAAACTGAGTGACTTACGACTTAGGGTAGGAATTCAATGGGATAATGTGAGGACATTCCAAGCACTGTAGTGGGTAAAATAAAAGGAGGGGGGTCAATAAATTGTTAGGCGTTTCTCCCTTTTGACATTGAAATTCTTGGACTTTAAGATTCTCTAGTATGGATTTTTTTCTCTCTGTGTATGGCTCCAACATTCTGCAGATCTGTAATTGCAAAACACTGATTCTGCCTTCCTAACATATGATGGTTTTAATACCCGTACTTGCCATGATTGTGTGGCTCAAAAAGCTGAGAAGCCCATGACTTTGTGATTTAATGGTCTCCAGCTTTAACAATTTAAGATTCGATAAAGTGCCTCTCATCAGCTCCAGGCACAAGAGGGAACTGCTCCAAATGGCCTGCTTCAGAGGCCCGGGTACACACTGGGTTGTTCCATCCTGCCACGCTACCACCCACCATCGCCCCACCACCCCAGCCTCAGCCCTCCTTCCCAACCAACCAAGGGTCTTCTGGATGCTTGCTCCATCCCACCTCTGCTATCTTTCACCCTACCAAGTGTGTACCTTCACTCCCTTTGCGTGTGATGGTTCATCAAACAAGAACCTTCACTCTAATCATGCTTGCAGTTTTCCCAAAGGGAAAAGACTAGAATGACAAGATCGGTCCTCGTTCTCAAGAGACCTAAGATTTAAGGTTCCTAGCTCTTGCTTTTGCTTTTCTTTTGCCTTCCTTCCTTCCTTCTTTTCTTTTCTTTCTTTCTTTCTTTTCATTTATTTATTTATTGTGTTTTGAGGCATAGTTTCTCTAGGCTGGCCTCAAACTCACAATCATCCTGCCTCTGACTCCTGAATGCTGGGATTAAAAGCATGCGCAGCCTTACCCATCTTCCCACTTTTTGTGTGTGTGTGTGTGTGTGTGTGTGGTTTTTCTTTTTTTCTTTTTGTTTTGGAAAGGAAAGAGAGAGAGAGAAAATGGCTGCTCCAGGACCTCCTGCTGCAGCAAACAAACTCCAGATGCATGCACCACTTTGTGCATCTGACTTCACATGGGTACTGGGGAATCAAACCCAGTCCGTAAAGCTTTACAAGCAAGCACCTTTAACTGCTGAATCATCTGTCCAGCCTTCACTTTTGTTTAAAGACTCAAATCAGCCCAGCGTGGTGGCGCACACCTTTAATCCCAGCACTCGGGAGGCAGAGGTAGGAGGATCGCCATGAGTTCAAGGCCACCCTAAGACTACAGAGTGAATTCCAGGTCAGCCTGGGCTGGAATGAGATCCTACCTCAAAAAAACAAACAAAAAAAGACGCAATTCAGAGCAGACGTGGTGGTGCATGCATTTAATCCCAGCACTCAGGAGGGCAAAGTAGGAGGATTGCTGTGAGTTCAAGGCCACCCTGATACTACAGAGTGAATTCCAGGTCAGCCTGGGCTAGATTCAAACTTACCTCTGCCAGGAAGCCTTCCATGATTGTCATTAACTATCTGATACCAATAACCTCACTCATAAAGCTTTGAGCTCTTTGACTGATTATTGTGCGCACAGGTAATTTATCTATCCTGTCTCCCTGTCTATACATAAGATGTCTCCCTGAATCTTCAGCTAAATTGGCAGCATGTCTTCCAACCAGACTGGAGGCTCCATGTAGGCATGGGCTGTGCCTTCCTTTATACCATGCTTCAACTCCAGTCGGAAGCTGAGTGACATTCTTCCCCCAGATCAATAAATTCCCAGAGGCAACATTATGTCTCTGTCATTGAAATGACGATTGCAGAAAAGCAGAAGGCACATGTTCCTCTGAGATAAGGAAGTCTCCAAGGTCAAAGACTGTGCCCTCACCCTCACACTGCTTCTTGACAGCAAGGAAGCTAGGGCTTGTCCTTCTCTCCATTCCTTCTGCCCACCCAGGACTCTGGCCACAGAGGGAATGGTTTCCTTAAAGCAGACAGAATTTTTTTTAAAAAGGGGGCTGGAGGGCTTAGCAGTTAAGACGTCTGCCTGAAAAACCAAAGGATACAGGTTCAATTCCCCAGGACCCACGTTAGCCAGATGCACAAGGGGGCTCATGTGTCTGGAGTTTGTTTGCAGTGGCTGGAGGCCCTGGCACACCCATTCTCTCTCTCTCTCTCCCTCACTCTCTCTCTTCTCTCTCTCTCTCTCTCCCTCTTTCTCTGTCAAATAAATAAATAAATAAATGCTAAAAAAATTAAAGGAAGATTCAGAAATCAGAGCTGGAACTCAAGTCTCTCCTAACAATTTGCACCCTCCCTAGGTGTCTCCTGCACTCTCTCCTAGAAGCTGGAATGGTCCTCTCCCATCTCCTCCCAGGAACTCCTTGCAAGTGAAGATGTCAGCACCTTGGACAACGCCCAACCCATTACAGGACCCGGAGCCAGCGGAAACGAAGCTCTCCAACTCCCTCTGCCTCTGGGTGATGGATTTCCTCATTTCTCAATTTGATTAAAGCCCAGTAGATAACCAGAGCGCCTTGTTCCTTTCTATTCTCTCTTCCTGATGAACATAATTAACTCTGTTAGGCTGAGGATACTTGCTCTTAAATACTGCCTGCCCAGCCCCCGCCCAAGCATGAATCAGTAGGACACAGCCAGAACACTTGGAAGACTCAGGTTTCGTCCTGGGCAGTGGAGGTGGAAAAGGAAACTCTCTCCTAGAGATACAAAGAGGCTTTTGCAGACACTGGACGTGGTAGCTGGGTAAAAGAAATCCCTTACATTGGAGGTCAGGAAATTTTGAGTTTTAGCCCTTTCTTTCTGAGTTTCTGAGCTTGTTTTTCCATTTGCAAGGTGAAAATGTTGAACTGGACAATCTAGAATGCTCTGTTCAGTGTTGTGATTCCATGGGACAAAACTGTAAAAACAGAGGGAAAGGAACTGAGGGAGTGATTCCATGGGAAAGAGAGAGATATTGAGGATGTATTTTATTCAAATTTGAATTCTTCAGAATATTATGTTAGCATGAGGAACGGAGTTTGAGCCCTCAAAATGCATTTTAAAAGATGGGCATACCTATAAACCCAGTGCTGAGGGGGCTGGAGATAAGAGGGTCACTGGAGCACCCTGGTCAGCCAGCCCAACAGAAAAGGATCTTTAAACTCACTGAGAGACTATGTCTCGGGGTGACAGAGGAGGGTAGCTGATGTCTTCTTCTGGCCTCCACATGCATGGGCACATGCATCTGCGTGCGTGTGTACACACACACACACACACACACACACACGCACACACACACTCAGAGAGAAAGAGAGACAGAAACTCACACAACAAGCTTATGGCAAAGCTACTTGATTTCATGGCCTCCAGCTTCTACACTACTGGATTGTCCCTGCACAGAACTCACCCTTTATCTGTATCACAGACTGCTTTGCCTAGGGATAGAAGCTGGGGTACTTGAAAACAGGGAAGATTATATTAATTAGATGAACAAGAGAAAATAACATTTAAGATATGTAGAAAGGGGGCTGGAGATATGGCGCAGTCGTTAAGGCATTTGTCTGCAAAGTCTAATAACCCAGGTTCGATTCCCCAGTACCCACGTAAAGCCAGATGCACAAGGTGGTGCATGCTTCTGGAGTTCATTTGCAGTGGCTAGAGGTCCTAGCACACCCTTTCTCTCTATCTTCTCTCTCTCTCTCTCTCTAATAAATAATAAAACATTACAATAGGTAGGAAAGTTGCCAAAGGAAGAGTAGGACTCCTTACAACGTGCCCTCCAGAAACAAAATGGCCTGGATATCCATGACCTTACAGTGCCTGACACTACCTACACGAGACCATCATAATAGGAGGAAAAGATCATGACATCAAAATAAAAAAGAGCTGGGCATGGTGGAGTACGCCTTTAATCCCAGCACTAGGGAGGCAGAGGTAGGAGGATTACCATGAGTTCGAGGCCACCCTAAGACTACAGTTAACTCCAGGTCAGCCTGGGCCAGAGTGAGACCCTACCTTGAAAAACACCAAAAGACCCCAAAAATGAAAATATAAAAAATAAAAATAAAAGAGAGACTGATTGAGAGGGGGAGGGGATATGATGGGGAGTGGAGTTTCAAAGGGGGGGAGGGAGGGAAGTACCATGGGATATTGTCTACAATTAAGGAAGTTCTCAATAAAAAAAGTAACTAATAAAAAATATGTAGGAAAGTTGACATCTCTGAAGATAACAGAGTATAGCACAAATCATGAAGATTAGGGGTAAGCAACCATCTGATAGAAACATTCAACTTCAGCCCCATACAAACCAAGAAGATTTGGGGATTTGGCAACTGTAAACTCTTCTTGTAAAGAAAGAGTGAGGCTGGAGAGATTTCTCAGTGGTTAAAGGTGCTTGCTTGTCAAGCCTGACAGCCTGGGTTCATTTCCCTAGTACTCATGTAAAGCAAGATGTACAAAGTGGCACACGCATCCTGAATTCATTCGCAGCATCTCATATTCTCTCTCTCTTTCTCTCTCCTTGAAAATAAATATATAAATATATTAATTTTATTTATTTAGTTAGTTAGTTAGTTAGTTTTTCGAGGTAGGGTTTCACTCTAGCTCAGACTGACCTGGAATTCACTATGTAGTCTCAGGATGGCCTCAAACTCACAGAGATCCTCTGACCTCTGCCTCCCGAGTGCTGGGATTAAAGGTATGTGCCACCACACCCAGCTTAATTTTATTTATTTAAGAGAGGGAAAGAGAGACAGAGATAAAGAAGCACATAGAGAGAAGAAAGGAGAAAGTATGGACATGCCAGGGCCTCTTGCCACTGTAAATGAACTCTGGACACACGTGCCACTTTGTGCATCTAGCTTTACATGGGTATGGGGGAATCGAACCCAGGCTATGAGGCTTTGCATACAAGTGCCTTTAACAGATGAGCCATCTCTCCAGCCCCAAATGAAAATATTTTTAGGGCTGGAGAGATGGCTTTGCAGTTAAGGAATTTGACTGTGAAGCGTAAGGACCCAGGTTCGATTCCCCAGTACCCACATAAGCCAGATACAGAAGGTGATGCATGCACCTGGAGTTCGTCTGAGGTGGCTAGAGGCCCTGGCACACCCATTATCTCCCTCTTTCTAAATAAATAAATAAAATATTTTAAAACTATATTTTTTAAAAGAAATAGTGAATTGTTCTCCTAATCAAGTCCTGAGATGCCCTGTCAGAGAAGGAGAAAATGGAAAAATTAATCAGCAAATACAGTTTAAATGTCTGTAGTGTACCCAGCTTCCTGACAAGGATATAAAGAATAGGTCATGGGGCTCTCTCTTCTTGCAAATAAAAGAAATGTTTTTTTAAAAGACTGGGTCATGACAAGTAGGCCCATGAGGTCCCCAAAACAATGCAGGCCATTGCCAAAGCACTTGGTTTTCCACCACAGTTGAAGACACCACAGGCTGTGAGCACAGGATAATGAGAGATCACACTGGAACTGTGAAGACAGCCAGCTTTCTACTAGCTGGCCCTCGCAGTGCTGGAAAGTGCTCTGCAAGCTGCTGGGGGATAATGGGCACTAAGAGTGTGAACAAGAAAGGGATCCTAAATGCTACAAATCAGTTGTATATACCTGTGCAATACACCTGTACAGTACACAGGCTATGGGGGTAATCTACTGCTCTCTGATTGGATGAAGCTCACTTTCACTTAGGGGGAGTGAATTCATCCTTGGCACTGGGAACCAGGTCAGGATCTTATGGATAGGAAGGTCATAGACTCGAGAGAAAAACTCCCACTGTTCATTGGCTAAAAAGAGAAGGTGTTGCCATCAAAAGGTCTTTGAAAGGACTATGTTTACCTCCTTTGATCCATGCTACTCTCACTCTTGTTTGGAAAATCTGCTTTTACAGATGGCTGCGAATACTGGAGAGAACCAACATCCATCAATAAGACAATAAGACAAGAAAAGATGGCAGACTGCCTAGCACGAGATGAGTCATCTCTACCACATCGACAAGGTCCCAGGAGACACTACAGAGGAAATGGCCATTTAAACACGAGTGCTGCTCTTGCTGTTAGCCTGACAACTTCCTCCAGGGACATGGTGGCAGACACTGAGGAGACTCAAAACTCATCGAAGCAGAAATTCAGAGGATGCAGAGAGTGCAATGCTCAAGTAGACTTGTGCCCCCCAAAGCTCAGGGAACAATGCTGAAGATGAAGAGGAAACAGTGTAAGGGCTACAGGGTAGGAAGTTATATTTTGAAGCATTATTGTGTCCCCCCACACACACACTGAGACTGGCTGGTGCATTAATGATCCCACAATGAATACCAACAACCCCCACTGTGGAGGGCCTCAACGGAATAGGTATGGGAGAGTGGGGATATGAGAATATAATCTAATGGGAATGTGGCCAATATGCAATATGTTCATACTATAAAGTTCATAATAATAAAATAAGTTTTTTTTTAACTGAGGACAAGGAGAGATGGTTCAGTGGTTAAGACACTTGCTTGCAAACCTGACAACCTGGGTTTTATTCCCTAGTACCCATGGAAAGCCAGGTGCACAAAGTGGCACATGTATCTGGAGTCCACTTGCAGCAGCGACTAGAGGCTCTGACACACCTTCTCTCTCTCTCTCTCTCTCAGCTTGCAAATAAATAAATAAAGTTTAACGAAAGAATGGAGGGCTGGAGAGATGGCTTAGCAGTTAAGCGCTTGTCTGTGAAGCCTAAGGACCCCGGTTCGAGGCTTGATTCCCCAGTACCCACATAAGCTCGATGCACATGGTGGCACATGCGTCTGGAGTTGATTTGCAGTGGCTAGAGCCCATGGCGTGCCCTTTCTCTCTCTCTCTCTCTCTCTCTCTCTCTCTCTCTCTTTCTCTCTCTCTCCCTTTCTCTAATAAATAAATAAAAATTTAAAAAGGAATGGGACATGAATCATGATCTTTAGGCACTGTTATCCTGGGTATGCCTTTTGTACTTGTAATTATGTTCCATGCACCTATGCATCCAACTCCTACAATCCCATCAAAGAGTGAACCAAATGTCTCTCTGCCAAGCAAGTGTCCATCACCTCAGTCAGGTGCTACTTCCCCTCCTTTTAATCTCCAAAACATCTTTGATTTATCTGCTTTTATCTAAGAATAATGGAGACGGAGACAGACAGACAACGTATTTTATTCCACTTTAAATTCCTTAGAACACTCAACAAGTAATGGGATCTCGGTGAGTAGAAAATGAATGGAGGATGGGTGATGAACAGTGATGAACAGAAGACTGGAAAACAGAAAAGCTGGAGGAATAAATAGGTGGATTGAGTGAGTATGTATTCAGGTGGATTTGTGAGTTAATAGACAGGTAGACAATTGGATAAGCCAAAAAGTGGATGAAAAAACAAATGGATTGGTAAGTGGGTAGGTAGATAAATAGGTAACTGACATGAATGGTTCTATGGATAGATGAAGAGAAGAGTATGGAGGTAGATAATATGGCTGACAAGCGGGCAGATTCATGCGTAATTGGATAGTCGTGTGGGTGGGTGAGTACATAGGCAATTGCATTATTGTACAGGAAGACAAATGTCAGAGTAGTTAGAGAAAATTGTGGAGGAAAAGTGTGGAGATTCTCCTAACATCAGAATAAATACCAGAGGTCTTTTTCATTGAGACTTTCCGTTGCTCATTTCAGAAGAATGACGACCAGGGTGTGCTTAAACCAAGTCAAAAGTGGTAAGTGCCAGAGCCCCCAAAATTTCCAACCTGGATCATTGGAAACAAGACTGAGTTGCTCGTGCCACCGTCTACATCTAGAGAGAGGACGAAATCGATGGCCTGGGCACACAGGATATAAGGGGGAGTTACCTGTAGAATCTACCAGATGGAGCGCTTTGAAAGAGCCAGGGGTGTTCATCCTGGAAACAAATGAAATCAGGAGAGATGATCACCATGTCCCAGTGTCTGGCTGGGCTGAACTGGGGTGCTCTGTGGTCTCAGAGGCAGAGCTGGTTCCTAACGGAAGCTACAAGCTTGACGGCTCTGCCTCGCATGAGAAAGGGTTTCTCCAAAGTGGAGTTCCTGAACAGGGAAGCACTGTCCCAGGACCATGAGCTTCGCGTTCCCCAGGGCGCTCAAGCAGGTTTGGACATCCTCCATCAAGGAAGCTGTGAAGTGCAAACTTGCTTGGCATCGAAGGTAAATTAAGGTCTCTCCTCACTCTAAAATTACACCATCTGCTCATCTATTCATTCCTCACCGCATTCAGTTTATCTGTGTCCTATGCTCGAAGGGGAATGCAGGGAACTTCTGCCTGGAGCTGAGCATTGGGGGAGACCTGAGAGGCAGACAGAGTCCTCTGGGACTCTCAGCTTGCTCTGAGACATGTAGGCCTGGGACTTGAGGAATGAAGAGTTACTAAAAATGCCCTTTGTGTACCCAAATGACTGGGAGGAGGATCAGAGCCACTCAGAACCAATCCGTGACCCAGATTCCTTGTAATTAATGCACCTACGTCACTGACGTGTTGGCTCCTGATCAATGCCATCTCCTCAACCCTGGCCTCGCTCTCTGTATGAGAAGATTAAATCAATTAGGAGGAGGAGGAGGAGATCTGGCTGTTGCTCGTTGGGGACAGAGGATAATTCACTTACATAACAGGGGATTGAGGTTTAGGCTTGGCTATTGAGTTATGGGGGGTGGAGCTCAGATCTCACACTTTTGCAGGAGGACTCCCAGACTTGAGGATAAACAAAGAAGGAAAAGGAAATCCATGGAAGGGACAGATGTGACCCTCCACATCTCCTTCCATTTTCCCAATGACATCCAGCTCTGGGCTGAAAGAGGGCCAAATAGAGAAGTCATTATCCTAACCCCCCAAACAAGGGTGCCTCATCTGCAGGGTCCTTCATCTATGCCAGTCAAGCCAAACCTCTCTCCTTAGCTTAGCATTCAAAGCCTCCTAACCTCTCCAAGTGCATCTTTGGCCTCCAAAGGGTGAGGGTAGGCAGAAAGAAGCCACCATGTCTAGGTACCCTCTGTGCCCACAGCATTTCTGTGCCAAGTAGTATAACAGAGTTCTGTGTTGGTAGAACATGGATTGGGCATACGCAAAGGGGGCCAAGGGGTGCATTTCAGAAGGCTCCCCAGAGGAGGCAGTGCCCACACTCACCAAGCCTTAAAGGAAGGATGGATTAGTGGGAGTTTAGCAGACTGACCTGGTTAGGGTGCGGGGAGGGTGCTTTGGGTGGAGAGAACAGAATGTACCAAAGGCATGACACGGCTGAAACAGCCTGGCACACACTCAGAGAACCACAAGCAGTTCTTGTGGACGGAGCCTCAAGTGTGAGGCAGGGATGGGAGAGATGAGGCACGAGTCCTCCCTCAGGCCAAGTCTGACTTTGATGGCATGCTAAGAAAGGACCAAGGTAGGGATCCTAGAGTCTCTGATCAGACCCCACTCCCAGATCACTGACAGCCTGCCAGGACCTGCGCTGAACCCGGAGGTAGGGATGGCAGCAACAGAGATGAACCTGACTTGGGCCCTGGCCCCAGGGGTTCTAGGTCACCACAACTGTTTCCTCTTACAAAGCTGATGAGATACAATTAGCTCCACGTGGGGGTTTAGGTCTGGCTGGTTGCTTCTGGAGCACCGTGTTGGCCGAGCCTAACAACCACCCCTCACCAAGGATCTGAGCTAAACAGATGAGCAGTCCATCTTTTGGACGAGAGGAGCTGGCCTTGGTGGGGTGGGCAGCTCCTCACACTTCACTGGCTTCTGGAGGAAGCGTTTTGTGGTGAGCAAGAGCAGACAGATGAGAGACTATGACAGATGGAATGGCATCCAGGAGACGGGAGGAGGTGTGGATGGAGAGGTGTCTAGGAGTAGACTCCGCTTGCTGCTAGAACAGAGAGCCAAGGCAAGGTGTTTTCCTTTTTCTTTTTTAAATCTGTGGCCATGCTGTCCTCTGGGAAACTGAAAACGTCAAGATTAGAAGGAGAACACCTTTAATCCCAGCATTCAGGAGGCAAAGGTAGGAGGATCACCATGAGTTCAAGGTCACCCTGAGATTACATAGTGAATTCCAGGTCAGCCTGGGCTAGAGGGAGACCCTATCTTGAAAAACCGAAAAATGAAAAAAACCCAAAAAGAAAAAAAAAAAAGATTAGAAGGAGAGAATGAGCTGTGAGTGTTTCCGGCTGCTCAGATCCCAGCATGCATCAGCTAGAGGCCTGGGAACGTGAGGAGTTCAAGTGGACCACCTGTAAACTTCCTGAAGAGACTTTCTTCAGCAAGCAGAAACTCCCCTTTTACTCCCCTTCATGATTTCCTTTGGCAGCTCTGTCTGAAACCCCTCTTCAGGCTGGCACTGGGTTGAGCAGGGAGGCACAGACCTAAGGGACACCATGTGCTATGCCCAAAAGCCAGCCCTGAGCACAGAGCAAACAGGACTTTTCTTTACAAAAGAGATAGGCCCGAAAGGAAGCTCGTGCTTCAAGTTAATTCTTTTGCTGAGAAGATTTAAGAACTAACTTTTGTGGTTGCAAGCAACAGAGACTGGCTCTGGCTAAACAAAACACAACAAGAAAAAAAAATTAGTAGGCTTTCCAACAGGCAGTTCAGAATGGCTAAGAAATCTGGAGAAGCAAATGGGTGGCCAGTTGGATTCCCAGCCAAGTTCATACCATAGGAATGGACTTAGAGCAGCTGGCCCCGTGTCTTAGCCTATGGACATTCCTCACCTGTACCCCAGGCTTACTGCATGACAGAAGCTCACAAGAATTCTTGTCAAACTCCCTCCCAGCTTCATTAACTCTCAAATCAAATTCTGAGCCAAGTACTTGTCTGACCAAATGGCTGAAAGATGGAAGTGGGAGAATGTCTGGCTCCTTTGACTTTGAAGTGGGATGTTAGGGTGCTAGCTTCCATAAGACCTCACCCAGTAGGAGAGTCACTCAAAATACAGTGCAATGTGATAGTCTGGTGCAGGGAAAAAAATGTGACAAATGTCCACTAATCCTTTATTGAGGACTCACTAAGTCCTGGATGCATTGCCAGACATTCTATAGATACATCATTGTTTTAATTACAAAAGCTTTATTAAAATTTTACATAATCATGGGCTGGAGAGATGGCTCAGTGGTTAAAAGTGTCTGCTTGCAAAGCCTCATGGCCTGGCTTTGACTCCCCAGTGCCCATGTAAAGCCAGATGACAAGGTGGTTATGTGGCTGGGGTTTGTTTGCAGTGGCAGGAGACCCTGATGCACACACACTCTCTTTCTCTCTGCCTCTCTCAAATAAATAAATAAATAAATAAATAAATAAATAAATAAATAAATTTTTTAATTTACATAGTCCCTTCCCACCATCCTCCTTTTCTCTCCCACACCCATCCTCCCTCCACTGAACCCCCCCCCATTCTTTTCAACTACCCTCTCTTATTTTGATGTCTTTTTTGCCCTCCTCCAACATTCATGACATGTTAATGGGCCCAGTATTATGCATGTCTTGTGCAGGTAATGACAGTTGCTGTGAAGTCAAGAATGCAATGACCACTTTGTATTCACATAATTTTTGTTTTGTTTTGTTTTTTCATTTTTCGGTTTTTCAAGGTAGGGTCTCACTCTAGCCCAGGCTGACCTGAAATTCACTATGTAATCTCAGGGTGACCTCGAACTCATGGTGATCCTCCTACCTTTGCCTCCCAAATGCTGGGATTAAAGGCGTGCGCCACCACGCCTGGCTGTGTAGACACATAATTTTAAAGAAACTCTACAATCTGGATATGGGTTGATCCCATTTTACAGCTGAGGAAATTGAAGTCAAAATAGGTGACATAACTTTCCAAGTCACTCAGCTGTGATTCCAACACAGGTGGGTTTTCTTGTTAATAACGACATTATCCTGCATCTCAGCCTGTAAGTACAAAGTGTGCATACATATGGTTCGTTTATGCTGAAAAGAAAAGGTGTAGACAGAACAAATGGAAGAATATTTATTAACATGTGTGAGGCCCTAAGTTGAAACCCTAGAGCCTCAAAGGAGGAGGGCAAGGAGGTGAAGAAGAAATGAATGAATTAAAGAAAAAAAGAAAAAGTGGAGGAAAGGAGAGGGTGGGAGGAGGGTTAATCAAAATTAAAGATGTTATGATTAAGCCATATGGAAACCTACTTTTTCACTAGCTAAATAATATACATGTTAAAAAGAGAGAGAGAGAAAGTTTGGGCAGAAGTACCCTGTAGGGGTGGATAATGTTGTACCCAGAGACCTTAGATTATTATAAGAAATTTTCAGTGCCAGGGGTAACATACCTTCTGGGGAGTTGTTAGTCAAAGAGGCCTCTGTTGCCCACAAAACATTACAGGCTATTTCCAAGGCTCTTGGTTGCCCACCAGAACTAGATAGTAACACGCCATTACTGAAGACTCCACATGCTTGGGTTCAGGTAACTGAGAAATCAAGTTAGAGCTGAGCTGGAATCCTTCTACCTGTCTACTACATGTCAGGATGCTACAAAGCGCTATGAAGTCAGTTGGGGGAGAAAAGTCATCAACAGTCTTAACCAGCAGCCAACCCTGCCCAAGGAATACTTTGCAATACTGTCTTCCGCACACAGAGTGGCTATAGTATTCATGATTGCTCCATAGCTAAGGCCGCCTACAGGAGACCTGCATAGTAGGAGGCGAAAATGATGAAATCAAAACAGAAGAGAAGCCGGGCATGGTGGTGTATGCCTTTAATCCCAGCACTCGGGAGGCAGAGGTAGGAGGATCACCATGAGTTCAAGGATAGCCTGGGATGGGACTACCTAGTGAATTCCAGGTCAGCCTGGACTAGAGTGAGGCCCTACCTCAAAAAAGCAAAAAACAAACAAACAACAACAACAAAAAAAAAAAAAACCAGAAGAGAGACCAGTTGGAAAGAAGAAGGGTTTCAGTGGAGAGAGGACTGGGAGGGGAGAAAGGAAGAGTGATGGGAGAAGATTATGATAATAGTATAGTATGGAGGTTGTAAATAAAAAGTTTAGGGCTGGAGGGATGGCTTAGCGATTAAGGTGTTTGCCTGTAAAGCCAAAGGACCCAGGTTCAATTCCCCAAGACCCATTAGCCAGATGCACAAGGGGTGCATGTGTCTGGAGTTCGTTTGCAGTAGCTAGAGGCCCTAGCACACCCATTCTCTCTCTCTCTCTCTCTCTCTCTCCCTCTTTCTCTATCAAATAAATAAACAAACTATTTTAAGTTTAGTTTTTTTTTTTTTTGAGGTAGCATCTTGCTCTAGCCCAGGCTGACCTGGAATTCACTATGTAGTGTGAGGGTGTGGCCTTGAACTCATGGCAATCCTCCTACCTCTGCCCCTTGAGTGCTGGGATTAAAGGCATGTGCCACCATGCCTGGCTAAAATTTTAAATATTCTGTCTTTACACAATAGTTGATTGGGTAGTGGAATTGTAATATTGCTTATAAATATTTGTATTCATTTATTTGAGAGACAGACAAAGAAAAACAGAGATTATAGGCATCCCAGAGCTTCTTGCCACTGCAAATAAACTCCAGACATATGCACCACTTTCTGCATCTGCTTTTACATGGGTACTGGGGAATCAAACTGAGGCCACCAAGCTTTTTTTTTTTTTTTTTTTTTTTTTTTTTTTTTTTTTGATTTTTCAGGGTAGGGTCTCACTCTGGCCCAGGCTGGCCTCAAACTCACAGCAATCCTCCTACCTCTGCCTCCCGAGTGCTGGGATTAAAGGCGTGCACCACCACGCCTGGCGACCACCAAGCTTTTTAAGCAAGTGCCTTTAATCATTAAGCTATCTCCCCAGCCTGAGTAATTTTTTTTTCTTGTTCTTTAAAAATATTTTTTTCTGCACTTCCTCCTTTTTCAAACAAAAAAAAAAAACCACTTAGCTTAATTAGGTAATTAAAAAAACAAAATGACACCAGTTTGAAAGATAGTAGCAGTGTTAGCACAATTGTGGGGAAACATGCCTAGAAAAAAGACTGGAAGGAAATTTGTCAAACCAACATTTTTATATTTCCTTCAAATTCTGTATTTCAAAATTTCCATAATGAAGACATTCTTTAAATAGTATGAAATCAATTTTTAGTTTGAAAGCCAGCATAACAATTGTATTAATGTGGTAGGACCTCTGAGGAGTCTTAGCCCTTCCTTGTTCGACAAGTCAGAACCAACCCTCTGCATACAAAGGTGGCTGTGCAACATCTGCTGTGAGAGCTGGTACCCAGATCCCAGTAACTACAGTTACCTCAGGCCCAGCACTGAGCCAGGGTGGGATTAGCTCCGGGGGCCGGGGGGGATCTCTTGTAACAATGCAAATAAATGTTATCAGGCCCTTCTGTGGTGGGAGGAGTCCAGCTCTACAAAGTAGCTGGACGCCTTCTCTCTGCTGGTTTTATCTCTCATTTCCCAGGCTGGATGCTCACCAGCCCTCTAGGAGCTGGGGGAGGGGCTGTTCCATTGTGGATGGCAGCCCTCTAGAGTCTAGGCTCCTTCTGCATCTCTTGGCTGAGTTGTAAGCCTCACTCCCTTTCTTCCTTACTGCTTCTAAACTGAGATGCACTGAGAGCATGGAGAGATGGGCCAGTCCTGCAGCCTCAGGAGACATCAGGCTAAAGGGAGAGCTATTTTCCCACCCCAGGAATGCTCTAATCAGATGGAAGAAGCTCCAGTTCCCAATGTGATGGAAGGCTAGGACGGGACAGAGGGAGGCTGATGTATACAAGAAGTCAGTCTCAGCCAGCCTTGATTTCCCAAACCATTTTCCTCTCAGCCTTACCCCCGCCCCAGGCCACTCCACTCCTTTCCATATGGAAAGTCATCTCTCCTTTTGTGCCCCTCCCAAGTACAAGTTCTCTTGGTGTGCTGGACATCCTCTGGCAAGCAGCTTCCCTCTCTGCTCCTTGGTGTTTTGTTTTGTTTTCCCCCCTTGGGCTAAGCTAGGAAGCTGGTGAGACCATTCTGTGTATCATTTCCCCCTTTCCATACCCTTTCCCTTCATAGCTGCATTTCCTCCTCCTTCCAGGTGCACTTTCTTCCACAGAACCCCTAGAATCTCCATGTTGGGCCACTGGGTCTCCCACAGCCAAGTGCTGCAGTGAGAGATGCAGCCGGGTGGGGACAGCTGGGGAGGAGGAGGGCCGAGGCCAAGGCCGAGGTGGAGGAGGTTGAGCAGGGCAGGCAGCCAACCCAGCAACCCAAGCCAGAGCTACCTCAGCAGCTTCTGCTAAAACTCTAGCCCAGCTTCTACACTTGGGTGGCAGCCCCAGAGCTGGTGAGGTTTGAGGAGGGCCAGGTATCCTGCTGAGGTCAGCACAGCCTCAGAAACCTCTGCAGCAGCAGCAGGAGGAGGAGGAGGAGGAGGAAGAAGATGCAGAATGCCTCAGCTGAAACCCTGAGCTCAGGCATAGGTAGAAAGGATGCTTCCTCTCCCTGGGGTGGGGAGTGACTCAGTGTTGCAATTATCTTCGCATTGCTGCCGCAAAGCACCCGACCAAAAGCAGCTAGTGGTAGGGGCTGGACATCACCTCTGCCCACAGCAGGTGGGAAACAGCAGCAGGAGAGTGAGCCAAACTCTGGCAAGGCAGAACTGGCTATAACAGCCATTAAGCCCTCCCCGAACAACACACCTACTCTAGCAAGGCTCCAATTCCCAAATTGCCACCGGCTGGGGATCTAGCATTCAGATCACATGAGTTGATGGGGGTCAATTCAAACTTAATTCACCTAATTCAAAACACCTCATTCAAACCACCATACTCAGGTCACTATAACCCAGGCATGGGCTGGTCCCTAAAAGACATAGGATACAGGAACAGCCTCCTCTATGAGGATAGGGATAGAGCTCAGTGGTAGAGCACTTGCCTAGCATATTTTTGAGGCCCTAAGTTCAATTCCCACGACTGAAATTTAAAAAAAAAAAAATGACTTGGAGAGATGACTTAGCGGTTAAGGTGCTTGCTAGCAAAGTCAAAGGACCCAGGTTCAATTTCCCAGGACTCATGTAAAGCTAAATGCACAAGGGTGGTGCATGTGTCTGGAGTTTGTTTGCAGTGGCTAGAGCTTTGGAGTGTCCATTCACGCCTCCCCCATTCTTCTCAGTTTCTCTATTCCTCAAATAAATGAACATAAATAAATAAAACGTTTTAAAAATAGTAAACAAAAACCCAAGGCTGGAGAAATGGCTTAGCTGTTAAGGCGCTTGCCTGCAAAGTCAAAGGATCCAGGTTCAATTCCCCCAGGACCCACATAAGCCAGATGCACAAGGTGGCACATGCGTCTGGAGTTCATTTGCAGCAGCTGGAGACCCTGGCACACCCATTGGCTTTCTATCTTCATCTCTGTCTCTCTCTCTCTCTTTCTCTCAAGTAAATAAATAAAATATTTTTTTAAAAGTCCTCAGCAGCTTCTCCTTGCCTCTGAGGTAAAAGTCAACATCTTTGTTTTTGATGTCTTAAATTGGCCTATGTGGCCAAGGATGATCTTGAACTTCTGATCCTTGGCCTCTGTCCCTCCCCCATAGGACTACAGGCATGTACTACCATACCTGGTGTATATGGTGCTAAGATCAAACCCGGGGCTTCATGCATACCAGGCAAGCACTCTACCAACTGAACTATACCCCTAGCCCTTTTATAGTATTTTTGAGACAGGGTCTCGTGTAGCCCAGGCTGGTCTCAAGCTTGTTATATAGCCAAGAATGGCCTTGAACTCCTGATCCTCCTGCCTCTATCCCCCAAGTGCTGAAATTACAGGAATGTTGAACCATGCCTGACAAAGGTTAGTATCTATTTTTTTATTGACAACTTCCATAATCATAGACAATAAGACAATAACCCATGGAAATTCCCCCCCCAACTTTCCCCTTTGCAACTCCACTCTCCATCATACCCCTTCCCCCTCCCAATTAGTCTCTCTTTTATTTGGATGTCATCATCTTTTCCTCCTATTAAGATGGTCTTATGTAGGTAGTTTCAGGCACTGTGAGGTCATGGATATCCAGGCCATTTTGTGTGTGGAGGAGCACGTTGTAAGGAGTCCTACCCTTCCTTTGGCTCTTACATTCTTCCCACCACCTCTTCTGCAATGGACCCTGAGCCTTGGAAGGTGTGATAGAGATATTTCAGTGCTGAGCACGCCTCTGTCACTTCTCAGCACCATGGTGCCTTCTGAGTCATTTCAAGGTCACTGCCATCTGAAAAGAGAAGCTTCTCTAACCAAAAGTGAGAGTAGCATTAATATATGGGTATGAACATTAAGAAACTACTTACTGGGCAGTTTGGTGAGCACAGTATATACATTTAGCCAAACACCAGCAGACGTTACACCCCTAGGGCTCATGCCTACCCTGTCATAGGTTTTCAGTATCAGGGATGTGTTCCCTCCCATGGAGCAAGCCTCCAATGCTATTAGAGAGCAGTTGATTTTTCCCATAACAGACATTCCACTATAGCACCCATTGGCTCATTTGGCCTGGCTGGCCAAAGTTAAGGCTTGCAGTGTTCACTGTTGAGTATCTCCACTGATGCGTGGAAACGCATGCAGTGTAGCTTTTTCCAGCTTTCTGAGGGCTGCTCTACATAGAGAAGGTTTTCAGCTCAGCTCCAGCAGGATTTCTCAGTGACCTTGCAGCCCAAGTATGTTGAGTCTTTAGCAATAGGATCTTACCATCTATTCCCAGAGGGAAACCAAGAGAGCTTCAGCAAAGGCCTGTAATGTTTTGGAGCATCAGGGACCTCCCTGGCCAACAATTCACTGGAAGGTAGCCTATCCCTGGCACTGAAAGTTTTCTAGTGACAATCTATGACTTCTGGGTGTGTCATTGTCCAAAAAAGTAGGCTTCCATATGACTTATTTATACCCTCTTAGGTTTTGATTAGCCCGTCCCCCACCTTCCCTTTACTCAATCTCTTCCCCTGACCTCACTTGGGCCTTTCCACCCCCAGTAATCTGTTCATCTACTTACATATATACAATACCAAACTCTTAAGTTCCCCCCCTCCCTTTCTATTTCCTTTACATCCCCTTTCTAGCTTACTGGCCTCTGCTACTGAGTTTTATTCCAACTCACATACAAGTCCAAACATTTGTAGCTTGGATCCACATATGAGAGAGAACATGTGATGTTTGGCTTTTTGGGCCTGGGTTACCTCACTTAGTATAATCCTTTCCAGATCCCTGCAAATTTCAGAATTTCATTTTTCTTTACCACTGAGTAGAACTCTGTTGTATAAATGTACCATATCTTCCTTATCCACTCATCAGTTAAGGGACATCTAGGCTGGTTCCATTTCCTGGCTATTGTGAATAGAGCATCAATAAACACAATAAGGCTAATATCTTTAGCAAGGACTTGGTGGCTGGCAAACCTGGCCATTGGTAAGTTAGCCAGTGAGAGGAGAGCCAGGTGTAAGTCAACAACCCCTCCACCTTCTCTTTACCTCTTGTCTCCAGCCCACCTGCCTTGTCCCCATCTTAGAAATCTTCTCACACAGTTATTCACTTTGTCTCCCCTCTGGGCACAAAGCTTGGGCTGCCCTCTCTTCCTCTCCAAATGACTCCTAAGACATCTGTTCCTGACATGTTCTCTGCCCCTGAACACCAGTCCCTAGCCCTCGCCACCTGCAGGAACAGCTGCAAGACACAGCAGTTGGTTACAAAGTAAAAGCGTTTGGGAGCCAAGGTCCTGGCACTGCCCAGCAAACCCAGAGATGCCTTCCTGACTGACTCCCAGTGCCGTCCAGGACTCCCACTCACCTCCTCTGGTTCTCTTCTCCCATTTCCCAGTGAGGGCTGGGCCTGGGGAGACAGGGCTGATAAACATTCTTCCCTCAGTCCTGTTCCTATCTGGGACTTGGATTGGCTTCAGTGAGGAGCAGGGGAAAGGTGCCCGAGGACGGTCCACTCACTTGCTTAGGCTCCTGGCTCCTAGACACACCTGCTGGGTGGAGTTTGCTGGAAGCCCCTGGAAGCTCCCACAGTGGTGTGGGATTCTCCTTCAGCTGCCACTGACTCTTCACTCACCATATAGGCATATTGGGATGCCCCAGTCATCTCTGCCAAAGGACTATGTCTTAGGAAATGCATCAAGCACCTTTTTTTCAATAAATTTTATTTATTTATTTATTTGAGAGCAACAGACAGAGAGAGAAAGAGGCAGAGAGAGAGAGAGAGAGAGAGAGAGAGAGAGAATGGGCACACCAGGGCCTCCAGCCACTACAAACGAACTCCGGATGCATGTGCCACCATGTGCATCTGGCTTACATGGATACTGGGGACTTGAGCCTCGAACCAGGGTCCTTAGGCTTCACAAGCAAGCATTTAACCACTAAGCCATCTCTCCATCCCCATCAAGCACCTTTTGCAAATCAAGAGTCCATAGCACCTGATCTATTGCTGAGGTTCTCCCAAAGCCACAGTGGGGAGAGGCTAGCGCCACCTCTCTTTAAAAATTTTTTTTTCTGAGATAGGGACTCCTATAGCCAATGCTGGCCTCAATCTCTAGATGTAGCTGAAGATGACTTTGATCCTTCTGCCTCCTGAATGCTAGGATTACAGATGTCTGCCACCACTCCTGGATTTATGCCATGCTGGGGATGGACGCCAAGGCTTTGTGCAAACAAGGCAAGAGCTCTACGTGCTGAGCCCCACCCCCAGCCCTGGTTGGATCCTGTGTTTATTACCCTTTACTGCCTCTTTTTTTTTTTTTTTAATGACATGAAACTCGTTTTCTGCCGTTAATAGTATTAAATTTGAAGAATTTCCAGTGATCAATAAAGAGTCTCCCTCAGAAAGGACTATGTCAATACAGGCTATTTGCCTACGATAGCCAGCTGTTGGCTGAAACCAGGTTAACACACTTAGGAGAGCCCCCTGCACCACAGGAAGTCTGCTTTTTGTTTTGTTTTTGTTTTGTTTTTGTTTTTGTTTTTGTTTTTCAAGGTAAGGGTTTCACTCTAGCTCAGGCTGACCTAGAATTCACTCTGTAGTCTCAGGGTGGCTTCGAACTTACAGTGATCCTCCTACCTCTGCCTCCCGAGTGCTGGGATTAAAGGTGTGCGCCACCACGCCCAGCTCAGGAAGTCTGCTTTCTAAATAATGAAGGTCTTCCATGGGAAGATAAATGTCTGTCCTATAGCAAGGCATTAAATACAGAATGGTGGACTTCAGGTGAGATCAAGTGGATTCAGGGTGGTATGGCCACAGACAGAAGAGTGGAATTCAAAGAATGAATTACTCTCTTGTAACACTGAGCGAGGCAGTCACATTTTCGAAAGATATCGACACTGTGTTAATAAACGCTTCACTGGATATGTGAAGACCTATAAAATAAACTTGGCCGTCACAGTTTTCAAAGTTTTGTAAGACTGAGAATACAAAAAGCCAGTTCAAGGGGAGGCATAATGGAACCCAGCAGGAATAATTTGTGATTAGAAAGCCCCACGCAACGCCTCAGCCAAGGATAATGGTGATCCATCTTCAATACACATGTGTCCCACGCTGGGCGCTGACGAGCCTAATCAGACGCACTTCACCAGCACTTTTCGTGATCCCAAGGGGCCTCTAATTGCTGGTGGGTGCGGACAGCCGGGCCTGTTTCTTGCTGCCCCTCTGGGGAGACTGTGAGAATGAAGAGCAGGCATGGAGTCAACAGCCAGCGGGGCAGTCCCAGCATACTCTCCAGTGACCTCCCTCTGCCTCTGTTTCCTAGTCTTTATTTCATTTTGTTTCATTTTTAAAATATTCTATTCATTTACTTGTGTGTGTGCATGCGTGTGCTGCGCACACCAAGGTCTCTTGCTGCCAGATGCTTGCATCACTTTTTTGCATCTGACTTTTTCCTGGATGCTAGGGAATTGAACCTGGCCTTGCAGGCTTGGCAAGCAAGTGCTTTTAATCACTCAACCACCTTGCCCACCCCCAGCCATTATTTTTTGAAACAAGGTCTTATTATGTATCCCAAACTGAGTGAGCCCAACCCACCATCCCCCTCCCTCTGCCCCCTGAGAACTGGGATTACAGCCATGCACACAGGATTAATTTTCTTGTCTTACAACTCAGTGGAGAAATTCTGCCTTTCAAGGGTGATTGTTTGTTTGTGATAGGGTCTCCTATATCCCAGGCTAGCTTCAAACTAAATATGTAGCTGAGGATGATTCTGAACTTTTGATCCTCCTGCCTGGGATTACAGACAAGCACTACCATGTCAGGTTTATATGGTACTGGGGATTGAACCCGGGGCCTCTTGCATGCTAGGCAAGCACTTTACCACCTGAACTACATCCCCCATTGATGATGGTTGTGATGACTAACTCAGCTCTGTGTGGTCTGCCTGACCCTCAGTGTGTCTGTCCTATTCCCTAGCTGCTACTGGGGTCCACTTCCCCAGCCTCTTACCTCTTTGTTAGGGAGATTCAGCTGTCAGAAATTCACCCTGTGTAGAGAGACACGGAGCCTACAGCAGCCTTGCCCAGACCCCAGCATGCCCTCCGCTCCCCAATGCCCACCACCCAACTTGGAACCAGAGCTTAAGCAGCTGGCCTGCTGGTGGCGTGCCCAGCTCTAGCTGGGGTGGCTTGGCTCCAGAAAGGGCTAAAGGTTCTTCTTCTTTTTTTTTTTTTTTTTTTGCTTCAGCTTAGCCATCTGGGGAGGTGGGGATTGGTAAAGAAGAAGGGAGAAGAAATGCTGTGTTCCTATGCTGCCTTCTCCCCTGCCTCCTCTGCCCCCCTTGTCCAGGCACTAACTATGCTCAGTCAGGAACTTCCATGGGTCTCGGGGGGTCCCATAGGATAGATCTCTCTACTTATCTCTGTAGCACCTTCACCATTCCTCCATCTTCTCCCTCTTTTTGTGTCTCTTCCTGGCACAGCCTGTGAAGTTTAGTGGCTGTTCTCAGCCCTCACCACAGGCCTGCTTCTCCCTGAGCTGAGCACTGGGGTCACCAGGGTGCTACAAACCAGAGCTCTGCCCTCTAAGTACTCCTTTTTGTTTGTTTGTTTTGTTTTTGAGATAGGGTCTCACTCTGGCCCAGGCTGACCTGGATCTCACTCTGCAGCCCTCCTTTTACAGTACCAAAAGCAGGCTCCAGCTGGAGCCCAATTCCTTGCTCTGCCCCTTCTGGTCTTGACTCATATGGTCTTGAGTCAATGACTTTACCTGAGTATTTGCCTCTGTATTTAAAGATAGGGAGGAGCTGAGTATAATGGGGAACACCTTTAATCCCAACTCTTGGGAGGATAAGATAGGAGGATTGCCTTGAGTTCAAGGCTACCCTGGGACTATAGAATTTCAGGTTAGCTTGGCCTTAGAGTGAGACCTTGCCTCAAGGAAGAATAAAAAAAAGAATCAGGGGTAGTGGAGAGATCACTCAGCAGTTAAAGGTGCTTACTTGCAAAGTCTGCTGACCTGGGGTTCAATTCTCCAGCACCCACATAAAGCTAGATGCACAAAGTGGCATATGTGTCTGGAGTTTTGCAGCAGCAAGAGACCCTGACAAACCCATTTGCATTCATTCTCTCTCTCTTTCTTGTCCTCTCTCTCTTTCTCTCTCTTTCATGAATAAATAAATAAAATAAGAAATAACAATTGGGAGATGAACTACATTTTAGGGCTTTTGAGAAAAGTAAACACAGTGATGTGTAAAGCTGTCCACACAGTGTGCCCGACACATACAGGGGATGCAGAAAGCCAGTCAGTCTGCCTTCTCTCTTCCCTCAGACCTCCTCCCTCCCTCTTTCCTTCAGCTAGCTATTTCCTCCACAGAAGTGCTAGGTAGGGTCTGTGGGTAGCCATAGAACCCTGCCCCATCTGGGCCCCAGAAGACCACATCAGATATGTGTGGGGGACATAGCTCTGTGCAGTATGAGTGTGAGGAGCAGCCGCGTTCTGCCCGCAAGTGCTTTTTTTTTTCCAAAGGAGCCTCGGCCCTCTGACCTCCTTTTCCTTTCTCCCAGCAGCTAATTAGTGCCCATTGTGGGCTCCTTTTTAGCCTTTCCTTTTCTGAACTTCCAACTGGCTCCTCTCAACCTCCTCCCTTGGTGTGGAGGGAAGGAGGCTGGGGACATACTGGCTGAGACAAGCTAAGGCCCCTACTGCATCCAGGTCCTGCACCAAAGACCCTAAGAGCTGCTTGTACTGGCTGCACTGTGGTTAGGGTGGTGGCCTCCAGGACCTCTGAGCCAAAGCAGAAGAACAAAGAGACCAGGGTCAGATGAAGGCTTTCTGCAGAATAATGTCACTGAGAAGATCAGATCTGGTGTCCAAAGTCCAGAAGGAACCGAAGGAGGATCACTGGTGATCCAATGACCCTGAAATCCAGAGCTCATGCTGAGGTTGCCTCTGAATTCCCGCTGGTGCTGGAGGAGTGACACTGGAATCACTCAGGGCCAAGGTGTCCTCATAAGCAAGTGCCAGTGAGCATCAGTCTGCCACATGTTCTCATCACGCCTTCTCACCTGGAGCCCAAGCTGAGACCTGATGGTCCCTCTGGTAATGGCTTCCAGATGTGTCCTTGGTTCCCTATGGGGAGACTTTGTAAAGAACTCATCTCCTCCTATACTCCAGGACCTGTCCCTTTGTCACCTTCAGCCACAGAACTTAGTGCAGGCCACAGTGCACAGGAGCAGTGTCACTTCAGTGGAGAGGGCCATTGAGCGAAGCCTGACCCCTGAGCACCCCCCAAAACCATCAACTCTGTCTGCACTGTGTAGGACCCAATGTTGTCCTTTGGATTAAGATGGCCGGGTGGCCATTCTCTCTTTGGAGACAGAGCCTGTCGTGGACAAGTACAACAGGTGTGGCTGTGCCCATGGGGCTGTGACTGTGGCCTGTTTCTGTGTCTGCCACTCTCTCTGCTCATCTATCTTGTCAAAATGACTTGTCTCTGTTTCTGACGTGTCCATGTGTGTCTCGAGAATTTCACAGGCAAGCTTTCCTGGTCTGTAATGACAAATTCCATCTGTGTTGACTGTTTAATAAGTGGAAGTCTGATCTTAACCTTCCTGCCTTGCCTGAAGCCTCCATTCTGGGTTATTTCCAGCCCCCACAGGAGAGTCTGATTCATGTTACCAAGAAGCCACGAGAGTTGTAGCTGATAAACTGAAGGTATCGGGGTGCCATAAATCACACCCAAATGGCTTACATCAGGTCCCAAGGTTATAGACATTTGGGGAACCCTGAGTCCATCTCCCAGTATGTTCTGGGTCAGATTGATGCTTAAGTGAGTAATGTGCTTCTTCTGGACTTGAGCTTCTAGTGATGCCCAGATTTATCAACATATTCACCATGATCTTCATCATTACCATCATCACCAGAACCCTCATCACCCATCACCACAGCCATTCCCATCACTACTATCAACACTTCTACTATACCATACTCACTGTCACCGTCAACACCACTATCCCATGGCTAATACAAAGACTCATCGTTGTTGTTGTTTTTAATTTATTTATTTACTTGAGAGAGTTAAAAAGAGAGAAAGAGGCAGAGAGAGAGAATGGGCATGCCAGGGCCTCCAGCCACTGCAAATGAACTCCAGACGCATGTGCCGCCTTGTGCATCCGGCTTACATGGGTCCTGGGGAATTGAGCCTGGGTCCTTTGGCTTTGCAGGCAAACGCCTTAACCGCTAAGCCATCTCTCCAGCCCTCATCATTGTTTTCCAATAGTGTTTTCTCTTTGTTCCTCAGTAGAAAGGACCCCAATTTCCTACTGGGCATGCTGCCTATTTCCCAGGCTCTTTGAAGCTAGTTAGGTGTGCCATGTAAGGGAATGTGTTAAATAAAAGTATGGGAGGTGCCCATAAGGGGAGAGGACGTCTTAGACTTTCCCCCTCTTCTTCTACGTTAGCTGGTGCTTTAGCGGCCATTTGCACAAGAATAAGCACAACGCCCTAAGGAAGGCAGAATGGGGGCTGGAAGAAGTGTGGGTTCCTCGTGACAGTGAGAGACCATTCAGACTCCAAAGTACTACTTCTGGAGTTCCTTATGAGAAAAAAAAAGAATATATTTCTATTTCTAGGTCATTCAGTGGGCTACTATTTTGGGCACTCTAATACATACAATTGGATCTAATCTGAATTATCATACATTACCATCATCACATATTATATTTCATTGAATAGCCCAAGCCAGTGATCTCTCTCAGAGGAAGGGAGGACCATTAGGGTGTGGTAGGATCCATACCACCAGAAGCAGGCGTTCTATGGCAATCATCCACTGCAAACAACAAATTCTGGTGAGGATTTGGGGAAGGAGGAACCCATATTCACTGCTGGTGGGAATGTGAATCTGTGCCAACGCTATGGAAATCAGTATGGAGGTTCCACAAAACAAAACAAAAAAAAAAAAACTAAACTAAACTAAAAATAGATTTTTCTTATGACCCAGTTCTACCAGTCTTGGGTATATACCCAAATGACTTTAAGTCAGCATACCACAGAGATACTTGCAAATCTATGCTCATTGATGCACTATTTACAATAGCCATGAAATGGAACCAGCCCAGATGTCCATCAACATAGGACTGTGTAAAGAAAAATCAGTACATGCACACAATGGGATTTCATTCAGCTGTAAAGAATGAAATTACAGGGCTGGAGAGATGGCTTAGCCATTAAGGCATTTGCCTGCAAAGCCAAAGGACCCAGGTTTGATTCCCCAGGACCCACATAAGCCAGATGGCAAGGCGGCACATGCATCTGGAGTTCATTTGCAGTGGCTACAGGCCCTGGTGTACCCATTCTCTCTGTCTGCCTCTCCTCCCCCCCCGTCTGCTTGCAAATAAATAAATATATAAAAATAAAAAATAAAGTCTTTTTAAAAAGAATGAAATTATGACATTGGTAAGAATGGAATGAGAGAGTACTAGAAGATATTTGTCATGAGAGCAGAAAAGGAATCTATTTGGGGGAATGAATGGAAGCAGAAAGAGGGGTAGGAATGTGGGGAAAGGAGGTGGAGAGAGACAAGTAAGAACAAAGCATAGAGTCTGAACCAGGAGGACTGCCACAAGTCCCAGGCCAGCCTGGGCTACAAAGCAAGGTCCAATGAGTCTTGACTCTGCATCATAAGACCAAAAGGTGGAAGAAATTATAATAACATTTGTGTATTCAATTGTGACAGTGAAACCAATATCTTTGTATGCCAAACAAAAAATAAATAAATTGGGGTAGGGAATTACCATGGTTTATTGCCTATAATTATGGAAGTTGTCAATAAAAAATAAATTTGAAGCCGGGCGTGGTGGCACATGCCTTTAATCCCAGCACTGGGGAGGCAGAGGTAGGAGGATCGCCGAGAGTTTGAGGCCACCCTGAGACTACATAGTGAATTCCAAGTCAGCCTGGACCTGAGTGAGACCCTACCTCAAAAAAAACCAAAAAATAAATAAATAAATTTGAGCTGGGTGTGGTGGCACACACCTTTAATCCCAGCATTTGGGAAGCAGAGGCAGGAAGATCCCCATGAGTTTAAGGCCACCCTGAGACGACATAGTGAATTCCAGATCAGCCTGGGCTAGAGCGAGACCCTACCTCAAAAAAAAAAGTAATAATAAGCCAGGTGTGGTGGCACATGCCTTTAATCCCAGAACTCAGGAGGCAGAGGTAGGAGGATTGCTGGGAGTTCAAGGCCACCCTGAGACTTACATAGTGAATTCCAGGTCAGCCTGAGCTAGAGTGAGACCCTACCTCGAAAAACCAAAACCAAACAACAAAAATTAAATATTAAAATGAATTCTAAAAAGAAGTAACCAGGGCTGGTGAAATGGCTTAGCGGTTAATGCATTTGCCTGCAAAGCTAAAGGACCCAAATTTGATTCCCCAGGACCCACGTAAGCCAGATGCACAAGGGGCACATGCATCTGGAGTTTGTTTGCAATGGCTGGAAGCCTTGGTATGCCCATTCTCTCTATGTCTGTATCTCATCTATCTCTCTATATATCTCTGCTTGCAAATAAATAAATTTAATTGAATTTAAAAAGAAGAAACCAATCTAAGATAGTGGGAACCTATATCAAGATATTCAGCACCATGGACAGAGAGAACTGACACTAAACGGCCCCTGGACAGCGCCTAAGCAATGAAGATTGTGTGGCACTGGCTATGCAGGGTCGCTGGACTTGAGGCCTAGAGACCAGTCTAAACACCCAGATAAATTCCCACCATGTCTACTTTGAGCTCCTGGTACCAGAACAAGAGAAACAACGTGGGGAGGCTTCCTGGAGATGGAGGCACAAGGGGAGGTGGAGAATAAGGCAGTTGGCACTGGGGCCCCAAGAATAAGGAACCTTCAGGAATGGGAAGAACACAGTGGCTGAGAAGGGTGAGTGGGCCAACTGGTCAGTGAATGAAGTGACAGGGTAGCACAAAGAGCCCCAGGCTGGAGAGATGGCTTAGCCAATAAAGCCACTTGTTTGCGAATCCTGCCACTATGGGTTTGATTCCCTGGTATCCATATAAAGCCAGATGCACAAAGCGGTGCATGCGTCTGGAGTTTGTGTGCACTGGCAAGAGGTCTGGTGTGCCCATTCTCTCTCCTTCCCTCCCTCCCTCTCTTTCTCTCTCCCTCTTTCCTCAAATAAATATACAAAAATGAAAGGAGAGATGGTTTAGTGGTTAAGGCACTTGACTGCAAAGCCAAAGGATCCTGAAGGCCCTGGTGAGCCCATTCTCTCTCCCTCCCCCCCTCAAATAAATATTTAAAAAGTTTTTTAAAAGGAGCCCCAAAATATAAGCACTTATTAATCTCCTACTTACATTACATTTGCTGATGTCTCATTAGCCCAAAAAAAGTGATGTAGCCAAGGCAGTGTGAAAAGGCACAGCTTGCCAGTGTGGATTGACAGAGGCAGAGTTCTGGGGGAACACCGAGAGAACAGCCTCTCCGTGATGAGCCTCCCACCATTTCCATCACCTGCACCCCAAAAACCCATGTTCTAGCTCGGACACACCATGGCTCTACAGCTCTCCAATGCTCTAGTGCTTAGAGTTCCATGGGATTTTTTAAATATTTCATTGATTTGAGAGAGAAAGAGGCAGAGGGAGAGGAAGGGAGCAAGGGAGGGAGAGGGAGAAAATGGGCACACCAGGACCTCCAGCCACTGCAAATGAACTCCAGACAAATTCACTTTAACCTTGTGCCTCTGGTTTACATGGATGCTGAGGAATCGAGCCTGGGTCCTTAGGCTTCGCAGGCAAGCGCCTTAACCGCTAAGCCACCTCTCCAGCCCAAATTCGATGTCATTACTGCTCTGTGTTGCTGAGGAAGCGCTTGAGGCCTTAAGAGGAGGTTAAAGAAGTCAGGTACATAAAGGTCCTTCCCAGATCTGAGCAGACACCGGCCTGCATCTCCCATCTCTGAGCCTTCAACTGCTTGTGTGCCATCAGCACTAAGATGGGAATAAGAAAACCTAGAGCTTAGGCTCTGGCCCATCATTACTCTGTGGTAACCCCGAGGTTTTAAAAATATTTTATTTTTATTTACTTATTAGAGAAAGAAAGGCAGATAGAGAATGGGCACACCTAGGCCTCCAGCCACCACAAACAAACTCCAGATGCATGCTCCACCTTGTACAACTGGCTTACACAGGTCCTGGGGAATTGAACCTGGTCCTTGGGCTTCATAGGCAAACACCTTAACCGCTAAGCCATCTCTGCAGCCCCATCCCCAAGCTTTTATTATTATTATTCACTTGTAGCTCTTTGCAATGTTGAGGCCTGGTGCATGCTAGGCAAGCACTCTCACCACTTAGCCACAACCACAGCCCCACACATATAGCTCTTAACCAGCTAGAATTCTCATCCAGCCAACAGTGTTCAATCCCTGTTTTCTGTGTAATGTAGGACAGTGGTAAACCAGGAGAACTGAGTTGACTGGCTTCAGTTTTCAGGAGTGTAGGCCCGGTGCAGCTAAGAAAGAGGGGTTTAGGGGCTGGAGAGATGGCTTAGTGGTTAAGCACTTGCCTGTGAAGCCTAAAGACCCCAGTTTGAGGCTCGATACCCCAGTACCCACGTAAGGCAGATGCACAAGGTGGCGCATGAATCTGGAGTTCGTTTGCAGTGGCTGGAGGCCCTGGTGCACCCATTCTCTCCCTCCCTCCTCTCTCTCTGTCATTCTCAAATAAATAAAAATAAAAACTTTTAAAGAAAGAGGGGTTTACTCCAGCATCCTCCAACTTCATCCTCAGCTGAGACCCTCCCTGAATTCCAAAGAAACCAAGATTCAAATGGAGTACTGCCCTTGTCCCATGCTCACCTTCACCTGCAAAAGAAAGAGAAGGGAAGAAGAGAGGCGAAGGGACAGCACAGAGGAACCCAAGTCTGCACCTTCCCCTCCACACTCACTGCTGCCCCTAACTCAATGGCGTCTACAGTACAGTCCTGCAGTTAACCTCCGGCTGGCCTTGAACTTCAGTTGTTCTGCCCTTTGACTCCTCTCAGGAGAGCAGTATAGAGACATGGCAACTCCATAAGGGAAGGAGGCCTAGAACAACACAGCAAAGTATGACGTTTCACCCCTGCCAAGGGACCAGTGGCAAGCCACTAGCTGAATCATCTTGCAGCACAGGTGATGAGCTAGAAACCCAGGGAGGGACAGCGACCTTCTCGGTCACACAGAAAGCATGCAGGAGACTAGGTCCAAAAGCTGGCTGCCTCCTTCCCCTTTGCTAGATTTCAGTTTTCCACTGCACGTGGGATCTGGGGCACCATTTGTCAACAGTCATGCTCAGTACACGGCCTGAGAATCTGGATGGAGGAAAGGAAGAGGAAGGTGGGGGCGAGAGCGCTTACGACTTCCTAAGGACTCAGCCCACTCATTTATATTAGCCTTTCCCCAGAGGCCAGGCCACAGAGTGGAGGATGGGGCATATTGAATATCAGAGTTATTTAAAAGCCAATTGCCTGCCCCTCCCAAGCAGAGCAGTGGCCTCTGCTGACTCAATGGAGAAAATGAATCTGAGGCTTATGGATTTTCCTGCGTCTCAAGGTAGTGGGGGAAGAGGGAGGCCCCCAGTGAAGTTTCTTCTTCCACACAGCTCTGCAAGAGGAGCTGGGCCTCCCCTACAGAGCTTCATCATGCCAGGCTTGGTTCCCATTCGTCTCAGAGGGAGCGGGGGAGGGAGGGCAGAGTCATACCTGGAAGGAGCTCACACACCACCAACCACCACCACAATTATAGTTACTATAGCTCTATGGCTAAGCAAACTAAGGCCTTAACTGGGTTGAAGCCAAGTTGAAGGTCATGAAGGCGGTGGGCAGGTCATACAATTACCCTCCTCTCTCTGACCTTCATCCCTAAAAAGCTATACAGTACAAGGACTCAAAGGCCCTCTGTCCATACATACTTTCCCCCCTTTTTTCTTTCTTTTTTTTTTTTTTCCAATAGGGAAACGGAGGTCTATAGACACATAAACCTGTCCAGGGATTTCACTGATCTTCAGACTTCTTGGACAACACAGAGGAGCTGGAGCCTGGTGGGAAGGGGGGCTGCCTGCTGAGTGACCCCAAGGAAGTCACCAGATCTCCCTGTTCTTCCCACAAAGGGTCAGTGAAGTTTATAGATGACAGGTTCTTTTCAAGGAGAAAAGGGACCCACGTGAAGGATCGTGACACTCAGGAGGGGACATCACCTCGCGAGGCTGTAAGGGGTCTTGGGATCTAGTGGGATAAACCCCAGAACTGGGGTCCAGTGTTTATCCAAGGGAGTTCTGATCCAGGTGCAGGGAAGCCAGTCACTCTGCTTGGGTGGGATGGGTCACCTCCCTTGTTCTTGGTCCTAGGGACCACAGACCCCCAGGCACACTTCGAGGCAGGGAGAACTGCTGGGGCAAAGGAGCTGTGGAAACCTGATCTCTTGGCAGGCTCTGGTCCTAACGTGGGGAAGGGGGAAACACAATCTTGCAGGCGAGGGTCTCCCCATATAGTGTAGGTGGGGGGGGACCCTCACCAAGCGAGGCTCATGGGGAGGGAAGCCAGAGAAGGTTTCCTGGTGCCTTCTCCTTGTTGAGCCATGAGCTGTGACAACACATACCGGAATGAGGCCAGTCTGGAGACCCTATTGCCAACGATTAAGGGACTCAGGACAATCCTAGCACTCAGATCACTAAGTGACCTTCCAGAGGGAGAGCCTGCAGAAGCATGTCAGGGACCATTGTCCCAAGTCCAAACAAACAAAGGTACTTCCATTGGCTGCATCAGAGAATCAACATAGTTTCAAACACAAGTAGTCGTACATTTATTGAACACCTACGACATACTGCACACTGACTCCTGAGTGGAGAGGGCGGCTATTCTGGCGGACAGACAGGGAGTCCCCCATTCCTATGACACAAATCTTCCCTAGTGATTGTAGGTTCTTCCTGGTTTCTCCCCAACAGAGGTGTGTAGCGCCCCTCAGTGAAGGCTGCCTGCTGTCCTGTAGACCCCTTCCAGGGGAGCAGGGGGAGGGGCAGCAATCCAAAGCCAATCACCACCACGGAGACCTGAGCCTCAGGAGCCAGAGGTAGAGGGTCTCCATGCGGTGGGCCAGGAAAGCTGACCACACTGGCCACTCACTCACTGAGCACTTGTGTCATGTTCAAAAAAAAAAAAAAAAAAAAAAAAAAAAAAAAGAGGACACCAACAGCTTGGGACCTCCACAGACCAAGGGCAGGTGTGGGCTCCTCTCCGTGGTGGATCTGCATGCATGTTCTTACACATGTGGCTCTGCAAGCGGCCCCTCTGAGACTGCAGCTGTGTAGCACTGCTTATTGTATTCAAGCATGCATGTGCTTGTGAATCTATGGACGCAAACGACGGTGCGCTCAAAGCCACGTCCTTATGTGCGCAGGTACAAATAAGCCTGCATGTACCTGCGTGGAGCACATCTGAGCCTGCACATCCAAGGAAGCACGAGTCTGTGAGGTACAGAAACTCATGTCCGCATCTATACAGACATGTCCAACCCTGAATGTGAAAGTTACTGCTGGCATCTGCAGATAGCTGGAACAGCTATGATGAAGACAGGGGAGAGAAGATGGACAGAAGATAGGGAACCCCGGCACCACTAGTCCTTAATGTTGGCCCTTGCCTAAGACCCAGGCCACTGCAGGGTCTGCCTCTTCTCCTTAAGTGGTTTCGATCTGTTGGTCGATCTGTTAAATATAACCTCGGGGAAGAAAGAAGTCAACTGACAACCGTCCCCAATTCAGGAGCTGGGAGAGGAGGGGTTCCTTTATCCCAACCAGCTCTGCAGGTGCTCAAATGGCCAGCGGATCAAATGTCAGCTTCTCCGACCTGAATAATTCATGCCAAGGCCAGGAAAGCTCCCTTCTAAGGAGTCTGTCTCTTTAAATCAGGTCTGGAGCTTCCCGGTTCTGCAAATAAATAAATAAATAAATAAATAAATAAATAAATAAATAAATAAATAAATAAAAAAAAATCCAGAGCAAAACAAACCTATAAACAGCTCAGCCCCCACCTCAGCCCCTGGCCTTTGGGACACAGCCACTCCGTGCTGCACAAAAAGCGGTTCCTGCTCTCCCCAACTCTAAAGTCCACCCTCCTCGACCCACCACCCCATTTACCACTGACAGGTGGGGAAGCTTGGCGGGGGAGAAGGGGGCAGGTTAACCATGTTCCGGCGCTGGGGGTACCCAGGTGTTGGGGCAGGAAGGGAAAGCAAAGCGCTGAATCACGCCCCCTCGCTGCAGCCCCAGCTCGGAGGGCTTAGGAGGGGGCCAGTCTGACGATGGGAACTCAGGGGAAAGGTCCTAACAGGAAGAATAGCTGGAGTTGGGAAGACTGGAAGTGTGGCGGGAGGGCTGGCAGTGAGGATGGGTGAGCCGACTTCCCAGGGGTCGAGAAACCGGCTGGTTGCATAGGACCTGCTGAGGCGGTGACAACCTTTCTTAAGGGACTGGGGTCTTAGAGGAGGTTAGCATGGGCTGGGAATTTTCCAGGCTCTCCGCCTTAGCCCAGCGTCGTTCCCTGATCACCGAGAGCAGGAAGTGGTTGCAAAAAAAAAAAAAAAAAAAAAAAAAAAAAACTTTCTTATCCCACCCCTCAGCCCTGCCTCCTCCCATAAGGGCTGCTCGTAAGGTCCTCCCCCACATTCGCAGGGTGCAGAGACCCACCTGCCAGCGCGCCCCAGCCGGCCCCGCCCCACACGTGCCACCGAGGGAGGAGGAGAGTACCCGCTTAGCCGTGGGGGATGGGGCAAGGGGAGGGAAGCAAGTCAGACCTTTGGGAAGCCAAACTTCTCAGCAGCTCTGTGGAGCGAGAGCGAACGAGAGAGCGAGAGAGCGCGCGCGCGAGAGAAAGCGCGGCGGGAGCCTCCCGCCCCGCCTCCCCACCCGGCGGCGAGGAGACGCGGAGACTCCGCCGGGGGCGGGGGGTGGTGGAGGAGAAGGGCGGGGAGGGGGTGGAAGGCAAACCCTGCCCACTCGGCTGCGATCCCCGGAACAGCCGCGGAAGTCGTCGGAGGCCAGCGCGCGCGCAGGGCGAGGAGGGCATCTAGGGGGGAGGGGGCGGGGGGTCTCCGCTCCCCGCGCCTGACCCCTGTCGCCCCCTCCCACTCCCCCAAAGCCAGCCGAACGCAGAAGTCTCCTTGGGGAAGGAAACTTCCAAACCTGCCGACTGCCGGACCGACGTGGACTGCCGGGGAGCTTGGTGGTGGTGGGGAGGGCGGGGAGGGGAGTCAAGGACTTGCCCCACCCGTGTCCCCCCCCTCCACCAGGCAGACGCTCCCAACTCACTGGTGAGCGCGACGGCGGAGGCGGCAGCTGCCCGGGCATTGGATGTGGGGGGCGATGGCGATGTCCCCGCGCACCGAACAGCGTGGACTCTGGGGAGCGCTGCTGCCCGGATTGCTGCTGGTGGCTGCGGCGCTGAGCCGACCCGCAGCGCCCTGTCCCTTCCAGTGTTACTGCTTCGGTAGTCCGCGGTTGCTGTTGCGCTGCGCTTCGGGCGCCGAGCTCCGGCAGCCTCCTCGGGACGTGCCGGCCGATGCGCGCAACCTCACCATCGTGGGAGCCAACCTGACGGTGCTGCGCGCGGCCGCCTTCGCGGGCGGGGACGGGGAGGAGGAAGAGGAGGAGGAAGCGGTGGGCGTGCGCCTGCCGCTGCTCACCGCGCTGCGCCTCACGCACAACAACATCGAAGTGGTGGAGGACGGCGCCTTCGACGGGCTGCCCAGCCTGGCGGCGCTCGACCTGAGTCACAACCCGCTGCGCGCCCTGGGCGCGGGCGCTTTCCGCGGGTTGCCGTCGCTGCGCTCGCTGCGCATCGACCACGCGCTCAGCCGCGGCGGTTCCGCCTTGTTGGACTCGCTGGACGCCGCGCTCGTGCCGTTGACCGAGCTGCGTCGGCTGGACCTAGCCGGCAACGCGTTGAAGCGTCTGCCGCCCGCCGCCCTGCGCCTGCCGCGCCTCGAGCGCTTGGACGCGCATCTCAACGCCTTAGCCGGCCTCGACCCCGACGAGCTGCGCGCGCTCGAGCGCCATGGCGGCCGGCCCGCACCGCGCCTGCTGCTGGCCGACAACCCGCTGCGCTGCGGCTGCGCTTCGCGACCCCTGCTGGCCTGGATGCGCAACGACACCGAGCGCGTCCCCGACGCGCGCCGACTGCGCTGCGCCGCCCCGCGCGCGCTGCTGCACACGCCTTTCCTGGACGTGGATGAGACGCGGCTGCGCTGCGACGTCGGCGACGGGCGAGGGGACGAGGTGGATATCGCCGGCCCGGAGCTGGAAGCCTCTTACGTCTTCTTCGGCCTGGTACTGGCGCTCATCGGCCTCATCTTCCTCATGGTGCTCTACCTAAACCGACGTGGCATCCAGCGTTGGATGCGCAACTTGCGCGAGGCCTGCCGGGACCAGATGGAAGGTTACCACTACCGCTATGAGCAGGACGCAGACCCTCGCCGTGCACCCGCCCCGGCCGCCCCAGCTGGTTCCCGTGCCACTTCCCCAGGCTCGGGCCTCTAAGCTTCGCCTTCCCCAACGGGTTGGTGGCCGTCGCTGTCAGATGGATGACTTTACTGGGGTTCCCTCCCTCCCCCAGCCCCTACCGGGCCTGAGCTGTGGAGATGAGATACCCATGAACTTGGGGTTCGGAGACCTTTGCATTTTAGCATCCCCTTCACTTGGGATGCTAAACTTTATTCCACCCCTGGCCTGAGAGCTCAAAGACCCAGAGACACCCCCATCTGATTCCAGAAACCGCTCCTGCACACCTCCACCTCTGAGCCATCCTTCCCAAGCCATTGATAGCCCCTCCCCACCCCACTGTCTGCGCTCACCCAGAGACTGCCTCCACCACTCAGTGCTTTGAGCCCAATACCCCTGGCTAGACTGCACTGGCCCCAGCTAGGAGATTCCTGGCCCGATCCCAATGCTTAAAGGATGCTGCTGCATCCCGTTCTGGTCTCTTGAGGTTTCTGTGGACTTTGAAACCCTTTGCTCAACCCAGGCCTCTGAACCCTCCATTCTTCATGGAAACCCATATCCTGGAAACTCTGCGGCTTGGGGGTCCTTCTCCCAATCGAAGTATGCCAGCTCTGGCTCGGGCCCCTCCCTTCCTTGGCTCTGGCATGGGACTCAGCCTCCTGATCTGTCTCTCCCAGCAAAGGGACAAGCCTTCGGTGGAAGTCCGTCTTCAACCTTTCCCAGTGGGCTTCTGAAGCCCCAACACTCAGTACTTTTCCCCAACCTCATACTTCACCCCGGCTAATTTCGTGCCCCTGCCCAAGTCATAGGCTCTTAGTTGGTCTGGCATATCCATAACCGTCACTTATGTCAGGGTCCCCGAGAGGAGTCCATCCCTGGGTGGTGTCACTCCCTCCCCTCCCAGGAAGAACTTTCCATTCCTGCAGGGCAAAGGCAGGTGCCAGGCACCCCATCACGTACAAGCAGATTCTCATGAAGAAGAAAGCAAGTATGCCGAGAGGATGGCAGCGGAAGCGTCACTGGCCTGGAGAGTGGGAGCTGCTACCCACCATTTCCTCTGTACTCTCCCCCCCACCAAACCCTCCTTTTTGCTCCTCTAAGGACTCCTTGCCACCTCTATGCCTTCGGGAGGAGGAGGATGGGGTCTGGCCTCCTGCCTCGGGCACAAGCCCTCCTGATCAGGGCTACAGCAGCGCCCTGCCGTCTGGCCCAAAGCACAATGGTGAGTGGGGAGGGGCTACTCCTCCCTGCCTCCCAAGCCCCTAGGTCAGGCAGAATGGCTGGCCTGTGCTGCCCCAGCACAGGTTGTCTCCCTCCTTCTGTGTATAGGCTTGAGGCCTGCCTTCCCACCCTCATCCGAGAAAGCTGGACCTCCCTTGGGCCGTTTTCTATAAAGTCTGCAATGATCTCCGAGAGCCTGCTAACTTCTAAGTGGTGCTGTGTCGTTCCTCTTGACTTTGGTGGGGCGGTGGGGGCGGGAGGGGGGGAATGCGAGGTGATGGAGACCTGGGGTAATGACCCTTATGTGTTCTCTGGGGATGTGGGAGAAGAGATGGGCTCTGAATGCATAGTGAGGGATGGAGGCTAGACTGATGAAGGAACTTCCCACTGGAATAACATCGCCTGCTCTTCACAATGTGAGATGGGGTTATGGATAGTCAGAATAGGATCCTGTGGCTCCTGTACCTATTGTTTGGGATGGAAGGGGAGTTAGACCAACAATCCTAGCTGCAGATGAGCCCTGGGAGAGTCCCACTGTAGAGGAGAGCAGAACACTTGCTCTGGAATAGTAGACACACGAACCTTCCTATCCTTTTGTCACAGTGTGTTCCCCTGGCTGGAGGGTGGGACCGGTTAAGGAGCATCAGCATAGAGGTGGGGTGATAGGTGGAGCCAGGGTACAGGTGGAGTCCCAGGCCAGAGGTAGGGGCTCATCTCCTGCCTCTGTCTGCAGATTGGATCGCTGCATTCGGAGTCTTTGCCTTAGAACTATGGGGCAGAAGGCTAGAATTCTAACCTATGTTTTGGAAACTCGTAGCCGTGTGCTTTGAGAATACTTGGCTTCTAAACATTGAAAAGGATGTCCGGTGCCAAGAGAAGCCTCAGTTGTCTTTAGAGCTGGGCCCAGTACAGGCTCCTTTTTGTCTTCTCCAGTGAATTTCCCATGAGAAAGAACTACATCTTTTAGAAGCATCCCCATCTGTCAAACAGACCTGCAGAGGGTACCCTAGCCATCCCCTGGATGGTCCCCAGTAGATCACTTCCTCACTACTAAATGGGTGCCCTCTGGTAATATAGTCTAAGATTGCAATAAATCCTGGCAAATAAAACATGCTGTTTGTTATGGACTTGTCGGCAAAAGCTGTGGGGCTTTTACATGAGCCCAGTGCTCTGCTCAGAACATAGTTGAATTGAACTTCAAGTATCTAATTGATATCAAAGATCACCCGAGTGCCGACCATGTACTTAGTTGGTGCTTTTCGCCAAGTCCTTAGTAAAAGTCTGATGTGCTACCCTCGTTGCAGCCTGGCAGCCCAGGGCCCTCAGCCTTGCCCTCTTTACTGAATACAACTCTGCCAGTCCCCAGAAGCAAGTGACCCGAAGAACTCATGTCGTCAAAGTGTAGGGAAAAGAAAAGCCCAGGAAACTGAGTAAAGAGCCAGAGTCAAGATCCCTGACCCAGCCTGAGGAGTCTTTTTAAATGTAGTCACATTTGAGCTGAGTTGGGGATGGGGGCAGTGTTTTGTTTTAGTAGTGATGGGGATCAAAACCAGGACCTACATCCCCAGCCCCCCCTTTTTGTGAGATGGGGTTGTGCTAAGTAGCCCAAACTGAGTTTGAACTTGTTACCCTCCAATCTCAGCCTCCCTAGTGCTAGGATTATAGACAGGAGCCACCCTGAGTCCTGAATACCATCCACTCAATCCAGAGCCTTTCTCAGAAGCTTCTAGAAATGAGAGGTGGGGCAGAGTCCCAGGACATGGTGGTCAGTAGGGGCCAAGTGTCAGAAGGAAGAGGCTACCCCTGGGATGTCCCCTTAATGAGCAAGTAGAGGACTGGAGGGATGGCTTAGTGGTTAAGGCATTTGCCTGCAAAGCCAAAGGACCCAGGTTCAATTTCCCAGGGCCCACATTAGCCAGATGCACTAGGTGGCGCATGCATCTGGAGTTTGTTTGCAGTGGCTGGAGGCCCTGGGGCGCCCATTCTCTCTCTCTCTCTCTCTCTCTCTACCTCTCCCTCTCTCCCTCTTTTTCTCTGTCAAATAAATAAATAAAATAAATATTTTAAAAGAGCAGTAGGACAGAGGAGAGGAAGAGAGGTGTGGGTGTAACTGTCAAAATGTGGTAGACATGAAACTGCTGTGCACTTGAAGAGACATGGCAGACTTCCCAGACTTCTGTGACCTGTAAGCAGCATGAAATTGCCTTTCACAAATGTTTCCCAGAGAAGCTTCTTGTGTCAGTGAACCCCAGCCAACCCATGCCCTCAAATTTGGAGTAGGAGGCAGTGAGAACCTGGCTTGAGCCTCAACTCCATGCCCTTCTTGCTAGGTCACTTGGCCCTTGGTCAGAAATCTGGGCAAGTTCCTACTGTGTGCCGGGGAACCCTGCTGAGCCAGGTCCTGCCTTTCCAGCCCAGGCTGATACTGGGCCCCTGGAAACCTCCACTCATTTGACTCTAGCTTCCTTCTCCAGGCTGAGCTGGACTTGTGACCTCTGAGTGGACTGCCCGCTCACACTGAAGTCCATCTGAATCTTCATTAAGCCTGCCTGGCAGACTCCTGGCCCTAATTTATGGGCATGGCCTTTCCCAGTCTGAGAGGAGTGATGGGGCCAGTCACTGTTGTGGTGGTGATACACGTGACTGCCTTCTGCGCCCCTCCTCTTCCCCACCCGGCCTCACTGCTCCCTTCCAGGCTGCCTCCCTCAGGCTTCCCAGGAGTTGTGGAACCCTCCCTTGCTTGAGTGGGAGGACAGAGACTCAGCATACAGGAACCCACCCAGGTCACACAGAGCCCACAGTGCCCACCCACCCCAGGGTGGTTCCTCCCTGCCCTGGGTCTGAGTACATAAACAAGGTCTCCCTTACCTCTAAATGTAGCATCCTTCCCACCATGGTTCTTCCTCCAGCAGTCACTCTGAGCCAGGAAAGCCTGGAGAGGAAAAAAAATGCAAGTCAACAATGGAAGGGAGGGAGCATCTGCCCTGAGCTCTCAGCGGCTTCCAGAAGTCGTGCTCTGGTCTCTTAGAAGCAGCAGCTCTGCTGAGGTCATGTCCATCCTGAGGGGAGCAAGGGGCTGGTTCTGAGTGCCCAACCTCCAGGCTCTGGCACTCCTTTCAAGTCCATTCTGCCGAGAGTTGCTGAGCCCAGGGCTCACATGGAGGAACCAGGTCCAGCTCTCATCCTGCGTTGAGACAGTCTCCACACAGGATCACTGTGATCGTCATTGTACAAGCATATGGAGCCCAGGGAGGCCCCTAAGTGAGGTGATCACTCAAACTGGCAAGCTTAGGTGTGAAAAGAGTCATTAGTAATAATTATATGGGGCTGAAGAGATGGCTTAGCAGTTAAGGCGCTTGCCTGCAAAGCCAAAGGATCCAGGTTCAATTCCCTAGGACCCAAGTAAGCCAGATGCACAAGGTGGTGCATGCATCTGGAGTTGGTTTGTAGTGGCTGGAGGCCCCAGTGTGCCCATTCTCTATCTGCCTAAATAGATAAAATACTTTTTTAAATATGGGCTGGAGCGATGGCTTAGCAGTTAAGCGCTTGCCTGTGAAGCCTAAGGACCCAGTTCAAAGCTCAATTCCACAGGACCCACGTAAGCCAGATGCACAAGGTGGCACATGCATCTGGAGTTCGTTTGCAGTGGCTGGAAGCTCTGGTGTGCCCATTCTCTCTCTCTCTCTTCCTCTTTCTATCTCTCTCATATAAATAAATAAAATCTTTTAGAAAGAAAGGGAGGAAGGAAGGAAGGAAGGAAGGAAGGAAGGAAGGAAGGAAGGAAGGGAAGAAGGAAGGCAAAATAAATAAGAAAAAAGGTTTCCATTTAAAAAAAAAAAATAGCCGGGTGTGGTGGCACTTGCCTTCAATCCTAGCACTCGGGAGGCATGACTTCAAGGCCCCCCTGAGACTACACAGTGAATTCCAGGTCAGCCTGGGCTAAAGTGAGACCTTACCTTGAAAAGCCAAAATATATATATTTATTTTTTAAAGATACTAATTATATGGGAAATCCAGGCATGGTGGCTCTTGTCTATAACCTCAGACTGAGGCAGGAAGACTGCCACAAGTTTGAGGCTAGCCCGTCTCTAAATACCAAAAGGCCAGTGCCTGGTGGGTGCCAGTGTCTTTTGACAAGACCCCAGCGGGAAGGAAAGTGATCAACTGCTAGACTGGAGGAGCCTAGTCTCCCCGCACTGGATAACTACTACCTTCCACTCCTTGACTCCTCTGAAGCCTTGCCAGCTCCTCCCATCTGGGTGATCCAGCCAGCTGTTTCCTGCCCTGTGCCTCTGTGGGTGACAGTGCCTTCCTCCCTGCAGAGCATCAGCACAGCTGAGCGCCCCCTGGCTTTCCGGACCTCACCTACTCCAGTGCTGTGTGCTCAGATCTTTATCTGTGCTGGCTTGTTTTCTCGCCACTTCTCTGGACCAACACATGGGTAGGGCTGATTCACTTTTAGGCCCCCAGTTCCAGTGAACAGAGATTTGAAAAACTTTCCTGGCCCCAGTCCCATCCCATGGATGTACAAAACCGTGGGGGAAAGGCATCAGTCAACAAAGGCCACTCTGACCTCCTCTCTGCTCTTTTGATTCCCACAAACCTCCCACATCATTAAACTGAGGTCCCAATGATATAAGAAGCCTGGGTGGTCAGTTGCCCCTTATGGATCTAAAAGTAAGCAAGCGTGGCTCACGCATCTATGATCCCACCACTTGGGAGGTAGAGGCAGGAGGATCAGGAGTTTGAGGCCAACCTCAGCTATTCCCAGTCCAGACTCTAAGTCCTGTATCTAAACAAAACGGGTAACAACGTTCCAGAATATGTAACTATGCAAGACATAATGTAGGCTTAACTTCTTCAGCTTAGTACAAATAGAGCCTTCGGATCCTTCTTTGACTGCTTGTCCAGGGTCCTGTGCAGGCAGGCTCCTCTAAGTTGACTCCGCTGAGTACAGCGACATCTATTGGCGGATCCGTATCAAGGTAGAGCCAGCTTCCTCTTCTCTTGACGCACACCCGCGCCATCTGCTGGTGGAAATGGGAAAGTTCCTTTCTTCTTTCAATCCACAATCCATTCATTTAAGCACCTATCTCTTACCAACTTACTGTGCTAGGATTATGCTTAGATAAAATTTTGGGGAAAACTTACGAAGTTTCTACTCTTATAAGACAATAATAAGCCGGTGTGGTGGTGCATGCCTTTAGTCCTTGAGACAGAGTGAATTCCAGATCAGCCTGGATTAGAGCAAGACCCTATCTCAGAAAAACAAAATAAAATTAAAATTAAAACGCCTTTAATCCCAGCACTTGGGAGGCAGAGGTAGGAGGTATGAGTTAGGCCACCCTGAGACTACATAGTGAATTCCAGGTCAGCCTGAGCTAGAGTGAGACCCTACCTCGAAAAACCAAAAAAAAAAAAAAAAAAAGACAATACTAGTAATAACTAACACGATCATTCTATGTGCCAGACATTCTTCTAGACACTTTTCTTACAGTAACCCGTTTTTCCCTGATGACAATTCTGTGAAGTAGGTCTCATACTACTTTAAAGACTTGCTCAAGGTCACGTGGGTAATAAAAGGCCAACAATCAATTTTCTCCCAAGCCATTTTTTATGATCATAAACAAGAAAGTAAGCCAAGCAAGATACTTGTTAGAAGGGAAGGAATCAAGGTGGGGTGAGACTGACAGGCAAGGGGTTCCTTTGGATGGAGTAGTAGTGATGGGAGGCCCCTCAGAGATAGCAATCCAGTCTGGAGGGTGGGAAGGAACACACTGTAAAAAAAAATCTAAGAAAGACCAGTTTAGGCAGATGCAGCAGCCAGTGTCAAGGGGCTGAGACCAAGTTTTCCAATATCAGTAAGTAAGCTCTGGCTCACCCCTCTCTAAGTATTTCTCCAACCTGTCCCTCCTCTCCAAGGCCACTGGCCTCCACCACCGCATCTCTCAGAGAGCTTGCAGGGCTTCCAGCCTGATTGTGGGCCTGCAGTGCCCCCTTCTGATCCATGATTCACACTGCCAGCAGATTGGTTCTGAAAGTCAATCATTGGATCACTCTTCCCCTGCTGAGAATCCAACCGCACAAAATGGTTTCAGTTTTCGGCAGGTCCAGCTTGCCTTCTGCCTATGAGCATGGCATGGTCATGGGCCTGAAATGTCCACAGCCCCTCCTTGCCTAACTGCTTCCTTCCTAGCCCTTTAACACTAAGTTCAGGCTTTATTCCTTCAGAAAAACCTGTCAATGCCCTTCCCAGGTACCCCAACTGGGCATGAAGACCCTCCTTGGTGCTCTCATGACATGCCCCCTCAGCAGTAATCCCAAGCTTTGCCCTCATGCCTTATCCGCTGCCCCCCCATGCCCACACCCTCACACTCATGCGTCTGTGAACAATTGCAGGAAAGGGATTTGCCTGAATTGTCTTAGTTTCTTTGGGTCCCAGCACAAGCCCAGCAAGTGGTATGTGTTCAATGAATATTGTTTGCAGTTGGGAACTACTTGGTGTTCAGCCGCCTCCTACTACTACTTTTTATTTATTTATCTATCTTATTTTTCAGGCAAGGTCTCATAGCCTTGGCAGACCTGGAGCTCACTCTGTAGTCCAGGCTGGCCTTGAACTCATGATACCCTCCTACCTCAGCCTCCTGAGTGCTGGAGTTAGAGGGGTTGTTGGGCTGGAGAGATGGCTCAGCGGTTAAGGTGCTTGCCTGCAAAGACTGACGACCCTGTACAGATGTAAAGCCAGATGTACAGAGTGGCACAAGCATCTGGAGTTTGTTTACAATGGTTAGAGGTTCTGGTGTACCCATCCATTCTTCTCTCTCCTTGCAAATACATAATTAAAAAAAAAAAAAAAAAAAAAAGGTGTTGTTGCAGTGACCTTATTGTTGCCAGGAAGAAACACCCCACCAGAAGCAGGTTATGGGAGGAAAAGGTTTATTTCAGCCTAAAGTTTTGAGGGGAAGTTTCATGATGGTGAGAAAAGCATGGCACGAGCAGGAAGCTGGCTCACATTGTCACAGATTAGCAGCAGGGAGGGAGCAGCAAGAGTGAGCTAGCTAAAACCAAGGGTCATGTCTAGTGACACTCACCTACTCCACCAAGGATCCACCTCCCAAAGACCCCGCAATTTTCTCAAATTACTACCAGCCGGTGATGAAGTGTTCAAAACACATGAGCCTATGGGGGGACATTTCATTCAGACCACCGCAGGCACACCATCATGCCTGGCTTTCTTGCTTTTCTGAGGCAGGATCTTCTTATGCCACCAGGCTGGACTCGAACTCTTTATGTAGCTAAGGCTGTGTTCATACCCACAATCCTCCTGTCTCAGCCTTCTTCTGCGTACTGGGATTACAGGCACTTACTAATACTACACTTGGCTTCTTTCCTTCTTTCATATTGAAGCTTAAGTTAAACCCACTCTTTTTAAAAAGATTTTATCATCATTATTATTATTTTATCAGAAAGACAGAGAGAGAATTGGCACACCAGGGCCTCCAGCCACTGTAATCGAACTCCAGACATGTGCACCATCTTGTATGCATGTGTGACTTTGTATGCTTGCATCACATTGTGCATCCAGTTCACATGGAACCTGGAGAGTTGGACGTGAGTCCTTAGGCTTCACAGGCAAGCGCCTTAACCACTAAGCCATCTCTCTAGCCCTAAACCCACTCTTTCTAGCATGAGGTTCTGTAAGTTTTGACAAACTATAGAACAGTTTCATCACCCTCTACAACTCACCCTCCCTGCTACCTCTTCGTGGCCAGCCTTCACTCTGCCCCAGCCACTGACCACTACTGGTACTGCTTTCTGGCCCCATGGTTTTACCTTTGTCAGAATATATCAGTAGAACACAGAAAAGACATCTGTTCTGTTAAGTCTCACTTCTTTCACTTAGCATAGTCCTATTAGGGACTCATATTGTCCTGTGTACTCTGGGTCATTTGTTCACTTTTAGTGCTGAGTAGCATTCCATCACATGGCTGTACAGTGTACAGCTATTCAGTACTCACTATTCAGTACTCAGTGTACAGCTATTCACTACTCACTATTCAGTACTCAGTGTACAGCTATTCAGTACTCAGTATTCAGTACTCAGTGTACAGCTATTCGGTACTTGGTATTCAGTGCTCAGTGTGCAGCTCGGCATTCAGTACTCAGTGTACAGCTATTTGGCACTCAGTATTCAGTACTCAGTGTACAGCTATTTAGTACTCAGTATTCAGTACTCAGTGTACAGCTGTTCTGTACTCAGTATTCAGTACTCAGTGTACAGCTATTCAGTACTCAGTATTCAGTACTCCTCAGTGTACAGCTCATCAGTACTTGAACGTTTGGCTTCTTTCTACCTTTGGTTTCTGATGCTTTGAGATGGAGTCTTGCTATATAGCCCAAAATGGCCCAGAACACCCCTGCTTTAGTCTCCCAGGTGCTAGGGTTACAAAATGTGCCACCATATTTCCAGTTTGGGGCAATTACAAATATAGCCGTTATGAACACCCACACACAGCTTTTTGTGGGAATGTAATTTTTTTTTATGTCACTGGGGAGTGCAACGGATGAACATACGTTTATAAGAAGCTTCCAGAGTGCTGTCTGATGTGTCTGATTCATTTCCAGTTCCTACCAGTAGCCTGTGAGAGTTCCAGTTCTTCCCCATTGTCACCAACACTGTTTGTGGGAAACAACAGCTGAATTGCTTTACCCACTTGTCCAAAAGTGATTGATCTATATGTGTAGATCTATTTCCGGATTCCCAGTCCTTCTCCACTGATGTAGGAGTCTGGTCTTTCACCCCTAGCACACTGACTTGATGACTGTAGCTTTGTAGTGAGTCTTGAAATCAGGTGGTGGAGTCCCCCAACTTTGTTCTTTCTCTTAAATATTTTTTTATGAGAGAGAGAGAAAGAATTGATGTGGAGCCGGGCGTGGTGGCGCACGCCTTTAATCCCAGCACTTGGGAGGCAGAGGTAGGAGGATCACCAAGAGTTCAAGGCCACCCTGAGACTACAAAGTGAATTCCAGGTCAGCCGGAGCTAGAGTGAGAACCTACCTTGGAAAACCAAAAAAAAAAAAAAAAGAAAAGAAAAAAAAAAAGAATTGATGTGCCAAGTCCTCTAGCTACAGCAATCAAATTCCAGACATGTGTACCACCTTGTGTGCATGCGTCACCTTGTGTGTCTGCCTTACATGGGCTCTGGAGAGTCAAACCTGGGTCCTTAGGCTTCGCAGGCAAGCGCCTTAACTGCTAAGCCATCTCTCCATCCTTTGTTCTTCTTAAACATTGCTTGCCTATTCTAGATGCTTTGCCTTGCCATCTAGACTTTAGAATTAGTCTGTCTGTATGTACACACACAAAAACAACACCTTCAGAGGTCTTGAGTTGTATTACTTTGGGTTGTCAGTTTGAGAAGGATGGATGCATAATCTTTATTGTGAGTGTGCATGTAGAGTATGTGTTGTGTGGGATATGATGTAGGAAGTTCTCCCTTCTCAGTGGAGGTGCACTGGGATTACAGAAGTATGCCACAGCTTCCAGCTTTTATGTGGGGTCTGGGGATTCAAACTCAAGTACTCAGTGTTATGCAGCGGGTGTTTTATCCAGTGAGCCATCTCCCTAGCCCTGTGAATTCCTTTTGACCCATCTAGAAGTATTCATTGATTTCCAAATATTCACAAATGTTCCCAAGACTTTTTTGTTATTAATTTCTAATTTATTTCTGTGATAATCAAAGAGAAGGTTTTTATTACTTTTTAAAGTTTATTAAGGTTTTATAGGCATAGAAAATAATCCTTTGAATTGAATGTTTCCTGGGCACTTGAAAAAATGCATATTACTGGGGGGTGTGTGTATATGTGCATTCTTGTATATGGGCAGGTATGTGTGTTGAATCCAGAGGACAATCTTAGGTGTCATTCCTCAGGCATTGTATAGTCAGTGTTCTGTAGGAGAATAGACTAATAGAGTGGGCTGGACAGATGAGTTAGAGGTTAAGGTACTCATCTGCAAAGCCAAAGGACCCAGGTTCAATTCCCCAGGACCCACATAAGCCAGATGCACACGGTACACATGTATCTGGAGTTTGTTTGCAGAGGCTAGAGGCCCTGGTGCACCTATTCTCTCTCTACATCTTTTTTCTTTTTTTTTTCTTTCTCTCTTTCAAATAAATAAACATACAATTAAAAAAGGAAAAAAGCAGAACAGACTGATAGAATGACTATATATTACAAAAGGGGATTTATTAGACTGGCTTACATGATATAAGCTGGACAGCCAACAATGGCTGTTATCATTCTGAAGAGGCAGAGAACCCAGTAGCTGCTCAGTCCATGAGGCTGGATGCCCCAGCAGTCCCAATTTGGCACAGAAGGCCTGAAGGATTCCCAGAGAGCTGCTGGTATTCAGTCCATATTGAAAGCCTGAAGAACCAGGTTCTGGTGGCAGTGGAGGATGGCAGCTGCAACAGTGGGATGGGCACACTCACCAGTGAGAAGGGAAGGCAGGCAGTGCTGTTTCTGCCTCGCATTCCTCTGTATCTGGGCTGCTGCCAGGTTCTGCCCACTCTACAGGAGTAGAGTCCCCTTCAGTTAATATTTTTATTATATTTTTGTGCGTACCAGTGCTTATGTGTGCATGTCACAGTGTGTGTGTGTGTGGAGGTGGGGGTTATTCAGAGGACAACCCCAAGAGTTTGTCTTTTGTTCACTACTGCCAATACCAGCTTGGCTGGCCCGTGAGCTTTCAACACTTCCTGCCTTTGCCCCCGTAGCAGACCGCTTCATGTTCGCTGAGATGAACTTTCACAGCAGGCACAGTTATGGAGGAAGGGATATTTATTGAAGCTTACAGATCCAGGGGAAGTTCCATAATGGCAGAAGAAGCTGGCCTGCTTTCACAGCTCCAAGCAGACAGAGAGAAGCCACAAGCCAAAAAGCCAAAAGCCACACAGCACACTTCAGGAACTCCAGGAGGAAGTCAGGCACTTGGCGTATCTTTAGATTGGAAACTCAAATCCACCACCACACCTTAGGGCGGGACCCTAAGATCCACCTCCTCCAGACAGTTGGCTGCACATCTAAATGACAAGCTGTAATGAAACACTGAATATATTGGGGGACATCTATTCAAGCTCCCACAGCCCCCATCTTGTGCAGGAGGACTGTGATTTCAGGCTCAGCCCTGTCTGACTTGATGTGGATTCTGAGGATCTGGACTCAGATCAGCACACTTGCATAGCAAACGCTTTACTCACTGGGCCCCCAGCCCCTGACCACGTTTATCAGGTTTATTTTTTTGTCTTGTTTTGTTTTGTTGTTTTTTGAGGTAGGGTCTGAGATTGACCTGGAACTCACCAAATAGCCTAGACTGACTGGCCAGTGGGCAGCAGGGGTCCACGTGTCTCTGTCTCCCTGATGCCGCTTTCAACGCCTTTTTATCTTTGGGTTTTAGAAATTTGGTTGCATGTGTCTATGAGAAGTTTTTCTTTTTTAAAATATTTTATTTATTTATTTATTTATTTATTTATTTGAGAGACAGAAAGAGAAAGGAAGAGGCAAATAGAGAGAGAATGGGCACACCAGGGCCTCTAGCCACTGCAAACGAACTCCAGACACATGAGCCTCCTTGTGCATCTGGCTTACGTGGGTCTTGGGCAAATTGAACCGGGGTCCCTTAGGCTTTGGAGGCAAACGCCTTAACTGCTAAGCCATTTCCCCAGGCCTATGAGTAGTTTTTCTTTTCAGTTTAACTTGTTTGGGGTTTACTCAGGGTGATGGTTGATCTTGCCAGGGTCTGGAATCACCCCGGCGACACAGCCCTGGATATGTCTGTGAGGGCGGTTCCAAAGAGAATTCAATGAGGGTCAGGGACACTGCCCTCCAAGTGGACTTCAGTGAGCAGCCCAGAAAGACAGAAGCCCGAGGGGAAAACAGTGTTGTCTGCCTGCCCGCCTTTGCTTCTTCCTGACCTAGTGTGTCTGTCGCTGCTGCCACCACCGCCACCATCACCACCAGCATTCTCGGCTGGTATCAGAGTCCAGCTTCTTCAGCTTTTTGCTTTGTGCATCTGTCTTTATGTGGGTCCTGGGGAATCAAACCTGGGCCATCAGGCTTTGCAAGTGCCTTTAAATGCTGATCATCTTTCCGTCTTCTTCAGTTTTCCAATGTGTGTTAAATACTAATAACTTTCCAGGAAATCTTCCAGGTCTTTAACTTGGAGCTAGGACTGCTGGGGCCATCCAACGACATAGGCTGAGCAACCATTGGGTTCTCAGCCTGTCCAGCATGCAGATGGCCATTGTTAGACTACCAAACCCCTACCATGTAAGCCAACCAAGAAATACCCTCATATATATATATATATAATTGGTTCTGTTCCTCTAAATAAGTCTGCCTATTACAGCTTCTTGAATATGTAAATTTGTGTCTTTCATTAAATTTGGGGTTTTAGTGACCATTATTTCCTCAAATTTTTTTTGAGAGACACAGAGACACAGAGAGAGGGAGAGGAAGACAGAGATGGGCGCACCAGCAGCCTCTCAGCTGCTGCAAATGAAATCCAGATGCGTGCGCCCCCTTGTGGTCAAGTGCAGCATTGCGCCCTTGCGTCACTTTGCATCTGGCTAAACATGGGACCTGGAGATTGGAACCGCTGGAGATTGGAACCAGTGTTCTTAGGCTTAGCAGGCAGGCACCTTAACCACTAAGCCATCTCTCCAGCCCTATTTCCTCAATTTTTTTTTTTTTGCGAGGTAGGGTCTCACTCTGGTCCAGGCTGACCTGGAATTAACTATGTAGTCTCAGGGTGGCCTCAAACTCTCTGCAATCCTCCTACCTCTGCCTCCCAAGTGCTGGGATTAAAGGCGTGCACCACCGCCCGGCTTCCTCAAATTTTTTTATGTACAAATCTCACCTCTTTTCTGAGAGTAAAGTGACATGACTTAACCCCTATAACACTATTCTACATACAGGTCTCTAAGGCTATGTTAATTTTTAAATTAATTTTTTAATTTCTTCATATTTATTTATTTATTTATTTAAGAGACAGAAAGAAAGAGGCAGACAGAAAGAGTGAGTATGGGCATGCTAAGGCTTCTTGCCACTGCAAACAAACTCCAGATACATATGCGACTTAGGGCATCTGGTACATGGGTACTGGAGAATCAAACCTGGGCTGTCAGTAAGCAAGCTCCTTAATTGCTGTGCCATCTCTCCAGCCTCATTGCCCTTTTTCTATCACTCCTCTTCTGCTACAAGTCACCCAGTGAACTTTTATTTTAGATACTTTTCAGTTCTACAATTTCCATTTAGTTATTTTATTCTAGTTTCTGTAGCTCTGCTGTGAACAACTGGTCATTCATTTCAAATTATAATAGCCACTCTTGATAATAATCCTGACACCTAAGTCATCTCAGAGTTGGCATGTCTACTTTAAGAACTGATCACATGGGCTGGAGAGATGGCTTAGCAGTTAAGGCATTTGCCTGCAAAGCCAAAGAACCCTGGTTCAATTCTCCAGGACCCACATAAACCAGATGCCCAAGGGGGGGCATGCATCTGAAATTCGTTTGCAGTGGCTGGAGGCCCTGGAACACCCATTCTCTCTCTCTCTCTCTCTCTGTCTCTCTCTCAAATAAATAAATAAATAAAAATAAAATTTATTTATTAAAAAAAGAACTGATCACATTTCTCTTTTCTTTCCTTCCTTTTATTTTGACAGAGAGTGAGAGTGAGAGAAAGAATTGGCATACCAGGGCCTCTAGCCACTGCATTCAAACTCCAGATGCATGTGTCACCTTGTGCGTCTGGCTTACATGGTATCTGGGGAGTTGAACATGAGTCCTTAGGCTTTGCAAGCAAGTGCCTTAACCACTAAGCAATCTCCCTGGCTTTCCTTTCCCTTTTTTATTTTTCTTTTGCGTGTATATGTGGTCAATAATTTCAGATTGTGTCCTGGATACTGTGATAATCCTCTATAGAATGTTGATTATGACATTGTCATTGTCTCAAGAAACAATCAACCAATTTAGGCTCAGACCTATGGTCTGCCTTGCCTTCGGCAGGTGGTGATTCTCATCTTCATGCAAAGAAGTGAAGAGAGGAGCAGGGATGTAGCTCAATTGTTAGAGTACTTTCCCACTGTGCACTAAGCCCTGGCTTTGATTCCCAGTACTGGATAAGGCCAGACATGGTGATATGTGCCTGTAATCCCAGCACTCAAGAGGAGAGGCAGGAGGATCAGAAGTTCAAGGCATTCCTTGGCTGCTCATCTAAATAATAAGTTTGAGATCAGCTTGGACTACACGAGACCCTGTTTTCAAAAAATAAAAGGAGCTGGGTGTGGTGGAGCACACCTTTAATCCCAGAACTTGGGAGGCAGAGATAGGAGGATTGCCATGAGTTCAAGGCTACCCTGAGACTACATAGTGAATTCTAGGTCAGCGTGGGCTAGAGTGAAAACCTACCTCAAAAAAGGGGGCTGGAGAGATGGCTTAGTGGTTAAGGTATTTGCCTGCAAAGCCAAAGGATCCTGGTTCAACTCTCCAGGACCCATGTAAGCCAGATGCACAAGAGGGTGCATGCAGTGCCCATTCTCTCTCTCTCTCTCTCTGCCTCTTTCTCCTCTCTCAAATAATAAATAAATAATATTTTTTAAAAAGAAAAGAAAGGGCTAAAGAGATGGCTTAGTGGTTAAGGCACCTGCCTCCTAAGCCTAAGAACGCTGGTTCCAATCTCCAGTGGTTCCAATCTCCAAGTCCCACGTTTAGCCAGATGCAAAGTGACGCAAGGGTGCAATGCCACACTTGACCACAAGGAGGCGCACACATCTGGATTTCGTTCGCAGCAGCTGAGAGGCTGCTGGCACGCCCATCTCTATCTGTCTCCCTTTCCCTCTCTGTCTCTCTCCCAGAAAGAAAGAGAGAAAGAAAGAAAGAAAGAAAGAAAGAAAGAAAGAAAGAAAGAAAGAGGGAAAAGGAAGGAAGGAAGGAAAAAGAAAAATAGCAGTGAAGAGTAGATAAAGGAAGTTCACCCAAACCAATCGCTTCTCCACATTTTTACTCCCTTGAACCATTCCGCCTGACTGTATTGTTTCTAGAGACATTAGGTGGTTGTGTTTTGTGTCTGCTCAGTTTTTAAGTGTAGGAGATAAAGGCTATAGAGGATTTACTCCATCTTGGACAGAATTTGGGCCTCCTATTCATTTTCTTTTGATTTATTTTCTTTCCTCCTTTTGTGAGACAAGTCTGGAGCTCACCATGTAGAACGGGCTGGCATCAAACTTGTGGCAATTAATCCTCCTGCCTCTGCCCACTGGATGCTGAGGCTACAGGCATGAGCCACCATGGCCAGTTTTGATTTTCTGGAGATTATAAGATCTCTAGGTGAGGTGGAAATGCTCATGAGGTCCCTCTCCTCCCCGAGGAACTGCTGGCAGTTCATGGTTACTGAAGAAGGAGATTTTTCCTTTAGTGGTAGATCTTACATTCCAGTAAACTCCTCATCCACACACACATAAGCAACCCTCATTGAACTCATTGGATCACGGGGGTGGGGGGAGGACACGAAGTTCCAAAGCATGCTGAAGGCAGTGAGAATAACAGCAGTGAGAATGCTTACAAAAACAACAGGAAAAAATAAAATAAAATAAAATAAAATAAAATAAATAAATAAACAAGCAGGGCCAGGTGTGGTGGCGCACACCTTGAATCCCAACCACTCGGGAGGCAGAGGTAAGGAGGATTGATGTGGGTTTGAGGCCAGCCTGGGACTACAGAGTGAATTCCAGGTTAGCCTGGGCTAGGGTGAGGCCCTACCTCAGGAAAAAAAAAAAAAATCAGAGGCAACAGCACTTCTCTTCCATGTCAGAATCTTGCTAAGATGTCAGACCCTCCCTTCTCAATGGGGGTGACCAAGCTAAAATGTTTCGGGTGAGAAGATAAAGAATTGATCATTTGCCTCTTTGGTCTCAGTTCTAATCCACAGGCTTTCTCCTGCTGTGTATTGTCAGACTATTACTACATTTATTTCCCAAAAGTCCTTGAAAAATTAGCGCAAGCCAATAAGTGGTACTGGCATGGAATTGGGGTACAGAGAAAATGGAGAAACCAGAGCATGTTTCCTGCCTGGTTTAAGCAGCATCCCCAGCAATGGTTATGTGTTAGTTGGTTTTTCATTACTGTGACAAAAGCTCTGACATAAACGGTTTCAGGGAGGGAGGATTTGTTTTGGCTCAGTTTTAAAGGTATCACTCCATGTTGGCCTTCAGCCATGGGGTAGTGCCACCCGCCTTCGGGGCGGGGCTTCCCCTCTTGATTAACCCTCTCTTGAGATACTTTCTTAGATACACCCTGAAAGGATTTCTCAATCCAATCAAGTTCGCAGCCAACATTAACCACCACAGGCTTTTTCTTTTGTTTTCTGCCTTCCTCAGAAGCCTTTTCTTTCCAAAGTCCTGGCTGGGCTGCCCTGGTTCCTCAGCTGAAGTACCACCACCATCCCTTCTCCTTGTCACTCCACCCTAGCCCTTGGGTTCGATCCACAGCACTGAAACCAAACAAACAAAATACAGCTGGCGTGGACTGTTTATCTAGACTGGGATTAACACAGTACAGGGGAGAAAGGAGAGAGCGTTTAAAAAGCTCTAGCCCACATCTCCTGGTTCAAATGCCAGTGTCTTTTTGCTGCCCTGCTCTAGCTGGAAGGGCATATCACAGGAAACAAGCTGCCTCTGGCCAACCAGGAGGGCAAGGCTTTGATTTAAATTGCACACTTTTATGGGAATGTAAAACCTCTTTTCATTAGGTAACCAGTTTAGTAGGAAAGTACCATAGCTGTGGAATTCTTCCTTTCGTGTTAAAATAGTACATTACCTATGAGAATGTTGGCTGGTTCTCCTTACCTAGGTCCCTCCCCCTCCCCGTATGCCCACGACAGGTAAGGCTTAGGAAACAGAAGAGACATCAAGAAGATTCAGCAGAGCAGAAAATGAAAACTGAATAGAGTCAGGACCGAAGTGGTCTGAGGACTCCCACTGAGGTGACGCTGGTGACAAAGATAGACAGGCATGAAGGGGCAGCTTCACCTTGGGAGCAAACCAAGAGTCATGGAATCCAGTGGGTTCTGAGAGATCAGGAGCTTGGCAGCTTCCTTGGGGGCCATAGAGTCAACAGTAATAAGAGAGGAAAAGAGAAAAGTTCTTGTCAGTCTCCACGAGTGGGTGCAAGGACCAGGATGGAGTTGGGGCCACAATCAAGACACAAAAACAGCAAGGCCAGTCCAAGGAAGCAGGAGGGCACATCTTGGCGGATGCCCTGCCTAGAGCTTATGAGACAAGAAATGAAACCACAGCCAGCATCCTCTGACATGAAAGGCCTTTCATGGCCTCCTCTTTATAGTTCTTTTGTTCATTTGGCCCGTTGGGGTTGAATAAACTATAATAACTTCACAGCATAAAGAATGCCACAGGTACAGCAGTGACCTGGAGGTGATCCAGGAATGACAGTGCCACAAATCATCACTTCACAGAGGGCCTCGGGCCTGGAGACCGTCCCAGCCACCTGTCCCCACCACACCCAGGACCCACTCCACAGGAAAAGGCAGCCTTACAACAGCTGCAACTGGACTTGAACAATGAGTGGAGCTGCCAGGAGGACAACACATTGGTCACCCATTCCTCGAGGGCTCTGCAGATCACCAGCCGGAGACAACCTCGCCTGTCTCCCAAATGTTGCCACCTTGTATGATCCCCCACACACACACACATACACACACCTTCTACCCATCGCCTCTATGAGCAGCTCCTGAGAGGTGGGCAGAGTCTGGCACCAGCCTCACTTTACACATGAGGAAACTGAGGTCAGAGGGGTCCCCAAGAACACACTGAGAGTGAATAGAGTCCTAGTGGTAGCATCACTCAAGGAAGACTGGCTACTTTAAATCTCTGGGGACTCCTGCCTTAAAGGAGGGGACTTGTGTCAGAAAACTCTCTTGTGAGTCTTTTCTATGAACCTAGATTGCCATCCCCTGGGCTGGGTGTAGAGGAGCCCAGCTATATAGCTTCTCATTCTTCCACCGGCCTGCTCCCCCTGTGAGCTGTGGGGCTCAGAAAAGAAGAGGTGTAGACACGGGTGCAGACATGAATCCTGGGTGGGGACTGGGCCTGTCCCATTGCTTCATGATCCCCCATGCTGCATGGGCCTCACTGAGCACCAGGCCCTGTGCACACATCAAACTCAGGCCAGAGTTTCCGGGTGGATCAGCTAGAAAATTGTGCACATGCACACGCACGTGCGAGTGCGCGTTATGTGTGAATGTATGCGCGCGCAAGCGCTAATGCTTGGGTCTAGTGACCCGAGTTCCAATGCAAAGAGAGACACTTTGTATTGGAATGCTGGAGCCATTCCAACATGTAGAAGCAAGAGTAGAACCTGTGCTTGCTGGTCTCAGATCAGAATTGTGGTCTGAAGTTTTTCTTCAAAACAGTGTAGAAGTGAAAACCTCAAGACGAGATAAAAGCAGAGCTCTTGGGGTGGAGGTGGGAGTGAGGGGAGGGCTGGGAACTCAGCTTTTTCCCGCCCCCACCCCATCCTGCCCCTGCAGCAACCCTGACAAAGCTCTGTGAATTATCAGGAGGTTCACAGTACCTGGTTGGAAAACCACTGTGTCAGTGTTTACATGTCATGGGGCCCAAGGACCTGTGCTTTGACTTCCCCTTTTGAAGCATCAAGTTGGGAGAGAGTGTTCGAGGAGGTGTCTCTTCCTTCCACGGACCTCCCTCTGAAGATTATATAGAGTGACCCTACATGGGGGTGACAGAAGTGGGGACCTACTCCACAAGTAGGCCACTTCAGGCCAAGAGGGAGGGCAGAAGTGATGGAGCTGCCAGGGCCGGGCCCAGTGCAGTCTGCATAAGGAGCAAGAGAATTTCATTTGGTCCTCAAGTTTAAAAAGAAACATATCAGAAGAGCCACAGGCTTGTGTCCACAGACCCTGTAGGAGTCTGAGGCTGGGGATGGATGGGAGCTGTGCACGCCAGGCCCTAATCACTGGTGGGAAAGAGTTGCCCCTGCAGACCCCAGAAACCACTGGGAATGGACCAGCCAGGGCTTAGCTGTCAGGGGAAAAGGTCTGGCCTGTCCTAAGGGTCAACAGGAAGCTGTGGTAGCCCTGCTGATCCCAGGTGGGACCTAATGGGACGTGAAAGAGATGGAGACGGCAAATTCCTTCATCCTGGGATTTCTTGTGTGACACAATTTTGGGTTCTGCTCTCTGACGTGTGGTCTGAGGCAAAGCTTCTTAACTTCTGCAGGATCTGAGATGGGGATGATGTGGGGGGACCCCAGGCCTGGGAAGGCCCCCGATATTGCTGACCCCAATCACTGGTTTCATCCATGTATTCTGTGTCCTGGTTGCAGGAAAACCTGTCCTTGGACAATATAGCACCTATACTTCCCTCCCGGTGTGGTCACTAAGGCCCCGTGTTCGTCACGTGGCTGATGTCTACTCTGGTGAGAAGCAGTGCGAAGGATGGAGATGGGTGGGCTGAGGGCTTAGCCCACAGCAAACTTCCTGTGTGACATGGACCATTCTTGTGTAGCAGTTTGCAACTTACAGGGCACTGGCCCCCTGGCTGTTGCCTCCTCTTAGCCTCACAGCAATCCCTAGCGTGAGGCAGGGATGGGGTTACTGTTCCACTTTCCTCGCAGGACTGAGAGGCAGGTGGCACTGGGGACTTTCAGAACAAGGTCCCTTTCACTGCACGAGGTGGGAATCGGCTTGTCAGCAACTCTCCAGCTCAGCTAAACCCAGAGGAGCCGGCTGGGCTATGAGACTGAGACCAGAGGGGCCAAACAAACTCAATCCTCCTGTTTCCTGGGTCTGAACACTTCTGTCTGCGGTGGTGCTAAGTCCAGCTCACTCTCTCCTGATGGATTCTCACCAGCTCCTGATGCCCTCATAGCCTATCACAAAGTCCCCTTGTGGGCTGTTGGGTTGGCACAGGCTCCAAACATTCACACAGAAATGGCCAAGATGGCAGTGCCCAGGGCTTTGTGAGGTTGCCAGCTTTACTCCCAGGTGTCACTTGGCCAGGTTAACTCTGAAACAGAGAGGAGAGGGGCTCTACAGGGAAGCACTGAGTCATGTCAGGGGCTAAGGAGGGCCATGGTGTCTGGAGAGACCAGAAGCCCCGGGCAGGTGATTTGGCGCCCTGCTCTGGAAGAGATCAGAGAGACATGGCAGCCCATGTGTCCCACAGTGTTGCAGCACACAGCTGCAGAAGAGGGCTCCTGGCCAATGAGAAAGTGGTACTAAAATCCAGCCTGTGGGCCACTCCCACGTTTGTGCACACTGGAAAGGGTGTGTCCTAATTCACACCAAGGCACTATATGGACTGGTTGAAGCCAAGGAGCCCTAAATGCAATGTTTCTCATTATTCCCCTCTTACCACCACCACCCCACACCCCCCGGCTGGGAGCTTTCTAAGGACAGACCCATTTTGGTGTCTTTCTGTACCGAGCAGGGGGTGTTGGCAAAGGATGAATAAACTCAAGCAGGATTGGCTCAAAGAGCACAGACAGACAGGGTTCTGGTGCTTCCCTGCAGCTGGGAAAATTTAAAACTGGGATGAGCTGGGCATGGTGGCACACGCCTTTAATCCCAGCACTTGGGAGGCAGAGGTAGGAGGATCGCCGTAAGTTCAAGGCCAGCCTGAGACTAAACAATGAATTCCAGGTTAGCCTGGGCTAGAGTGAGACCCTACCTCAAAAAAAAAAAAGAAAAAAAAGAAAAAAAAAAAAAAACTGGGATGAATGCAAAGGAAGAACAGAGCTGCTGAAGTGCGGGACACTCAGTCAAGCAGCCTGGGAAGTTCTTTGCATGTGTGAGGGACAGGGGACAGAGGTTTGTAGAGGAGACGGTACCCCAAATGCTAAAGGGTCTTGTGTCAGCCTCAAGTGCAGAGGAAGACCCTAGAGGGCACATGCTTGCCTTGTGTGTGATTCAAGCTACTCATCAATTCGATAGCTGCCCAGGTGAGGATCAAACTGCCCAGCAAGCAGAGGCTGGATGCCAATGGAGCCTGCAGGGAGGCTCCCAGCACAGGGCCAAGGAGTGTAACTGCCCAGAGTGGACTGTTTTGACCTGGAAAGGGATCCCTTCAGGTGACTTCTTGGGACAGTTAGAAGGTACAGGGCCAGGCTGGCACTGGGTCATTTCTCCATGAGAAATGGTTAAATGGACCATCACTGGACATGATGGGTTGAAATCAATCTATTAGATGTGAAGCCAGGCACGGTGGTGCACATCTATAATCCCAGCACTTTACAGAAGTGGAAGCAGGAGAATCAGAAATTCAAGGTCATCCTCCGCTGAGACCCTGTTTCAACCCTCCCCACCACAAAAAAAAAAAAAAAATTGTGTCTTTCTCAGGCAAGTATGAGACCAAGCTAGGGAAGCAGATACTGAGGTGAGAGCCCCTTGCCCTGGTAATCAATACATCTGGGTGAACCCAAGGCTGTCCACACACCTCCCATTCAAGCCTCAGCAAATATAAGCCCTGACCTTCCTTATAATATCCAGACCCAGGACAGAGAAGTTCATGAAGGTATGGCTGCAGCTTGACGTGAGGTGACTGGCCATAGGGCCCCAAGGTGGCTTTTCCTAAACCTGGAAGGCGGATCTCTGCTCTGTCTGACACTGGCTCCCTCTCAGATCCCATGAAGCCCCTCTGAAATCGGCAGCTCTGGCTCTGCTCGACAAGCCTGAAGCTCTAGGGTGCACAGATTCTCGGATGCCAGAGCTAGAGCCCTTTGGGATCATCTGGTCAAACTCCTTGATTTTCCAGTGAGGAACTAAGGCCCAATGGAGGGGAAGAACCTGCCAGTTTGATGGTCACACCAGTTAGCATCAAACACCAGACAAGGATACCTTTGAACACTGTCTGCTTTATCACCTCTCTGCCCTGGTGTCCAGTTTCAATCACACTAACACCAGCCCCGGGTGCTGAGTACCCATGACCCTGGGAACAGTTAGGGCTAACAACTCCCTCCCCACCCTCCACACACACACACACACACAAAAAAAAAAAAAAAAAACCAAGAAGCCTCTTTCCCTCTGAGGAAAGGCCCTTGATGATGGGAATGGTACTCTCTCTCCCAGCTTGCACAGCTGGTCCAGCTGAAGAAGCCCAGGGGAGGCTAGGAATTGTGGCGATCTAGTCGCCTCTGTCCCTTAGTGCTTGATTCCTGTAGAACCACTCACCAAGGAAGGGAAGGAGAGTGGATGCGCATCCTCCCACCCTGCCCCCATCCCTGAAAGCCACTCTGCCCCAAAAACCTCCTCAGAAGCTTGGGCTCACTCTGCTAGGGGCTGGTGTTTGTTGAAGACCCTTTCTCCCACCCCCTTTTCCTCTCCCCCTCTCTCTCTGCGCACAGGTATATAGATGGTTCCATGCACAAAACGCAAGATAGTTAAAATATCACATCCTGACAATACTGAATAAAATACGTGTGGCTAGCTCACACAGCTTGCCTCAACCTAGGTATCTGCTGGTAAGAAAACCCGTTGCTTTTCTCTGCTCCTGGGGTCAACATGCCTTCATCAATGTCACTATCAGACACAAGGATGTGAGCCAAGGATGAGGGGGAAAGGGGGGAAGATCTCTGGTGGGTCTCAATTGCAAAAAGGCATTGAAAAATCTATTCACAGCTCTGCTCCTCCAGCCAGAAAAGAGTGGCCTTGAATACTGTCATCTTTTAGCTGCCAGAACTGTGTCACCTCCTGGGACTGCAGACTTGAGCCCTCACACCAGCCATCACCATGGCCCTCCTGACTCACCCTCCCCTTTCTGCACACCATCTCAGGCCAAACCCCCAAGCCCAGGCCATGGAGGTCTTTCTGAGAGTGGGCATGAAAAAGGTTGGGGGGCGGACAGGTGACTAGAGAGAGAGGAGGGGGGGTGAAGTTATGTGCTGTGGTCTTGTTGGCATGGTGACGCGGGGCCAGTCCTGAGGCCAGAGGTTCATCACCAAGACTTGGAAGACCACTGGGGCCCCCTGGTAGAAACTGGAAGAACAAAGGGGGGGGAACCAGGATGGTGGGGGAGGAGACAAGGAAGTATCTGAGTGCAAGAGAGTAGACCTGGAGCTGCCAGGGGGAGAGCAGGCTCCAGTCTATCTGTTGTTGAGGTGTGGAGAGCCCATGCCATCCTCTTCTTCTTCCTTGTCATCCTTCATGCCTTTCAGTCTCTGGCGGGCAAAGTCCTCAAATACAATGTCGTCATCACTAGTGGGAGAGACAAGGAAAATGTGATGTGTACGCATGGGCAGGGACGGCAGGCATATCCAGAGGCCTGGCCAGATGTGATTCAGGGGGCCCCCAGGAAAATCCCACTTTCCAAGGTCTCCGAGAGATGGCCCATTTGCATGCCCGCCAGTGGCTGTGAGCACAGTCGCACATGGCCTCGGAGGAGTTTGACTTTCATGCCTACGGGTTAGAAAAGTGATCCAGTTCTTGAGGAGACACGACCATGTCAGATGGACAGAGCAGAGTGGTTGTGACCATTGGGAGAAAGTTCCCACTGTGAGAGGCCAGACCACCTGTGATTTCTTCACCACATATTCTGGATGCCCCCAAGAAACCCACCCTGCCCCTAAAAAAATAAAAAGTAAAAAGAAAGTGACTGTTCCTAGAAAGCATGGCTATTTGTGGACAGGAAGAGGTGCTGGACTCTAGGGCAGAAGAAGGCCACAAAGACCCTTTCTCTAGAAGCAGCAGCTCACATACTACCCCCAAGGAACCCTGGGTAGGAGAGAGCTGCTGACCTGGGGAGAGGAATGGGGAGGTGTACTTGGGCGGCGGGGGCGGGGGGGTGCAGGATCAAGGACTTCTCTCCTCTCCCATAAAACATATGTGCTGAGGCCCAGGCAGGGTCCACCAAGTCCCCAGCCCCATGGAGTTCAACCAGCCACATGGGCTTCCTCATGGGGCAACTTGAGACTCCGTTTCCCAGGTCTCTCCCAGAGGACAAGGGAAGGGAGGGTTTTGAAACTGGAGCAAGAGAGAAGCCTGCTCCCTGGGAGATGATTCGAGCCACTGGACCATGTCCTCTTGTTCCAGCCACTCTCCAGTGCCCCCATGGCTTTCCACCGCAGGAGCATCCACATCACTTGGTCCTCAGGCATGGGAAGGAACATCACCCAGACCCTTCCCCACCCCACAGCCTGCCTCTGACTGGCATGGACAGAGCAGGAGAGCCGAGATAAGGGCCCAAACCAGCCCCATGCCATCCGGCCAGCCAGCGGAGCAGCGCCATGGGTGGACGGACGGACGGACGGACTGGCAGACGAACGTGCAAGGACGAGGGAGGAGGACAGACCCCACCAAGGCAGGAGGAAGAGGAACAGGCACGGAGGGTCCTTCAAGTCACATGCAGGCAAGCGGGTTGCTGAAGAGGCGAGCAGAGGCGGCTCTCAGCACAAAAGTTAGACCAGCTTCTCGGGGGATGGGGGTGTTAATAAGCATATATGCAAATGACCCCTCCACCTGCCCCCCTCCACCAACCCTTCCCCCAGGAATCCATAGACAGGGTTGGGCTTACTTGGTGTCAAGTTCTATGAGATTGGTGTCTACTGGTGCCTCGTTCTCTGGAACTGAACACAGGGTGGGTAGAGCACCCAGAGGTTAGTGGAGTGTGAGAGGTAGAAGGTGGGGCTGGGGTGGGAAGATGTCCCACCTCCCTGGGACCACCTGGGGAAAGGCAGGCATTGGACTAATAGTGAACCCACAGGGAGGAGGGGTGACACGGTGCCATGGTAGCTGGTGAAGAAGGGAGTCAGCTTCCAGAAACTCCCACCCCAATCATCCACAGGTCGTGCTCACCTTCCCGATGTGGGGGTTCCTCTTTAGGCTTGGGGTGCATTAAGGTAAAGGGCAGTTCCACAGCCACGTCACTGAAACATATATGTCCAAATGTCATGAGTCTCGAGCAAAACCTTGGGCTGCAGGACCTGAGCCCCTGCTGGCTGAGGCCCGGGGAGGTTGTGTGGTGAGAGAAGGCAGGTCCTCTCTAATTTGTCACTCTCTGGACATCATGAGGAGACCTCTTCTGTTTCCACAAAGACATGGAACACCCCCCCCCACTTTTCTGAAGATCCCTGAATTCCCATGGGCTGGGGAAAGATCACCCATAACAGTGTATACTGTGGTGTGGTCAATGGTGACCCAAAATGCCCTAGGACAGCCCACTCTTCCCAACACTTGGGTGGGAGACCCTCCCACTATGGCCCAATACTTCTGGCACTGCTGAGGTCAGAATCCTTGGGCTCAGGCTGGAGAGACCCCAGACCAGGGTTGTCCATTCTGTGTGTAATCTGATGCCTTGTATGTGGTGGGGACGGGGCAGGAGAGGTACGGGGGAGGGGGGGAGGAAGGACTGTCCACCCTTGTTCCTGGCAGACAGGCTGATGATAAGAGCAAACACTTGCATGGTACCAACTCTGTGCCAAGGACTATTTCAAGCTCTTTCTTAGAGTGACTCCTATCGCCCTCACAACAACCCTGTTATTATCCCCAATATGTGGATTGGGAAACTAAGGCATCAAGAGATGAAAGTCTCTTGCCTTAAGGCTGCATGGATTCTAATGGTGCGTGACAGAAGTTCTGGCTCTGTCACTCACCCCCCTCAGCCACGGGCGATTAAACAGAATTGAGATTGACAAAAGGCAGCTCCAACAGCTCCTCTCAGCTAGAGGTGGCATCACCCTAGGACAACCCCCTTCCCAGGCACCAAAAGTGCCTCCACCAGCCACTCCACAGTGATCTTACTGTCCAGGCCCAGCTGAGAAAGGGGGACGGAATGGGGTACGGAGTGGTCAAGAACACAAGCCAGCCCTGCCGGTCACTGGTGGAGTGATTTATCTCCCTGAGACTCACTGAACTCATCTGGAAGATGAGAGGGACAATACCTGCCTTCTAGAACCACTCCCAGGAGATGTTGTAAGTGAAATTCAGGTCAACCTTGAAGCTGCGCCGGTCAGAATCACTACTTCTCCTCAGGGACATGGGATTCATAAGGCTGTCAAAACTATCTGGCTTTTGTTTTTTCTGTTTTGCTTTCTTACTCCCTACAAGGACTGCTTCTCTAGGTTTAGATGGAAGCTGGTAGAAGAAGTCTGAGTTTGCCAGCATCTGCTACAGCCATGCAGGACGTGGAATGAAGAATCTGCTCTGAGCTCAGCTGGGAATGGGAAGGTCGGGGCCCCCGGGACTTCAGCACCTAACACAAACCTGGCCACAGGTTTGGGCTCAGAAAGTCTTTGCTCAATGATACTGAACACCTAACTGCAATAATATCACCTCTCCAACAGAATTCAGCTTTCTCTCTCTCTCTCTCTCTCTCTTTTTGGTTTTTCAAGGTAGGGTTTCACTCCAGTCCAGATGATCTGAAATTCAGTATGTAGTCTCAGGATGGCCTCTAACTCACGGTGATCCTCCTGTCTCTGCCTCCCTAGTACTGGGATCAAAGGCATGCACCACCATGCCCAGGAGAATTCAGATTTCTTAGGCTGAGCAACATTGCCATCTTGTGACTGGAGGGAGTCAATCTGCCGTTTTGGGGTCCACACGTGTTTGGCATGTAAACCATCAGAATGGCTACAAGGACATCTGGACTACCGCCAGATGTGAATTCTCAATGGTGTGGAAGTTTGGAAGCCATGAAGGCTGTCTTTCTCCTAAACATCCTAGAATTCAAGTGGTCGGTAATCCAGTTGGCACTCTGGAGACCAACTCCCAGACCACGTTGTCTAATTTAGTCCCTCTTACTTGGATGGGAGGAAAATCGGGACAAGGTATTTCACTGAGAGACTGTGTCTTCCAAGTCCCTGTGACACAGCTCCAAACCCAGCACAGCCCTGAGCCTGAGACCTGACATGACCACTAGATTTTCCCATCCCAGCACCCTGTTGTTCTAGCCAGGCCAGTGGTCTGGGGACACTTCCAGAAAGATGGCTCAAGCAGGGCAAAGGAGGGACTTTACCTGGATGCAAGATCTCCCAACAGGCTGAGTGGGTCAGAGGAGGCGGAAGAAGTGGTCGGGAGAGAGTGCAGAGCGGGAGGAAAGAGAAAGGACATTCATTCACCACTCTGTGATCCCACCCAGAGCAGACCCAAGGTCCACAATCCCCACCCCTGCTCAGCCGACTGCCTGCTCATTCAGGACACACAGACGCCCTGGGCCCTGGAAGTCTTATCTGTAAGAACTCAACTCCTCCTCCAGAGGCAGAAGGGTCCTCTGCAAGATCACAGTGTACTGAGTTTAGAAACGTCCTGTAAATGTACAGTTAGTATTATACAGTCACCTGTGGGAGGCATCATTTTGTGTGTGTGTATGTTTTGAAACAGGTTTTATTTTGAAACAGGCTGACTTTGAACTCACCAGCCCTGAACCCCTCCCTCTACCTCCCAAGTGCTGAGATTGCTGTGGGCATCACACCCAGCTCAGAGCTGTTATCCTACAGATGGATGGATGCACTAGTTGAGTTTTTCCATGTTTTCATAAAAGTGAATAACCTAAATTAGAAAAAGAAATCCCCCTGACAAATTAATAAACTGAATTATCCATGGACAATATGTTGGAACCTATATATGGGGAAACAGGAAGGGTTTTAGCGCCTCCACCAAAAACTACCAAAATATACACCAATGCGAGGAATATGTCTGGTCCTTTATGATCTGAGGCTGGAGAAGGAGAGCTCAGGAAGAAATGAGAGAACTGTGTAGGCCTCTGTTTCCCCAGCTATAAAGTGTAAGTTGGCTGCACTAGCAAACCCTCAGTCTAGCTCTGGGGTTCTGCGCCCCTTTAGCTGACACCCCAGCAGATCAGCCTAGACAAGAGTGAATGTGGGCACTTTGCCCTGTGCTGTGATGAGGAGTGTGGCGGCTCCTGGGACCCACAGCACAGACTCCAAGGGCATCCCCTTCCCCACCCAGGCTGTGCCCAGTCCTCAGGGCCAGGCCGAGCCCTGGAATAAAAGGAAAGACAAAGCCGGGCGTGATGGCACACGCCTTTAATCCCAGCACTCAGGAGGCAGAGGTAGGAGGATCACCGTGAGTCTGAGGCCACCCTGAGAATACAGAGTGAATTCCAGGTCAGCCTGGGATAGAGTGAGACCCTACCTCAAAACAAAAAAAAAAAAAAAAAAAAAAAAGGAAAGACAAGGAAGAGGAAGGAGGAGCTGAGGCCAGTGGAGGAGAGGAACTGGAAGGAGAGGAACAGGAAGCCCTCAAGGCCCAGCCCTCCTCCACAGGGCGATGCTGCTGAAAGGCAGGTAAACAGCGGGAATGGGGCTGGAGGTTGGCACAGCTAGAGACTCACCCGCCTCGAGAAACTACCAGCTTCACTTTCACCTTGTAGGACACAATGATTCCCAGAATCTCACGGTTGGCACCTTCCCTCAACCTGCAGGGTGACACAGGGAAGTCATCTGTGGAGCTTGCTGGTGGGTAAGATGCAGCAAGCAGTGGTGTGTGGTGGGCAGGGGCGGGTCACTGTCCATTCCTTCCCCGGGCTACTTGGCCAGCAGATCCAACAGAAAAGGTGAAAAAGAGGAGGAGCTATGTCCTCAGTGAGCTGGAACACACAGCCCAGTTCCCCATGGAGATCAGACCCAGGGCCTCATGCATGACAGGTAACTACTGAGCCATATGCCCCCCAGTCCCTTGGATCCCACATGTGCCTGTGAGATGACCCAACTGTGTGACACTGGTCATCCCCCTTCCCTTCCTGGCCAGTGCCAATGAGGCTGGGCCTCAACCACTCTCCCATGAATCACTTCTCCTCTTATCCAGTTTTGTGCTCAGCAACTCCACGGGCAGCAAAGGGCCAGAGGGAATTCTGAGAGGGCAAGAGCAGCCGGGAGTAGAGATGATCAAGGGAGAACATTTCCAAGGAAGTGGTGCCTCATCCAGGTCTTAAGGGAAGGTAGGGTGCCATGCCAGGATAGAAAGAGGGGCAAAGAGTTTGTTTGATGGTAAGTGGACTCTGTGTGTGTGTGCATGTGTGTAAGAGAGACGGAGAGAGAGAGAGTGTTGGTGATGAGACTGGCCTGAACCAAGAGTCCGAGCTGCAAATAGTGGGCTGATATGCTTCAAAAGCAAGACAACCCCTCTCCCCAGGAAGGCCAGATCCCAACATTGAAGATGAGAAGGTCCCCAATACACCCTAGGGCTCTGTTAGGGTGAGGTGACCCTGAGGGCTTGGTGATACTCATGGGACAAGAGTGACCAAATGACCTTAATAGTCCCTGATGTGAAGGGGCCCCACATATGTCTACCCAGCTCACCACCCGGTCTGTCCAGAGGCCCCAAGTCCTCTTCCAGGACCCATTCCCTTCCCTCCATCCTTGCTGGCCTCAGGGACACATGCCATCTGGCTCGGGACTCCAGGAAAGGAGCTGCCGTTTCTTGCAGCGCTCAGTGAACAAGACCTGCTCATCCCTGCTGTGCTCTGATTGGCATTGTAGGCGATCTGCCTCCCAGGCTGGGGATCTGCCTCCTCCTAGGCTGGGGATCTGCCTCCCAGGCTGGGGATCTGCCTCCCAGGCTGGGGATCTGCCTCCCAGGCTGGGGATCTGCCTCCCAGACCAGCCAAGCTCCTGAGGATAAGCCCTGGGCAAAGCTGGAGGAACAGGACAGCCTGACTCTAGTCCTTTTACTGGTGGCACCAGGAGGCTGGGGCTCCACTGTGGGCTGGGCCTTGGGAGGGCGGATCCTCACAGGGTGCTGGAGGCCAGGTTGGTGTCTTCATGCTTGAGTTTCCCATCCAGGGCAAGGCCTCTCTTCTCTCGGTTGTTGGCCAGGAAAGGGGTCAGGGTGTAGACTTTGCAGAATGTTGAGCTGGGCGCCACCGTGTCGCTGGGAAGAAAGGAGGCAGGTATGATCCTCCTTATGGCCAGCCCCCACACAGCCAAGACACCCTGCCCCAAGCCTCCCTCTGCCAACAACCTTTGTTCCCCAGACGCAAGCAACACCTGGGCCAGGCCCAGCTCTGGCAAAGCACCCACTGCCATCAGAAAGAGACACATGTACAACACAAACACACAAACAGGGCTGCCCCTGGACTAGGAAACCACATGGCACTAAGCAACACATTCTAATTTTTTTAGGGCAGGGGGTGGTTCAAGGTAGGGTCTCACTCTAACCCAGGCTGACCTGAACTCACTCTGTAGTCCCAGGCTGGCCTCAAACTCACAGCGATCTTTCTACTTCTGTTTTCTGAGTGCTACAATTAAAGGCATGAGCCACGACACCTGGCATCACTTTCTTTTTTTTTTTTTTTTTGAGGTAGGGTCTCACTGTAGCCTAGGCTGACCTGGAATTCACTCTACAGTCTCAGGGTGGCCTTGAACTCATGGTGATCCTCCTACCTCTGCCTCCCAAGTGCTGGGATTAAAGGCATGCGCCACCATGCCCAACACACTTTCATTTTTAAAAGTACAACTAAACTCAAACCATGAATAAAGCTATTGAGTACCATAAGCCACCAAGGGTCTATAACTGAAGCCTTACTTACAGCCTTACTGTATTGCACATATATCCATCATGTACAGGGATCTCAGAGGACTGAACCTATGGCCTTGGGCACGTGAGGCGAGTACTTTACCACTGAGCTATGACCCTAGCCCATGGATAAGTATTTCAATTTTTACTCAGGGCTGCTCCCTTTCCTCTCCTCCTTTTCTTGTTTTATATTTTTATTTATTTGCACGAGAGAGAGAGAGAGAATGAACACACCAGAGCCTCTTGCCACTGCAAATGAACTACTGATTCAATGCACCACTTTGTGCATCTGATTTTACGTGGGCACTGGGGACTTGGGCCCAGGATGGCAGGCTTTGCAAACAAGTTCGTTTCACCGCTGAGCCATCTCTCCAGTCCCTCTCTCCACTTTCAATGTGACAAGACAGTGCATGTATCTGACCACGTAGCTGTTCCAGGCCAGTCTGGCAACAGAATGAGAATCTATCTTAAAAAACAAACAAATAAACAAACCAAAAAGAACAGGCTAGAGAGATGGATCAGCAGTTAAGGCGCTTTCCTGCAAAACCTAAGACCCAAGTTCAATTCCCTAGTACCCACGTAAAGCCAGATGCACAAAGCGGTGCTTCATCTGGAGTTTACAGAGGCTGGAGGCCCTGGTATGCCCTTTCACTGTCTGTCTCTCTCCTCTCCATCTCTCTGTGCTTGCAAATATATAAATAAAAATATTTTTTAAAAAATCGAAGAGGGAGGTCTGGAGAGATGGCTTAGTGGTTAAGGTGCTTGCCTGCAAAGCCAAAGGATTCCGGTTCAATTCTCCAGGACCCACGTAAGCCAGATGCACAGATGCATGTGTCTGGAGTTCATTTGCAGTGGCTGGAGGCCCTGGTGATCTCTCTCTCTCTCTCCAATAAATAAATAAATAAAAATATTTTTTAAAAAGACAAAGGATGCAACTGTAGAGATGGCTTAGCAGTTAAGGTATTTGCCTGCAAAGCCAAAGGATCCTGGTTTGATTGTCCAGGACCCATGTAAGCCAGATGTACAAAGGATACATGCATTTGGAGTGCATTTTCAGTGGCTGGAGGCCCTGGTGTGCCCATTCTCTCCCTCTCTCTCTCTCTCTTCTCTCTCTCTCTCTCTCTCTCTCTCTCTGCCTCTTTCTGTCTCTCAAATAAAAAAAAATTATATATATATTAAAAAATGAAGGAGGGCCAGGAATGGTGGTGCATGCCTTTAATCCCAGCACTTGGGAAGCAGAGGTAGGAGGATCACCATGAGTTCAAGGCCACCCTGAGACTACATAGTGAATTCCAGGTTAGCCTGAGCTACAGTGAGACCCTACCTCAAAAAAAAAAAGAAGGTGGCAGGACTGGAGAGATGGCTTAGCAATTAAGGCGCTTGCCTGCAAAGCCCATGTTGGACTCTCCAGATCCCATGTAAGCCAGAGGCACAAAGGTGAGGCAAGTGCAAGGTCACACGTGCCCACTAGGTGGCACAAGCATCTGGAGTTCAATTGCAATGGCTGCATCCCTGGCATGCCAATTCTCTCCCTCTCTCTGTTTCTCTCTCTCTAAAATAAAATTTAAAAAAAAAAGAACTGAAGCCAGGCATGGTGGCACATGCCTTTACTCCCAGCACTTGGGAGGCAGAGATAGGAGGATCTCCATGAGTTCGAGGCCACCCTGAGACTACATAGTGAATTTCAGGTTAGCCTGGGCTAGAGTGAGACCCTACCTCAGAAAAAAAAAAAAAAAAAAAAGAAGGGGCTATGCAGTCTGGTAGAGAAAAGTCATTAACAGTCTTACCCAGTGGTGGACTATATCCTGCACAATTGACCAATCAGGCAAAATGTGTCCATTGGTGCAATAGTGGCATGACTTCTGGGGGTAACCAACTATTTTCTGATTCCATGGAAGATAATTCATGCTTAATACTGAAAATACTGAAATAGTGAAAATGCTGTGGGTGGGGAGGTTAAGGGCCCTAGAAGGGAAGCTTACTACTATTGTTTGGCTAAATGGGCATGCTGTGTCCATCAAACTGTCCTCTAAATATTTATGTTTATATCCACATATTAGTGCTGCTCTCGGCTGTAATCAAAGAAGTTTTGTTTTTTTTTTTTGCAAGTAAGTGCCTTTAACCACTGAGCCATCTCCCCAGCTCTAAAGCTTCTTGTTTGCAATGATCAGCGACTACTGGGGAGACTCAAAACTTGGAGTCAGTGACTGTTGAGTGCTCAGTGCTAAAGGGGACATCTTTATCAGCCCTCCACGGCTTAGGGAACATTGTAGGAGAGGGGGCAGAAAAATTATAGGATCTAGAGGATGGGAAGGAATGCTTAAGGATATGGTGTGGCCATTGCACTCATGAGCTCACAGCGCCTGTGGTTACCTGCATATAAGACTGGGCCCATGAGCCTTCTGTCATAGATGGCGGAGGAGCTCATGAGGCCCCTATCTTTCCTTAAGAAGTGAGTGGCAGTGAATGGTTGCTGGGGGAAGGGAAGACATTTTCTTCAGTGGTAAATTATCCATGCTCCAGAAAGTAACACCCCAGCTATGCTCATGTACAGCTCCCTCTCTTCCTCTCTCTCTCACACACTCATTCAAAAAGACCATAAAGTAGAAAAGGGACAGTTGGGAAGGACAGGGAGCCCACTGGAAGGAGAGGAGGACAAGAGAAGTAGCTAGGAGGTGAATATAATTAAAATATATTATATGTATTTTAATGACATAATTATAAAAATATATTTTTAATTATATATAAAATTGTCAACAAATAAATTTTGAAAAAGAAACAAAAAAGACCACATAGTAACACTTTTAAAATTTTTTTTTTTTAAGCTAGGCATGATGGCACATGCCTTTAATCCTAGCACTTGATAGACTGAGGTAGGAGGACCACTGTGAGTTTGAGGCCAGCCTGGACTACAGGATGAGTTCCAGGTTAGCACGAGCTAGAGTAAGACCCTGCTTCAAACAAACAAACCACACACACGGGTGTGTGTGTGTGGTTAGTTATATGTTTGTTTGTATATATACACACAAATAAATAACTGACTTCTGACTTTCTGAGGCAGTGTCACATAGATCCTAAGCTGGCCGGAAACTCTTCATATAGCTGAACATGAAAATTCTGATCCTCCTGCCTCCACCTCCCAAGTGTTGATTACAGGCAGGCCTGCACCACCACGCCTAGTTTATGTGGTGCTGAAGGTCCCAAAAAACAACTTAGCAGGGTGTGGTGATGCATGCCTTTTTAATCCCAGCACTCGGGAGGCAGAGGTAGGAGGATTGCTGTGAGTTCGAGGCCTCCCCAAGACTCCATAGTGAATTCCAGGTCAGCCTGGGTTATAGTGAGACCCTACCTCGTAAAACCAAAACAAACAAACAAACAAAAAACAGTGTAATTATTCTCTCTCCACAATCCCAATTCCCCTCCATTCATTAGCTTTAGCTTTGTTGTTCTGGTTTTAATGGGTCTTTTTCTTGACTTTTTTTTTTTTCTTTGAGGCCAATTCTCACTTTGTTGCACTTTCCTGTAGCTAAATCTTGTTTGTTCGGGAGCCCTGGGGATGGAACTTGTGCATGCTCCACAAGCATTCAGCCACTGAGCTACACCCCTACCCAAATAACATTATTCCTAAAAGGTTATTCTACATCACCTATCATGAATGACAAGGAAGGCAGAAGCCCAAGGAAGGTAGAGAAGAGTCACCCGGCCCTGGGGCTGGACCCAGAGCCCCTCTTTTTCCCATTCAGTCCCACACACTCAAGGCCCAGCTTGCACGCACTTACTCAGCCTCCTCCATGGCCACAGGGCACTTGTACTGCGCTGTGTTGAAGAGGCAGATGTCCGCGTACTGGCGCACTGGGAGGGAGATAGAAGCAGGGGGTATAAGCCGGGGGGCAGCTGCCAGGAAGTGTCTCAAGATTCCCTAAGGTGGGGATGCTCAGACAATGCCAGAGTCCACGCAGGAGCACTTCTGAAAGACACTGCCCTGGCCTCCGCCCAAAGAGGAGCCCCTCAACACCCACTCCCTTCCACAGCCAAGCCTTCTCTCATGACAGCTTGGCCGGGGCCCAGAAAACCCACAAGAAAGGTAAACCTACAGAGCAGGCTCAGCTTCAGAAAGCTACTGATGGGGCTGGAGGGATGGCTTAGCAAGGAAGGTACTTGTCTGCAAAGCCAAAGGACCCAGGTTTGATTCCCCAGGACCCATGTAAGCCAGATGCACAAGGTGGTGCATGCTCCATCTGGAGTTCATAGGCAGCAGCTGGGGGCCCTGGTATGCCTATTCTCTCTATATATCTGCTTCTCGCTCTCTCCCTCTCTCTGCCTCTTTCTCATAAATAAATAAAAATAAAATATTTTTTTTTAAAAATTATTTATTTGAGAGAGAGAGAGAAAGAGGCAGAGGGAGAGAGAGTGGGTGTACCAGGGCCCCCAGACACTGCAAACAAACTCCAGATGCATGCACCCCCTTGTGCATCTGGCTTACATGGGTCCTGGAGAATTGAACCAGGATACTTTGGCTTTGCAGGCAAATGCCTTAACCACTAAGCCATCTCTTCAGCCCTAAAATATTTTTTTTAAATAGAAAGCTATTAGGCAGAGGTAGGAGGATTGCTGTGAGTTCAAGGCCACCCTGAGACTACATAGTTAATTCCAGGTCAGCCTGGGCTAGAGTGAGATTCTACCTCGAAAAAACAAAAAACGAAACCAAAAACAAAGCTATTTATGGTGGTGTCATGGGCTTTTAACAAAGCGTCAGCCTGAGCGACCTCGGTACTTAGGGGGTTCTCTTGGCCTCCCCTCCTCAGTTACCCGAGATCTTGATCTTCCTCACGGTCTTATTGGTGTTGTTGGTGACGTGGACGTTGACACTGATGGGTTCGCCGTGGTAATAGATCTGGGGAGGTAGAAAACAGGAGACTGCAGGTGGGGATAACACCTCTAGTCCACGTACAGGGGAGGCAGACAAGACCCTTCCAGGCTTCTCCAAGCCCTAGTTATCCTATCCTTTGCCCCCAAGCTCATCAGCCACTTCCCAGTGGCGTGAAGGTGGCACAAAGACCACCAAGCTTCCTTGTGGGATCAGGAGGTAACATTTCCGGCTCCAGTTTTGTCCTGGCCACTAGCAACAGTACAAACAGCAATGACAGTGATGAGTGCCCGTGGGACCTTGGCCAGTTTAGTGAAGCCTCTCTCCCTTGCTCCATGTGAATGGCTGGATGAGGCGACATCTCAAGTCTCGGGGGCAGGGAGCGCTAATGGGGTGGCAGACACGGGAGACTGTGGAAGAGTCAGGGGAAGGGAGGAAGGGCTGATGAGCTCACTGAGGGAACCAGCTCTGAATTCCCCCGTGTCTTGTCCAGGCCCTTGCCTTCTGCTGCCTCAGAAGGGAGAGGTTAACTCCCAGGAGGCGCCTGCCTGGGATCCCAGCAGGTCCCAGTAAGCTGCCTTAGAGTCCCCTGGCTTCTATAGGGCTGTTGCCTAGAGCTCAGAGGTAGGAAGGTCAAGGCAGGTAGCCCCTGGGTCCTTCTACCCGCTCTCTGCTGACCCTTCTTATCTTTTCTACCTGGCCTTCCAGATGAAGCGAGCCGTTAGCAAGGTGGGAGGGGAGGGGAGGTGGTCAGGACCCTTCCCCAGGGCGAAATGCTGCCATCTGAGGCTAGGTGTATACCCTCGTGGAGGTTCACATGTCTACCTCTACCAGTCCATTAAGCCCCAAGAAAACCCCCCGAGGGAGATCAGGAACAAGTGGGATCTGAGGCCCAAGCCTGGCAGAGCAGCCCAGCCCATGCCGAGTCCAGACCCCTTACCTCCTTATCCAAAGACGCCTCTAAGTGCAGGGGCTTATCTGACATGAGGAACTGCCTGGTGGTCTCGGCTGTAGGCTGGGGGCCAGGCCTCTCTGGGGCATACTGAACCTTCCGGATGACCAGGCGCACAGAATTCCTAATGGAATGGGCAGGGTGAAAGATGGCAGAGTCACCAGCCTGCAACCTCTTTCTCTTCAATCCCCACATCCCTGTGCTATTCAAGGAGCTACTGTGGCTGTCTATGGCCTTGGAATCTAGCCAACTGTCGTGGCTGGCCTCGATGGCTTGTCACCATGGGGCCTCACTCCAACCTCACCCGTTCTATCCCTGAACCAACCCGGGGTAGCACTTCACTTGGGTCTGTGTCCTGGTACCCAGCAGGACGGTAAAAAAGGAAACCTTTGCACTTCCTGCCTCCCTGTGTCACCGGACTCCTTAGGGACAGAAAGGTTTTCTCTAAACTGTTCACTGCTGTGTTCCTAGTGCCCATGATGGATCCTGCAACTGTCTGTTAAATACTAAGTGAAAATATACAGAGGGACGGGGGCTCCATGGGAGGTGTCCATGTTGCCTGACAGACTGTGCTGCACTCAGCCAGGGAGGGGTGCAGGACAGTGAAGGGGGTGGCAGACCACAGATGAGAAGGCCTCAGGCTTAGGGCAGAAACAAGGACAGACAGAGATCATGAGGGGAGCAGGGACTCGGTGAGGCTGTTTCTGTGGCATCCCCATTTTTCCCACAAGCCACCACCACGCCCTAGAACTAGAGTCAGGGTTGCACGCCTAGCTGTCCTCTTACTTCATGAGCTGGTCAATTAACCCGTCTGTGCCTCTGTTTCCTCATCTGTAAAATGATAACAATGGCACTGACTCCTTAAGGTTGCTGAGAGAAGTAAACCAGTCCACACGACCGGCACCCACTAAGCCCTTGAGAACGGACCGCCACTGGATTATTCATGGGAAATCTTGGGTGTAGACTTAAGACGTCCCGTTAAAGGTGGGATGACGGTGGTGGCTCTCATTTTCTCTGCTCAAGAACCTTCTCACAACCCACAGCACCTTTCCGGCGCCTGGACTCGGGCCTTAAGAGGAGAGGGGCAAAGTACAAGAGAAGAAGCTTAAGGGTCTTGTCTTCCCCATAGGAAACAGCTGTCCAGGCTGCTGGTGAAAATGCATGCAATACACCTGATCGCCAGCAGGTGGCAAACTCGGCCCACTTCCTCTACCCTCAGCTACCTCCTCCTAAAGGAAACTCAGCAGCACTTGGGAGGCAGAGGTAGGGGATTGCCATGAGGTCAAGGCCACCCTTGAACTTACATAGTCAGTCTGGGCTAGACCAAAACCCTACCTCGAAAACAACAACAACAACAACAACAAAAAAAAAAACACTCTAAACTTAAGATGCAGGGGGATCACAGTTGGGGGCAGCCAGTATCCAAGAGACAGACGCGCCTGAACCCCAGGAAGGGCATCCATAAGAAACCAAAGCCAGCTGCTTCAGGCAGCCAGCCTGGGCTCTGTCTCCAGAGCATTGCAAGGTAAGGTCCCCTCTGAGACATGGCTGCCTCCCTCCTTCTGCCCCAGATGGGTTTATTTTCTCTCCCTTGCTCAGAGGTATCATGACACACAGACCGTACCCCCACCCCCACTACCACTACCACCGATGGCCTCCAATAAATAAACAGGGAAGTGGGGGTGTCTGCCCCATATCAAATGCAATCTGAACTTAGGGTCTTTCCAAAATAAAAAAGAGAGCTTCCTTCAGTCTGAAGGGGGTGAGACGGAGGCAGGGGCATAAGGGGAAGAAGTCGTACAGTTAATGCAAAGATGCTGAGGCCTGAGCCACAGCATTGAGGCCACCTCCCCTCGGAAGCCTGCCGTGATCTGCCAGCCTTGCAAAGCCCTCTCAGAGCCTGGCCCTCCTCATAGCTGGTCCTCAAACTTGCCTCTCTTGTCCTCCCCTCCCCTCTCCTGCCAGCACCCCCCACCCACCCAGCACGCACCTTTTGTGGATCTTCTCCTCCAGGTTTTCAGCACAGAAGGCTTTGACTTCATAGTCCACACCGCAGGCCTGTGGAAGACATGTTGACCCCAGGGTACCCAGCACGTGGCCAGCCCACCCTCCATAAATCAGGACACTGGACAGAAACACACACACACACACACACACACACACACACAGTCCCACTGCCAGAGAGTTTTGGATGTGGCTCAGAAGCCCCATTGCCTTCCCCTGTGTCTGCCTTCCCCACCAACCTTCCCTCTGACCTGCTCCTGGTCCCTCTCTCCTGGCTGCGCACCTTAGGACTCCTGGCTGGGCACCTTAGGACTCCTGGCCAGGCACCTTAGGGCTCCTGGCCCAGACTTGGTGACAGGTCTTATCAAGAGAACCACTAGCAGCAGTGCTTGGGGACACCTTGTATGACACCTTGTATGAAGACCCTGTGTGTGTGGCCTGTTGTTTCCCTGCCTTTTAACAGCATAACATGGATGCACACATCCACTATTTGCGCTTTGCAAATAAAGAAGCAGGCTCCGGGGCCTAGGATACTCCTCGGAGCCTCGGTTTCCCCAGCTGTGAAGCAGCAGCACGCAAGGTTGCTAGGGGCTATGTGAGGCCAAGTGTAAATCCTAAGAACATCTTGGTCCTGGTGCAGCCAACGCCGCAGCCAGCAGGAGTGACTCAGGGGAGTCTGTGACACATCACTGAACGTGGGGGTGAGGCAGTCTGCATCTGTAGCCTTGTCTGCAGAGACTGGTTGTCTGAGGGGCATCAGACAGGCCTAGGCCCAGGAAGCTGCAAGGGGAAGGAAGGTTCCAGGTGTCTAGCATTTCCTGAGGAGAAGACATGAGAGCCCTAGACCCAGAGAGATGTCCCTCTTGGGGACCTACCTTCCCTGTGTCTTCAGGCCCCGGTTGCAATGTCACAGAGCATGGGAGGTTTGGAGGGATCTGTTCAGGAGACAGAATGAGTTGCCTGTCATCTCTGCCATTGTCCATCCCTATGTCTCACAGCCCTGCCACTCCTACAAGCTCATTAGGCCAAGTCCCCCGAAGAGAGGCCCCCAGACTAGGAGCCCTTGGAATGGGCCAGTTCTTCCCCTTCAGCCGTATCACCCCATGCCCACACAGGGCCAGAGGTAGCTGGGGGAAGACCCAGGTGTGCGTTGGGTTTAGCTCCCTCCCATCCTCATAGGGATGAATGGTGGCAAGATCTTCCCACGATGTCTACTGGGGCAGGTAGAATAAGGATTCTCCAAAGAGTTCACATGTAATCCCCAAACTTATGACTGTCACCTTGCATCACAAAAGGGACTTGGCAGCTGTGCTGGTATTGGGATGGGGAGAGTGGCTTTGATCATCCATCTCAGCCCACCGCAATCACATAATCATGAGAGCTATTAAAAGAGTCCATGCCGGAGTGAAGGGATGTGAGGAAGACTCAACCCCCTATTGCTGGCTTGGGGGAATGGGGGCGAGGCAAAGACAAAGACTGTGAAGATGGAAACTCAAGGGAAAGGATTCTGCCCTAGGGCTTCTGGAAGGAACAGAGCCCTGGGACCCATAAGACCTATTTTGGACATCTGACTTCCATATCGATTTCTGTCATTTTAGTTGGTGTGTTTAATTACCGCCACTGCTTTTGGCAACCTGTGACAGGAGCCATAGAAACGAACTCATCTGCATGCAAAGAGGACTGTGCACCCAGCTCGACGGGAACTCTCCCATCTTCTAGCTGTCACAGAGACTGCCCTGAATCTCAGAACCCGGGAGCCAAAGAAACACGCAGATGCAACATCTGGAACTGCGGCATCTTGCAATTGGAAGAGGGTTTGGCAAAGGGTAGAACTGGGCATGGGAGCAGCCAGTCTGGGGGGAGACATGTAGTGACCCAAGGCCAGACAGGGCTCCTTCCTTCTCTGAAGCTGCCCCCAGCCACCTGTTTTCTCCAGTGACATGGATGGAGGAAGGCCTGAGGGCCAGTCAGAGGTTAGCATGGCATACCCAGCACTGGCCAGAGAAGAGACACCAGGCAGCATAAGGGATGGTGGCTAAGTCCATCATACACTAGGGAACCGGGTGACCTAGACTGGCTGCCCTGCTGTCCCATGTGCCCACCCTGAGCGCTTCCCAAAGACAAAGCTCCCGGAATGGCCCCAGGGGGGACAAGGGTCCCTGACCTCAAAGGTGAAGGGGTAGGCGTGCTCGCCCAGCTTCTTGATGAGGCGTTCCTGCAGCCGCGTCAGGGGCTTCTTGTCCTCGGGGGCTGGTGGGAAGGACTGCACATTGGCCACAAATAGGTCCTTGCGAAAGGTCAGGCCCAAGACATCCAGGTCCTCCCGGCCATAGCGGAAAGCGCAGGTCAGTGTCACGTACACTGTGGGGAGGACGGGCACTGAGGAGGGGCCTGGGAAGGCCACACACCAGCCCCTCCCAGGAGCACCAGCTACAGCACTGGGGCTCGTTCCACTGGGACCACAGGTCAGTCCCAGGCTTCTGTGAGATAGGTGCATTGCCTCCCCACACTTGGTTCCCAGAAGGGGAGTCATGACATGGCTCCTGAGAAGAAGTGGGGGAGGTCCTCCTTTACAGCAGATCGGACTTCCTCCCTAGACCAGGAGTGTGGAGAACACAGCGGGAGATGGTCCCACAACCAGGTGGCAGTAGTGGCTGGATGAAGCTATTATGGGGGGGGGGAGCTATGCATGAGGACAGCCCAGAAGGGAAGCACACACTATGTCCAGAAGGCATAAGGTCTTGGCCTAGCCCAGTCATGACCTTGTAGTCTTTGCACTTTGCTCTTCTGTGAAATGAGACCCTCCCTTTCTGTCCTTGGTACCTCAAAGCTGGTTACTGTATTGATGAAGTAGTGCTTGGGGCACTGCAAGTTCTCCCAAAGTAAGCATGAGGTGGGGCTGCCCAGGACTTATTAAAGCCAGAGATCTTGCGGTGTGTGAACTGGGGCATTTGGGAACCACGGATGGGCAAGGAGAGGCAGTGAGATGAGCCCAATCTGGCCTAGATATCCAAGCGCTCCTCAGCTGAGGTCAGTGGGGAAGAGGGGCAGAGAAGGAGGCCCTTGGCATGCTGGGAGAGGGGACCAAAGCCTACCTCGTCGCTCTTTGAGATACTCAGGATCCACCAGGACCACACCATCTAGGGGAAACAGACAGTGAGCAGACCCCTCCAACTTGACCTCTCAAATACAAGCCCAAATCCCCCTAAGACTCAAACCCAGCCATCTGCCCATCTAAAAGCATCACAAGCCAGGTGTGGTGGTGCACACCTTTAATCCCAGCACTCAGGAGGCAGAGGAAGAAGGATTGCCATGAGTTCGAGGCCACCCTAAGACTACATAGTGAATTTCAGGTCAGCCTGAGCTAGAGTGAGACCCTGCCTTGAAAAACCAAATAAATAAATGCATCACAAGAGAAATAGGAAGACCAGCACCCAAGATGACACCCACCTCCCAGCCTTATTTGCACCATGCCCCCTACCCTCTGCCCAACACAGCAGCCAACACACCTAGCTGTGACTTTGGGCAAATGATTATTATTCAGGGTCTGAACCCTGGTACTAGGGGTAACCTTAGGAATTAAGAAATATTTTTAAAATATTTTATTTATCTTATTTTATTTGCAAGCAGAGAAGGACAGAGAGAAGAGAAACAGATAGGAAGAGGGAGAATGGGTGCTCCAAGGTCTCTAGCCACTGAAAACAAACTCCAGACACATGCACCACTTTGTGCGCCTGGCTTTACTGGAGAATTGAACCCAGGTTGTTAGGCTTTGCAGGCAAGACCCTTAACCACTGAGCAATCTCAGAAATATTTTTTTAATTTATAAAACAAAAAGCTTCACTTAAAATTGGCACAACCCCTCCACCACTCTCCTTTGTTCCTTCCCAAACCCCTCCATTGAATTCCCACTTCCCCTCTACTATTCCCTATTCTATATTGGTCCTTTTTTTTTTTTTTCACTCTCCCATGATCCATGACATTCAGAATTTTGTTTTTGTTTTTGTTTTTTGGAGAGAGTCAGAGAGAGAGAAAGAATGGGCATGTCAGTGGCCTCTCAGCGGCTGTGAACACACTCCAGACATGTGCGCCCTCTTGTGGGCAAGTGCGGCATTGCACCCTTGCATCACTTTGCGTCTGGTTAAACGTGGGACCTGGAGAATCAAATGGGCATTCTTAGGCTTAGCAGGCAGGCGCCTTAACTGCTAAGCCATCTGTGCAGCCCACATTCAGAAATTTTGAACAGTACAGAGGCAACAGGTACCAGGTGTCATGAGGTGGCAGAGCATGAGAAGGACGGGATCTGGCTTCAGTGTGACCCCGCCTCTGGCACAACCCCATGTAGGTAAAGACAGCCCCCATCTCACAAGTCGCAAGAAGGGCTTGCTATCGATCTGCACAATTCACCACCAAGGGCTGGAATTCATACCTATGGTAACGGGGTGCTTTGCATGCAAATTTATGTCCCCATAACCTCGTGGGATTTTTGATTAGGATTGAGCTTACAACTTGAATCTCCAGTGGGCAGAGCCCTGCTGGGGAAGAGATGTGTCACTGGGGGGTGGAGACCAAGTAAGGACAACATTTGGAGACATTAAGATGAACTATAGTTTGCAATGCAGACTGGAAGATGTTTTGGATGTACCAGGGCTGAAGAACAGCTGCCATGGAGAGCTGCTAGCGCAGGATGGAGTTTTCCCAGGCTGTTCAGCCCAGTTGGAGGGGTGGAACTGAAAATCAAGAGACTTTCACCACTAGTTATAGAGACTGGACTTGAACTGCAGATGTTGGATGTTTACCTGCTGGTTATTAATTCTGCACTGGTCCAGTCTCTCCTTGTTATGCCTTTTTGCCTGTGCCATTATGTATTAGAAGTGTGTAGCTTGTGTTTTGATTTATACAGAGCTCAAATAAGACTTGGGACTTTTTGTTTTCTTTTGTTTTTCGAGGTAGGTTCTCACTTCTCAGGGTGGCCTCGAACTCATGTCAATCCTCCTACCTCTGCCTTCCAAGTGTTGGGATTAAAGGCATGTGCCACCACGCCCGGCTTTTTGTTGTTGTTTTTTGAGGTAAGGTATTGCTCTAGCTCGGGCTGATCTAGAATTTGCTATGTAGACTCAGGATGGCCTTGAACTCATGGCAATTGTCCTACCTCTGCCTCCTGAGTGCTGGGATTAAAGGTGTGTGCCACCACACTCAGCTGACTTGGGACTTTTAAAAATATTTTTTATTTTTATTTATTTGAAACAGGGAAAGAGGCAGAGAGAGAGTGTGTGGGGGTGAGAATGGATGGGCCAGGGCTTCCATCCACTGCAAACAAACTCCAGATGCACAGGCCACCTTGTGCATCTGGCTTGAATGGGTTGTGGGCAATCGAGCCGAGGTCCTTTGGCTTTGCAGGCAAGCGCCTTAACTGCTAAACCATCTCTCCAGCGCTAACTTGGGACTTTTGAACAACGTTAAAGTTGGTAAAACTGAGGACCTTCGAAGTTGGACTGAAAGCAATATGCATTGTGAGATGATCGTGAGTGTATGGGGGCCAGCGGTGGAATGTGGTAGTTTGAATACATGGCCCCATAGATTCAGGACATTTGTATTAAGATTAAGCTTCCTAGTTAAGTCTCCAGCAGCCTGCTGGAGGAGGTGTCGCAGAGGGTGGATCTTTTAGTTCAGCTCTTAGGTGTGTAAAAAGCCAGTCTGGCTGTTCATATTTGCTGACTGTTTGATAGTGTCTTTCTGCTACGGATCCTTGGAAGTGAACCAGCTTCTTCTGCCATTGGTGGTGTTTCCCCTGGATTCTAGAAGCCTGAAATAAACCCTTTCCTTCCATAAGCTGCCAGATATTTGTCCCAATATGTGTGAAATGTCCAAATATATGTGAAAATAACTGCAGTAGTACCCTTCAACCTACAAGCTCTGACTTAGAGCAAGCCACTGGGCTCCTGTAACTCATTCTCCTGTCTGTAAAACAGGGGTGATTATTACAGCTGCCCCCACTATCTGCTGTGTGGTAAGCCTTCAATGCTGTTGTTGTCATCCTCACCTCCTGTCACTGTCAGAGCACCCACTAATCCTTTGTGCAACTGGAGGGGCCTCTCTTGAATGGGAAAGTCACTGCTCAGAAGACCCTTGCTGCCTGGGGTGGGAAACCATACCCTGGGGACCAGGCTCTTCTGAAGATGGGGCTCTTCCACAGGTGTGGGCTCCCCCCAAGCCCACCATCCAGCACTCACCCACGGGGTCCACAAGGTCAATGTGGTCCACAAAGTCCCGCTTTCCAAGGTAGACAGTGAGCTGGGGAGGAAAAGCACACGGGTATTAGAGTCTATGGGCTAGAAGAACACTGGTCCCCTGCCTGGAGCTGCTCCTTAAAACTTCTCGACCCACTCCTAACCTTACTGGAACCTCAACAGAATGTGGATACCCTCCCCCCAATCCTAAAAGCAAACATGTGTTTGTTTGTTCTCTGTTTTTTTGTTTTTTTTTTTTTTTTTTTTTTTTTGGTTTTTGGAGGTAGGGTCTCACTCTGGTCCAGGCTGACCTGGAAGTCACTCTGTATTCTCAGGGTGGCCTCGATCACACGCAAGAGAGAGTGTGTGGGGTGAGAATGGATGGGCCAGGGCTTCCATCCACTGCAAACAAACTCCAGATGCACAGGCCACCTTGTGCATCTGGCTTGAATGGGTTGCAATCGAGCCGAGGTCCTTTGGCTTTGCAGGCAAGCGCCTTAACTGCTAAACCATCTCTCCAGCGCTAACTTGGGACTTTTGAACAACGTTAAAGTTGGTAAAACTGAGGACCTTGAAGTTGGACTGAAAGCAATATGCATTGTGAGATGATCGTGAGTGTATGGGGGCCAGCGGTGGAATGTGGTAGTTTGAATACATGGCCCCATAGATTCAGGACATTTGTATTAAGATTAAGCTTCCTAGTTAAGTCTCCAGCAGCCTGCTGGAGGAGGTGTGTGTCAGAGGGTGGATCTTTTAGTTCAGCTCTTAGGTGTGTAAAAAGCCAGTCTGGCTGTTCATATTTGCTGACTGTTTGATAGTGTCTTTCTGCTACGGATCCTTGGAAGTGAACCAGCTTCTTCTGCCATTGGTGGTGTTTCCCCTGGATTCTAGAAGCCTGAAATAAACCCTTTCCTTCCATAAGCTGCCAGATATTTGTCCCAATATGTGTGAAATGTCCAAATATATGTGAAAATAACTGCAGTAGTACCCTTCAACCTACAAGCTCTGACTTAGAGCAAGCCACTGGGCTCCTGTAACTCATTCTCCTGTCTGTAAAACAGGGGTGATTATTACAGCTGCCCCCACTATCTGCTGTGTGGTAAGCCTTCAATGCTGTTGTTGTCATCCTCACCTCCTGTCACTGTCAGAGCACCCACTAATCCTTTGTGCAACTGGAGGGGCTCTCTTGAATGGGAAAGTCACTGCTCAGAAGACCCTTGCTGCCTGGGGTGGGAAACCATACCCTGGGGACCAGGCTCTTCTGAAGATGGGGCTCTTCCACAGGTGTGGGCTCCCCCCAAGCCCACCATCCAGCACTCACCCACGGGGTCCACAAGGTCAATGTGGTCCACAAAGTCCCGCTTTCCAAGGTAGACAGTGAGCTGGGGAGGAAAAGCACACGGGTATTAGAGTCTATGGGCTAGAAGAACACTGGTCCCCTGCCTGGAGCTGCTCCTTAAAACTTCTCGACCCACTCCTAACCTTACTGGAACCTCAACAGAATGTGGATACCCTCCCCCCAATCCTAAAAGCAAACATGTGTTTGTTTGTTCTCTGTTTTTTTTTTTTTTTTTTTTTTTTTTTTGGTTTTTGGAGGTAGGGTCTCACTCTGGTCCAGGCTGACCTGGAAGTCACTCTGTATTCTCAGGGTGGCCTCGATCACACGCAATCCTCCTACCTCTGCCTCCCGAGTGCTGGGATTAAAGGCGTGCACCACCACGCCCGGCTGTTCTCTGGTTTTTTGAGGTGGGGGTCTCGCTCTAGCCTAGGCTGACCTGGAATTCACTATGTATTCTCAGGGTGGCCTCGAACTCATGGCGATCCTTCTACCTCTGCCTCCTGAGTGCTGGGATTAAAGGCGTGTGCCACCACCCCTGGCAAAGCAAACATCTGGAATGTTGTTTTTTGGGTTTTTTTCCTGCCTGTGCACATGGGTGGGGTAGGTGTGCATGTATGCACGTTCAGATATGTGTGTGTACACCTTATTTATTGAGACAAGGTCTCCTACTTGAACCCAGAACTCACTGATTCAGCTAGTTGAGCCATTCAGCTTGCCGTAGGGATTTCCCTGTTTCTGCCACCTAAGCACTAGCATTATAAGCAGGCTTCCATGCCTGCCTGGCATTTACATGGGTACTGAAGAGCTGAACTCTGGTCCTCATGCTTGCATGGCAAGGGTTTTATTCACTGATCCATCTTCCTAGCCCTGAAAAGTTTTTAAAAAAAAAAAGGGGGGGTCTCCTAAAACCCTAAGAAGAAGTTACTATTGTTCCCATTTTACACAGTAGGACACTGAGGCCCCAGGGAGGACTTCACACCACGCACTGCTGAGATTGGAACCTCAGCAGCAGAGCGGGCCACAAGCAACAGAGCGGGGCACCCCCCGGGAGGGCACAGGCACAGGCACGCGGCTCAAGTCTGACTCTGAGCTCATCAGCTGTTCCTCCTTGTGCGGCCTGGCAAGAAGCCACTGACATGAGAAATCAGGGAGCTACTTCCCTGCCCTGCCGGCAAGGAAGAGCCCCAAGCTAGAACTCCAGGGACTCAAAGATGAACTGAAAACATCATCCTTAAATGCTCCTGCTCCTCAGCCATCCCTCAACCTTGACAATTCTACCTCTATCACAATTCTCAAGTCCCTTGGTTTTTCCATGCCTACTACAGCGACAATTGCCTGACAGACCACATTGGCCCATTTGATGTTCTGCGGCCTTGTGCGCTCCAGGCTGTTCACCCCTCCTTAGCCACACCGGTTGTCCTAAAACATAAATCTATGCTTGTCTAAAAACCCGTTAATAGTTTCCCCTGTGCATGGAAGTAAGGATGATAAATGGGTTTCGTTCCAAACACCAAGTCTTATTGATTGGTCGGGGCTGCCTGGGGCTCTGGATTGCCAAGGAATCCAAGATGGGATCCTGGCTCAGCAGGAAACGGTGATGTCTTCTATGGGCCAAAGCGGGGATATGGAACAGTGCATGGTGCTATCTACCAACTCGGGGCATGCAAGCTGCTAAAAGTGACCACAGGATTCTTGCCCCTGGATCTTGTAGCCCATCTTTGCCTCTGCCCTCTCTACTCGATCTTGGCACATGGAGACTCAACAACTGGGGATGGCCCACATTCCTTCAGATCTTACATGACCCTGCCTGGAATTCCCCCTTTGCCTTACCTTGCCTAGAACTACATCACCCTAGAGGAAGCCATGCCTGACCATACAGGGGATCTGCAGCCCCTGGGCATCCCAGTACCTCATACTTGGCACTTCATGTGGTAACCAATTCCTGTGCCTGCCTCCACCATCTGGCTATTATGCGCTGTGCCTGACTCACTTCAGTACTCCTTCCCTGATCCCCACTGGGCCCGGCCTAGACCTGGCATGCACTGACGTCAGTAATGTCTATTTGCTGAACTGAGAGCACAGCGGGACGGAGCCTGGGGACTATGGAAAGGAAGGAAGAGGCACAGGCTCTGGGAGCTCCTAGACATTGAGGGACAAGATGACACCAGGGCCTCTCACACCACGGGGATCAATGGCTTCCCTGACACCTGCTGCCCTTACACATGGACTTGGGCTATCTCTCCATCAGAGGGCACACCATCTCTCCCCAGCCCCAAAGTCCACACAGAAAGTTTCCAGGGAGGGCCCCTTCCCGTTTGCACTAAGGGCTCCTGAAGACAACTGTGCCACCCTCAGATGGATAGCAGTGTCTGCCTTTCCCTGGGGACACTATTTCCTCTTCTGGTCCACAGAGGGTCCCAGAGCACGGACACAGGGAGGAGGTAGCATACCGCAGACTCACCTTTCCATTCGGACTCGCCTTCTTGAACACTCTGTGGAGAGAAAGAAAGGTGAGGCCCGAGTTAGCAGATCCTGCCCCAGGCAGGCTCCTGCAGGCCACTGTGAGGCTGGACCATGGACAAGGGTCTAGAGTGTCTTGCAGCAACAGGCGAGGGTGGAGAGCAAGCAGCACCCCACATAACCAGCTCTTACCTTCTCCTCCACAACCTCCTCAGAGACACACCAGCCCCTGCAGCCCATCCTTCCCACAGAGCAGGCTGAGGGCGTCTCACAGTGCCCGTCCACCAGCTCAAACACAGGATAAGCTTCAAGTGCCAGCCAGATATCAGTGACAGGACGTCATCTCTTCTCCACCCTGTATCGCCTCAGTCCTCCCAAGCTCTGCTGTTCCTCAACATCACCCCCAGGGCCATTGCTGACTCAAACCTTTATTGTAACAGTCTCCCTTGGTCCCCATGATGCTATCCCAAGACATTCCAAACCCACTGCCTCATACAATGCTTGAACCCATGCCTGCCTGGCTCTAATCCTTCTCTCTCTCTCTCTCTCTCTCTCTTTTTTTTTTCTTTTGGTTTTTCGAGGTAAGGTTTCACTTCAGCTCAGGCTGACCTGGAATTTACTATGTAGTCTCAGGGTGGCCTTGAACTCACGGCAACCCTCCTACCTCTGCCTCCCAAGTGCTGGGATTAAAGGCATGCGCCACCACGCCCGGCTCTTGCTCTATTCTTCTTCCATTCTATCCATCATGGCTCACAGTCAAGCCGGCTATGTAATTCACTAGTATATTCTGTACCTGGCCTGTCTGCTCAGCTAGCAGGCCCACTCCAGAACAGTAGACTCTCTCCAGTCCACTGACATATCCATTAGGGAATTTACCTAACTGTTGTTCAGTAGACATGCTAAGCACAGCAGGTGGAAAACACTCAGTAAAAGTTTAAGCGGATGAATTCATGAAGAGTCACCGCCTTGCTTGACAGAGACAAGTGGGCACATGACAGGGAGGAGAAGCGATCACAAAGCATGGGCTCAGGCAGTGATGTCGTCCCTGATGGCTCCTGAAAAGTGTCACTTGCTTCCATAGCTCATCTTTCCCTTCCCCCCACCCCCAGCTGCATTAGAGAGCCAGAAGCCCCTTCATCTAGCCCACCATCATCCAGCCCAGAATGTCCCAGTCATTGTTGGGTGGGACAGAAGAAAAGCAAAAAGATATCCTGAGATGAGCAAAGGTACTGGGAGAGGAGCCAAGAGAGGCAGGACACAGGCGTAAAAATAAAAGGTGGACAATGCCGGGCGTGGTGGTGCACGCCTTTAATCTCAGCACTCGGGAGGCAGAGGTAGGAGGATCACCGAGAGTTCGAGGCCACCCTGAGACTACATAGTTAATTCCAGGTCAGCCTGGACCAGAGTGAGACCCTACCTCGAAAAAAAAAAAAAAAAAAAAAAAAAAAGTGGACCAGGGCAGGGGAGAAGAGAGGAGGAAAGAGAAACAGTCTCAAGTAGAGAGGTAGAGCAGACTGGGAAAGATGGAGCAGACATACATGAGGCTCAGAGGAGCCTGCGTCTCAAATCCTTTCAGGGCTTAAGCAGTCGACAGGTCTGCAGGTGAAGCCCCTAGTCCCCAATCAGCCACTCTAAGGACAGTGGGGTGACTCTGTGATGAGGCCTCCACAGCCCTGGCCCAGCCCCACCCTCCCTCCTGGTCTCCAGAGAGTACTGATGGGTCTGAACATTGCAGGCAAAGAAGAGCTTGGCCCAGCCTCCATCCCTCCATCCCCTAGGGACCCAGGGCGCCTCTCCTCATCAATATTTATCAGTGTTGGGAGTGTGAAGATGCCACAGTTGGCTGGGGTGTGATAATTGCTAAAGTGAGAGGGGGAACCAAAAAAAAAAAAAAACACAGATCACACATTCTGAACTAGCAGCACTGAGCTAGGAGCTAGGCCCTCCAACCTTCTCCCTGAAGTGACACAAGGGTCCTTGAGACAGGGAAAGCTGTTTGAGTTGCTTCTGGGAGGGATTGGGGCACCCAGGCACACCTGAGGAAGGGGGAGAAGAGTATCCATGGAGAGAGGGAGGAAGGCATGGAGGAGCAAAGGGAGGAGAAGGAAGGGAGAACATTCGTTGAGCAACTAATTACTTCTCACAGCAGTACTGTAGAACAGATATTATAATGCCCATTAGCTGGCGGCTCGGAGAAACGCAGAAATTTGTCCAGGAATACAGCAAGCAAGGGGCTACATCAGGGCCCAGACCCACTTCTAGCTGTGCCTCCAACGGCTGATGCTTGAATCCACTCTACTGTTTGCTAAAGCAGGCATTTCTGCCACATCAGGAATAACAGAAAACAGACAGAATGAGGGCAAGAGGGCAAGGGGAAGGGAAGGAATCAAGAGTCGGGTGGGAGCAGAGTGGGGGTGATGAGGGGCAGGAAACACAGCCAGCAGTGGGGAATGTCCTGCCACTATCTTAGTCAACACCAGGGCTACCTCCTTCAGGAAGCCGGGGCTAGGGAGGCTTCCTCAAACAACAGCAGCAGCTGCAGCAGTCCCTTCAGTGTGTTGTTATTCTCTAGCTGTGTGTGGCTCTAAGCAGTTTTCCAAGGATACCGCTCGTTGATCCTTATAACAGTCCCATTTCAGAGATGTGGAAATTGAGATTCAGAGAGGCCACTTACCGCCTGTCTCCAGAGTCCACGGCCCACCCACTCCATCACACCACCAATTCCTCCATGAAACTCCGCTGGCTTCTCGCCCCCCAACACTACCAGAAAAGAGACCCCCTGTGTTCCCAATTGCCTAGACTTGTGTGTGCCACACCACCCAGACAGACAGCTCTGCCTCTGTGTACACGCACCAATTTCCCAAGCCCATAGTCAAAACCCACTTGGCAGGTGTAAGCCGCTGCATGTGGCTCATCCTCCCCCCACCACCACCATCACTCCAAGCCCTATGCCCCCACAACTGTTCCTCAGCCACAGCTTCCCCAAAGAGAAATAAAAGTGTTCTGAATGATGAAGGCTCAGGGTAGCTCAAGAGAAATGGAGTGCTATAAAGGAGGTAAATTTCTCACGGGAAGGATGCGCAGGCAGGACGCGCTGGGGCTGGAGGCAGAAATGGGGACGCCATCAGGGCGTCAGGCCGCTGCTCCCCGGCTCCTGCCGAGGCCGCATGCTCTCTGGGCCCGGCCGCAGGACTGTCTGTGCGGCTGCTCCATTGTCTCTGTGGACCAGCTCGCTCTGCTTGCTTACTCAGGGCTTTCTCACCCCCTCCATCCTTTTGGCTTGCATGTGACTCACACTCCAAACCCGGTTCTACTTTGTCTCTCGCACAGCTTCCCGCTGCTCACTGGCTGAATGGCCCAATTCCCAATTTCCCAGGAGAAGAATCCGATTGGTCAACCTTAGTTAGGTGTTCCACTCCTGGTCCAATCATCTACGCCCAGGATGTGTCCAAATGGTCCATAAGGCAGGAGCAGAACACGGTCTTGTAACGTAGTGTTTTTTCCAAGCCAGAGGTCACCACCTCACTAGTTGATAAGGAAATTAATTTAAGAATATTTCTGGGCTGGAGAGATGGCTTAGTGGTGAAGGTGTTTGCCTGCGATGCCAAAGGCCCCAGGTTCGATTTCCCAGGACCCACGTAAGCCAGATGCACAAGGGGCCACATGCATCTGGAGTTCATTTGCAGTGGCTAGAGGCCCTGGTGCACTCATTCTTTTCTGTCTGTCTCTCTTCTATCTCTCTCTTTGCTTACAAATAAATTAAAAAAAAAAAAAAAAAGATTTCTGAGTTTTCGGTGAAAGAGCAGAATAGAAGCACCCAATGGTATGTAGCAATGATAAAAGATATCACTATAGACGACAGATATTACTACAGTCACTGTATTCTGTTTCCCCCTAAGGCTGAGCATACCGGACATCATGGGACACTATGAAGTTAGGCATGCCCATGTGGCTGCTCTGGCCAATGAAATAGGGTAGACGTATCTCACAGAAGTACTGGTACTAAGTGGTTGGTGTTCATGTTCTATGGCTGCTATAAAAAAAAAAAAAATCACCACAAGCTCAGTGGCTTTAAACACTACAGATTTATGACCTTACAGTTCTGCAGTTCAGAAGTTCAAAGTGGGTCTCCTTAGGCTAAGATCAAGGCATCAGAAGATCTCTGTTCTTTCCAGAAACTGTAGGAATCAGTCTGTTTCCCTCCCCTCTCTGGCTTCTAGATCCCTGCCCTCTCTGGCTTCCAGAAGCTGCCTTTTCTGTCTGACAATTCCTTCCTCTGCCTTCAAAGCCAGCAAGAGTGGGCAGAGTTCTCCCCACTCTGCCTCACTCAGATCGCCTCTTCTATCACTCTTCCACTTTTTAAAAAAATTATTTTTATTTTTATTTTTTAGAGAGACAGAGAAGACAGAGAATTGGCACACCAGGGCCTCATCCACTGAAATTGAACTCCAGATGCTTGCACTACCTAGTGGGCATGTGCGACCATGCGCTTGCCTCACCTTTGTGCATCTGGCTAACGTGGGATCTGGAGAGTCAAACATGGGTCCTTACGCTTCGCAGGCAAGTGCCTTAACCGCTAAGCCATCTCCAGCCCCCCTCTCTTCCACTTTTAAAGAGCCTTGAGGTGACACTGAAGACCCATCTGAGGAATCCAGAATGATCTACTTTTTAATTTATTTTTATTTTTATTTATTTATTTGTGAGAGAGAGTGAATGGGCACACCAGGGCCTCTAGCTACTGCAAACTAACTCCAGACCCATGTGCCACCATGTGCATCTGGCTTACATGGGTTCTGAGGAATCAAATCTGGGTCCTTAGACTTTGCAGGCAAGTGCCTTATGTGATAAGCCACCTAAGAATGATGACCACCATCCACTCCACTTTCCTTACAAGCCTGGCACCACGTTGAATGTGCCACAAATGTTATGTTGTTCCACCTAAGTATTCTCCATTTTCCAGAATAGAAACTCAACACTCAGAGACCCCTGATAACTTGGTAAAGCCACAAGGAAGTATCGGAAAACACATTCGCCTGTGGGATGTCACTGAGACAAAATATGTCAAAATCAGAAAACCCCCCGAACAGGCTAAGGAACCCACTGCCAGGAATCGGGACAGCGCTGGTGTTGCATGGCAAATTCCTCCCAGTTGAAAGCAGTCAACAACTATTGTCAGCTTATCAAAAGCAGCTGCTGGGGGCTGGAGAGATGGCTTAGCAGTTAAGGTTCCTGCCTGTGAAGCCTAAGAACACTGTTCAATTCTCCAGGTCCCACATTTAGCCAAATGCAAAAGTAACGTAAGCACACAATGCACACAAGAGGGCACATGCATCTGGAGTTCAGTGCCTGAAAAGGCACTGGGCGTGCCCATTCTCTCTCTATCTCTTCCTCTCTCTCTCTTTCCCCTGACTCTCTCAAATTTAAAAAAAGGGTGGGGCTGGAGAGATGGCTTAGCAGTTAAGGCACCTGCCTCCTAAGCCTAAGAACACTGGTTCCAGTCTCCAGCGGTTCCAATCTCCAGGCCCCACATTTAGCCAGATGTAAAGTGACGCAAGGGTGCAATGCCGCACTTGACCACAAGGGGGTGCACGCATCTGGATTTCGTTCACAACAGCTGAGAGACTGCTGGCACACCCATCTCTTCCTCTTCCTCTCTCTCTCTCTGTCTCTCTCTGTGTCTCTCAAAAAAAAAAAAAAAAGCAGCTGGGACCACTCACAAGACCGTCTCAAGATGGGGCCTGTTGACATTCTCCCATAGAAGGAAGGGTATGGGGAAGGTCTTCAGAGCTCAGGTGCCAGCTGTATGCAGGAATGTATGAGGTCTCAGAGGGAGGGCAGAGCATATAGAGTGTGAAAGATCAAGGTGGAGAGCTCCATCTAAAGCAGATGTGGGGCGGTCAGCATCCATTCTGGGAAGAGATGTGTCAACGTTACAGCTACTCTGGGGTCGCCACGCTCCTGTAAGTAACCCTTCACTTGTGCTCTGTAAGGAACCCCAATACACTCATCAGTTCACCAAAACTGGTCTGGTGCAACCATGCTTCGGTCTGTCATCTGTGCCCTGCCTGGAGTGAACAGATGCGTAAAGTTTCACACAACAACCGGCAATAATTCATTCCTTTGTAAGGGTCAGAAAACAATTCTATCGAGGGCTGGGGTGGTGGCTCAGGGGTAAGAACATTTGCCGTACAAACATAAGGAGCTGTGCTTGATCCCTAGCACCAAGAAAAAAGCTAGGCATGGCCATGCATGCCTATAACCCCAGTCCTGACACAGGTGGAGACAGGAGAATTGCTGGCGGTCACTGGTCAGCTGACCACGGAAGCCAACAGCTCCAGGTTCAACGAGAGACTTTGTCTCAAGGAAACAAAGTGGGAGAGAGCGGTAAAGGAGGACGCCCAACATTACCCTCTGGCCTCAGCATGCATGGGCACAGGGCATACTCATCTACATACACATCTTGTACACCACATACACCCAAAAATAAATAAATAATAAATAAATAAGATTTAAAAAATATTCTATCAACCCAATGAACACAGGAAGACCATTAGTAGCCATTCAACCTTCAGCCAACATTGAAAAACTTCCAGGAGATGTCTATTCGTATTCTAAGTGTGTCACCAATAATAACTCATCTATTCCTCCAGCAATGCTATAAGGAACACTAGTCCTCCTATTTTACAGATGAGGAACCTGCAACACAGAGGCATGAAGCAATTTTCCCTAAATTGCACAGTAAGAAAGGGAAGGATTCAGACTGAAGAGATGGCTCAGAGGTAAAGGCGCTTGCCTGCAAAGCCTAAGGACCCGAGTTCGAGTCCCTAGTATCCACATAAAGCCAGATGCACAAAGTGGCGTATGCATCTGCAATCCATTTGCAGTTGCTGGATGCCCTGGCATGCCCGTTCTCTCTGTCTGTCTTTCTTTTCTCTTTCTCTCTCCCTCTGCTTGCAAGTAAATAAATAAAAATTTAAAAAGAAAGAGATGGAGCTGGGTGTGGTGGCACACGCCTTTAATCCCAGCACTGGGGAGACGAGGTAAGAGGATCTCTGAGAGTTTGAGGCCACCCTGAAACTACATAGTGAATTCCAGGTCAGCCTGAGCTAGAGTGAGACCCTACCTCCAAAAACCAAGAAAGAGAGAGATGGGCTGGAGAGATTGCGCAGTGGTGAGGTGTTTGCCTGCAAAGCCTAACAACCTGGATTCAATTTCCCAGTGCCCATGTAAAGCTAGATGCACAAATGGAGCATGAATCTGGAGTTCAATTGCAAATGGCTGGAGGTCTTGGTGCATCTATTCATATTCTCTCTCTCCCCCTTGCAAATAAATAAAATGAAATATTTAAAAAAAGAAAGGGAAGGATTAAATATTAGAGCTCAGACACTATATTCCAGAACCACTCTTTTGTTTTTCTTGAGGCAGTCTCACATAGCAAGGATGAACTTGTTCTCCAGATCCTCCTGCTTCCATCTCCCAAGCCCTTGAATTAGAGCATACATACACCTCCTCGCCCATCTGACACCACGCTGTTAACCACTTTCAATATCGCGAGACCGGTGGGATTTGTGTGGCTGGCCAAGGAGAAAGGTTTAAGATAGCAATGGAGGATCTAAACAGATGCAGAGATGAGGTGACTGGGTGCTTGGAAGATGGCAAGCAGCTGGATGTGGCTAGAGTGTGTCCCAAGTGCCTGCCTAGAAGGACTCCATAGGAGGAGGCTGGGCTAGAGGAGGGTCCATTACCCACCCTGCAGATAGTCACAGAGCCTCATCGTATGCTGCTGTGGGCTAGCACACAGACGACAAGGCTGTGTCGAGCCATGAATGCCAGGCTAAGGCACTTGGACCATCCAGGAGGCAGTGGGGAGCCATAGCAACTGAAGGGAGGGAGAGGAAGAGAGGGAGGGAGGGAGGATGCCTGGCCAGGCACAAGGTTGCTCTCCCTCCCATAGCTTCTCTGTGCCCTGGTCCTGATGGCAGTCCTAACTTAGCCAGGTAGGGTGGGGACTGTACAAGGGGGCATTGCCTCTCAGATGCAGCCGCCCTACATTCTGACCCACTTTCTTAGGTGTGAGAACAGCCATCAGGGAGCCGGGAGGCGTGAGGCGCAGGTGGCAGTGGCAGTCAAGAGGTTCCAAGAGTCACATTCTCCCTGGGCGGAGTTGTTTGTGTGGGGCTTGTCTGCTGTGAAGCAAAGCGAGGCCTCCCTCACGTGCTCAGCCCACCTGCTTCTCAGGTCAGCCCAGGCAGGGAGGCAGGGAACATCACCCCATCTAACAGATCTCTTAATTCTGGGGGGTAAGGATTGAGGGGGCCACAACACATCTGCATCAGTTCTCCGATGAGGGATTGAAGTCAAGGGGGCACGGTGTCTCGCACTGGGGCCAGGAGATGGCTCAGGTTTGCCACTGGGCCCTGGCCAGCCTGGGAAGAGCCCCCCGAAGGCTTCGGCATCCTGCCTCCTGTCATAGGCCTATTCAAAGCCCCACCACAGACTGGGGAGATGGCTCAGCCAGTAAGAGTCCGTGCTGTGCAAGCACAGGGACCTAAATTCAATCCCCAGAAAACCTGTGCCCCCCCCCCGCCCCCATGAATGAGGAAGAGGGAGACTGGAGAATCCCTAGGGCTCACTGGTCAGCCAGTCTAACAAAAATGGTGAGCTCCAGGTTCAGTGAGAGACCTTGCCTCCAGGAAATAAGATGGAAGTGTGATAGAGGAGGGCACCTGATATCTTCTCTGTCATGCACCTGCACATGTGTGTGCATATACCACACATATATCTGCTACGTGCCAAAAAAAAAAAAAAAAGCCCACCAGGATTCCCTGGGGCTCCACAAGCTCTCTGGGCATAGAATAGTACCTGGCAGGTCTGAGGGGTGAAGGCTCTATGGATAGTGCCTGGTTCCAAACTACCCCTAAGCTGCCAGGCAGAAAAGCCTCCAGCTGGCACTCATGATCTCCTAGCTGTGACCCACATGTGTGAAGGTTTCCAGAGGGGCAGTGGAAAGAGGGGAAACACTGAGTGGCACGAGACAGAGGCGAGCTAAACCCATCTTCTGGGACTCTGTGACATTACAGAACAGAAAACCAAATAACCCAAACTTCACCAAGGACGCTGGCAGCTAGACACAGGGAGACAGCCCCTGATGCTGTGCAGTCTTCCCACAGGGTCGGTGGAGAGACAGGAAGGGAAGGCTGCAGAGGGAAGAGTCCAGAAGCCCAAAAGAGCGGAATTTATCGGAGTCTGGTGTGACTTGGCCCGGCTTCCCATTCCCTCTAGGCTCCCTCCCCTCTGACTTGGGAGATAGAGTGCCATCTCCCCACCTGACACCTTGTAGGTACTCCATAAATGGGAGGAGGTGTGACTGGCAGTATACAGCTATGATTGTTACCCTGGCCAGGGCTCAGGGAGAGCTCTTGTCCCAAAACCCTGAGGTAAGAATGTAGTTCTGGTGGCTGGGTGTGGTGGCGCATACCAGCACTTAGGAGGCAAGGTAGGAGGATTGCCTTGAGTTCGAGGCCACCTTGAGATTACATAGTGAATTTCAGGTCAGCCTGAGCTAGAGCGAGACCCACCTCAAAAAAAGAGGGGAGCCGGGTGTGGTGGCACACTCCTTTAATCCCAGCACTCGGGAGGCAGAGGTGGGAGTATCGCCATGAGTTTGAGGCCACCCTGAGAATACATAATGAATTCCAGGTCAGCCTGAGCTAGAGTGAGACCCTACCTTGAAAAACAAAAAAAGAGAGGCGGGGAGGGGCCTGGAGAGATGGCTTAGTGGTTAAGGCACTTGCCTGTGAAGCCTAAGGACCCAGGTTTGATTCTCTAGATCCCACGTAAGCCAGACTCACAAGGTGACACATGTGTCTGGAGTTTGTTTGCAGTGGCTAGAGGCCCTGGCGTACCCATTCTCACTCTCTCTGTCTCTAAGAAATTAATAAACTAAATAAAAAAAAAAAAAAAAAAAAGAATGTAAGCCAGGCGTTGGTGGTGCATGCCTTTAATCCCAGCACTCAGGAGGCAGAGGTAGGAGGATCACAGAGAGTTTGAAGCCACTCTGAGACTACATAGTGAATTCCAGGTCAGCCTGAGCTAGAGTGGAAAAAAAAAAAAAAGAATGTAGTTCTGTACTGACAAGAGAGAAGATATTTTAAAGAGATACTTGTGCTATTCAAACAGTGGACCCCAGAGAATAAAAGCTTCCCCAAGAATCTCATGCCAGGAGAAGGGAAAGAGTGGTGCCAGCCAGAGGAGGAACTTGCCTCCAGGATGAGAGTTCACACAGTTCTGACATCTGTCAGACCACCTCACAGGAGAATGAAGCTGAGTCGCCGATGGAGTCTGAGACGGGCGAGGACCGCAACCTGATCACGGCTGCTTAGTCCTGGTCATACCTCTTGCCCTCTATTTCAACCTGAACCTCATGTTAGAACCTCAAAGACTGGCTTGGAGGTCCCTGGACCCCTTTACTTGTCCCCCTTTGTAGGGTGGCCACATTGAATATAGCTCCTTTCTCTGCTTTTCACTCTCACTGTCTCTTTAACGGGCATCTTAGTGATTGGCTGGTTGGCTTGTTGGGACTGCCAGGGTCCAGGCTTTTACTCTAAAAAACGGTAGTAGTAAGAAGGCCTTGAGCTGGGCATGGTGGCGCACACCGTTCATCCCAGCACAGAGAGGCACAGGTAAGAGGATCGCTGTGAGTTCAAGGCCACCCTGAGACTACATAGTGAATTCCAGGTCAGCCTGGGCTAGAGTGAGACCCTACCTTGAAAAACCAAAAAAAAAAAAGCCTGAAGATGGTGGGTGGTGGTCATGTGACTGCAGCTGGGGCAGGGTGACCTTCCAGCTATCCCTGGCCCATCCCTTCCTCAATTCTCCCAATGGCAATCCTCTTGACTTGTTACCTTAGCCTTTTGTCCCACCCCAGAACCCATCCTGATTGCTTTACACAGTATTCCCCAGCCCTGCCCTCCCATGAAGCATTGCTTCCCCTCCCTTCATCTCTCATTTCCTCCTCCTTTTCTTCCCTTTCTGTAGTCATCAGAACTCTGGGCAATGTTGTTACTTTCAGTGACACAGGCCCAGGTGCCCTGTGTGTGCCCACCTACGGCACCAACAGTCTGGATGAGGTGAGGAGGGCAGACATTCCACAAAGAAATCACGTGCTCCTTTTGCAGGCACAGTGGGAGGGTGGAGAGAGTTGGCACAATGTGCTGGGCCGGGCTCCAGACGCTTCAGCTCCCTTCACTCCCTCTGCCATGGTGCCCTCAGCATCCACACAGACCTGCACTCGCTTCTCCTTCATATAGTGCCACAGACGGGAAGGGTGACGGAGGGCAGCGACTGCCTCCTCTGTCCCCGGTTGTCTTCCTTCACACACAGTAGGTGATTAACAGATATTCTGAATGAGCAAATAAGCAAGGCTTTGACATCAAGGCCCAGAAACATGGGACCTGGGCCAAGCAGTAAATCAGAGGTGGTCACTGGGCCACCAGCATGAGCCTGGAAGATGCACAGCTTAGTGAGGCCAAGAGAAGCCGAGAATCCACATATAAGATGGCCCCTTGCTTTCGCAGTGGAAAGATTTTATGCTACTTTCTTTTTTAAAAAAAAAAAATTGTTTATTTTTATTTATTTATTTATTTATTCATTCATTTATTTATTTATTTATTAGCAACAGAAAGAGGCAGAGAGAGAGAATGGGTGCACCAGGGCCTCCAATCACTGCAAATGAACTCCAGATGCATGCACCACCTTTTGCATCTGGCTTACATGGGTACTGGAGAATCGAGCCTCGAACTAGGGTCCTTAGGCTTCACAAGCAAGTGTTTAACCACTAAGCCATCTCTCCAGCCCCCTACTCTCTAGTGTTTTATTATTCTTGTTGTTTTGAGACAGGGTCTCATTTAGCCCAGACCTACCTCAAACTCATTATGCAACTGAAGCTGGCTCTGAACTTCCATTCTTCCTGCCTCAGCCTCCTGAATGCTAGGATTACAGTCATGCACCCTGGAGGATTTTATTTAAAGGATTGTTTTGTTTTGGCTTTTGTCAATAAGAATGTGTAACTTTCAGGTGACAGAATAACAAGTTGAAGTATATTGACTAAAATATGAATTCAAGCCAGGCATGGTGGCGCACGCCTTTAATCCCAGCACTCAGGAGGCAGAGGCAGGAGGATCACGGAGAGTTGAGGCCACCCTGAGACTACATAGTGAATTCCAGGTCGGCCTGAGCTAGAGTAAGACCCTATCTTGAAAAACCAAAAAAAAAAGTTTAAAAAATATGAATTCAGAAATATTACTTTCTTCCTGCTCTTACTTTCATAAAATGTCACAGGTGAACTGGAACCATAAATAGGTACCAGAAACCAGTAAGCTGGTAAAAGGCTATCAGGGAGGGAGGAAAGGGAAGGACTTAAGTGTATGGTAATGCACATATGTAAGTAGAAGAACAGATTACAGGGAGGGGAATGGCTTAAGCGAGGCCATGGGAAGAGAATGCATAAAAGAAGGGCAGGGGGAGGCTCAATCTAAATTCAAGATATTGTGAATAAGACTTATGTAAACCTACTTTTTTGAATAATGGCACATCCAGAAGCTGTAGACTGTTACTAGAAAATTTTCAGTACCTGGGATGGGATACCTTCCAGTAAGTTGTTGGCCGAGCAGGTCCCGGTAGCCTCCAAAACATTAAAGGCTTTTGCCAAAGCTTTCCTTGAGAAACAGATAGTAAGACCCTATTGTTGAAGACATCTCTTGCCTGAGAGGCAAGGTCACTGAGAAAGCAAGCTGGTGCTGAGCAGAAAACCTTCTCCTGTAGACCAGCCAACTGAAAGCTGGAAAAAGCTGCACTGCATGCAGCCGTATGGGAGACAGAAGTCATTAGCAGTGAAAACAGTGGACACTGAATATTCAAGTTTGGCCATACAGGCCCAATGACTGAATGGGTGCAATAGTGGCATGTCTGCTCTTGGGGTAACCAACTGCTCCATAATTGACTGAAGGCCCTCTCACGGGAGGGAATACATACCTGGTACTGAAAACCTAAGAAGCTTCTCTTTTCAGATGGCGATGACCACTGGGATGACCCAGAAGGCAACATAGTGCTGAGAAGAAGGGATGGAGGAGTGCCCAGCACTAAAACATCTCTGTCACACCCTCCAAGGCTCAGGGCCCATTGCGGAAGAGGGGGCAGATAGAATGGAAGAGCCAAAGGAAGGGTACGACTCCTTACAATGCAACTGTCCAGACAGAAATTGGCCTTGATATCCATGACCTTGCAGTGCCTAGCAATACCTTCGCAAGACCCTCAAAATAGAAGAAAAAGATGATGACATCAAATTAAAAGATAGACTAATGGAGAGAGGGAAGGGATATGATGGAGACTGGAGTTCTAAAGGGGAATGGGGGAGGGGAGGGAAAAATCATGCATTTTTTGTATGTAAGTATAGAAGTTGTCAATAAAAAAAATAAAAAGAAGAAAAAAAAAAGTCACAGGGAATCCAGCATGGGAGCTCCTCTCTACCTGTGGTAGTGAGGGAGCTGAGAGCCCTCTGCCGCCAGGGCCCTTATGTGGACTGAAGTGTAAGGCCTGAGACAGCTCTTTGCCTGAGAAAGAAGTCAGCACTATATTTAGGAGGACACAGTACCCATGCTGATTAGGAGCTGGACTCTTTTTTTTTTTTTTTCTTTTCTTTTCTTTTAATGTTTTTATTTATTTATTTGGGAGAGAGAGAGAAAGAAGCAGGTAGGAAGAGAGAGAGAATGGTGTGCTAGGGCCTCTAACCCCTGCAAACTAACTCCAGATGCATGCACCACCTGGGTACTTACATGGGTACTGGGGAATCGAACCTGGGTCCTTAGGCTTCACAGACAAGTGCCTTAACCGCTAAGCCATCTCTCCAGCCCCAACAAAAATGTTTTGGGTATTTTATTTTTATTTATTTATTTGAGAGAGAGAGAGAAAAAACAAATGGGCATACTAGGGCCTCCAGCTCTGCAAATGAGCCCCAAAGCAAGCTTCTTGAGAGCTGACTGTCACCAGAGTTTTAGGAATTTTTGAGCTAATTATCATTACACAGTCATTAGCAATAGTTCTCAACTGGTGGTGAGTTTGGGATCATTAGCATGTCTGGAGACATTATGGGACAGGGTCACTGCCTGCACAATGCACAGGGCAGACCCAGCAAAAGATCCATAGTTTCCATGTCAAGAAATCCTTGTTTGATTCTCTAGATCCCACGTAAGCCAGACTCACAAGGTGACACATGTGTCTGGAGTTTGTTTGCAGTGGCTAGAGGCCCTGGCGTACCCATTCTCACTCTCTCTGTCTCTAAGAAATTAATAAACTAAATCTTAAAAAAAAAAAAAAAAGAATGTAAGCCAGGCGTTGGTGGTGCATGCCTTTAATCCCAGCACTCAGGAGGCAGAGGTAGGAGGATCACAGAGAGTTTGAAGCCACTCTGAGACTACATAGTGAATTCCAGGTCAGCCTGAGCTAGAGTGGAAAAAAAAAAAAAAGAATGTAGTTCTGTACTGACAAGAGAGAAGATATTTTAAAGAGATACTTGTGCTATTCAAACAGTGGACCCCAGAGAATAAAAGCTTCCCCAAGAATCTCATGCCGGAGAAGGGAAAGAGTGGTGCCAGCCAGAGGAGGAACTTGCCTCCAGGATGAGAGTTCACACAGTTCTGACATCTGTCAGACCACCTCACAGGAGAATGAAGCTGAGTCGCCGATGGAGTCTGAGACGGGCGAGGACCGCACCCTGATCACGGCTGCTTAGTCCTGGTCATACCTCTTGCCCTCTATTTCAACCTGAACCTCATGTTAGAACCTCAAAGACTGGCTTGGAGGTCCCTGGACCCCTTTACTTGTCCCCCTTTGTAGGGTGGCCACATTGAATATAGCTCCTTTCTCTGCTTTTCACTCTCACTGTCTCTTTAACGGGCATCTTAGTGATTGGCTGGTTGGCTTGTTGGGACTGCCAGGGTCCAGGCTTTTACTCTAAAAAACGGTAGTAGTAAGAAGGCCTTGAGCTGGGCATGGTGGCGCACACCGTTCATCCCAGCACAGAGAGGCACAGGTAAGAGGATCGCTGTGAGTTCAAGGCCACCCTGAGACTACATAGTGAATTCCAGGTCAGCCTGGGCTAGAGTGAGACCCTACCTTGAAAAACCAAAACAAAAAAAAAAGCCTGAAGATGGTGGGTGGTGGTCATGTGACTGCAGCTGGGGGCAGGGTGACCTTCCAGCTATCCCTGGCCCATCCCTTCCTCAATTCTCCCAATGGCAATCCTCTTGACTTGTTACCTTAGCCTTTTGTCCCACCCCAGAACCCATCCTGATTGCTTTACACAGTATTCCCCAGCCCCTGCCCTCCCATGAAGCATTGCTTCCCCTCCCTTCATCTCTCATTTCCCTCCTCCTTTTCTTCCCTTTCTGTAGTCATCAGAACTCTGGGCAATGTTGTTACTTTCAGTGACACAGGCCCAGGTGCCCTGTGTGTGCCCCCCTACGGCACCAACAGTCTGGATGAGGTGAGGAGGGCAGACATTCCACAAAGAAATCACGTGCTCCTTTTGCAGGCACAGTGGGAGGGTGGAGAGAGTTGGCACAATGTGCTGGGCCGGGCTCCAGACGCTTCAGCTCCCTTCACTCCCTCTGCCATGGTGCCCTCAGCATCCACACAGACCTGCACTCGCTTCTCCTTCATATAATGCCACAGACGGGAAGGGTGACGAAGGGCAGCGACTGCCTCCTCTGTCCCCGGTTGTCTTCCTTCACACACAGTAGGTGATTAACAGATATTCTGAATGAGCAAATAAGCAAGGCTTTGACATCAAGGCCCAGAAACATGGGACCTGGGCCAAGCAGTAAATCAGAGGTGGTCACTGGGCCACCAGCATGAGCCTGGAAGATGCACAGCTTAGTGAGGCCAAGAGAAGCCGAGAATCCACATATAAGATGGCCCCTTGCTTTCGCAGTGGAAAGATTTTATGCTACTTTCTTTTTTTAAAAAAAAAAATGTTTATTTTTATTTATTTATTTATTTATTTATTCATTCATTTATTAGCAACAGAAAGAGGCAGAGAGAGAGAATGGGTGCACCAGGGCCTCCAATCACTGCAAATGAACTCCAGATGCATGCACCACCTTTTGCATCTGGCTTACATGGGTACTGGAGAATCGAGCCTCGAACTAGGGTCCTTAGGCTTCACAAGCAAGTGTTTAACCACTAAGCCATCTCTCCAGCCCCCTACTCTCTAGTGTTTTATTATTCTTGTTGTTTTGAGACAGGGTCTCATTTAGCCCAGACCTACCTCAAACTCATTATGCAACTGAAGCTGGCTCTAAACTTCCAATCTTCCTGCCTCAGCTTCCTGAATGCTAGGATTACAGCCATGCACCCTGGAGGATTTTATTTAAAGGATTGTTTTGTTTTGGCTTTTGCCAATAAGAATGTGTAACTTTCAGGTGACAGAATAACAAGTTGAAGTATATTGACTAAAATATGAATTCAAGCCAGGCATGGTGGCGCACACCTTTAATCCCAGCACTCGGGAGGCAGAGGCAGGAGGATCACGGAGAGTTGAGGCCACCCTGAGACTACATAGTGAATTCCAGGTCGGCCTGAGCTAGAGTAAGACCCTATCTTGAAAAACCAAAAAAAAAAAAGTTAAAAAAATATGAATTCAGAACTATTACTTTCTTCCTGCTCTTACTTTCATAAAATGTCACAGGTGAACTGGAACCAAAAATAGGTACCAAAAACCAGTAAGCTGGTAAAAGGCTATAAGGGAGGGAGGAAAGGGAAGGACTTAAGTGTATGGTATTGCACATAAGTAAGTAGAAGAACAGATTACAGGGAGGGGAATGGCTTAAGCGAGGCCATGGGAAGAGAATGCGTAAAAGAAGGGCAGGGGGAGGGTCAATCTAAATTCAAGATATTGTGAATAAGACTTATGTAAACCTACTTTTTTGAATAATGGCACATCTAGAAGCTGTAGACTGTTACTAGAAAATTTTCAGTGTCTGGGAGGGGATACCTTCCAGTGAGTTATTGGCCAAGGAGGGCCCAGTAGCCTCCAAAACATTAAAGGCTTTTTGCCAAAGCTCTTGGTTTCCCTTGAGAAACAGATAGTAAGACCCTATTGCTGAAGACATCTCTTGCCTGAGAGGCAAGGTCACTGAGAAAGCAAGCTGGTGCTGAGCAGAAAACCTTCTCCCTGTAGACCAGCCAACTGAAAACTGAAAAAAAACTGCAGTGCATGCAGCCCTATGGGAGACAAAAGTCATCAGCAGTGAAAACAATGGACACTGAAAATTCAAGTTTAGCCATACAGGCCCAATGACTGAACGGGTGCAATAGTGGCATGTCTGCTCTTGGGGTAACCAACTGCTCCATAATTGGACTGAAGGCCCTCTCTACGGGAGGGAATACATACCTGGTACTGAAAAACCTAAGCAAAAGTCTATGGCAGGGGAGGTCATAAGCCTTAGGAGTATAAAGCCTGCTCTTGTCTGACTAAATGTATATATTATTCCCACCAAGCTGCCCTGAAAACACTACACTTAATGTTCATATTCACATATTAATGCTACTCTCACTTCTGGTTAAAGAAGCTTCTCTTTTCAGATGGCGATGACCACTGGGATGACCCAGAAGGCAACATAGTGCTGAGAAGAAGGGATGGAGGAGTGCCCAGCACTAAAACATCTCTGTCACACCCTCCAAGGCTCAGGGCCCATTGCGGAAGAGGGGGCAGATAGAATGGAAGAGCCAAAGGAAGGGTACGACTCCTTACAATGCAACTGTCCAGACAGAAATTGGCCTTGATATCCATGACCTTGCAGTGCCTAGCAATACCTTCGCAAGACCCTCAAAATAGAAGAAAAAGATGATGACATCAAATTAAAAGATAGACTAATGGAGAGAGGGAAGGGATATGATGGAGACTGGAGTTCTAAAGGGGAATGGGGGAGGGGAGGGAAAAATCATGCATTTTTGTATGTAAGTATAGAAGTTGTCAATAAAAAAAATAAAAAGAAGAAAAAAAAAGTCACAGGGAATCCAGCATGGGAGCTCCTCTCTACCTGTGGTAGTGAGGGAGCTGAGAGCCCTCTGCCGCCAGGGCCCTTATGTGGACTGAAGTGTAAGGCCTGAGACAGCTCTTTGCCTGAGAAAGAAGTCAGCACTATATTTAGGAGGACACGGTACCCATGCTGATTAGGAGCTGGACTCTTTTCTTTTCTTTTCTTTTCTTTTCTTTTCTTTTCTTTTAATGTTTTTATTTATTTATTTGGGAGAGAGAGAGAAAGAAGCAGGTAGGAAGAGAGAGAGAATGGTGTGCTAGGGCCTCTAACCCCTGCAAACTAACTCCAGATGCATGCACCACCTTATGCATCTTACTTACATGGGTACTGGGGAATCGAACCTGGGTCCTTAGGCTTCACAGACAAGTGCCTTAACCGCTAAGCCATCTCTCCAGCCCCAGAGCTGGCTTCTTTTTTTAACAAAAATGTTTTGGGTATTTTATTTTTATTTATTTATTTGAGAGAGAGAGAAAAAAAACAAATGGGCATACTAGGGCCTCCAGCTCTGCAAATGAGCCCCAAAGCAAGCTTCTTGAGAGCTGACTGTCACCAGAGTTTTAGGAATTTTTGAGCTAATTATCATTACACAGTCATTAGCAATAGTTCTCAACTGGTAGTGAGTTTGGGATCATTAGCATGTCTGGAGACATTATGGGACAGGGTCACTGCCTGCACAATGCACAGGGCAGACCCAGCAAAAGATCCATAGTTTCCATGTCAAGAAATCCTAGGAGCTCAAGAGTTGGCTTAGCGGTTAAGGTGTTTGCCTGCGAAGCCAAAGGACCCAGGTTTGATTCCCCAGGACCCATGTAAGCCAGATGCACAAGGTGGAACCTGGAGTTCATTTGCAGCAGTTAAAGACCCTGGCAAACCCATTCTCTCTCCCTCTATCTGCATCTTTCTCTCACTCTCTAAAAAAAAAAAAAAAGCCAGATGTGGTGGCACACGCTTTTAATCCCAGCACTCGGGAGGCAGAGGTAGGAGGATCACCATGAGTTCGAGGCCACCCTGAGACTACATAGTGAGTTCCAGATCAGCCTGGGCTAGAGTGAGATCCTACCTTGAAAAACCAAAATAATAATGATAATAATAATAATAATGCACACTTACCATAGTAGATTATGACAGAAACAAAGAGACTCACCCTATCACTTAAGCATCATTTTACTGAATTTCCCTTCTGCTCTTGAGGTTAGCTGTGTTTGCTGTGTCGTGTGGCAGGAACACTAACTCCTGTGCCTTCCTCTCAACTCTATGTTCAAAGGTAGAGTGAATCGTGGTGGGAGAACTTATACCACTGAAACCAGTAAAGGCCACAACCCTCCCACCTTCCTTTTCTTCCAGAGTGCCAATGGTTCCCGCAGCAACACTGGGTATAGCCCTAAGGAAAGAAGGGTCTCCCCAAGACTGGGTAACCCACTCCCTCCAGCTCCAGCACAGGTGGGTGGCTAGACACTGGCTTGTGAGATCACAGCTATGTGCAAACACACACACACACACACACACGGCATCATACCTCTAAACACATACCTACACTACACATATACAGAAACTACACCAACAGCAGACACATTTCCACGCCCACAGATACACACCAAACAACCACACACGTACTACATATTACACTTATGTACAAACACATGTCATAGAAGCCTCCCACACATACTGTACACACTTCATACCTCACATCACAGATGCACCAGACACCTAAACATACCACAGACATACTACATGCAGAGCATGCTCACAAATGCTAAATAGTCCGCACATGCAACACCTACAACCCAGCCACACGTGTCAGCCACATACCACATAGACACACAGGTCCTCCCACAGGAGCCCTCTGTCCAGCAAAGGAATAATCACAATGATGAGAGGAAAAAAAAAAACAAGAAAGGCATTTTGCCTGGCTGCCCTCTCCCACGTCTGAGTACTGTCGCTCCCTCCTCATCCTCTGTGGTTCGCTCTTCTCCACCACCCCCTCCCCACACTCAACCTGCTAAGATGAAAATCCCAACCACTGGGCTGGAGAGATGACTTAGCAGTTAAGGCATTTGCCTGCAAAGCCTAAGGACCCAGGTTCGATTTCCCAGTACCCACATAAGCCAGATGCACAAGGGGGCACATGCATCTGGAGCTGGTTTGCAGTGGCTCTCTCTCTCTCTCCTCTCTCCCTCTCCCTCTTTCTCGCTCTCAAATAAATAAAATATATATTTTTATAAAAAAAATTTTTTAATCCCAACCACCCCCCAGGAGCGGCCCTGACCAAGCAGTTCCTCAGCTCTCTTCTGTGGCCAGATCCCAGAGGCTCCAAAACTGAATTGGCCCGTGCCCTTCCCAGAGGCCATGACAAGCAAAACCCTGCAGATTCCATTGGCCAGAGCAGTTCAGCTGACACCAGATATAGCTGAGCCCAAATCCCCACCTCCAGCTAAACCCTCCGACCCACACCCACCATGCTCAGAATATCACTACCTGAAGGTCCCTCAAGGCCTCAGACAAAAACCAAACCAACTTCCTCCCCACACTCTCCTCCCACCATGCTCTCTGCCCTGCCCATCCCAGAGATGGCACACAGGAAGTGCTCAGTGCACATCTCAGAGATCAGGGAATAATGATGCCAATGCACACAGAGAGAGAGAGAGAAAAAAAAAATAGCAGCTTCCGGACCCACGGATGGGAAGTCTTACCCCATTTTGCAGATGCAAGCCCCGAGACTCAGCGGTGCCACAGCGCCAGCCCCGGGGAAAGAACAGAGCAGGGGCAAAGCGTCCTGGGATACAAGGCAACCTGTAAGACCCAGAGCTGGGCGGCTGCAGACAGCAGCAGCCAGGCCAGGCGAGCCCTGCAGATGGCTCTCTCCAGCCCGAGTGAGGGTCAGTTACAAAGAAAAGGAAAAGGCGTTCCTGATAGCGTCCTGTTTCCTTTCCTCCTCTGGCCTTCTCGGGCCATGAGGGCGGATGTCTCTGGGCTGGCAGCATTTGGCTGATGTATAGACACCCACTGGCAAGTGTCTTCCTGAGTCTCTTTCGACCCCCTCTACCCCTGCAGAGGCTGCAGGGAGATCGTGCCTTGGAGTGACCTAGCACCTCCTGTCCCTGAGTCTGTCACGGAAGCTCCTCACCTGCCCTAGAAGGCCTTCCGTGTCACCTTCACTTACTGCAGGAGTCCCTCTGGGGTCCACTATCTTCCCTCCTGACCCAATCCACAGCAGCCCATCTCATTCTGTGCCTGCTGCCTGAGAGACCTGGACTCTCCGAGTCAGGCAGGGAAGCCGGTCCCAGAGGCTGAGGTTTCTTGCGTGACAGGCCAAATGTGCCTGTCCCATCAAACGGGGGTTCTTCATGAAGGTGGAGGTGAGATCTGAAACAGGGATCTCTCGGAGGGTTGTGGGCCGTACCTTCTCCATCAGACTGGAGGCTCCGGCACGGCACACCTTCTTGCTCAGACAAGAGAATTATGTCCACTTGGTATGAAAGGGAGTCCCAGGCAACAGGAGCCAAGTCTCTCTATCACACAGGAGTCCTGCTCCCAGCAGACCAGGGGCTCACAGAGAGCCCCTACCCACCATCAGCCACCATCGCAGTTCCCAGAATAGATTTCGGCTCAGCCTAAGATTGAGATGGGGTCTCCTCTAGGGTAGAATGGGAGGCACCTTGCTCACATCATCCTCTGTACAGGGTCCCAGGCCAGCTTCCCATCCACGGCCTCAACTCAACCAACGCTATCATACTTCAGTAGCCACGGGTCTGGGCAGAGGCAATGACCCTCAATCCAACCAGGGCCATCAACTTCTAGACAGATGACAACTGGGGGAGTCCCTGATAAAAGGATGCCAGGATGGGTCATGAATCCTGCTCTGGTCTCCATGCAACCCAGATGTGTGCCTTGGATGAATCACTATGGGCCACGTGCTTCCCCACAGCCAGGAATACCATCTTCCCATCTCCAAACAATGGTGGCACCCACTCCTGGCTACGTGGACATGAAGCATCCGTCAGGGAGAACAGGCAATAGTGTCCTTTCTAGAGAGCAACACTGACCCTCTCTGGGTGCTGCCTCTGAGCAAGGTCCCAACAGTTTCCATGGATCTGCTTCAGTGACGCTTTTCTTTCTTTTTTTTTTCTTTTTGTTTTGTTTTTTGAGATAGGGTCTCACTCTAGCTCAGGCTGACCTGGAATTCACTGTGTAGTTTCAGGGTGGCCTCGAACGCATGGCGATCCTCCTATCTCTGCGTCCCAATTTTTTTTTAAAAAGTTTTATTGCTGGGCGTGGTGGCTCATGCCTTTAATCCCAGCACTCGATAAGCAGAGGTAGAAGGATCGCCATGCGTTCGAGGCCACCCTGAGAACACAGAGTGAATTCCAGGTCAGCCTGGGCTACAGTAAAACCCTACCTCAAAAAAAAAAAAGGGGGGGGATGATGAAGAGATGGCTTAGCAGTTAAGGCACTTGCCTGTGAAGCCTAAGGACCCAGGTTCAATTCTCCAGGTCCCATGTAAGCCAGATGCACAAGGTGGCACATGTCGGAGTTCGTTTGCAGTGACTAGAGGCCCTGGTGTGTCCATCTCTCTCTCTCTCTCTCTCTCTCTAATAAATAAATAAAAATAAATATTTTTAAAAAGTTTTATAGACAACTTCCATAATTATAGACAATAAACTATGATAATTCCCTCCCCCCCCATGCTTTCTCCTTTGTAGCTCCACTCTCCATCATATTCTCCTCCCCCTCTCAATTTGTATCTCTACTTTGATGTCATCATCTTTTCCTCCTAGTTATGATGGTCTTGTGTAGGTAATGTCAGACACTGCGAAGTCATGGATATCCAGGCCATTTTGTGTCTGGACAGTTGCATTGTAAGGAGTCCTACCCTTCCTTTGGCGCTTACATTCTTTCTGCCACCTCTTCCACAATGGACCCTGAGCCTTGGAAGGTGTGTTAGAGATATTTCAGTGCTGAGCACTCCTCTGCACTAACACTTGTCATGCATGAGCTCAGCCTCACGAGGACCGACCAGGAACAAGAAGTGGAAACCAAGGCCCAGGGTCCCAGGCTACAGGCAGGAAGCTGCTGAGCCACGTTGTAACAACCCCAACTAGCCCAGAGCCAGCACAACTGAACTGTCAGCTGAACACATGTTCACTGCGGAGCAAAGTGACTGGGTTCTGGGAACAATCTGGGTATGTTATTTTATTCAAAAATTGTTATCATAACTGCTACCTAAGCATTTGATACAAGCCAGGCATCATTCTAAACGCTGCACGTTAACTCATCTGTTAATTCATTTACCGCTCACAACCCTGTTAAATAGATACTGTTATCTTGCCCATTCAACATTCAGCCCTTATTATCACAACTAGAAACTGACACGTGGGTTAAGTAAATTTGCCCCAACTTACAGGGTAGGATATTAAAAATGTAAGCAGCTCAGACCAAATTAAGATGTTGATAATGCTATGGGTGGAGTTCAGTGTTAAAGCTTAGCTAGCACATATGAGATCTGGGGTTGGATCCTCAGAGCAATCAAAAAGAAGTAGAAGAAAGAAAAGGAGGAGAAGGAGGAGGAAGAGGATAAGAAGAAGAAATAAAAGGAAAAAAAAGAAGTATTAGAAAGAGAAGGAGGAGAAAGAGAAAAGATAAAACAGAGCCGGGCATAGTGGCGCATGCCTTTAATCCCAGCACAGAGAGGCAGAGGTAGGAGGATCGCCATGAGTTCAAGGCCATCTGAGACTACATAGTGAATGCCAGGTCAGCCTGGGCTACCTGAAACCCTACCAAAAAAGCCAAAAAAATAAAAATTTTTAAAAAGAAAGAAAAGATAAAACATAGTAACAGTGTTTCTGGAGTTTAAAAACACAAAACACACTCATGATAGGGTACAATATGGTAGTTCATGATTAAGAGGGTCTCCAAAAGAGTAGTATAAACATGTAAAACACATGTTTCTCTACCAAAAAAAAAATGCTTCTTATGCATCTTCAAATTATAGTAAACTGTGTGTGGGCATGTGTGTGTGTGTGTGTGTGTGTGTGTTGGAGACAGTCTCGATCTGTAGTCCTGGCTGGTCTTGAACTAGAGATCCTTCCACTTGCTGAGAGCTGGGATTGCAAGCATGAGCTACCACACCCAGCCATTCTGAACCCTCTTAATCAATCGGGCACCCCTACATGATTTCATGTTTCATCTTCTGGATAACTCCAGGAGAAAAGTCATTCCCATTTCACAGACGGAGAAACTGGATCCCAGAGACGAGGTGACAAGCCCGCGGTCCTTCAACTCCCCACGCCTCCACTCCTGGTCCTCCGCACATTCCGCCCTGTGCTCACAGAAGGTGGTTTGGGAAGCCAGAGATGCACCAGGTGGGGCCGGCGTGGAGGTGTTCAGGCAGCCTGCCCAGTGCCTCAACCCCTGCACTGCAGAAAGCCTGGCCTCAAGCCTCACCTCCTAGGTGCTCAGGGGCCTTCGGGGAAAGGTTTCCTCACATCTTCCTTGGTGGGCGCCATCCTCTTGGGTGTTTGCATCCACAAGCGGGAACACTCCAGGAAACCATGCTGAACACACAGGAGGCGCCATGAACATAGGTCAGGCAGGCCTGGGGCATCATGAACCTGAGATTCACCTGTCATGGTGCTCTGGCATAGAGCCTGGGCTCAGTGAGTGGTGACACTATCAGCACCACAGCAAACAGACTGATCAAGTGGCTTTGGGCAGGTCCCCAGCCCTCCTGGCTTAGCTGGCTCAGCAGCTCTCAGTGGAGTCGTGTTACCTGGCGGGAACCTGGACAGCCAAGAGGAGAAAATGGCACTAAGGAGTTTGGGAGGAAAACCAGGGAAGGGGACAGAAGCAAAGGCCTGTCTGTAGGACATGCCTGAGATGGGGGAGGGGGGTAGGGTCTCACTGTAGCCCAGGCTGACCTGGAATTCACTTTGTATTCTCAGGGTGGCCTCGAACTCATGGTGATCCTCCTACCTCTAAGAAATGTATGTCCATTACTTCCAAGAACACAGAGGCCCGCAGATGGGGTGGGTCCCATGAAGGTGGTCAACGGTGGCTACACCCCAGTAAGGCTGTGAGCAGGGAAGAGTGTTCTGAACACCTCAAAACTTTTCCCCCCTGGACCTGGTCATAAGCACGCCCATGCCTGCTCCAAACTTCCACCTGCTGCTCCGACAGTTGCCCCACTTTGTCCCAGAAGAGTTGGCAAGAAGCCTGCCTGGAGGAGCTGTGCTGACCCTCTCTTAACCACCAGTCTGTCTGAATAGAACCAGCTCTGCCCCCCTGGCCTAGAGATTCAGGCCATTTGCTCCACCTTCTCCTGGTGGAGGAGAGCTGCACCAGGGGAAATGAATGGGAAATGCAACTGAGAAAGGGTCCCACATGGCACCTTGCCTCCCCTGTTCTTACCTGGATGGGGAGGTGACACAACCCACCTCCTGGGTGTTGGAGAAAATGAGTGAGATGATGTCTAATGCACCAGCCACAGAAGCCAATTCAATGTATTTATTAGAGGATCAGGGCAGGGAGAGGCACGGTAGCACTAAAAGGAACAATGCTAGCCAGCTATAGTGGTGCACACCTTGTATCCCAGCACGCAAGAGGCCAAGGTAGGAGGACAGCCATGAGTCAGAGGCCAGTCTGGGACTATATAGTGAATTCCAGTTCAGCCTGGGCTAGAGTGAGACCCTACTTCAAAAAAGGGGGGGGGGCTGGAGAGATGGCATAGCAGTTAAGGCACTTGCCTGCGAAGCCTAAGGACCTAGATTCAATTCCCCAGAACCAACATAAGCCAGATGCACATGGTGGCACATGTGTCTGGAGTTCATTTGCAGTTGCTAGAGACCCTTGTGTGGCCATTCTCTCTCTCTAATAAATTAAATAAATTTAAAACAAAAAAAAAAAAAAAAGAGCTATAGCTGGGCATGATGGCACACAGCTTTAATCCCATCACTCGGGAGGCAGAGGTAGGAGGATTGCTGTGAGTTTGAGGCCACCCTGAGACTACATAGTGAATTCCAGGTCAGCCTGGGCAAGAGTAAGACCCTACCTCGAAAAAAAAAAAAAAAAAAAAGTAGGGCTAGAGAGATGGCTTAGCAGTAAAGGCACTCGCCTGCAAAGCCAAAAGACCCAGGTTCAATTCCCCAGGACCCACATAAGCCAGATGCACAAGGTGGTGCATGCATCTGGAGTTCATTTGAAGCAGCTGGAGGCCCTGGCATGCCCATTCTCTCTTTCTATGTGTCTCTTTTCTCTCTCTCAAATAAATAAATAAATAAATAAGGTATTTTTTTAAAAGCAAAAATACACACATACACACAGAGAACAGGAATAAAGCTATGGAGGGTGCTTCCTTCAAGGAGCTTCCAGTCAAGTAGGGAAAAGAATGTAAGCAGTCACCCATGAGCCCAACAGTCAGGAAGTGGAAAAGCCTTTCCCTATGTCCCAACACTGACCTGGTACTCAGTACATCTTAACATGCCCAGGTGAGCTTCCGGGGGAAGGTGGGTGTTCAGTGAGTGACCTCATGGAAAATGCTTCCTGAAAGGATAGCTGGTAACTCCTCCAACACGTTCTTCTCCTTTGACTCCAATTTCAGCTATGGGGACAGTTCAAGACCACTGCTGTGTAGATTCCTTGTCCCCATCAGACCCCAGGAGAGGGTTCCCAGGAGGGCTGCGAAAGAGCTGCTCACTCTTCTGGCATGGACGGGGGATGCTGAGAATGCAAGACAGGGCAAGTGGCACGGAGCTGGGACTTGAAGGATGACGAAGAGTTTGCCAATGTGTCAGGGTGTGGAAGATATGACATCCAAGGGGTGTGCATATGCATGGAGTATACTGCCTCATATAGCAGAGTGCACATTCCACAGTCAGTTCAAATCATTTCCTGTTCTCCCCACATCCCATAACGGTGTTACACACACACACACACACACACACGTGTGTGTGTGTGCATGTATTCATACAGGCAAATCACACAAAAATGAGACCCCCCAATGGGTACCTGGTTTGGTGGGGAAGGGAGATAGGGTAGGACCTGACTGTGTTCCTATGCAAGCAGCTCCCCAACCTGACATCTCCTCTCATACCAGACACACCCAAATTCTGCCAGGCCCTGAGGCCTGTCAGAAGGGACCCGCCCCAAGAGGGCAGGGCAGGGTGGTCAGCCGAGGAGGAAGGCTGCACGTCTCCACAAGAGCTGAGGAAGAACCCTCACTCCAACTCCACCGAGCGCTGATAACCTCGACCTCTCTCTCTGCTGCAAATCAGCTCTCTCCCAGTGTGCACAGGGCTGCCAGCCTCTCCCATCTCCTTCCTCCGCCCCTTGCCCTCTCCAGGGAACAGTGAGCTCAGCCTTTCCCATCAGCAGCCCTGGAATGATGGGAAGTGCTCCAGGCCAGGAACTAAGAGGAGGCTGCTCCAGGGAGGGAGGAGAGGGGGCGTGCCTGCGGCAGGGATCAAGTCTGTACTTCCTGAGCCCCAGACAGATGGCCCGGAGCACAGCCTGTCTGACTGGACTGCACTCCACAGAAGCCAAGCTCCAATGGTGGGAGCTGCCTGGGGCTTGCTTTACAGATAGATGGAGAGACGGAAACCCAGAGGGCGAAGGGAAAGGGGTTCCAGACACTGGCACATCTCAAGCACAACTACCCTGCAAGGTGGGCTGAAACAATACCCTGCAAAGTACCACTGTCCTAATTATGAGCTGTGGTGGAGAGACTCTGCACTAGTCATTTAGTTAAGGGTCTTGTGGGAGAGCATTCTGTATGATGTGAGTGGGGCCAGGGCAGTCACAGGCTCAGAGAGAAAAAGACAGGTGATTTAGCCGGATATGGTGGCTCAAGCCTTTAATCCCAGCACTCCGGAGGCAGCTGTAGGAGGATCTCTGTGAGTTCCAGGCCACCCTGAGACTACGGAGTGAATTCCAGGTCAGCCTGGGCTAGAGAGAGACCCTATCTTGAAAAAAAAAAAAAAAAAAAAAAAAAAAAAAAAAAAAGGAAAGCAAAAAAACAGGTCAGGGAGACACACTGGAAGATGCCCTGTTATGGAACACCAAGGCTGGGCCAGGAGCCACTGCACACAGGGTTTTTCTGGAAGCTGGCAAGAGCAAGAGAGCGTATTCAACCCTGGGGTCTCCAGAAGGAATGCAGTCCTGCAGACCCTCACGAAGTCTTCCAGCCTCCAGAACTGTAAGAGAACGTGTCTGCGCTGTCCCAAGCCACCAGGGGTCGACTCTACACCGAAGCTCGGGGAAGGGACGTGACCTGCTCACGTTCTACACACTCCCCTGCACACCTCACCGGCTCTATGTACTCTGCGGGCTCGGCGCCCACCAGCCAGGGTTTCAAGGCTGGGGAGAGCCTAAGAAAGAAGCAGAAAGGGAGGTGAGCAGGTGAAGCCTCTGAGGGGCAGGCGTCATGCTGGTACTTCCAGAGCCCACAGTTGAGTCCTCCCTGTCCTACCACTGCACAGAGGAAGGACCCTGGCTGGGTGGCTGGCCTAGCTGGCTGGGAGTGTGCAATATTCGTGAGCGGTCCGAGAAGATCTCGCGTTATCTCACTTCAATCCCACAGAATCCCTGGGAGAACGATCCTTATCCTTCAGCATTGCTGGTAAGGAGATGAGTCCCAGGGGATCCGTGACTGTCCCATGTGCTCCTGGCTTATAGGACAGAGAATCTGGTTTACAGAGATCAATAAAGGGCTGAGGGCTACTAAGTGCCAACACTCTCTTAACTATCACAGTCACGGTCTCAACCACTCTATTTTTAAATTTTATTTTAGAGAGAGAGAGAGACTTGGCCCCTCAGCCCTGAAATGGACGCTTGCACCACCTAGTGGGCATGTGCAACCTTGCACTTGCCTCACCTTTGTGAATCTGACTTATGTGGGATCTGGAGAGTCGAACATGGGTCCTTAGGCTTTGCAGGCAAGCGCCTTAACTGCTAAGCCATATCTCCAGGCCTTCCATCATTCTAGATGCAAACCTGATTACATCCCTCTGTGTAAGAACTCGGAGCCACTTCTCAAAGCCCTGTGCAAACCAGCCCCTTCCATCTCGGGCCTCTGAACTTACACAGATTTCTGGAGCCACCAAATTCCTCCTCACTTTGGAGTCCTGAGGGCTTCAGCCTCACCAGCCCTGACCAACCCTGCTTCCTCTTGTGGGGGCCAGCGGTCAGCCTTTGGCTTGAAGGCAATCTGGGAAGGTTGTGCTGAAAGGACCAGATAAGCTAGTCTTTTGTTGTTGTTCATTTGTTCCTGTTTATTTTTATATTCTTTTTTGAGACATGGTTTTTCTATGTAGCCAAAACTGGCCTGGAACTTGAGACAATCCTCCTGCCCCTGCCTCCTGAATGCTGGGATTCTAGGCATGAGTCACCACACCTTTTTTTTTTTCGAGGTAGGGTCTCACTCTAGCCCAGGCTGACCTGGAATTCACAATGTAGTCTCAGAGTAGCCTCGAACTCACAGCAATCCTCTTACCTCTGCCTCCCAAATGCTGGGATTAAAGGCACCTGGCTGGGCAGGTCATTTTCTACACAATAAAGGCAGCAGGAGATTGTATGGGGAAACTCCTCAGAGGACAGTCTTTTCAGAATGCAGACCCCAGGTCTTGGAGCTAAGAAAGGCCTTGTGAATACTGCCCCACTGGGGTCTGCATGGAAACACAGAGAGCCAGAGAAAGCAGAACTAGACTTGCTGAGGTCCCCATGATGTGTGAGTGGGAGTCTTACTGGAGCGGTGGTTAAAGCTTTCGGATCTGCACTCACTCACTGGCTAAGTGACCTCAGGAAAAACAATGCCTGTTTCTTCATTAATGCAAGATGCCTGTGACAAGCAAAAAACCTTCCCTACCATTGACAGCTAGGCCTGGATCAGGGCTACCCAAGTTCCATTAATGCGGCTTCTCCCAGAGTACTAGGGGGGGAGCTAACCCCTGCAGCCACATCTGTAGTCTTTTTTTTTTTAATAAATCCTTCTTCTTTTTAATTTTTACTTATTTTTAAATATATTTTATTATTTATTTGAGAGAAAGAGGGAGAGAGAGAGATTTTAATATATTTATTTTGAGAGAGAGAAACAGGCAGATAAAGAGAGAATGGGCACACCAGGGCATCCAGCCACAGCAAACAAACTCCAGATGCATGCGCCCCTTGTGCATCAGTTTACGGTGGGTCCTGGAGAATCAAACCGGGGGTCCTTTGGCTTTGCAGGCAAACGCCTTATCCACTAAGCCATCTCTCGGCCCTTTTTTTCTTTTTTTTTTTTTTTTTGAGGTAGGGTCTCACTGTAGCTCAGACCAACCTGGAATTCACTCTGTATTCTCAGGGTGGCCTTGAACTCCTGATGATCCTCCTACCTCTGCCTCCCGAGTGCTGGGATTAAAGGCATGTGCCACCACGCCTGCCAACACCTATAATCTTATGTTGCCCTCAGCCAGGTTTTTCTGGAAGCTGGCAAGAGCAAGAAAGCGTATTCAACCCTGGGGTCTCCAGAAGGAATGCAGTCCTGCAGACCCTCACGAAGTCTTCCAGCCTCCAGAACTGTAAGAGAATGTGTCTGCGCTGTCCCAAGCCACCAGGGGTCGACTCTACACCGAAGCTCAAGGGGAGGGACATGACTGCTCACGTTCTACACACTCCCCTGCACACCTCACCGGCTCTATGTACTCTGCGGGCTCGGCGCCCACCAGCCAGGGGTTCAAGGCTGGGGAGAGCCTAAGAAAGAAGCAGAAAGGGAGGTGAGCAGGTGAAGCCTCTGAGGGGCAGGCGTCATGCTGGTACTTCCAGAGCCCACAGTTGAGTCCTCCCTGTCCTACCACTGCACAGAGGAAGGACCCTGGCTGGGTGGCTGGCCTAGCTGGCTGGGAGTGTGCAATATTCGCAGCGGTCCGAGAAGATATCGCGTTATCTCACTTCAATCCCACAGAATCCCTGGGAGAACGATCCTTATCCTTCAGCATTGCTGGTAAGGAGATGAGTCCCAGGGGATCCGTGACTGTCCCATGTGCTCCTGGCTTATAGGACAGAGAATCTGGTTTACAGAGATCAATAAAGGGCTGAGGGCTACTAAGTGCCAACACTCTCTTAACTATCACAGTCACGGTCTCAACCACTCTATTTTTTAATTTTATTTTAGAGAGAGAGAGAGAAACTTGGCCCTCAGCCCTGAAATGGACGCTTGCACCACCTAGTGGGCATGTGCAACCTTGCACTTGCCTCACCTTTGTGAATCTGACTTATGTGGGATCTGGAGAGTCGAACATGGGTCCTTAGGCTTTTCAGGCAAGCGCCTTAACTGCTAAACCATATCTCCAAGCCTTCCATCATTCTAGATGCAAACCTGATTACATCCCTCTGTGTAAGAACTCGGAGCCACTTCTCAAAGCCCTGTGCAAACCAGCCCCTTCCATCTCGGGCCTCTGAACTTACACAGATTTCTGGAGCCACCAAATTCCTCCTCACTTTGGAGTCCTGAGGGCTTCAGCCTCACCAGCCCTGACCAACCCTGCTTCCTCTTGTGGGGGCCAGCGGTCAGCCTTTGGCTTGAAGGCAATCTGGGAAGGTTGTGCTGAAAGGACCAGATAAGCTAGTCTTTTGTTGTTGTTCATTTGTTCCTGTTTATTTTTATATTCTTTTTTGAGACATGGTTTTTCTATGTAGCCAAAACTGGCCTGGAACTTGAGACAATCCTCCTGCCCCTGCCTCCTGAATGCTGGGATTCTAGGCATGAGTCACCACACCTTTTTTTTTTTCGAGGTAGGGTCTCACTCTAGCCCAGGCTGACCTGGAATTCACAATGTAGTCTCAGAGTAGCCTCGAACTCACAGCAATCCTCTTACCTCTGCCTCCCAAATGCTGGGATTAAAGGCACCTGGCTGGGCAGGTCATTTTCTACACAATAAAGGCAGCAGGAGATTGTATGGGGAAACTCCTCAGAGGACAGTCTTTTCAGAATGCAGACCCCAGGTCTTGGAGCTAAGAAAGGCCTTGTGAATACTGCCCCACTGGGGTCTGCATGGAAACACAGAGAGCCAGAGAAAGCAGAACTAGACTTGCTGAGGTCCCCATGATGTGTGAGTGGGAGTCTTACTGGAGCGGTGGTTAAAGCTTTCGGATCTGCACTCACTCACTGGCTAAGTGACCTCAGGAAAAACAATGCCTGTTTCTTCATTAATGCAAGATGCCTGTGACAAGCAAAAAACCTTCCCTACCATTGACAGCTAGGCCTGGATCAGGGCTACCCAAGTTCCATTAATGCGGCTTCTCCCAGAGTACTAGGGGGGGAGCTAACCCCTGCAGCCACATCTGTAGTCTTTTTTTTTTTTTTAATAAATCCTTCTTCTTTTTTAATTTTTTACTTATTTTTAAATATATTTTATTTATTTATTTGAGAGAAAGAGGGAGAGAGAGAGATTTTAATATATTTATTTGAGTGAGAGAGAGAAACAGGCAGATAAAGAGAGAATGGGCACACCAGGGCATCCAGCCACAGCAAACAAACTCCAGATGCATGCGCCCCCTTGTGCATCAGTTTACGGTGGGTCCTGGAGAATCAAACCGGGGTCCTTTGGCTTTGCAGGCAAACGCCTTATCCACTAAGCCATCTCTCGGCCCTTTTTTTTCTTTTTTTTGAGGTAGGGTCTCACTGTAGCTCAGACCAACCTGGAATTCACTCTGTATTCTCAGGGTGGCCTTGAACTCCTGATGATCCTCCTACCTCTGCCTCCCGAGTGCTGGGATTAAAGGCATGTGCCACCACGCCCGGCTAACACCTATAATCTTATGTTGCCCCTCAGCCAGCCATTAATGAATCTGCCCGACTTTCTCAGCACAGAAGCAGAGCAAACGACACTGAACACTGTTCCTCCCAGTTCTTCACTGTACTCGATCCAGGACCACCTGCAGAGGGGGACAGCTGGATGTGTCTACCTCATCTTAGAGGACCTTACACACCTTATGGCTTGCACAGGTATGCCATGTGAGCCCCCCCCCACCACCACTTAGTTGCCAGCTGTCTCCATGGACACACTGCCAGGTCACCCTAAGCCCATCTGTTAGAGCTCCCCTCAAGAAATCTCCTTGAGCAAAGCCTAGGATCCTGTTCAAGCTTGAGTGTCACAGGACCCTCACTCACTCTTTCAGACTCTCACCCACTGGCAGGTCTGTCTTCTCATGGGCCCAGTGAGGCCAGCCACCCTCTCTCTATGCTCTGAACGTCATAAAAATTACAGGTTTGAGCCGGGTGTGGTGGCGCACGCCTTTAATCCCAGCACTTGGGAGGCAGAGGTAGGAGGATCACCATGACTTCGAGGCCACCCTGAGACTACATAGTTAATTCCAGGTCAGCCTGGACCACAGTGAGACCCTACCTTGAAAAAAAATAAAAATTACAGGGTTTTGTTTTGTTTTTTTTAATCATGTGTTCTTTGAGCCACCTTCTCTGGGTCTCACCTGACCATCACACCTGAAGAAAACTTTCCTAACCAGGGTTCGCCTACAGAGTGGTCATCTTGATAGGAATAAAATGAAAACAGGTCCAACAAGAATCACAAGAGCCCCGCCTAAGCTTGGCCCAGTGCTTCATGTTTATAATCTCAGAACTCAGGAGGCTGAGGCAGGAGGACTGTGAATTCAAGGTCAGCCTGGGCTACATAGCATGATACTGTTTCAAAAAAAATGAAAATAAAAAAGAGGACTGGGCAGTATAAACAAGCTTCCTGTAAAAGGGAAACCTGGTCACAGGTCAGATACTGAGGCATTAGGTCATGAGCCAGGATAAAGAAAAAGCATACTTGGGCTTGAGAGATGGCTTAGTAGTTAAGGCACTTGCCTGCAAAGCCTAAGGACTCAGGTTCAGTTCCCAAGTACCCACATAAAAACCAGATGTACAAGGTGGTGCATGTGTCTGGAGTCCGTTTGCAGTGGCTAGAGGCACTGGTGTGTCCATTCTCTCTCTATCTTCCTCTTTCTCTCTCTCTAATAAATAAAGAAAATAAAATATTTTAAAAAGAAAGAGCATGCTGTTAATTTCCCTGAAGCCCCAGCAGAGCAGGGCTAGAATTCATATTTACTCTGCTGAGAGACTGAAGACCAAATGAGAGAAAATACAATACCCCTCTGTAGCAGACAGCTTCAGGTTCGCTGAGATGAACTTTCAGACCAGGCATGGTTATGGAGGAAGGGATTTATCGAAGTCCACAGATCCAGAGGAAGTTCCATAATGGCAGAAGAAGCTGGCATGCATTCACAGGACTAAACATAGAGAGAAAAGCCACAAGCCAAAAGCCACACAGCACAGCACAGCAAACATATACCTCAGGAACTCCAGCTAGGCACACTTTGCATATCTTTAGATTGAAATCTCAAACCCACCACCACGCCTTAAGATCCCCCTAGTGACATTGACTCCAGCCAGGTGGATGTAGATATAAGCAACAAATGAATAAAACACTGAATATATTGGGGGCCATATATTCAAACTACCACACCTTCTCTGTAACATAGCCAGGGACGTCTCCCAGAGAGGTGGGCACTCTGGGCCCCCAAGGCTGGTTAGTTCTTGCTCTGGCCTGATCATCTCTAGGAGAAGGACCATCAGGCAATTGAAGAGGAGGCCCTCAGGTAGGCGTGGTGGTGCACGCCTTTAATCCAAGGCAAAGGTAGGAAGATTGCTGTGAGTTCAAGGCCAGCCTGGGACTATAGAGTGAGTGCCAGATCAGCCTGGACTACAGTGAGATCCTACTTTGAGATTAAAAAAAGAAAAGAAAGAAAGAAAGAAAGAAAGAAAGAAAGAAAGAAAGAAAGAAAGAAAGAAAGAAAGGGAAAGAAAGAAAGGAAGAAAGAAAGGAAGGAAAGAAGGATGCCCACAGCAGCCCTGGGGGAAGGACTGGGTGCCAGGAAGTCCTAAACCAAAACAGAACTTACCACTTTTTCTTGCTTGCTTGCTTTTCTTGTTTTCTTTTCTTTCTTTCTTTCTTTTTTTTTTTTTTTTTTTTTTTTTAGTTTTTTGAGGTAGGGTCTCACTGTAGCTCCGGCTGACCTGGAATTCACTATATACTCTCAGGGTGGCCTCAGACTCACAGCAAATCTCCTACCTCTGCCTCCCAAGTGCTGGGATTAAAGGTGTGTGCCACCACGCCCGGCTCTTCTTTGGCTTTTTATTAAAAATTTAATAGTTTGATCATAGTCCTGTCCTGTTATCCTCTTTTGTCCCCTCTTCCCCAGCCCCATTCCACTGAGGACCCTAATAATTTTAGGCAGAGTCCTTCCTCTTCTTTTGTTGTCTCATTCCTTTTATCCGAGATCTTCCCACTTTCAAACTGACAGAGGGGCAAGGGGGAGAGGCTAGTCATTGAGCACCCCCAGTGAGTGCTGTACTGAGTCTTCCATGGAATCTGTCACTTAAACCTCACAGCAAGTGGAACAGAGGGCAAGATTAGCCTCATCTGAGGAAACCAAGGCCCCCAGATGCTAAAACCTGCTCAGGGCACGAGCTGACCATGTCATCTTCCTAAGTAATGCTGCAGCTCTGGGTAGAGGCCCTTTTGTTTATTTTTTATGTATTTATTTGAGAGTGACAGACAGAGAGAGAAAGAGGCAGATAGATAGAGAATGGGCATGCTAGGGCCTCTAGCTACTGCAAACGAATCCCGGTGCATGCTCCACCTTGTGCATCTGGCTTTCGTGGGTCCTGGGGACTCGAACCTCAAACTGGGGTCCTTAGGCTTCACAGGCAAGCACTTAACCACTAAGCCATCTCTCCAGGCCCTAGAGGCCTTTTTGGAAGCAGTGTAGTCTACGGTCTTTTAGAAAGAAGGGACCACACCAGGTATGGTCCCGGTATGGCCTCTGAACTCTCTCAGTGCCCATGGCCCGTCTCCATTCTCCTCATTGCTCACTGTGGTAGTTTGAATGGAAGTCCCCCAATCAATTCAGGAGTTTGATTAAAGCTTCTTGGACTTCCAGCTACCTGGCTGGAAGAGGTGTCACTGAGTGGATCATGGGTGTTACTGGGGTCCCTGATCTGAATTCCAGCCTAAGATATTCAGAGTGCTTGAGCTCTGCCTGGGGTTCCTGGAGTGTGTTTGCTTATGGTGCCGGCGGTGGTATGTCTCTCTCTCTCTGTGTGGACCTGTGAAAGGGGACCAGCGTCTTCCGGCATTACGGAACCTCCCCTGAATCTGTAAGCTTCAATAAATCCCTTATTCCTCCCATAAACTGTGTCTGGTGTAAAGATTCATCCCAACAATGTGAAGCTGTCTGCAATACTCACCTCACCTCAGCCTCCCCTGAGGCTTGTTATTAGTGACCATAAATAACATGTGGTAATTCCGTTGCCTGTGCATGCACAACACCCCACACCCAGTTCCCGAACACCACAGTACTGAGTGTTGCTCACTCAGCCTGGCACTTCCTCAGGAAGCCCGCGGTGACCCCTGTGGGGTCAGATCCCTCACCTTGCTTGCATGTATGCTCTGCGTCTCTTACCCACTATCTTCCCATCGCAGACCGCAAGCCCCATGAAGCCAAGGACAGTGACTGCCTGGCAGCTGACAGAGGAATACCTGGCATTGGTGTCCAGCCTCAGAAAGTCACCCCACACTGATCTGTGCCATGCTTCATGCTGAGGCCTATACTAGGTGTCTTATTTAATCCTCACAGCCACTGAAAAGGAGGGATAATGGCACCCTATATAATGAGGACAGGGAGACTCAGAGAGAGAGAGAGGGACTTCCCCATGGGTACCCAGCTGAAACCAGCACGCACGCAGGTCCCAAGCAAAATGAAAATGTGGGGCCCTTGTGCCGATGCCAAGATGCAAACAGCAGAGTGTTGGAACACTGGGAATGGTTCCTTGGGAGTGGAACACAAACTCTGGGCACCTCCTGCTCCTGTGAAGCCACCTACCTTCCTGGGCGACACCATGCCAATCCCAAAGAGATGTTCAAGGACAAAGGTCCTATATAGTAGCTGGTCTCACAGATGAGAAGGGGTCAGAATCACTTGAAAGGCTTGTTAGATCCCAGCTGGCAGAAACACCCCTATTTGGTGAGGGCAGGTAACGTTGGGAATTGGGGGGGGGGTTGTTTTGAAGCAGGGTCTTACTCTAGCCTAGACTGACCTCCAACCACAGCGATCATCCTACTTCAGACTCCCAAGTGCTGGGATTACAGGCATGAGGCACCACAGCCAGCATGGCTGCTGCAGCTTTAAAGGAGACACCAGGAACTGAGCTGTCAGGCCTGAGAGTGCCCAGCGCCCTTCAAAGTGTCGTCAGGTCTCAGCTCCAAGGGCCAGTCCTCGGCATGAGAGAAGTACTAGGGCCAGCAGTTGTGTAGAAGCAGGGGAAGGAGGAAGAGCTAAATGGTTACCTTTGCCTGCCTTAACTGTCCTAACATTCTGGCCTGGTCAACCCCATGACCCTCATTAAAACCTATACATGTGCCCCGAGTCACGGCAGGGAAATGATGGTTGCAGCCACATTGGACCCTGGTTCCACCTTACATGGGTGAAAGCCTGTTTCCAAGACAGCTGACCCTGACAGCTCCAAATCTCATGACTTGTGCACCTAGGGAACAGAGCCAATCCTTGGGAAGGACTCACGCAGCCCCAAGCACCCCTGAGAGCTCCAGGATCCTCCTCCTCCACTGGCTGCCGCCCTCCAAGCCCAGACAGGGCCCTCTCTCCAGCCTCCTCTCTGGCCACTGTCTTCACACATAACCTAAGCATCAGGCCATCTTCCACTGTTCCAATTTGTATAGGCTATGCTGCCTGCATGGAAGGCCCCTCCCACTCTGCTTATCCATCCTACTTGTACTCAGCCTTCAAAACCCAGGTCAGCTCTACCTCCTTCGGCAAGCGCTCCCTGTCTGCCTCACCGGCTGTCATGATCCCCTGGCTGTATCTCTGCTCCTCGAAGCCATTTATCCCCACCAGCATTTCCCAAGCACAAGATCCTAAGGTTACAAGGCTGAGTCTGGGCTCTGTCGTGCCAGGCTGTGGGTCAGCTGCATCTGTATGAACTCTGCCAGGAGGAGCCAGTGAGGCCTCCGGGTAGTGATGGGACCTCAGCTGGGGACTTAAACTCACTCAGTCCTACATTCCAGGCCACTCGGAGGTTGGGGAGAGGCATCCCATAATTCTTAGGGTGGAAATGCCCTGGCAAGGCAGACCCCAACTACCACCAAATGCAAATAAGGACAAGGCTACTATGTACCCCTTGGCTAAGAATCCCCAGGAAAACAGAGGTCCTGAGGGACTATGGATGAGCCCAAAGTCTGAGCAGGGCAGGAGCCAGTCCTGGAATGACAGAGTGCTCTCCCAGGAGGTCTGGGTTTCATGTCGAGGTGGGAGAAAAGAGGTGACGGGCTCCACCTGGAGGGACTGGTCCCACAGACCCCTCAATGAGGCAGAAGGACAGCTCTGGAAAACCACAGCCCACAGAAGCCCCAGACAGAGAATCTCCGCTGCCTGCCCAAGGCAAGGACAGGCTGGAGTGGAGCCAGGCTGGCAGAGGAAACATCTTGAACGGCATCGAGAGGAAGGGAGGAGGAATGAGAGGGAGGAAAGAGCCAGACACGCAAATTCCTCCGGCACCTTGTCTCCTTCTGACCAAAACAGAATCCCCGGTCCCAGCAGACTGAGAGACCTGCGAGGAAGGAGATGAGTGGGGCTGGGGCTTCAGAAGCCAGGAATGAATGCTGGCCCTGAGCTGGAACCTCTGGAAGCTTGGGGGGATGGAGGGTGGACAGATGAGATTGGCCTAGCAATGCTTAGTCAAGACCCCACTCAGGCACCCCAACACTTCCCAAAGCCCCCCAGACTCTGAGCTGAGCTCCAACATAGGAATTAGCAAGAACTTGTCACCGGGCGTGGTGGCGCACGCCTTTAATCCCAGCACTGGGGAGGCAGAGGTAGGAGGATTGCTATGTGTTCAAGGCCAGCCTGAGACTACATAGTGAATTCCAGGTCAGCCTGGGCTAGAGTGAGACCCTACCTTGAAGAAGAAAGAAAGAGAGAAAGAGAGAAAGAAGAAAGAAAGAAAGAAAGAAAGAAAGAAAGAAAGAAAGAAAGAAAGAGGAAGGAAGGAAGGAAGGAAGGAAGGAAGGAAGGAAGGAAGGAAGGAAGAGAAAGAAAGTTAGTTGTGAAGAAAAACTGGTTCTGATGTGGGAGGAGAATGGAGGCCTAGCCTTTGGAAAAGCCCAGAGTTCACTGGAAAACCAAGGAGCCCAAAGGAGGGAATGCTGGTTGAGCAGCGGCTCTGGGCTCCAGAGAAGCAGGACCTGACCTTACTTCGGTCCATCACAGAGCAGGTGTGAGGCCTTCAGGTGATGGGAAAACTGGGACAAGGAGACCAGAGAAGCTGTGAGGACTGAAGAACAGGGAGCCATTATCTTCGCCCCCTCCCCAGTACACACACACACACACACACACACACACACACACACAGAGCATGCACAGAAACACATGCACTCACTGTTGGGGCCTGAGAAGTTTCCTGGCATGTAGTTCTGGAGCTGGCTCCGTGACTTGGCCAGATCCTTGACCTCTCGGGTTCCCCATGGCCCCTCACTGTGGGCCTTCCTGTCCTTCCTTCCTTTCAGCAGAGACACAAGGTAAAAACAAGACTCCAAGGAGGAGGAAGAAATGAGTGTCTAGGGTGATTTGGTCTGTTTTGTTTCAGGACCCTCGACTGAGTTGCTTGAAACTGCTGTGATGGAGGTTCCCTGTCATTCACAGTTTAATTCTCAGGAAGCAGGCTGCCCTGCTGAAACCTCCCCTCACTTGGAGGAACCTCCCTCACATGACCTTAATCCTCATCGGTAAAATGCAGGTGACACCTCTGTTACCTAGTAACAGGTGTTAATATTATTGATGATATTCAACAAAAATCATGCATTTGCTGGGCATGGTGGTGCACACCTTTAATCCCAGTACTTGGGAGGCAGAGGTAGGAGGATCACCGTTTAAGGCCACACTGAGAATACACAGTGAATTCCAGGTCAGCCTGGCCTAGAGTGAGACCCTGCCTCAAACAACAACAACAATAAAATCATGCACTTGAGAGGCTGGTGCAAGCAAATTGCCAAGAGTTGGGCTGGAGAGATGGCTTATCAGTTAAGGCACTTGCCTGCGAAGCCTAAGGACCCAGGCTTGATTCCCCAGGACCCACATAAGCTAGATGCACAAGGTGGTGCATGTGTGTGGAGTTTGTAGTGGCTGGATGCCTTGGTGTGTCTATTCTCAATCTCTCTCTCTCTCTTTCTCAAATAAGTAAATAAAATATTTTTTATATTTATTTATTTGAGAGAGAGAGAGAGAGAGAAAGAGACAGAGAGAGAGAGAGGGAGAGAGAGAGAATGGGCATGCCAGGGTCTCTAGCCACTGCAAATGAACTCCAGATGCATACACCCCCTTGTGCATCTGACTTACGTGGGTCCTGGAGAATCAAACCGGGATCCTTTGGCCTTGCAGGCCAACTCCTTAACTGCTAAGCCATCTCTCCAGCCCAATAAAATATTGTTTTTAAAAATTGGGGCTGGTGCTGGGAGTGGTGGCTCACGCCTTTAATCCCAGCACTAGGAAGGCAGAGGTAGAAGGATTGCCGTGAGTTCGAGGCCACCCTGAGACTACATAGTGATTTCCAGGTCAGCCTGGGCTAGAGTGAGACCCTACCTCAAAAAAAAATTGGGGCTGGAGAAATGGCTTAGAGGTTAAGCACTTGCTTGTGAAGCCTAAGGATCCTGGTTCGAGGCTCTATTCCCCAGTATACACGTAAGCCAGATACTCAAGGTGGCACATGATTCTGGAGTTCATTTGCAGTGGCTGGAGGCCCTGGTGCACCCATTCTCTCTCTCTCTGTCTCTTTCTCTTTCAAATAAATAAATTTAAAAATAAATTTAAAAAATCAAGGAGTGCCTGTTATATACCAACAGACTTATGGTGACCAGGGCAGATTCACGGGCTAACGACACTGCCTGTATGAAGCTTCCCTTCTGCTGAGAAGACAGCAGGGCTCCATGTTGCACAACTCCAGGCATGTGGTGACACAGATCATTATGGGAAGAGACCACACTGTCTCCCCCACAAGTGGGAGCACAACACCCCTGCAAGATTGGCATCCAACCATGAAGTACGGGCAACTCAGCATAAATGCTCCAAGAGCCCAGGATGGTGACCAGCCAGCCTGAAGAGTCGGGGAAGGCGTCCCCAAAGTTGCTGTACACTCCAAAAGGGGGTAGGGCTTGGAGAAGCCACACAGAGATCACACAGACAGTGGGAAGGCTCTGGGGGAAGAAGTGGGACTTACTGAAGGTGGGAGGACCATGTAAGTGAACCAGCAGGGACAGCAAGCAGGGTCTGTTACCACAAGGCCTGGCCAGACATCTGGATTTTGCTTGTCACCATGATGAAAGACAGGCAAGGTCTCTGCAGGGGACTGCCACCACACAGTCATGCTTTAATATGCTCCCTCTGGCTGCTGGATGGAGAAGGGAAGGGCAGGGAGGCTGGAGTAGGAAAAGGAGGACCACGTAAGGAGCAGGCTCCACAAGACCACTCTGGGTTCAAATCCCAGCTGCCACTTATTAGGTAGGGGGGACTTTGCAGGGCTTCTGCTTTCTCTTTGGTAAAATGAAATCTATCCCCGCCCCTAAGATTATTGTCAGGATTAAAAGAACAACTTTAACCACTGGAAAGATGACTTAGAATTTAAGGCACTTGACTGTGAAGCCTCAGGACCCAGGTTCAATTCTCCAGTACCTACACGTAAGCCAGATACACAAAATGACAGTTCGTTTGCAGTGACTGAAGGCCCTGGGGTACCCATTCTCTCCCTCCCTCTATCCATCTATATCTATCTATCTATCTATCTATCTATCTATCTATCTATCTATCTATCTATCATCTATCTATCTATCTGTCTGCTTCTTCCTCTCTCCCCCCAAAAAATAAATAAAATAATTTTGTTTTGTTTTCTTGATTTTGAAGGTAGGGTCTCACTCCAGCCCAGGCTGACCTGGAATTAACTATGTAGTCTCAGGGTGACCTCAAACTCATGGTGATCCTCCTACCTCTGCCTCCAGAGTGCTGGGATTAAAGGCATGCACCACCATGCCCAGCTAAAATAATTTTAAAAGGGGGGGGCTGGAGAAATGGCTTAGCGGTTAAGGCACTTGCCTGCCAAAGGACCACAGTTCAATTCCCCAGAACCCACGTAGCCAGATGCAAAAAGTGGCACATGCATCTGGAGTTCGTTTGCAGCAGCTGGAGGCCCTGGAGTGCCCACTCTCCCTCTTTCTCTCTCTCTCTCTCTCTCTCTCACACACACACCTGCCTCTCTCTCTCTCTCAAATAAATAAATAAATAAATAAATAAATAAAAACAAAATAAAATAAAAATTTTAGCCAGGCATGGTGGCGCATGCTTTTAATCCCAGCACTTGGGAGACAGAGGTAGGAGGATCGCCGAGAGTTCAAGGCCTCCCTGAGACTACATAGTGAATTCAGGTCAGCCTGGGCTACAGTGAGACCCTACCTTGAAAAATAAAACAAAAAATAAATAAAAAAAATAAATAAATAATTTTTTTTTAAAGAACAACTTTACATGTGTAATAAACTCAGAGCTGAACATGGTGGTGCATGCCTCTAAACCTAGTCACTGAGAGGTGAAAAAGAAGGATCTGGAGGCCAAGGCCAGTCTGGCCTACAAAGGGCTGGGGATAAAAAGTTCAATGGTAGAGCACTCGCCTAGCATACACAAGACCCTAGATTGGATCCCCAGAGAAAGAAAAGAAAAAGAAAAAAACCCTAGGAACGACACCGAGCCACAGAAAGTGCTGCGCTTAAGGCTGGAGTTATTCATCTAGGTAAGAAATGAAGGCCAGGTCAGGGAGGGAGGCGGCCCTGGCAATGGTGAGGAGGAGGAGCCGACTCCAGTTACACTGGCCACAGGTATTCCAAGCAGCGGGCTGCTCCAGGCCCCTTCACCATCCATCCACAACCAGAAGAAACCAGAAGTACACAACTCAGTCCTCCCCCAAATCCCTGACCCTCTGAAACAGTGTGCGATCGTGAGATAAATGGTGTTGCTTTGAGCTCCTCGTGCTGGGGGAGTGTTGTGTTACATAGCAAAATATACACGGGGGACTTGGGAAATAGTTCAAGTGGGCAAAGTACTTGCTTCATGAGCGTGAGGACCTGACGTTGAGTCTTAAGACCCACGTACGGGCGTGGTGGCACATGCTTGTAATTCCAGCACTAGGGAGGCAGAGATGGGAGGATCCCTGGTGCTCACTGGCTAGCGAGTCAAACCTAATGAGAGACCTTGTCTCTGGATAGCATTTCTGAGGACATGTGACCTAAGGTTATCCTCTGGCCCCCACACACGGGCACACCTGTACCATGTGCCCTCACACTACGCATACACACCTGCATACCATATACACAAACAGACAAAAATACGCCTTTTAGATATCTATGTTTATACCCATAGATCAGTACTGCTTTTAGCCTCAGATCACAGAAGTTTCTTTGGCAATGGGCAGAAGTTAATGCAGAGACACATGGCCGATGCAAGTGCAGAGAATAACTATTAATAGTGTACTCAGGGCTGGAGAGATGGCTCATCAGTTAAGGCATTTGCCTGTGAAGCCTAAGAACCCAGGTTCAATTCCCCAGTTCCCTCGTAAGTCTGATGTGCAAGGTGGCACATGCTTCTGGAGTTTGTTTGCAGTGGCTGGAAGTCCTGGTGCACCCATTCTCCCTCTCTCTCTCTTTCTTTCTCTCTGTCTGTCTTTGTCTCTCTCTCTCTCTCTCTCAAATAAGTAAACTAAAATAAAAATAAAAAATAATTTAAAAAAAAACAGGCATGGCTTTGCCCAAAGGAAGTCGAGTCCTACATCAGGCAGACAGAAACCCTTACTGCCCATCCTAATTCCCACCCTGACTACCAGAATGCCGCCCACCAGAGATCATCCACTTCTTATCAATGCACCCTTGGCAGGCATGAGTTCAAGACTCATCCTAGCACAGGCTACTGTACGCCCCTCCCACCCAAGGACAGGAGATGGCAGAAGCCACCAGAGCCCTTCCCCACCAGGCTGGCTGTTATCTTCCTCTGCACTCTTAGGCGCTGCTTAGGACCTGTACGGTCCGCAAAACCCTCAGAGACCCTGTGGGCCTCCAGCCCACAGCCCCACGCTCTCTGGTCTGACACTGACAATGCTCAGAACTGTGTCAAAAGCCTCAGGCCAAGCTCAGGCTTGTGCCTGTGGGGTTCTGCGGTCTGGGGATCAAGAAAAGGCTGAGATGGGGCTGGAGAGATGGCTCAGTGATTAAAGGCACTTGTTTGCAAAACCTGAAGACCTGGGTTTGATTCTCCAGTACCCATGTAAAGCCAGATGCACCAAGTGGCACATGCATCTGGAATTTTTTACAGCGGTTAGAGGCCCTGGTGTGCCTATTCCTTCTCTCTCTCATTCTCTCTCGCTCTCCTTGCAAATAAATATATAAAAACTAAAAAATTTAAAAAAAAAAAAAAGGCTGAGATGAACCTAGGAGCTGAGCCAGCCTGACCTGTCCATGTCACATATGGAAACCAATGTGGCGGGGGGAGGGGGGTTTATGGCTCAGACCTCTTCAAGCCTAGTGCACCAGACTTGGCGGATTCAAAACCATGAAGGAACTCTGCAGGGTCCCAGGGGAGGTGCCTGCTCAGACAGCTCTGCAGAAGCCAACGATGATAAAGGCTTTTCATTAGCAGCTGAAGCTGCAGGTGCGGCGAGGAGGGGGGTGCGGCGGCAAGCTGGTTCCTTCAGCAGGATGTGAGGTGCTCCCAAGAGCAGGCACTGAGTCATGTGCACAGCTGTGTACCCAGAATCCCACCCTGGCCCTGGCTCCCTGTGGGTGCCCAATAAATGAACAAATAATAAAAATGTGAATGAGCAATAACAACAGCAGCTAACCTGGAGTTCTTGTAGTGTGCCAAGCACGGTCCAAATATTAACTCATTTAATCCTCATGAAAGCTTTATGATTCCCAGAATAAAAGATTAAAATTTCCATAATAAAAGCTGGGTGTGGTAGCACTTGGGAGGCAGAGGTAGGAGAACTGCCATGAGTTCATGGCCACCCTGAGACAACATAGAGAATTCCAAGGGGTATAGCTCAGTGGTAGAGCATTTGACTACATAGTTAATTCCAGGTCAGCCTGGGCCAGAGTGAGACCCTACCTCGAAACAAAAAAAAAAAAAAAAAAAAAAAAAAAAGTTTCCATAATAAGAGCTGGAGAGATGGCTTAGTAGTTAAGGCATTTGCCTGAGAAGCCTAAGGACCCAGGTTTGATTCCCCAGTACCCATGTAAGCCAGATGCACAAGGGGCACATGCATCTGGAGTTGGTTTGCAGTTGCTGGAGGTCCTGGTGCACCCATTCTCTCTCTCTCTCTCTCTCTATCTATCTATCTATCTATCTCTCTGCCTTTTTCTCTCTCTCAAGTAAATAAATAAATAAAATATTTTTAAAACTTTATTATTCCTATTTTATAGATCAGGAAATTAAAACAAAGAATAAGTAACTTTGAATCCTGACCATCTTGCTCCCAAACTGCTTTGGCTTGGGTATGACTTGATTGTGTCCCCCTAAGGTTCATGTATTGGAACCTGGTCCTGGTCCCTAGTGTGGTGACTTTAGAGGTGATGAGCCTTTAAAAGATGGGTTGGAGCCAGGCGTGGTGGTGCATGCCTTTAATCCCAGCACTCGGGAGGCAGAGGTAGGAGGACCACTGAGAGTTCGAGGCCACCCTGAGAGTACATAGTGAATTCCAGGTCAGCCTGAGCCAGAGTGAGACCCTACCTTGAAAAAAAAAAAAAAGAGAGAGAGATGGGTTGGCTGGGACATAGCTCAGAGGTACACCTTGTGCTTTTTTAGCATGAGCAAGGCTGTGGGTTCCGCCCTTAGCACCAAAAAGAAACAAAGAGGCCTACGGATATAGTTCAGTGGCAGGGAGCGCACTAGCATCTGTGAGGCCCTGGGTTCCATCCCCAAAAAATGAAAGAAGGGAGGCAGGAAGAAGGTAGGTAGATTACTGCAGTCAGAGGGGATTAATGTAGTTTTTAAATTGAATTTATTTATTTGTAAGCAGAGAGAAATAGAAGAGAGACAGAATGGGCACACCAGGGTCTCTAGCCACTGCAAACAAACTCCAGATGCATATGCCCCTTGTGCATCTGGCTTACGTGGGTCCTTTGGCTTCGTAGGCAAATGCCTACTCTAAGCCATCTCTCCAGCCCGGGATTAATGTAGTTCTCATGACACAGTGGGTTAATTCTTCTGAAAGCGTGAGTGTATGACCTGTAAAACAAACCTCAGAACAGTTCTCTATATCCCTCCTTTCCTTCCTTCCTTCCTTCCTTCCTTCCTTCCTTCCTTCCTTCCTTCCTTCCTTCCTTCTTTTTCTCTTTCTTTCTTTCTCTCTTTTTCAAACAGAGAAAAGGGTGGAGAGCGGAGAGAGAGAGAGAGAGAGAGCAAGGGTACATCAGGACATCCAGATGCATACACCACTTTGCGCATCTGGCTTTACATGGGTACTGGGGAGGTGAACCCAAGCCACCAGGCTTTGCAAGCAAGCACCTTTCACCGCTGAGCCATCTCTCCAGCCTTCTTTCTTTCTTTTTGAAGCAGAGCCTCACTTGAGCCCAGGCTGACCTGGAACTCACTCTGTAGCCCAAGCTGACCTCAAACTCATGGCGATCCTCCTACCTCTGCCTCCCAAGTGCTGGGATTAAAGGTGTGCCCCACCACGCTTGGCTTGGCTTCCTGTCTCACTATGTGATCTCTCTCCCACACATACCCACTGAGGTGCCATCCTCCATGAGACCTTCACCATAGCCTGACTCGTGCTGATGTCATGTCTTTGAACCTGCAGACCTGTGAGCTAAAGAAACCTCTTTTTCTTTATAAGTACTAGCCTCAGGTATTCTGCTATAGTAACAGTAAACAGACTAACACCAAGAAACTCCTGTGCTAACTGCTGTCAAACTGTTCCCACTCTATACCACTAACTTATCACACCCTCTCCTACCTGTACCACCTGTCTTCAACAGCCTCACCCTGACACCTGTGCCTCATCTCAATGGTACCTCCTCCTGACAGATGCTGCCTTGCTTATTGTGACTTTTTTGTTTGTTTGTTTTTGGTTTTTGAGTTAGGGTCTCACTCTGGCCCAGGCTGACCTGGAATTCACTATGTAGCCTCAGGGTGGCTGCGAACTCATGTCGATCCTCCTACCTCTGCCTCCCGAGTGCTGGGATTAAAGGCGTGCACCACCACGCCTGGCTTTGCCTTGCTTATTGATTATCAACTTTAAACAAGAATTCATTGAGGGGTTGGTGACTTAGCTCAATGGAGGAGCGCTTGGCCTAGCAAGCGCAAGGTCCTGGGTTCAGTCCTCAGCACCAAGAAGTAAAAAAAAAAAAAAAAAAAGAATTAATTGAAATTCACTTAACATACAATTAACCATTTCAAATGATGAATCTGAGGTGGGCCTGGTGGCTCATGGTTCCCAGCCAGCACTCAAGAGGCGGAGGCAAGCAGATAGCTGTGAGTTTGAGGCCAGCCTGGTCTACATAGTTTCAAGCCAGCCAGACCTTGTCTAAAATCAAATAAATAAATAGGGCTGGAGAGATAGCTCAGCTAGCTGTAAAAGGGTCTTACTTTCGAGGCCTGATGGCCAGGGTTCGATTCGCTAGTACCCACATAAAGCCAGATGCACAAGGTGGTCTGGAGTTTATTCGCAGTGGCAGGAGGCCCTGCTGAGCCCATACTCATTCATTCATTCTCTCTCTCTCCTTCTGTGTCTATCTCAAATAAAAAGTAAAATAAATTTTAAAATAAATAAAAGTACAAAATGAAGAATTCACGCCATACCTAGTAGTTCATGTCTGTCATCTTCACACTTGGTAGGTGACTCACAAATTTGAAGCTAGCCTGGACTACACAGGAAGGACCCCCCCCCACTTATAGATTAATTAATTAAAAATTAGTATGGTACCCATAAGAACAGCAAACGGTTATAAAGAACCAATAAAAAGTAGGGGTTAGTGTAAAAAGAAAAATTCAGCGACACTTACACCATCACAGTGTGGTTCCATCACATGCCCATCACTCCAAAAAATACTCCCCTCCTCTATTTCTCCCCAGTCTCCCCCTCCCCAACCTCTGGTAACCAACCCATGCCTGTTTCTTTCCCTCAGGAGTCCTCTATTCGAGACAGTTCGCATAAATCATCTCATATAATGGGTGACCTTTGGTGTCAGTCTACTTTCACTCCATGTAATGTTTTCATGATTCACCCACTTCATAGCATGAGTCAGTATTTAATTTCTTTTTCAGAGTCCAAAGTGTTCACCATTTTACCATGGAACCTACTGAATTCCTTTTTCAGTTGAATAACCTTCTGTGGCATGGATATACCACACTCTGCTCATCCATGCATCTGTGGAGAACACTTGGGCCACTTGTCAGAAGCTGCCTGTTACATCACCCCAGCTATGAATGGGGACTATTGTTCTGTTCTCCTCCCCAGAGGACAGCACTAAAGGTCACTTGTGGTACAGGGGTGGTAACCTGGACCAAACCTCCTGCTGTTGTCCCAACCAAATGCACTTCCCAGTATGATATCCTGCCAGCTTTCTCTCACTACAGACATCCCATCTTTCTTGGGCTTCCTCGGATGTACGTAGGTCAGGTTCCCAGCAGGGTTCTGACAACTTGGTGTGGACCGTCTAAGTTAAGCCCAGACTCCACTACAGTCTGAAGCCATAGAGGCCTGAGGAATGGCAGCCCCAGCCTTCAGGACAGGCTACTGTCCAATCAAGGTGTTCCAGGTTGGGCCTGGGACCAGGCATCCCACATCTAGGGTGAGAAGACGCAGCAGGGCCCAAAGCCTTTCCTCCCCAGGTTTATTTTCCTCCCAGCAGATGGCTCCACAGAACCACTTAGCAAGACTGGTGAGCAGAGGTGACTGCACTAGGAGCTAGGAGGAGGGGCACAGGAGGGATTGCTGGTGAGAGGTTCACGTGCCAATCAGTGACAACCTCTCAGCCATACATGCCGCAGAAGCTGGGTATGACAGCAACTGAGAGGCTGAGATAGGACTTCCATGTGTTCCAGGCCAACCAAATGCAGAATGAGACCCTACCTCAAGACAGACAGACAGATGATAGGTAGATAGACAGATAAATACCAGAAAAAGCTTTTTTTTTGCAAAAGTCCCCATGATCCCTTCCTGCCACATGACATCAAACCATACTTCCTGTGAGCTATCTTGACTCAAAAGCAGGGTTCAAGGATACAAGTATCCCTAATCTGGGTTGGAGGGATTGCTCAGTGGTTAAAGGCACTTGCTTGCAAAGCCTGATGGCCCTGGTTCAATTCCCCTGTACCCATGTAAAAAGCCAGATGCACAAAGTGGCACATGCATCTGGAGTTTGTTTGCTGTGGCTGCAGGCCCTGGTATGCCTATTTTCTCTGTGTATCTCTCTCTTTGTCTTTCTGTCTGCTTGCAAATAAATGAAAAATATTTTTAAAATAAGTAAACAAAACAGTTTTTTCTTGCCAGGCATGGTGGCACATGCCTTTAATCCCAGCACTTGGGAGGCAGAGGTAGGAGGATCACCATAAGTTCAAGGCCACCCTGAGAATACATAGTGAATTCCAGTCAGCCTTGGCTAGAGTAAGTCCCTACCAAAAAAAAAAAAAAGTAAATAAACAATTTTTTAAAACTACAGATGTACTAAAAATGTTTACAAAATAAACAGGGATGTAACTTAGTGGCAGATCACTTGCCTGGCATGCACAAAGCCCTAGGCTCATGGCCCCCACCACATGCACACAAAAACATGTATAAAATTATCTTCAGTGGCTGGAGAAATGACTTAGCAGTTAAGATGCTGCAAAGCCAAAGGACCTCGGTTCGATTTCCCAGGACCCATGTAAGCCAGATGCACAAGGTAGCGCATGCGTCTGGAGTTTGTTTGCAGTGGCTGGAGGCCCTGGTGTGCCCATTCTCTTGCTATCTTTCTCTCTGCTTCTTTCTTTCTCTCTCTCTCAAATAAATAAATAAATTTAAATTTTTTTAAATATTAAAAAAATAAAATAATCTTCAGGCTGTGTGTATAAAGTGGATAGGAAACAAGTGAATTTCATGTTGAGACGCGGGTCCTGTCTCCATGAGACACTCTCATTATGTATATGCAAATATTCCAAAATTTCACATCTAAAACACCTCTAGTCCCAAGCATCAAGGATATTCATCCTGTGCAGCATCCCAGATCTGAGAGATCAGGTTGACCTTTCTGGCACACTATCTCTGTGTAAGATGGAGTACGACCCACACAGGCCACCTCCTTCTGTCCGCTAACAAGACCACCTTAGAAAAGTTTCTGTGTAGGGACAGTCACTAACCTCACCAGTCTTCTCAGACCCCCTTCCTCCTTCCCTTCCCTGTGACAGGAGCCCCACAAATATGTGAAGAAATGAACAAATGAGTGAGTGACTTGTCAATTTCCCAGCCACCCCTGCAATCTATGTAGCATCAAACCAATTGCTTAACTCTGCTGAATCTCCCTTTGCAAAGACCCTATCCTGGGATAACTTGGAAGAATGAAAGAGAAAACACAAGTGGAGCACCACAAGGGCTCAGAAGAAATTGGGTCCACCTCACCCTGTCCCACCCTAATTCTCCCCGTCTCTCAGTTCCCAAGGCCAGAGGGAAGAACCCAGCCCTTGGGTTGGCCCTGGCTATATGTAAATGTTTATGCCAAGCCCAGCCTCCTAGAGACAAGTTATTTGCTTGGCTCATAATTAATTGCAGAAGGTTGGGCTGGGCAATAAACTGTGTCATAGAAACATAAACAGTTTGCACAGAACTCTAAGCCTATTGTGAGGCCACCAGACAAGGTCTGCTAGGAATGGAATGTCCCCATCCTCGGTTCCTCCGTCCCAGGCAGACAGATCACAGGTCAGAATGGAAGGACACTTGCAGATCATTTGAAAACAGCAGCTGACTTCCAGGATGACCTCCTTCTAGGCCCAGCAGAGCACTGGTCTTAGCTGGTTAGTTCCCCATTCTAAGCATGGGGAAACTGGAGGCCTCACCTAAAAAATGGCTGAGCTAGGAGAGGCAGCAGGCCTGACTTCAGGGAAGGAAAACACAGCTTCAATGAGTTCAGCTGTGGGCCTCTGGTGCTGGGTGCTGGTGACAGGACTCCTATGGTGTTTGCATTCCAGTGGGGAGAAGCAGATGTCAGGCGCTCCCCATGCAGTGAGTGATTTGATTACAGGGATTGCCGGGGCTCTGCAGAGAACAAAGTTGCTGGTCTTGAGGGGAGTGGCAACAGTCACAGTGGCTACTGGAGTTCGGCGGCATGAAACCACACAGTAGCCCGCTGGCAGAAGCACACAGGAGTTGTATCGCAGGAAAGTCTCCAGCTAAAACGGAATGCTTTTCTCTGTGGGCCATTACAGTATTTTGTTTTGTTTTGTTTTGTTTTGTCTTTTGAAGTAGGGTCTCACTCTAGTCCAGGCTGACCTGGAATTCACTCTGTAGTCCCAGGCTGGCCTCAAACTCACAGTGCACCTCCTACCTCGGCCTCCTGAGTGCCACTCACGACTGGCTCAGTACAGCTTCTTGCCAAGCAGTTCAAGGTGTATCTCAAAGGCACTACATAGGGACTGAGGAAGGTCACTGTGGATGAACAAAATTCAGCTAGCCTACATCTAATGTGGGGATGGGGTGGAAATACAGACAGATGGGTCAAATACAAGCAGAAAGGCTGATAATGATCATGGGTAGGTGACAGACATAATCCACATTTATTAAGCACTTACTGTGTGCCAAGTAACTGTATTAAGCCCTATGTTATCTCATTTGAGGTTTACCACAACCCTATGTATGGGGGCACATATTATTGCCTCACTTTCTGAAAACCGAGGTTCAGAAAGATTAGTGATGGGCTGGAGAGATGGCTTAGCGGTTAAGGCGCCTGCTAAGCCTAAGAACCCGGTTCCAATCTCCAGGTCCCACGTTTAGCCAGATGCAGTGACGCAAGGGCGCAATGCCACACTTGACCACAAGGGGCGAACACATCTGGATTTCGTTCACAGCAGCTGAGAGACTGCTAGCATACCCATCTCTATCTGTCTCCCTCTCTGTCTCTCTCTCCAAAAATAAATAAAATTTTAAAAATTTTAAAAAAAAAAAGAAAGATTAGTGATGTCTCACAGACATAGCAAGCAGGGGAGATGGGATTGGAAACTCAGATTGACAATCAGGCCTCTTTTCCTGCCCCCACCAATATAAGAGCCTCCCTTCCCTGAATCCTGAAGGGCACCCTGGTACTGGGAAAAGACAGGTGGCGAATCACTGCCGCCAAACTACACTCCCCTTCCCGGACTGCCTAAGGCTGCAGCACGCCCTGCCACCCTGTCAGCTCAGCTGCCTTGAAAGCTTCGACAGGCACAAAACCAGCCAGACTCCTCACCTGATCCCAAGAGCAGGGAAGGCCAAGCCAGACTTCCACAGGCCACTTTCCCACAGAAAGCCTCATTCAGGTTCCAACAGTTCCTTCCCAGGCCAGCTATATGACCGCAGCTTACAGACCCTCTCACCCACCTAGCTCATCTGATCCCTCCCACCCGCCCACCCACAGACAGCCTGTACCCTGGCACCAGGCACCAGAAATGGCCCAGAGCAGATGGAGAGACACAGAACGGAGCCCTCTGCATCCCTCCACCCAAATTCCAAAGCACCCAGGATACGCCAGGTTCTGCCCTTTCTCCTTCGGTTCATGAGCCCAGCCTTTCTGGATGGGCATCACCTCCATTTGGCACACGGGGAAGCAGAGGCCAGAGGATCCTTTCCTGTCCTCCATTTACACAGCAAACAGGAACTGTAGATACACACCGGGCTCCCTCCCCGCCGCCCCAGACGCCTTTCAGGACAACCAGGACCACACTGTGGGATGAGAGCTCCCCGAGGCCATGCAAGGATGTAGCATCCAACTCCCACCACAAGGACCACCCCGGTCTGCCAGATCAGGGACACGACACACTTGTGTCCGGACATGAAGCATATTAGAGTTTGAAAGACCTCCTTTCTAAAAATAAAATGTACAGAGACCTTCCTATTACACATTTCAGGAAGGCCCTCAGCGCTGAGATTCAAGACAAGGCCCTGGAGGCTGGAGGGCCCAAAGCTGGGGTGCACCATCTTTGCTTTGAGGTGAATCTGCCTCGGGACTGGAGGAAGGGCCCAGAGGCGATCTGAGCACAACCCGCCTTCACAAAGGCCCTGCCCCCAGCCCAACAGACAGATAAGGCTCTGAGGACGTAGAGACTCTTTCTTCTGGAACCCTCCCTGCAGGCGGTCCACGTCTGTCCATGTCTTGCCACAGCTTTCGAAACAGTAGAGCTCATCTGAGTCCAGGGCCCGTCTGTTGGGTCTGCTTCTCGTGCAGGCAATACCAGTGGATTTCTTGGTGGTCCTGGATCACTCCTACCCCCCCCAAAATGATCCTACCATGTGTGGGCTGACAGCCAAGCTGCACCTGCAACCCTGGACAGTCTAAGAACCCCACCTCCCCGCTAGCCCAGACCACTGGCTCTGGAAGGTATATAGGGTTAGCTATCTGGTTCCCATTTCACAAAAGGGGAAAAAATGACATTTGCCGTGCAACTACGAGGTACCAGACACACCAAGGCACTTTCTGCAAGTGCCATGACACAGACGCTCAGGTGGAAAGGCTGTATCCCTGCATGGCAGGTAGAGAAACTAAGGCTTCACTCACTTTCTGAGAAGGGCCTGCAACCCTATACTCCCACCTCTCAGGCCAGATCTGACTTAGCCTTACAGAAGGCAGGGGGTAGACATGCTGGAAGACCACGGGGCAGTATATGAGAGGATTCGAGCTATACAGAAAGAAAGAGCAGCTAAGAGAGCCGGGCGTGGTGGCACACGCCTTTAATCCCAGCACTCAGGAGGCAGAGGTAGGAGGATCACCATGAGTTTGAGGCCACCCTGAGACTACAGAGTGAATTCCAGGTCAGACTGGACTAGAGTGAGACCCTACCTCAAAAAAAAAAAAAAAGAAAAGAAAAGAAGAGAAGAGAAGAGAAGAGAAGAGAAAAAGAAAAGAAAAGAAAAGAAAAGAAAAGAAAAGAAAAGAAAAGAAAAGAAAAGAAAAGAGAAAAGCAAGAGCAGCTAAGGGTTCATGATGGGCCTTCCTACACCAGCAGAAATCACCAGCTTCTTCAATTAGGAGGTGTCTAAGAAAGAGCACACAGAGCTGGTGAGATGGCCCAATGGTTAAATGTTCTTCCTGTGCAAGCATGAGGGCTTAAGGCCACTCAGTTTCGCTCAGATCCCACATAAACAGCCGGGCATGCCCGTGTGCACCTGTAACCCCAGTTCTACAAAGAGGAGCTGCAGGAGCACATACCTGTACATACACCACACATACATACAAAATAATAATAAACGATTTTTTAGTTAATTTTTTAGTTTTTAGAGAGAGAGAGAGGCAGGCAGAGAGAAACAGAGAGAGAATGGACATACCATGGCCTCCAACTTAAATCTTTTATTTTGATTTATTTGAGAGAGAAAGAATATGATCATTCAAGAACCTTTTGCATGTGCCACCTTGTGCATCTGGCTTACATGGGTACTGGGGAATCAAACCTGAGTCTTTAGGCTTCACAGACAAGAGCCTTAAGTACTAAACCATCTCTCCAGCCCTAAATTATTTTTTAAAAGAAAGAAAAGAAGAAAGAAGGCAAAGAGGAAGGGAGGGAGGGAGGAAGAGAAGGAAGAAAGGGAAGGAAGAAAGGAGGAAGAGGGTTGAGGAGATGGCTTGGCAGTTAAAGCAGCTTGCTTGCAAAGCCTGCCAGCCTGAGTTTGATTCTCCAATACCCACATAAAGCCAGATGCACAAAGTGGCACATGTATCTGGAGTTAGTCGCAAAAGGTTCTTGAATAATCATATTCTTTCTCTCTCAAATAAATAAAAATAAAAGATTTAAACAAAAAAAAAAAAGCATATGAGCCTTAGAAGCCTGTTTCAGAGCCAATAGCCTCACAGACTATTGACCTTATGCCTTCTCCACCCAGTGCCAAGCACAGCCCATTTCCCACTGTCTACCTCTTGGGCCTTCCAGAGATTTCTGCCATCTCCTTTCTCCCATGAGCCCTTCTCCTCCACAAGCCAGCATCTGGTACTTGTTCTGGTTGGTCCAAGTCCCACCTCCACTAATGACAAAGCCATAAGCTTTTTTTTTTTTTTTTTTTTTTGGTGTGTGTGTGTGTTATGTATGTATATGTAGTACATGCACGTGTGCAGGTGCACATGCCACATGTGTCCACGCGTGGAGACCAGAGGAGGATGTCAAGTGTCCTCTATTTCCTTTCTACCTGATTTTCTTGAGAAATCTAGGGTCTCACACCAAACACAGAGCTTGCCATTTTTTTTAATATTTTGAAATTTTTATTTATTTATTTGAGAGAGAGGCAGAGAGAGGGAGAATGGGTGTTCCAGGGCCTCCAGCCACTGCAAATGAACTCCAGATGCATACACCCCCTTGTGCATCTGACTTAGGTAGTTCCTGGGGAATTGAACCGAGGTCCTTTAGTTTTGCAGGCAAGCACCTTAACCACTAAGCCATCTCTCCAGTCCCAGAGCTCACCATTTTTCAGCTAGATTGGCTAACCAGCAAGCTCCAGCAATCCTCCTGTCGCCAAGCCCTCTGGGAAAATAGGAGTACATGACCATGCCTAGCTGTTTGCATGTGCACTAGGGATCAAACTCGGGTCCTCGTGCCTGCACAGCAAGTACTCTTAGCCAGGACCCAACTCCCCAGCCCCCAATCAACAAGACTGTAAGGAAAATAGACCTAGAGTCCCAATGTGCCCAGGAATGAGCTGAGGGTTCCCTAAGGTGCAAGTTAAGATAGTTGCAGGAAGGCTGGGATGGTACTGTGTCCTCAGCCCTGGACTGCATCATGGTCACTGTCCTCGAGAAGTTTCTGGCCTTGCCAGGTGTGGTGGCGCACGCCTTAAATCCCAGCACTTGGGAGGCAGAAGTAGGAGGATCACTGTGAGTTCGAGGCCACCCTGAGACTACATAGTAAATTCCAGGTCAGCCTCAGCCAGAGCGAGACCCTACCTCAAAAAAACAAAAAAAAACAAAAGAAGTTTCTGGCCTGAAAGTAGCTTCCATTTAATGAACAGCCACCGTCAAAGACACGTTCTTAGCCTTTCACCCACAGGATCAACATCACCCTATCAGGAAGATATTATCACCCCAGAAGATACACAGAAGAAACTAAGGCTCCAAAAGGTGACATGATCTGCCCAAAGTCATAGAGCTATAAGTGACAGGCCAGATGCAACGAGACAGATAAAGAGAGGAACGGCTTTTAGCATGAGCGTGAAGATAGGAAAATATATGGACATACCCTAACTGACTCATTTTTACAGCTATGTCTGCGTGCCCTAGGTGATCAGGAAGCATGTGGGTAAAGGAAGGAAGAAAGGGAGAGAGGCTGGGGTCTAATTAAATCATCTCCAGGCTAGGAGAGCCCAAACCCCACCTCAAAGCATATGCATCCCCCCCCCCCGCTTTTTGAGAGAGAGTAACAAGAGAGAGAGAGGAAGAGACAGAGAGAGAGAGAGAATGGGCAAGCCAGGGCCATTTCAGCCGCTGTGAACGAACCCCAGACGCGTGCGCCCCCTTGTGGGCAAGTTCAGCATTGCACACATGTGTCACTTTTGCATCTGGCTAAACGTGGGACCTGGAGATCAAACGGGCATTTTTAGGCTTGGCAGGCAGGTACCTTTAACTGCTAAGCCATCTCTCCAGCCCCATTTCCCTTTTTGTAATTTTAATTTTTTTTTTTGCATTTTCCTTTTATAGTCAGTTCTATCTGTTTTCTTTCAGCATCAGGACCAGGAAGGAAGTGAGAAGAAGGAAAGAGTGCATATTCTTTGGGTCAGCAGCCCAGGCCTACTTCCTCCAGCGCCTTCCCTGACTCACTCTCCCCTCATTCTGGCCCAACCAGGCCAGCCTCCATCAGGAGTATAGTAAACCCACCAGTCAACCCCAACACAAACTGCCATGAGGGAGGGTTGCTAGATGTTAAGGAAACACAGAGGAGGATCATTCATTCTTCATGGGGGAGCACCAAGCCAGGGGAAGCTCAATGCCAGGCGCAAGTGCCCAGTGAAACTGTTCAGTTGAATTACATGAGGTGTCTTTAAGCAAGTGCCTTCAACCACTGAACCATCTCCCAGCCCTGAGGTTCCTTTATTTTCCTTTTTTTGTTTGTTTGTTTGTTTTTTGTTTTTTATTTTTATTTTGTTTCTCAAGGTGGGGTCTTGCTCTAGTCCAGGCTGACCTGGAATTCACTCTGTAGTCTCAGGGTGGCCTTGAACTCACCACTATCCTTCTACCTCCGCCAAGGTATGTATCACCATGCCCAACTTCTTTTTATTTTATTTTATTTTATTTTATTTTATACTTATTTTATTTTGGTTTTGAGGTAGGGTCCCACTCTAGTCCAGGCTGACCTGAAATTCACTATGTAGTCCCGGCTGACCTTGAATTGACTGCAAGGTTGCAAGGCTGCTACCTCTGCCTCCCAAATGCTGGGATTAAATGCATGTGTCACCATGCCCAGTGCCTTTATTTTTTAAAATATTATTTATTTATTTACTGATTTGCAGTAGAGAGAGAGAGAATGGGCATGCAAGGTCCTCCTACCATTGCAAATGAACTCCAGATGCATGTGCAGTGACTTTGTGCATCTGGCTTTACATGGGTATTGAAAAATCAAACCCAATCTAGCGGCTTCACAAGGAATCACCCTTAACTGCTGAGCTCTCTCTCCAGCCCCCCTGAGGTATCTTTAAATTTAAGCTTAAGATATAGAGAAGCAGAGTGAAGCCAGCACACACCTTTAATCCCAGCATTTGGGAGGCTGAAGAAGGGCAATCGGGACTAGAGAGATGGTTTAGCGATTAAGGTGCTCGCCTGAGAAGCCTAAGGACCTATGTTCAATCTCTGTCCAGATCCCACATAAGCCAGACACACAAAGGTGACGCAAGTGTCGATTCTCTCTCTCTCTCAAAACAAAAAAGAAGACTGTGACTTCAAGGCCAGCCTGGGCTAGAGTGAAACCCTGGCTCAAAAAAAAAAAAAAAAAAAAAAACAAAAAAACAAAAAAAAAAAGATATAAAAAAGGCAGCTGGGAGAGATGGCTCATGCCTGCAATCCTAGCGCTTGGGAGGCTGAGGTAGGAGGATCACCATGAGACTTGAGTTTGATGCTCTCAGGCACCCACATGAAGCTGGACACAAGGTGATACATGCATCTGTGATCCTAATGCACAGACAACAATAGGAAGCAGAGCTAGAAGAATCCAAAGCCGATGGGTCAGCTAGACTGACATTCCTTCCCAGGGCCAAAATACCCTGTTTCAAAGAAGGAAGCACACAAACACCTTGATGTTATCCTCTGACCTTCACATAGGCCCTGTGGCCTGCACATACCCATACACACACACACACACACACACACAAATAAATAATAAAAATATGTCATTTGGGCTGGAGAGATGGCTTAGCGGTTAAGGGGCTTGCCTGCAAAGCCAAAGGACCCAGGTTGGATACCCTAGTACCCACATACAGCCACAAGGTGGTACATGTGTTCGGTGTTCATTTGCAGTGGCTGAAGGCCCTGGCGTGCCCATTCTCTCTTTCTATCTGCCTCTTTCTCTCTCTCTCTCTCTCAAATAAATAAAATAAATAAAAATAAAAGAATGAGCCGGGCATGGTGGCGCACGCCTTTAATCCCAGCACTCGGGAGGCAGAGGTAGGAGGATCGCTGAGGGTTCGAGGCCACCCTGAGACTACATAGTTAATTCCAGGTCAGCCTGGACCAGACTGAGACCCTACCTTGCAAAATCAAAAAAATAAATAAAAAAAAAAAAAATAAAAGAATGAGCCAGGTGTGGTGGCACACGCCTTTAATCCCAGCACTCGGGAGGTGGAGGTAGGAGGCTCGCCATAAATTCAAGGCCACCCTGAGACTACAGAGTGAATTTCAGGTCAGCCTGAGCTACAGTGAGACCCTACCTCAAAAAAATAAATAAATAAAATAATGTTTAATTTTATTAAAGTGAAAATATTAAAAATAAAGAAGGAATAGGTATTATGGCATATACCTGTACAACTAGTTCTTGAGAGCAGGAGGCTCACCTCAAGTTCAAGGCCAACCTGGGCTACAATAGTGAGATCTAAGAAAGAACGAAAGAGAGAGAGAAAAGGAAGGAAAGAAGGAAGAAAGGAAGGAAGGAAGGAAGGAAGGAAGGAAGGAAGGAAGGAAGGAAGGAAGGAAAAGAAGGTCCCGGTTCCCTGCGCCCAATGGTATGTGGGCACGGCACAGAACTGGAGGGGTTCCCGAGGAGAGAAATTACCCAGCGCACTTCACCAGAGCCTCAGCTAAAACCACAGAGGAATTGGGGAAATGAGCAAGAGTTCTGCTTTCTCGGTGAACCTGCTATCAGCACAAGGGTGAAGGAGATAGACACTGAGGACACTCAACACCTATCAAACCAGAGAGCCAGAGGCTCCTAAGAGCCCATCACTGAAGTAGACTTAAAATGTACCCAACATGGCTCACGGAGTTTTCTGGAAGAGGGGGCAGAAAGATTGTTAGTGCCACAAGTTAGGACATTATGCACAGAGACATTGCCTCTCCTCCATAACTGACTGTTGCCCCCACAATGCACGACCCACAAGCCCCATGGGGTTGACCTGCATCCCCAATGAGGAGGGCCTCTTTGGAAAAGGGGCAGGGAGGAGGGAAAGGATGGTACCAATGTGTTGTTTACATAAATTAAAAAAAAAAAAGAAAAAGAAAAGAAGCCAGGTGTTGTGGCACATGCCTTTAATCCCAGCATTTAGAAAGCAGAGGTAGGGGGATCGCCATGAGTTCAAGGCCATCCTGAAACTATACAGTGAATTCCAGGTCAACCTGGGCTAGAGTGAGACCCTACTTCAAAAAACCAAAAAAAGAAAAAAAGAAAAAGAAAAGAGAGGCCCGCTATGGTGGTACATGCCTTTAATTCCAACACTCAGAAGGCTGAGGTAGGAGGATCACCATGAATTCAAGGCCATCCTGAGCTACAGAGTGAGTTCCAGGTCATCCTGGTCTAGAGTTAGACCCTGCTTTAAAAAAAAAAAAAAAAAACCCGGGCATGGTGGTGCACGCCTTTAATCCCAGCACTCGGGAGGCAGAGGTAGGAGGATCGCCATGAGTTCGAGGCCACCCTGAGACTACGTAGTGAATTCCAGGTCAGCCTGGGCCAGAGTGAAACTCTACCTCGAAAAAAACCAAAAAAAAAAAAAAAAAAAAAAAAAAAGAGCTGGAGAGATAGCTTAGCAGTTAAAGCACTTGTTTGTGAAGCCTAAGGACCTAGGTTCGACTCCCCAGAACCCACATAAGCCAGATGCACAAAGTGTTACATGCATCTAGAGTCTATCTGCAGTGCCCATACTCTCTTCTCTCTCTAACAAATAAATAAATAATTGGGGGTGGGGGTTCAAGGTAAGGTCTCACTCTAGCCCAGGCTGACCTGGAATTCACGATGAAGTTTCAGGCTGACCTCAAACTCACAACGATCCTTCTACCTCTGGCTCCCAAGTGCAGGGATTAAAGGCGTGTGCCACCATGCCCAGCAAAAATATTTTCTTTTAAGGAGGGCTGGAGAGATGGCTCAGCAGTTAAAGGTGCTTGCTTGCAAAGCCTCATGGCCCAGGGTTCAATTCCCTAGGACCCACATAAAGCCAGATGGTACATGCTTCTGGAGTTCTTTTGCAACAGTCGGAAGCCCTGGTATGTACATACTCTCTCTGATTTGCTCTGTGTCTCTGTCTCCTTCTCTCTGTCAAATAAATAAATGAATGAATATTTTTAAAAAAGGGGGGGGCTGGAGAGATGGCTTAGCGGCTAAGGCACCTGCCGGCTAAGCCTAAGAATTCTGGTTCCAATCTCCAGGTCCCACGTTTAGCCAGATGCAAAGTGAGGCAAGGGCGCAATGCCGCACTTGACCACAAGGGGGTGCACGCATCTGGATTTCGTTCACAGCAGCTGAGAGACTGCTGGCGCACCCATCTCTGTCTCCCTCTCCCTCTCTGTCTATCTCTCTCTGTCTCTCTCTCCAAAAATAAATTTAAAAAAATAAAAATTAAAAAAAAAAAGATATAAGGAAGGTTCCACCAAACAGGAAGAAAGAGACTTCAAGCAAAAAGCTCAACTCTAACAGAGGCACAAAAGAGTGGAAACTAATGAATGTTGAGGACACACCAGTGACCACTGTGTGGGGAGAGCTGGGAGGAAGTTAGGGACAGGTGCTAACGGGCCCCTTGTGTCACCTGAAAACGAAGGACTTTTGTATAGGAGATGAGGAGCAATGAGAAAGGACATGGTTAAGTGTGGGTTTGGGAATAGGAGCATGGCTGGGAGGGCTTATAACTGAGCAATGAGGCAAGTACAAGACTAGTCTAACCAACCAGGCCAGAAGCAGAGCTGCAGGGAACCTGTGGCAAGAAGACCTACACATGTCACTGCTCCGATGGAGCATCCTGGTGGGACTACCCAAGGGAAGAAGTTCAGGGCACCTCTGTCCCAGGCCCATACTCGTGTGGAAGCTGCTATGGCTAGAGGAAGACAGGCCTGCCTATGGTCTGGCAGGGCTCAGCCTGGGGCCTACCATGGTTCCCTGAAAGTTCTTCCTGCTACAAAGCTCACTGCAAAATGGTGACTATCCAAGATGGCTGGCTCATTTCAAGCGTGTCTGTTGAGTGGCTGATGTAGAAGAGGCAGCCCCTCCACACGGGAGGAAGAACGGTGTGCACGTCAAACTCCTGATTATAGTGTGTCATTATCTTTGTCACTTCAGGATATTAAAAAAAAAAAAAAGTCTGTTGCAAAAAAAAAAAAAAAGTCTCCTTACTTTAAATGCCTTCAGGTTTTTTCCCTACTGCCTTGGGGCTACACAGACCCAAGACAAAATCAACACCCCAGCCGGGTGTGGTGGTACACGCCTTTAATCCCAGCACTCAGATGGGGAAGCAGAGGTAGGCGGATTGCCATGAGTTCAAGGCCAGCCTGAGACTACATAGTGAATTCCAGGTCAGAAAAGAGGGCTACCAGGTTCCCCCAGCATCTGAGCATCTCACTCACAGATACAGCTACTGGTGGGGGAGGTGAGCACCCCCTCTTCACCACACCACCCGGCCTCCATGGCCCAAAAGACAACCCTCTAAGCTGTCTGAGACCAGCACACATGCTCTTCCCTGGCCCATAGCCACAAACTGGACCTATCCCCCCTAAAGACTTAAGATCTACAACGAGGTGCTCGGCTGGGGACTAGTCAGCCCTTTGCAAGATCTGCTAGGCTACAGGGAAGCTATGAATCCCCTGTCTGCCATCAAGGTAGATCTTGGGCATCCCGGGTTTCCAGTGGTCCCTTTGCTAAGCCCAGTGTCTCCTGATGAGTTCATCTTGTCCTGGCTGGCCTGGGACTCTCTACGTAGATCAGGCCCCTTCAAACTTGAAGTGATCCTCCTGCCTCTTGCCTCCCAAGTGCTGAGGTTACAGGCATGCACCACCATGCTTGGCTTCACTTTAGATTTGTTTGTTTGTTTTTTTAAGGTAGGGTCTCACTCTAGGCTGACCTGGAATTCACTATGTATTCTCAGGCTGGCCTCAAACTCACAGTGATCCTCCCACACACATGCTGGGATTAAAGACATGTGCCACCACACTCAGCTTTTTGTTGTTGTTGTTTGTCTTGTCTGAAACAGTCTGCATGCCCAAGATATTCCCTACTGATGGCCATGAAATTGTGTGTGGTGCTGTGCTTAACACATGGAGTTGCCCAGGCCCAGGTCAAAGGCCCGTGTCACAAATCTCACCTCTATTTGTGTCAAATGCATCCTGGTGGACGTGGGGTGTAGAAAGGGCATAAACCACCCCTGAAAACTCTTTTGTCCAGAGGAGGCAGCAAGTCTCTTCATAAGTGTCCCAGGAAGGCCAGAACCGAACGCAGCCACAGAGAAAGGGCCCAGCCTTAAAGGGGACGTGAAACAGAGCTGCTCCTTAAATGTCCACTGTGGTGGGCCAGGCCACCTCAGGGACATGCCTGTAGTAGAGATCTGGGCCTGGCCCCCAGCCAACACTGGAGAAATGTTTGTGGAATGGAATAGAACAAACTGAAAAATGCTGGTGATTTGTTCTACTGGCTGCAGAGGCCAGTGCCCCTCTGGGGGTAGTTTGTAGACAAATGATCTCTGTCACCTTTTTCCCCTAATGAAGCTTCTCCCCTTTGCCGCTCAACTCCCCAGGGTATGGGAGGAGGGAGGCAGAGCTCAGAGCCAACCCAGTGGCCTGCACTGAGGCAGCCCACACAGCTTCCCTCATGGGGCTATGGACAGCAAGACCACCACCCCAGCAGGGGGAGTGGTCACCATGACTTCTCCGGCCTCTGCTGGGCTGGAATTCTGAACAGAACAGCACCTGCCTCCTGCTTGCAGGGCCCCTCTAGGGAGGGAAGGAAGCAGGGAGCCAGAGTCTTGCTGACTTATGTAACCAGCTTCCACAGAGTCAGAGGCCCCGGTTGGGGGCAGGTCACAGCCCCATACTTGTTCTTCTCCATGGCTAGGCTGGCAAGAGATGGCCTTCTTCCCTCTGCTGCCTGTCTGCCAGACCTCCAGACCTCTGTGCAGGCCCCTCCTGCTAGGCTCTGGGAACCAGGAAGGACTGTTGTTTTCTGAGTGTGTGAAACAGTGGCCGGCTGGCTTCCCTGGCAGCAAACCAGACTCTGGGCTCTGTACAGAGGGTGAAGGCTACAGGAGAGAGGCCTAGGGGCTGGGATGCCAAGGGCCCTCCCTCTACAGTGGCTCTCAGCTTCCTGCTGGCAATCTCTCCCCCACTTCCTCCTAGAGAATCTGCAATCTGCACTGGCCCAGGGGCCAAAGAGGAGGGGCCCCCACCCCATGGCCCTGGGCAATCTCACTTCCCTTTCTTGCCATCACTGAGTTTCTCTTCCGGCCCTGTGCTGCCCCATCTCCAGCCACCCTGCAGTGTGTGTGCAGTCCTGCACAGGCTGGGGAGGAGCGGAGTAAAAGGGAGAGAGGGAAAGGAGGACATAGGGAAGGAATTCAAAGACACAAGCAGAGCTAAGGTCCACTCCCTGAGTTAGACAACAGCGACTTTTTTGTGGTTGCTGCTGTTGTTTTTGAGTCCCTGGCTGAACTTGAAGTTGCAGCAATCCTTCTGCCTCTACTTCCTGAGTAGCGGAGTGACACATGTGAGCCACCATGTCCATTTACAATAGTGATTTTATCATGCCCTTATCCCTGGGTGCACAGCTATCATGCTGCATGGTAGATATACTGACTTCCCAAATATGAAAACCGAGGCCCGGCGAGTCGAAGCCTCTTGGCTTCATGGAGCTATTGAGCTAGAGCCATTGGTCTGACAATAAAATCCATACTCCAAAACTTGGGGCTCGAACTCTGAGGAGTAATCATTCCCCTACCCCCACCCTCCCCACCACCACCCAGAGAGAGAGAGAGAGAGAGAGAGAGAGAGAGAGAGAGAGAGAGCACTGGGAGAACTACCTGGAACACTTGTACAGAGATGGAAGTCGCTCAGCCCTGGGGAAATTACAACATGACATTGCCATCTACAAATGTGTTGGGCCCATTCACGGGGCTCACAGGTCACACAGCACATGGGTTGGCACATGTTTGAAAAGTCCCTTCCATGAGGACACTAATCTGAAGCCACAGGACAATCCTGAATCGGTCTTGGACAGGACCCAGCCTGGGGACAGGACATGCCTAGGGAGGCCCATAGGCTTGCTGGCTGCCAACAAATCTTCCCTTCCTATTGACCTACGGCAGCTCCATCTAGGACGGATGGATCAGACCCGTACCTTCCAGCAGAGCACCCTGCTGTCTGCCCTTCCCAGGGGACAAGCTGCTAGAGGCCATGCCTTCTGCTGACAAGCACAGAGCAGAGCCGCTCTGGCTTCCTCCCCGCCTGGCTGTAGAACCTGTAAAAAGAGAAGTCCTAGAGCTGGGCATGGTGGCACACACCTTTAATCCAAGCACTCAGGAGGCAGAGGTAGGAGGATCGCCATGAGTCAGAGGCCACCCTGAGATCACATAGTGAATTCCAGGTCAGCCTGGCCTAGAGTGAGACCTTACCTCGAAAAACAAAAAAAAAAAAAAAAAAAAGAAGAAAGAAAGAAAGAAAGAAAGAAAGAAAGAAAGAAAGAAAGAAAGAAAGAAAGGAAGGAAGGAAGGAAGGAAGGAAGGAAGGAAGGAAGGAAGGAAGGAAGGAAGGAAGGAAGGAAGGAAGGAAGAAAAGAAAAGAAAGAAAAGCCAAGTCCTAGAGACCTGATCTAGGCCAAAGCCTCTTCTACCTCCTCTTCAACACATTGAGAAACTGAGGCACAGGGAAGGGGAGCAGCTGGCCCTGGTATCATAAGGACGGTGACAAAGTGGGGCCCTGGCTCCTAATTCACAAGGTTGCTCTCCCCTAGAAGGCACCTTCTCTGCATCTGCCCCTCTCCCGCTTCCCTCTCCCAGCTCTGCCCAGCAGACTCAGCTCTGAGCCTCACTGTCACTTCTCTCTGTCTGGCCACCCCACCTCTTCCCTCCCTGCCAACACCTCTGGGCCAAGCACCATTCATGGGTGGTTCAATTAGCTGATTATGACCGCAGCCTGCTGGATCCAGTGCCCAGAATTTTCTTCCCTATAATGAGGTGGGTTCTGAGCACTTGCCCAGTGGGGTGTTGTGGGTTCTGGCCAAGGGAGGCTCTCCAGCTTCACAAAGAGCATCTTGATCCAGGCAGGGCATGGGAAGCCATGTTCCCCCCTCCTTAGGCCAGGTCAAACCACACTGTACCCAGTACTGTACCCAAACCCAGGGGTCCATCCTCAAGGGACACTCCCTGCTTGCCAGCCCAGTCGTGCCTGGGCGCTTCTTTAAGAAGTAAGAGTTAGGGCCACGCACGGTGGTGCACGCCTTTAATCCCAGCACTTGGGAGGTAGAGGTAGGAGGATCGCCATGAGTTCAAGGCCACCTTGAGACTACATAATGAATTCCAGGCCAGCCTGGGCTAGAGTGAGACCCTACTTAAAAAAAAAAAAAAAAAAAAAAAGAATAAGTAGTAGTAGTAAGATTTAGGGATTTAGGGCTAGAGATATAACTCAGTTGATAGAGTGCTTGCCTACATTGCACAAAGCCTTGGGTTGAATTCCTAGCACTCCATAAGCTGGGCTTACTGGTGTGGAGACACACGCTTGTAATCTTATCATTCAGAAGATAGAAGGAGGAGAATCAAAAGTTCAAGGCCAGCTGGGCATAGTGGTGCATGCTTTTAATCCCAGCACTCAGGAGGCAGAGGTAGAGGATCGCCGTGAGTTTGAGGCCACCCAGAGACTACACAGTGAATTCCAGGTCAGCCTGGGTTACAGGAGACCCTACCTCGAAAAACCTAAAATAAAATAAAAACAAAAAGTTCAAGGCCATCATAGGTTACAGAAGGGGTTCAAAGCCAGCCTAGACTAAAGACCCTGTCTCAATTTAAAAAACAAACAAACCAAAAAAAAAAAAAGTGGGATTTGGCCAGAGAGACGCTAGAACAGCTCTCAGATGAGGGTGTATCAATATCAAATGCCACCCGTCCCTACAAGGAAGCTCTGGTTGTCAGAAACTGTCCTCCTAGCAAGGGAAAGTCAGTCATCCTGTGATCTTTGCCCTTTGCGCTCCAAGATTAATCAAATTCCTGTGGTTTGGGGCTACTCTGAGATTTTTATTAATATTTAATTTAATTAATTTATTTATTTGAGAGAGGGAAAGAGGCTGAGAGAGAGAGAGAATGGGTGTGCCAGGGCTTCCAACCACTGCAAATGAACTCCAGATGCATGCGCCCCCTTGTGCATCTGGCTTACGTGGGTCCTGGGGAATCGAACAGAGGTCCTTTGGCTTTGCGGGCAAGTGCCTTAACCGCTAAGCCATCTCTCCAGCTCTACTCTGAGATATTTTGAAATAATGATGTCCCACTGTCTTCACCAACTACACTTTCTTCTCCCCAATATATCCCTCCTCCCCTGCCCCGCCACTGAAACATCTACATTCAGCTTACTTCACTGGACAAATATTTTTTTTGGAGCTCAGTGCCAGGCTTATGCAGGTACTGGGGACAAACTGACCTGAGCCAGGTAACCTCTGAAGTATTCTTGACTTCATATGAGGATATCACGAGTGTGCAAATAAGCCGGGCCCAAACAGGGAGGGAGAGGTGAGTGTGTGCAAGAGAAGATGGCTAAGAGATCACAAAGCACGTGGAGACCAGTGAGGACTTCCTGGAGGAACCCAGGCCTAGGAGGATGGGAAGAGAACATTGAGTGAAGCCAACCCACCCACTGGATAGTAAGAACCAAGCCTTTGGGGCCTGAGAAAGAAATCAGCTAGGGTTACTCCAGCGGAGAGCTTAGCTTGATGAGGGAAGCAGACCCGGGGAAAGCATCCAAGAGCTAACAACACTCAGCATGACTCGGTGCCAGGACTCCGAACATACCTGTTTTAACTCGTTAACCCTCCAGACAACCCCCCTCTCTGCTCTGCAACTGACGAAGCTATGGCACAGAGAGGGTTAAGCAATCAGCTGTTGAGTGTAGAGCTGGGATGTGAAACCAGGCAATCAGGTTCTTCCCTGAGCCCAACTCCTATGCTAATATCTATGCTAATCTATGCCAGCCCAGACAAGGGGGCCCTGGCAGAGCACCCCCGCCCCGAGACTCAGGGTTCCTGGAGGAAGAGGAAGTGATTCCTCTGCAGATCCTTGCAAGGAAGAGAAATAAGTATGTCCAGTCCAGCCTGGGCAGGGACTGGGGATGATGTGATGTCGTGGGGATGAGACCAGAGAGTGGAAGGAGGACTTGATCCCATAGAGAAGAACACAACCCTTTCATGCAAGAGGCACCCACCACCAACACGCCCAGGACTAGTAGATTCTCTGACAGTGTCCACTCCACCAGCCCATGGCAGGAGCCCGAGTTGCCCATTTTCCTATTCACCCACTAGCAGAACACAGAAGGGTTTCACACTCATACTGGCTGGTTTGACTTCTGAGCTGGATGTGACGCAGCAGGCGTTCTAGAAAGAAACAAGGGACATTGGGGCCTGAGAGTGGTTGAATGGCATGTCACACAGCAGCGAATAAGCAATCCAGCAAAGGCTCAGACCCTCCTAGAATGGTATATCCCAGCGATCTATACCCCACTCTCTCCAGTGTTCCTTTGGCAAAACTTGCCTGTGCCCATTGGTGATAAGACCAGGGAGATAAGACAGTTTCAGTGGCCCAAGGAGATCCACTGTGGGTCCACAGGCCCAGGGCCAGCGTGAAGGGGAGCCACCACCAGGCCTAGCTGCTGAACAGCTCAGACATGGAGGAGCCCCACCTCCTGCTGGCCGGACTTAGGCCACAGCTGAAGGATCTTCACTCAGATCTTAGCGTGGGGGACCCAAGCTCCATGGGGAACTCCATCAGACCCAGTCTTAGCGGTGCTGACCTCAGTCACATACAGCTCCAAGGACCTGTGAGAGCTAGTCCCTGGGGACTGGCCTCATGTGGCATTGAGTCTCCTGGGTAAGAACAAGCAGTTCCCCTGAAGCAGGACTACAGATGGGGCCAGTCCCAGGAAGGAGGAGGCAGTCTCCTGAGAGATGACCCAGCCAGGAGAGGAGGGAGGCAGAGAGGGGACTGGGACAACAGAGTCCTTTGTTCCCCCTCTCAAAGCAGCCACCCCATCCTGCCACCCCCACACCCTCTGTCCACTCCCCTTGCTAAGGGCTCAAACCACCCCTGCCAATCTGGAATCCACCTGAAGGCCCCTTTTCTACTCCATCCCCAGCAGCCTGAGTCTGAAGTAGGGGGCACCCTCCCCTCAACTGAAAAGCTGGTTCTACAAGGAGGGTTAGCACATTCTCTTCCAGGGACTTCCTAGTCTAACAAAGGAGCTATGGTTCCTAATGTGGGAAGCCGGTGCTTCAGTCCTGAGGACACCCTAATGGAAGCCATGAAACTTCAGCACTTAGTCCCACCCCCACCCCGGGCTGAGAACAGAAAAAAAAAAAAAAAAAAAAAAAAACCAGGAAAGAGTAGTTCAATCCAGTTCCACAAAGCTCTGACAGGCCTACAAACAAGAAGCATACTTAAAATTAGTAGAGCCCACCACCGGGGGAGCAAAGACCCTTGGGGTATGGATGAGTAAGAACATATCATGGCCAGGTGTGGTGGCGCACGCACGCCTTTAATCCCAGTGTGAGTTCGAGGCCACCCTGAGACTACATAGTGAATTCCAGGTCAGCCTGGGCTAGACTGAGACCCTACCTCGGAAAAAAAGAAAAAAGAAAAGAACGTACAGTGACACCCACTTACTCTGACACTCAAGAATGCTGGGCAAAGCTGTCCTCCTCTCACACACCCCTACACCTGAGCCACTGTCTACACCTTGACGTAGACACTTCTTTCTTGGTAGAACACCTACCCTGCCACACCCAGTTCAGAAGCACCTGCTCCAGGAAAGCATTTCACGCCCCCACTGAAATGAGAGGTCCCTCTTTCCAGAAGCCAGCACAGTACATGCCTGTTCCTGGGCCAGCTTACACTCCACAAAAGGCTCTTCCCATCCCACAAGACCTGGATTCCTCCAGGAAGCCCTCACTGATTTCCCTGTGGCGGGAGGAGGAGTGATTGGTTAACTCCCTTAGACCCCGCCCCCCCAGGCTCACAGCATGCTACAGGCACGTAAAGAAAAAGCAGGAAATGCTGGACGTGGTGGCGCACACCTTTAATCCCAGCACTGGGGAGGCAGAGGTAGGAGGATCGCCATGAGTTCGAGGCCACCCTGAGACTACAGAGTGAATTCCAGGTTGCCCTAGGTTAGAGTGAGACCCTACCTCAAAAAACCAAAAAAGAAAGGAAGGAAGGAAGGAAGGAAGGAAGGAAGGAAGGAAGGAAGGAAGGAAGGAAGGAAGGAAGGAAGGAAGGAAGGAAGGAAGGAAAGAAGGGAGGGAGGGAGGGAGGAAGGAAGAGGGAAGGAAGAAGGGAGGGAAGAAGAAAAGCAGGTACAATGCAACTGCCCAGACAGAAATTGGCCTCGATATCCATGACCTTGCTGTGCCTAGCAATACCTTCGCAAGACCCTCATAATAGAAGTAAAAGATGATGACATCAAATTAAAAGAGAGACTAATGGAGAGAGGGAGGGGATATGATGGAGATTGGAGTTCTAAAGGGGAATGGGGGTAGGGGAGGGAAATACCATGCACTTTTTGTATGTAAGTATAGAAGTTGTCAAAAAAAATTAATTAATTTTTTTTTTAAAAAAAAAGAAGAAAAGCAGGAACTGCCCCCTCTCTTCTGTCTGCTGTAGTCCAGCTGTGTCCTCTCCAGTCCATGAGACCCTCAGATCCCCAGCCACTGCCTTCTGGCTAAATGTGGAAGTCTTGCTCTAACTCCTCCTCTATGGTCCTTCCCTGATGTTGGGGTTCTCGAACCCAACCCGGCTATCCCCAGATGCCTGCCTCTTCTCTCTATCCCAGGCCCTGGTGCTCTCCAACACTCCTTCCTGTTTATCCTCTGGTCACACTCTCTTCTTTCTCTCTATACCACAGCCATCCACACTCCCCAAGGAGTGTCTCACACACAAGACTTTTTTTTTTTTTTTAATTACTTTTAGGGGAGAGCGCGAACGAGTGCAGTCCCCCTCCCACTACCACAAATTATGCAGTTGAGTTTCCCCACATTTGAGGAAACCGCAGGGGTCAGGACATCCGGAGTGCAATGGATAAGCCTCGCCTTGGGAAAACCACCTTCGTGATGCTGGTATCTCCCCTGCCAGATAAGTATCACACACAAGAATTTTAAGTTCCTGCCTGCCCCTCTATTCCCAGCCCAAAGTCCAGACCCACCTGTACAGTCTCTGTCATTGCCCTCAATCTCTGTTGATGCCCACCTCACCACCCCCACCCCGCACCAGCTCCCCTGCCACCTGCTGCCATCCATGCAAGCCTCTCAGCAGACTCACCCTGGAAGCAGCAGAGGATGACCTGAGGAGGCCAAGAGGCCATTTAGAGTCTCCCTGTATGTTGTTTTCCCATCGCCACAGCCCGTGTGAAAGGCCCCGGAGGTGCCAAGCCCACAGCTCAGGACCCCTGGCCGCATGCCAATGGAAGGCCTCTACCTCGAACCAGGAGGCCTAGACTTGGAAGAAAGAGAGCTATTGGAAGTCTGAATCCCAGAGGCCAGCTGGGAATCAAGGATAGTGGGCCAGGCTCGCCGCCACCACACCCAGCAGCCCAGAAGCAATCCTGCCAAAGCCACAGGACTTCCCCATGTTCCAGCCAAGATGGGTCACCCTGGGCTTAACCACCTCGAGAAATGACAGCCAAAGTTCACAGACGGCTTGTGATTACATGTCCTATCACAGCTACCCTCCTTCCCCAGAAGGAAAAAAAAAAAAAAAAAAGAGTTCACAAACATGTGCAGAAAAGGAAATTCTATTCCATTCCAGTGCCTCTCAGGTAGTCCTCCTGTTGCCTAAGCCTGACCCTTCATGCTTCCTTTCGAGTTAGTAGGATAAGCAAGGCCCAGAAAGGATGTAAAACTTGCCTCTGGGGACACTAGGTTGACCAACTGAGTTAGACAGGCTCCTTCCCCCCACCCCCTGCGAAGATAGCTGACTGAATGGCGTGGGTATACTACTTCCTCTCCCAGTCTACTCCTCGTCTATAAAATAGGAATAGCAATCCCTAAATGACCAAATCATCCAGAAAATCCAGTGACATGATGGACAGAATTCTAACACTGGAGACTCAGCAAAGGTCTAATGAACCAGCGAGCCTGGTAGATTCTGATTCTGCCTCCGTATTCATAGGCATATTTCTCAGGCTCATTCTCTTTGCAGCCTCTCCTCCTCTTCTTCTTCTTCTCCTTCTCCTTCTTCTTCTTCTCCTTCTTCTTCTTCCTCCTCCTCCTCCTTTCTTCTTTTTCACATTTTATTTACTTAAGAGAGAGGTATATAGAGAGAGAGAAAGCATAGGTGCACCAGGGCCTCTAGCCAAAGCAAAGGAACTCCAGACGCATGCACCACCTCGTGCATCTGGCTTTCTATGAGTACTGGGGAATCGAACCCAGGTCCTTGGGCTTTGCAGGCAAGCCTCTTAACCACTGAGCCATCCTTCCAGCTTCCAAGATCGCTCCTCCTGCCTCTGCCAGAGGCACAGTCCCTCTGCTGTCTCATACTCTCCTCTGAGTCACCCTCGCTTTGGGAGAAAATCCTGTCCCCTTAGCCCCACTTTCCCAGGATGGAGATAACTAGCCAGGGTCCACCTCTTAAGGCTCACTCAATACCGCCAGGCTGTAAACATGGCTTCACACCTCCAGGCCTTTGCACACTATGCATCCTGACCATGCATGGCCAAATGCCCCAGTTCCAGTCCTTGGACTCATTTTTTTATTTTTTTAAATTTTTTATTTTTTTTTTTTTATTTATTTATTTTTTTTATTTTATTTTTTTTTTTGGTTTTTCGAGGTAGGGCCTCACTCTAGCCTAGGCTGACCTGGAATTCACTATGTAGTCTCAGGGTGGCCTCAAACTCAAGGCGATCCTCCTACCTCTGCCTCCCAAGTGCTGGAATTAAAGATGTGTACCACCACACCCAGCTAAAAATAGTTTTAATATTTTATTTTATTGTTATTTATTTGAGAGAGACACAGAGAGAAAGAGGCAGAGAAAGAATGGAGAGAGAGAGAAAAAATGGATGAGCCAGGGACTCCAGCCACTGCAAAGAACTCCAGACACATGCACCCACCTCGTGTAACTGGCTTTACATGGGTGGCGGAGAATGAAACCTGGGTCCTTAGGTTTCGCAGACAAGCACCTTAACCACTAAGCCATCCCTCCAAGCCCTGGGTCCTTGGACTCGTCATCCTTTCAAATAAAGTTCAGCAATTCTGATGTCACTTCCTGCTTGTCATGCTCCGGCCCAGGTCTGGGGTAGTGACTCTCTAGCTTCCCACAGTGCTTGTCACCCTGCGTTACAATCACTCATTCTACTCTAAATCCTCTGGGGATTCACCTCTGGACCCCTGCCCTAGGGCACTCAGAAGGCACGCAGCCATCATTTATTTGTTCAGTGAACCTATGACGGTTATAACGATACTACCATTAACCATACTGTCATGGCCCTGTCCTTCAGCGCCATCCCTCTAAGCATTTGTCACACCCTCTTTCCCCTTTGACCCTGGGAGTTCCTAGCCCAGCAGAGACAGTTTCTGATTAATTTTCATCATACACCTCCAGACAGAGGGAGAGATGCAATGACTCCTGAGCCCAACAGTACTGAATATGCGTGGTGCCCTCTTCCGATTCATAAGATAGCATTTTAGGCTGATGGAACACAATAACAACAGGTCATTTGTCATTTTTTTTTCTTTCTTGTTCGAATATATCTAGAAGGGGTGAGGCAGAAATCACAGGGTTGCAGGGGAGTAAAGGGGGATGGGGGCGGGCAGGGCCACTACAGGTGGGGTTTATTTTAACCTGACTTTGTCTCCAGGCCTAGGCAACACCTGCTCCCATGCTGACTGAACTCAGTAAGGACAGAGACAGCCATGAAAAATGGAGTGTGGACAGCATCAATGTAGAGATGGGAACACTAAGATCAGAAAGACAAGGCCACTGGCCGATATGGGCCAAGGTTTGCCCAGTGTGTTATAGGTGTGTGGGGAGGTGGGGCAAGAATAAAACCCTGGCCTTAGAGACAGGGTCTCCAACAGGTGTGTGGCAGCCCACAGTGTCTTCATCTTGTGACAACTCATATTGGCAGGGTGTAATGACTCTTCTCCCCAAGCCACAGAGAGGCCCAGCAGGGCTGAGTCACCCTGGTCACCAGCAGCAGGGGTGGGGGTGGGGGACAAGGGAGAAGAAAATGGCTCCTGGTGGCTTGTTATGCCCTGTGGGGAGCAAAGTCGTCCCTCACAGGTCAGGCTGTAGGATAGGAGGAAATCTCACGCAGTCACTCTTTTGTCAAGGACAAAGACTTGGGTTATGGTGCTGGCCAATGAGCTGTGCTGAGGACTCGCCTTCAAGGTGAACGCAGACACCTCATGATCTTTTGCAGCCTCCCAAGGCTGGGCACCCCTCCGGGCTCTCCTCATACCTGGAGCCCTCCCAGCACCTGTCACAGACCCAGAGAATGGCGGGGTTCTCGCCTCTGCCCTGTCTCTGTCCCCTCTTGAACTAAAGCAAGTCGAGTGGCCTCTCTCACCTTAGGGTTCCTCTTTGGGAAAACCAGGAGGGGGAAATTAACCTCCCAGAAGAGCCACGAGCCAGGAAGATGGCTGGTGTGCAATTTCTAAACATGGGCAGTCTGAGCAACCCCTGTGCCTCAGTTTCTTCTCCCAGAAAATAGCAATGCTCTCTGGATGCCCTTTCTCCCGATGCTGAGGATCTTAGACAGCAGTAGGTAATTAATCACTTTGTCAGGGGTCCTAATATGTGGTTTCTGTCCAGTCTGTTTGCTCCTTTATGGGCATCTTTGATCCACCATGCTATGCCAAGTACACAGCAGGAGCCCAATAAATAAATATTGGAAAAAAGGAGGTGAAAGCGGAGAGAGGGAATGCAAAGATAAGAGACGGTAAGGAAAGATAACAATGAAAAAAAAAAAAACAGGTGCAGCAAGACAGGAGGAGCCAGGTGGTTAAAGATGCCAGAAGGCTGGCCAGAGCTTATGTGGGTAAGAAGGGGCAGCCCCTGGGGCTGCCCTGTCAGCCCCCACCCACCCAGTTTGCATTTTAGAGGCCTAGCCTTGGCCTTTTTGAGACTTTGAGCGCAGGCTCCATAAGACAGGAGCCCCTCTCCCCTCCCTCAACTTGACATAGCTCCCCGCCTGATGGCCTTTGGAGGTCGGAGGGGAAGTAGGAAGCAGTGTAGGATGGGACTTGCTTTCCCAGACTCCAGACAGAGCTCTCCACCCTGTGTGTGACTCCACACCTGTCACAGGGACACCGGAGGGAGTATGTCTGCAGCTGTAGGGTGCCAACCTCTGCGGGCATTTTTTTTTTCTTTTTTATGTGCATCTGTGGAGGTTAGCGTTGATGTGCTCTGGTTCCCTCCCCCCCCCCGTTGTTAACAAATACACCAGCACCCTGGCATGTTAGTGAGGGTGACAATGTGTGTATGCCAGCCAGTGTGTGTTAAGGAGTCCAAGTGCCAGGATATGTGTGACAATGTATGTCAGTAAGAGGGTGTGTTAGAGCTTCTGCATGTTGGAGTGCGACCTGTGTATGCTAACAAGACGGTCGGCCAAGAATGTGTTGACAGACAAGCGCGTGTGACGTCGTCGTGTCACCAAATGTGAGGAACGTGTGGCAGTGGCTGTCAGTGTGTGTGTGTGTGTGTGTGTGTGTGTGTGTGTGTTAGTATGCATGTGTCCGTGCGTTCATATGAGCATGTGTGTCGTGTGTCAGCCTGTCCCAGAGCGTCCCTGAGTCTGCTGGCCAATTCTGAGTGAGTGTGTGTGTGTTTCAGCTGGGGAGCCCCAACCAGATGAGGTGGCCGGTCCTTGCGCTCTCGGTCCCCTGGCTCATGTCAGCGACCACATAGGAGTCCACGGGGAGGAGGGGGGTGAAAACGGGGTGTCGGATGCCAGGTGACGTTGACTTGAACCCCTCTACCCATGCTCTCACCCACGTCTCCCTCCCTCCCTCCCCCTCGCCCCCGTCGCGCACATAGGGCCGCGCGGCCACCCGCCCGCACTCACCGGGTCCCTTTGTCGCCCATGGTTCGCGGCGACCGCAGGGAGGTCCGCGGCGTCAGCGCCCAGGCTGGAAAATCCCCGGCCGGCCGGCAGGAGGAGCGCGGGTCAGCCCGCTCCCGGCTCCCCGCTCCGCCTCCTCCGCTCTCCCGGGCCACCGCCGCCGCCGCCGCCGCCGCCGCCCCGTCCCCGCCCGCCGCGCTGCACAGCGCCCGGGGCCGCGGCCAGGGGCGTGGAGCGCGCGGCGGTGCGCGCGTGTGTGTCTGGCTCTGTGCGCGCGGCTGCGTGTGCGCGCTCCGCCCAGGTCCACCCGAGGGCGTGTGTGTGTGTGCACGCGTGTGTGTGTGCGCACGGCCGGGCGCGCGGGCCTGCCGGGAGTGTGTCTGCGCCGATGGAGGCTTGTGCACGTCCTTTTTGCAGTGGTGCGTGTGTGCGCCACGGCCTTGGGTGCGAGCGCGCTCTCCCGCGCACGCCGGGCCAGCCTTTGTGTATGTGTGTGCCCGGGAAGGTGTGGAGGATGGGTGGTGGTAGGGGAGGCGAGATGATGGCAGCAGGGAATGAAAGCCGAAAAGTCCGCAGACGACAACCAGGTCCCAAACCACCCGGAGAGCCCCCCTCCTCCCCAGCTTGGAGACGGCGGGAGATTCCAGAAGCTGGGCCCAGGGCCATCGCCCTTTGCTCCACCCCTCCCGGTCACCGCCCCCGCCCTTCTGGAGAGATAACACCCAACCACCCGACGGGGGGGACAGGAAGAGGAGGTGGAGGGGCAGCCGACTGCGACGCTGGAGGACTGATGAAGGAGGGAAGGGTGTGGGAGGCCAGCATCGGCTGGCAGAAAGAGGAAGCGACGAGGAGAGGGGAGAGAGATAAGGAAGGGGATCCAGAGCTGGCCTGTCGCAGGCCTGTAGCATCTAACACCGTGGAACGCATCCAGGCCCAGTTCTGAGACCTGCTGTAGTGGTCCTGGACCTTGTCAGTCTCACATCCATTTTCCACGTCTGAGAGGGGTATGGAGGCCAGCCGCAGACCTGTTCAAGATTAAAGGAACTCGCTTTGGTGTGGACCCTTTCCAGGGTGCCCGTGCATAGTGGTCTACACCCTCCTTTGCAGGCTGTCTTGGCGTCCTTGGAAATCGTGGATCCGCTTAAACTCCCTGGCCCCTGCGGGGGCAGGGTGTGAGGCTGGAGCACAAAGGAGGGGTGCTAGGCCTTCCATCTGTTTTCTTCTAGTTCCTAGTAGGAATCTTGAGGGACTCTGCTCTGTCCCAGGTTCCTTCTTGCTTTGTAGAGTTGGAAAGGTGTGAGGTCTTTCTCACCCCCCCTCCACCACCCCCCCACTGCTGGGGTTTGACTAATTGGCCCTGATGGGTCCCTAATATTGGAGTATTAATGGGAGGAAAGGAAGCTATCATTTACTCTGATGCAATTGTGGGTCTGGAAACATCTCCTGTAATTACGTTCAGAAGCAGTTACCTATTCTGTTTACATAGAGTGTGCTGTTTATAGAGCTGGTAATGATATCCCAGTGAAAGGGCTATAATGATGTCCAGATTGGGGAAGGAGGAGTGGAGGCTGATGGGCAAGCAGGGTGGTCCATGTCTGAGCAATGGTAGGAGAAAAATAGATTAAGCTCCAGAACCCCGCCCCGCCCCCTTGGCCTCTGGGCTCCACTCTCACCTCCACCACCACCCCCCCACCTCGGCAGGCAGGAGGAAGCCACCTGCTGCTGCTTCTACGGGGCTGCACGATCTTGAGAGGAGAATGGAGGCCTCCATTGTTGGCAGGAGACCCATTTTGTGAGCCAGGAAAGCTCCTAGCCAGGAGAGAAAAGCCAGGTCTTGCTGCTTTTTACATCATTTCCCACCTGTGAAACAGGGCTTCCTCCAAACCAGATGCTCGGCAGTAGAGAGACCAGCGCTCATCCTCAAAGCACAGGAATCTTAACAGATTCTCCATGCTACTCAGTAAGTATCTGTTTATTTGACTTCAACAAATAATGTTTCAAGTGATCCCCAGGACTGCAAAGCCCAGAGAGATGCTGGATGATTTCAGGTAGCTTCGACCCCCCACATATCTCTTCCCAGAAGCTTGGCTCTAACATTTAGAGCCTGAACAGATTGGTGAACCAGGGAGTCACCATGAGAGAGAACATCCGCTCTAGCCTGGAAGCTCCACTAGGGGGCGGATGGTGTGCCTGTGGCTACTTGATGCTCGCTGTTCTTGTAGGAGATAAACGCCCGTTTCCCTTTTTAAAAATAAATGAACAAACTGATACTCGGAGAAAATTAAGAAGCTTGCCCAAATCCTCAGCCTGCTCTTGACCTTGGCCTCTGACCTCCTTCCTCTAGCTCAACCCAAAGGGAAACTAACATAGCATTAGAGCCAGAATTTGACCCTTGGCTTTACTGCTCATTCAATACCTGTTTACTGTGCCGCTCTTGATTCTGGGAATTTATGAATCAGTGGGAAACAGGAAAAACAGACATGTGTGGTCCAGAGAGAGAACTAGGATGGGGGAAGAGAAGTTGAGAGGGGCCTTCCTGTTTACCTGTTAGGCATACTTATATACTCTTTCAATAATCACAATTAATAAAAATGCAAAAGGGGGCTGGAGAGATGGCTTAGCAGTTAAGGCGATTGCCTGCAAAGCCAAAGGACCCAGGTTTGATTCCCCAGGACCCACATAAGCCAGATGCACAAGGTGGTGGCCCATGCATCTGAAGTTCATTTGCAGTGGCTGGAGGCCCTGGCGCACCCATTCTCTATCTCTTTCTCTTTCTCTCTCTCCCTCCCTCCCTCCCCCCCTTTCTCTGTCTCAAATAAATAAATAAATAAATAAATAAATAAATAAATAAATAAATAAATTTTAAAAGTAATAATGTTTTTTTAAAAAAGAGTTATCTTTAAAAAAATGCAAAAGGTCCCACTGGGCATGGTGACACACACCTTTAATCCCAGCACTCAGAAGACAGAGATAGGAAGATCACTGTGAGTTCAAGGCCAGCCTAAAACTACAGAGGAAGTTCCAGGTTAGCTTGGGCTAGAATGAGACTCTACCTGTTGGTGTTGGGAGGAACCTGGACATGGTGGCGAATGCCTTTAATCCCAGTACTCAGAAGGCAGAGGTAGGAGCATCACCATGAGTTCAAGGCCACCCTGAGACTACATAGTGAATTCTAGGTCAGCCTGGGCTAGAGCGAGACCCTATCTCAAAAACCAAAAACATTTTTTAAAAAATGCAAAAGTAGAGCTGGGTGTGGTGGCGCACGCCTTTAATTCCAGCACTCGGGAGGCAGAGGTAGGAGGATCGCCGAGAGTTCGAGGCCACCCTGAGACTACATAGTTAATTCCAGGTCAGCCTGGACTAGAGTGAGACCCTACCTCGAAAAACCAAAAAAAAAAAAAAAATGCAAAAGTAGTAGCGATGAGGAGAACTCTGTCAAGCACCATCATTGCAGATGGTCATATGTGTTGGGAAGAAAAGAAGACAGTGATGAAAAGGAATGATAGGGACATGTACTTAGATAAGTCTCTCCAAGAAGGATGTCCCAGGGAGAGCAGCTGGGGCTGGAGGGTCGGCAAGGAACCATGATGGCTGCCTGGGTTTGATGCACACATACACAGAGTGGGTGCAAGTGAGGCAGGCTGGGGCCAGATCACGTAGGTCTTGTAGTCAGGATTTAGAGAGAAGGGTTAGGCAGGTGAGTAACGACAGTCTCTGCTTCACATTGTCCAAGGTCACACAGGCCACTGTTGGATGGGTCAACTGGCAGGAGACCAGAGCAAAGAGGCTGGCTGTTGCCTTAGGACAGTAGCCCAAGTAGGAGCTGTGGCTCCAGAAATAACAATAGCCAAAGGGCTCCCAGCTATATTTGTACCTGTACAAGGCATGACTGTGGATAGTGGAGGGTCCAGGATGACTCAGAGGTTTAGGGAAGAGTCTCTTCAACACTCCTTGCAGACCACTCCCTCATGCATTTCTACAAGAGAAGGCATAGGGCTGGAGAGATGGCTTAGTGGTTAAGGCATTTGCCTGCGAAGCCTAAGGACCCAGGTTCACTTTCCCAGAACCCATGTAAGCTGGATGCACAAAGTGACGCATGCATCTGGAGTTCCTTTGCAATGGCTAGAGGCCCTGGCGTGCCCATTCTCCCTCCTTCCCTCTCTCTCTCAAATAAATAAATAAAAATTTAAAAAGGAAGAGAGAGAGCCGGGTGTGGTGGCACACGCCTTTAATCCCAGCACTCGGGAGGCAGAGGTAGGAGGATCACCGTGAGTTCAAGGCCACCCTGAGACTACATAGTGAATTCCAGGTCAGCCTGGGTCAGAGGGAGACACTACCTCGAAAAACCAAAAAAAAAAAAAAAAAAAAAAAAAGAGAGAGAGAGAGAAAGCATGGCCAAAGGGCCAAAGGACTTCAGTCCTTCCTCTCCCAACCTACTTGAAGCATATCCTTCATCCCAACAGCAGAGTGTTTTTCCTAAAAAGGCAAATGGGGGCTAGAAAGATGGCTTAGACATTAAGGCGCTTGCCTGCAAAGCTTAAGGACCCAGGTTCAATTTCCCAAGACCCACATAAGCCCAGATGCACAAGGTGGCACATGTGTCTAGAGTTCAGCTGCAATGGCTAGAGGACCTGGTGTGCCTATTCTCTCTCTCTCTCACTCTCTATTTCCCCCTCTCTCAATAAATAAATAAAAATAAAATATTTTTTAAAAGGCAAATGGATTTCACTGCTGAGACTCATAGGAGATAGTCACCTCCAACTATGCCCTGCCCAGATCTGTTGTACGTCTGCAAATTACTGCTCACAATAATAATTTCTTACATTAAAAAATGAGGCCAGAGGGAGGCAGAGGTAGGAGGATTGCCGTGAGTTCAAGGCCACCCTGAGACTACATAGTGAATTCCAGGTCAGCCTGAGATAGAGTGAGATCCTACCTCAAAAAATCAAAAAAAGAGCCGGGTGTGGTGGCGCACACCTTTAATCCCAGCACTCGGGAGGCAGAGGTAGGAGGATCACCATGAGTTCGAGGCCACCCTGAGACTACATAGTGAATTCCAGGTCAGCCTGAGCCTGAGCCTGAGACCCTACCTCAGAAAACCAAAAAAAAAAAAAAAAAAAAAATAGAGGCCAGGGCTGGAGTGATGGTTTAGTACTTAAGGCACTTGCCTGCAAAGCCTAAGGACCCTGGTTCAATTCCCCTGTACCCACATAAACCAGATGCACAAGGTGGTGCATGCATCTGGAGTTCACTTGTAATGGTTGGAGGCCCTGGTATGCCCATTCTCTATCTGCCTCTTCCTCGCTCTCCATCAAATAAATAAATAAAATATTTAAAATTTTTTTAATGAGGCCAATAGGCATGGTGATGCACACCTTTAATCCCAGAACTTGAGAGGCAGATGTAGGAGGATCACTGTGAGCTGGAGGCCAGCCTGAGACTACATCATGAATTCCATGGCAGCCTGGGCTAGAGTGAGACCTTACCTCAAAAAAAAAAAAAAAAAAAAAAGTGAGGCCAAGAGCCGAGCTGGGACTGTAGCTCAACTGGCTTAATTGGTCGACTGCTTTCTTAATGGGCATAAGGCCCTGGGTTTGATCCCCAGTATAGCATAAAACCAGGCGTGGTGGCACACCAGTATCATCTCAGCACTGGAGAGGTAGAGGCAGAAAGATTGCTGCAAGTGTGCGGCCAGACTGGACTACATAACAAGTACCAGGCCAGTCAGGGCTATCGTAAAACCCTGCTGAGAGAGAGAGAAATATGACTCACTTTCTAGGTGAGAAAGCAGAGCTCTAAGAGGGGACATGCTGTAGTCAAGGACGTGGTAAATGAAAGGCTCAGCTGGAGCTCACCCTCACCTCTGCCTCTGCTTCGCTGGTCAGTGGTTGAATGCGAGGCTGGAGCGGGGAGAACGTGGGCGGGTGAGTGGGTGGTGAGTTTTCAGCTCTGCCATGAGTAAAGGATTCGCAGCCGACTGATGCAGTCCGTGGAGATGCTGGAAGGCCAGCCAGAAGTCTGAGAGTCATCCTTGACTCATCCCTTGCCCACCTCAGTCCACATTAATCTAATCCTAAGCATCTGCCAACAGAGCTACAGAAATGGAAAGCAACCAGACCACACAGGGCCAGGCCCCCGGCAGGCAGGTGGGAGGGAGGAGGGCTGCAAGGAATTTGGTCTTTATCCAGAGGTCAGTAAAGAGGCTTTAAGCAGAAAGGTGACATACTCAGATGTGGTTTTATTTTTCAAGGTAGGATCTCACTCTAGGCCAGGCTGACCTGGAATTCACTGTGTAGTCTCAGGGTGTCCTCGAACTCATGGAGATTCTCCTACCTCTGCCTCCGGAGTGCTGGGATTAAAGGCATGCACTACTACCCTGGCTAATTTTTTTTTATTATTATTTTAGAGAGAGAGAGAGAATTGGTGGATAGAGAATGGGCATACCAGGGCCTCCAACCATTACAAGTGAACTCCAGACACATGCACCACCTTGTGCATCTGGTTTATGTGGGTACAGGGAATTGAACCAGGGTCCTTAGGCTTTGCAGGCAAGTGCCTTAAGTACTAAACCAGCACTCAGGAGGAAGAAGTAGGAGGATCACATGAGTATGAGGCCAGCCTGGAATTACAGAGCAAGTTCCAGGTCAACCTAGTCTAGAGTGAGACCCTACCTCAGAAAAAAAGGAGGAGAATTATGGAAATGGCTCAGCAGTTAAAGTGCTTGTTTGCAAAGTCTGACAGCCTGGGTTCGATTCTCCAGTACCCACCTAAAGCCAGATGCACAAATTGGAGCATGCGTCTGGAGTTTGTTTGCAACAAGAAGCCCTGGTGTGCCCATGTACTCTCTCTCTCTCTTACTTCCTCCTTGCAAATAAATAAATAAAATATTTTTGAGAAATATAAATAGCTGTGTGTGGTAGCACATACCTTTAATCCCAGCACTTGGAAGGCAGAGGTAGGAGGATTGCCATGAGTTTGAGGCCACCCTGAGACTCCAGAGTTAATTCCAGGTCATCCAGAGCTGGAGTGAGACCCTACCTCGAAAAACCAAAAAAATAAAATAAAAATACAAGCAAAAACAATTATTATTATTTATTTATTTATTTTTGGTTTTTCGAGGTAGAGTCTCACTCTAGCTCAGGTTGACCTGGAATTCACTGTAGTCCCAGGGTGGCCTTGAACTCACAGTGATCCTCCTACCGCTGCCTCCAGAGTGCTGGGATTAAAGGCATGGGCAACCACTCCCAGCTTGCAAAAACAATTATTTAATAAGCCAGTCAATGAATCTGCTTATCTGAATGTGTTTCTGCAGAAATTTAGAAAAATCTGGCAATAATGATGTCGTTTTATGAGCCTTAAGGACAACGGAGGTCATTAAGGTCCCTGAAAATGGCCACTATCATAACGTTAAAGCATTTTCCTAAGACCTTTAAAATTTTACTGTAACTTATTCTAAGTTTCATGACACTTGGAAAAGTTAATAAAATGCATGAAAAATTAAACAAATTTTAAAAACCTATTTAATCACTTTATTTCCAATTCTGTAAACTTTGAATACTATCTCTTGGTTTCCACTATGTAATGAAGAAGTTAGCTCCAGCATATTGTTTGATCTTTCTCTATTTCACCTTCTAACTCTGACAATCATATTATCGCTTTCACATTGTCGAGCTTATTTACATAAGTTATTAGTAAGTTTTCCAAGATATAGCTTGAGAAAAATTGTGATCATTTAAATCCAATAAAGACAGCTGTGTTGGAGCATACCTTTAATCTCAACTGCTTGGGAGGCTGAGGCAGAAGGATCTTGAGTTTTAGGCCAGCCTGGGCTACATAGCAAGGCCTCCTCTGACTACATACATACATACAAATAAGTTAATCCAAAAGGCAGAATTATCAGTGTTATGATTAGAAATATTCTACTTTGATATTATATTGGATCCAAAACACAATAGAGAATTCCTGTCTCAAGGAAATAAGCCATAAGAGTGATAGAGGAGGATGCCCGACATCTTCCTCTGGCCTCTACGCATGTGCATGGGGTGCACAGACCACACACACACACACACACACACACACACACACACACACAAAAAAGAAAGAAAAGTATAAATGCCCAAATAAAAAGTATGCTTTAGAGGCTGGCGAGATGGCTTAGCAGTTAAGGCACTTGCCTTTGAAGCCTTAGGACCCCAGTTTGATTCTCCAGGACCCACGTAAGCCAGGTGCACAAAGGGCACATGCATCTGGAATTCATTTACAGTAGCTAGAGGCTCTGGCGTGCCCATTCTCTGTTTGCCTCTCTTCTATCTCTCTCTTTCTCTCTGCTGGCAAATAAATAAATAGAAATTTTTAAAAATTAAAATAATTTTTTTTAAAAAGGATACTTTAAAAAAATTAGGGCTGGAGAGATGGCTTAGTGGTTAAGGCGCCTGCCTCCTAAGCCTAAGAATGCTGGTTCCAATCTCCATGTCCCACGTTTAGCCAGATGCAGTGACGCAAGGGCACAATGCTGCACTTGACCACAAGAGGCGCACACATCTGGATTTCGTTCGCAGCAGCTGAGAGGCTGATGGTGTGCCCATCTCTATCTGTCTTCCTCTCCCTCTCTCTCTCTCTCTGTCTCTTTCCAAAAAAAAAAAAAAAAAAAAAAAAAAAGTTTAGAAGCTAGTGCCAGAAAGTAAGTACTGGAAAAGGAAAAAAAAAAAAAAAAAAAGGATGAGGTACAGGATTCAGGAGCTAACTGAACACACCCTACAGCCAAAGGTGGAACACTTTGAGCAATAAAATAATGTCTTGGGCTATAACCCAAAGTCTAAACTAAACAAGCCTGAGCCCATGCACATCTACATGAGTAAATAATTATTTAGGGGGGCTGGAGAGATGGCTTAGTAGTTAAGGCGCTTACCTGTGAAGCCTAAGGACCCAGGTTTGATCCCCCAGGACCCACATAAGCCAGATGCACAAGGGGCACATGCATCCAGAGTTTGTTTGCAGTGGCTAGAGGCCCCGGCACACCTATTCTACTTGCCTTTCTTCCCCCCCCCCAAGAAATAAAATATTTTTAAAAATTATTTAGGGGACTGGAGAGATGGCTTAGTGGTTAAAGCATTTGGCTGCAAAGCCAAAGGACCCAGGTTCAATTCCCCAGGACCCATGTAAGCCAGATGCACAAGGAACACATGTGTCTGGAGTTTTTTTTGCAGTGGCTAGAGGCCCTGGGGTGCCCATTCTCTCTCTGTCTGTCACTCTTCTCTCTGTCTCTCTCTGCTTGCAAATAAATAAATAAAATTTATTTTTAAAACTATTTAGGGGAAGCCTGATATAGTGGTGCACGCCATTAACCCCAGCACTCAGGAGGCAGAGGTAGGAGGTAGAAGAATCACCATGAGTTCGAGGCCACCCTGAGCATACAGAGTGAATTCCAGGTCAGCCTGGGCTAAAGTGAGACCCTACCTCAAAAAACCAAAAAAAAAAAAATTATTTAGGGGAAGCCAGGCAAGGTGGTGCACGCCTTTAATCCCAGCACTCAGGAGGCAGAGGTAGGAGGATTGCTGTGAGTTCAAGGCCAGCCTGAGAGTACATAGTGAAGTCCAGGTCAGCCTGGACTAGAGAAAGACCTTATCTCAAAAACCAAAAAAAAAAAAATACTTAGGGGAGAAGGGAGGTATACAAGCCCTCCCCCTGTCTCATGGACACTCACAGGCCTCCCCCTTTGGGTACGTGCAGGACTCAATGACTTACTTTTTTTTTTTTTTTTTTTTTTTTTTTTTTTTTGTGGTTTTTCGAGGTAGGGTCTCACTCTAGCTCAGGCTGACCTGGAAATCACTATATAGTCTCAGGATGGCCTCGAACTCATGGCAATCCTCCCACCTCTGCCTCCCGAGTGCTGGGATTAAAGGTGTGTGCCACCACACCCGTCTACAGTGACTTACTTCCAAAGAGCAGAGGATGGGTGGTGGGAATACTGACTGAAGTGGAGAGTGCCTGGCTGAGCAAGGTGGTGCACACTTGTGACCCCAGCGCTTGGGAGACAGAGGCTCAGCAGTTAAGGCCCTTACCTGCGAAGCCAAAGAACCCAGGTTCAATTCCGCAGGACCCACATAAAGCCAGATGCACATGGTGGCTCACAATTCACTATGTAGTCTCAGGCTGGCCTCAAACTCACAGTGATCCTTCCTACCTCTGCCTCCTACAGTACTGAGATTAAAGGTGTGTGTCACCACACTTAACTTAATTTTTTTATTAAATTTTTTAAAATTTATTTTTATTAGTTATGGACATACTTAGTATGTAAACACCACATGTTGGTACCATCCTTTCCCTCATCCCTGTCCCTTTTCTGAAGAGGCCCTCCTCATTGGGGATTCAGGTCAACCCCATAGGGATTGTGGATCATGCGTTCTGGGGGGTAGCCATTAGTTACAGGGAAGAGGCAATGTCTCTGTGCATAATGTCCCAACTTGTGGCTCTAACAATCTTTCTGCCCCCTCTTCTGCAAAATTCCCTGAGCCATGTTGGGTGTGTTTTAAGTCTACTTCAGTGATGGGCTCTTAGGAGCCTCTGGATCTCCGCTTTGGTAGGTGTTGAGTGTCCTCAGTGTCTATCTCCTTCACCCTTGTGTTGATATCAGATTCACGAAGAAAGCAGCACTCTTGCTTATTTCCCCAGTTCCTCTGTGGTTTCATCTGGGGCTGAGATAAATTTTAAAAAAATTTTTAAAGATGTTTGCTTGCAAAGCCTGCTGGCCTCGGTTCAATTTCTCAGCACCCATGTAAAGCCAAGCACAAAAAGTGGCAGAAGAATCTGGTATTCATATTCAGTGATAAGAAGCTCTGGCCTACACCCCCCCCCCTTTAATCCCAGCACTCTGGAGGCAGTGGTAGGACGTTTGCTGTGAGTTCAAGGCCAACCTGGACCTACAGAATGAGTTCCAGGTCAGCCTGTGCTAGAGTGAGACTCTACCTCAAAAAAAGGGGGTGGCTGGAGAGATGGCTTAGCAGTTAAGGCACTTGTCTGCAAAGCCAAAGGACCTAGGTTCAATTCTCCAGGACCTACATGAAGCCAGATGCACAAGGTGGCACATACATCTGGAGTTTGCAGCACCTGGAGGCCCTAGTGCACCCATTCTTTCTCTCTCTCTCTTTCTCTACCTCTCTCTCACTCAAATAAATTTTTAAAAATTACCAGGGATGGGCTGGAGAGATGGCTTAGCAGTTAAGGCGCCTGCCTACTAAGCCTAAGAACGCTGGTTCCAATCTCCAGCGGTTCCAATCTCCAGGTCCCATGTTTAGCCAAATGCAAAGTGACGCAAGGGCGCAATGCTGCACTTGCCCACAAGGGGCACAAACATCTGGATTTCGTTCACAGAAGCTGAGAGACTGCTGGTGCGCCCATCTCTACCTGTCTCCCTCTCCCTCTCTCTCTGTCTGTCTCTCTCTCTCTCTGTGTCCCTCTCCAAAAATAAATAAAAAATAAAAATTTTAAAAAATTACCAGGGAGGTCACAGATACCTCCCAAAACATTATCGGCCACTGCTGAGGCCCTTGGCTTCCCACCAGGAATAGATGGTAAGACCCTATTGCTGAAGACTCCACATACTTGGGCTGCAAGGTCACTGAGAAATCCTGCTGGAGCTGAGCTGAAAACCTCCTCCATGTGGACCAGCAGACAGAAAGTTGGAAAAAGCTACGCTGGCATGCAGGTCAATGGGAGAGAAAAAACACCAGTGAAGATACTGAACAGTGAACACTGCAAGCTTTAAATTTGGCCAGCCAGGCCAAATGAGCCAATGGGTGCTATAGTGGCATGTCTGTTATGGGGGAAGCCAACTGCTCTCTACTTAGACTGGAGGCTGGCTCCATGGGGGGAAATACATCCTGATACTGAAAACCTATGACAGGGGTAGTCACGAGCCCTAGGGGTGTAATGTCTACTGGTGTCCGGCTAAATGTATATACTATGCTCGCCAAACTGCCCTGTAAGCACAGCTCATAATGTTCACATGCACAGAAACACACACGCAAATAAATAAATAGTTTAAAATAAAGAAATTGAATTATAATGGGTCAACAATGAAAAAATAATAGAAGAAATGTTCTCAAAGCAACAACAATGTCTTTACATAGTTGCCCACTGAACGCTGAGCAGGAGCTGAGGAGATGGCTCAGTGGGTATGAGCACTTCCACACCAGCACCAGCACCTGAGTTCAATCCCCAGCTCTCATGTAAAGCCAGGCATAGCTGTGCATGTCTGTAACCCCATTGCTGAGGGGACCAGAGACAGGAGGATCACTGGGACTCACTGGTCAGCCAGTCTAACCCCAAAATGGCAAACTCCAGGGTGAGTGAGAGTCTGTCTCAGGGAAGGAATGCTGAAGACTCCTCTGGATTCTGCATGTGTACACGTGAATGAGGCTCACGCATCTGCACACTCACACACCCCCCCCACTTACTACACACACCAAAAAAAAAAAAAAAAATCCGGTGCAGTGGCACATGCCTTTAATCCCAGCACTCTGGAGGCAGAGGTAGAGGGATCACCGTGAGTTTGAGGCCACCCTGAGACTACATAGTGAATTCCAGGTCAGCCTGGACTAGTGTGAGACCTTACCTCAAAACCCCACCCCACCCCCAAAAAGGCATGTTGAGCAGAACTAATAAAATCAAAATTATCCTCAGGGAATCATGAGAGTTCAGAAAGTATCTCAGCTTCTGGAAATTAAAACAAACAAACGAGAGTATTAGGGAACAAAGTCAAATTAATATCAGGTTTCTTTTCTCTGAAGCTAAAGGCTATGAAACAACTTACAGAGCTGGGGGTGCAGCCCCACTGGTAGAGTGCTTGCCTACAAGCATGCCCACCACTGCATAAACCAGGTGTGGTGCATGCCTGTAATCCCAACACTTGGGAAGTGGAGGCCCAATAAAAAAGGTGAAGATTGAACAAGGAAGAAACCCAACACCAACCTCTGGCCTCTACATGCACATACACACATATGTGCACGTGTTACATGAACCCTCACACACATGAGCATCCATGTATATGCAAATGTGCACACATACACAGATCAACACAGGGAAAATAAAATAATAAAAAGAAACGACAAGGGCTGGAGAGATGGCTTAGTGGTTAAGGCGTATGCCTGCAAAGCTTAAGGATCCTGGTTTGATTCCCCAGAGCCCATGTAAGCCAGATGCACATGGTGGTGAATGCATCTGGAGTTCGTTTGCAGTGGCTGGAGGCCCTGCCACACCCATTTTTTTCTCTCCCTCTCCTCTCTCTCTCTCTGTCTCTAATAAATAAATAAAAATAAATCTTTTTTTTTTTTTTTTTTTTTTTTGGTTTTTCGAGGTAGGGTCTCACTCTGGCCCAGGCTGACCTGGAATTAACTATGTAGTCTCAGGGTGGCCTTGAACTAAGGGGCGATCCTCCTACCTCTGCCTCCCGAGTGCTGGGATTAAAGGCGTGCGCCACCACACCCGGCTTTAAAATAAATCTTTTTTAAAATTCTTTAAAAAAAAAAGAAAGAAGGAAGGAAGGAAAGAAAGAAAGAAAGGAAGGAAGGAAGGAAGGAAGGAAGGAAGGAAGGAAGATAGATAGATAGATAGATAGATAGATAGATAGATAGATAGATAGATAGATAGGAAGAAAAGACACAGGCTAGAGAGATGGCTTGGCGGTTAAGGTGCTTGCTTACAAAGCCTAAGGACCCAGGTTCAATTCCCCATGTAAGCCTGATGCACAAGGTGGCACATGCATCTGGAATTTGTTTGCAGTTGCTAGAAGCCCTGACACACCCATTCTCATTCTCTCTCTCTCTCTCTCTCTCTCTCTCTCTCTCTCAAATAATTAATTTAAAAAATAGGGCTAGAGAGATGGCTTAGCAGTTATTTGCCTGCAAAGCCAAAGGATCCCAGTTTGACTCTCCAAGACCCACATAAGCCAGATGCACAAGGGGGTGCATATATCCGGATTTCATTTACAGTGGCTAGGGGCCCTGGCACAACCATTCTCTCTCTCTCTCTCTCTCTCTCTCTCTCTCTCTGCCTCTTTCCCTCTCTGTCAAATAAATAAATAAAATATAAGAAAATAAAAATAGGGCTCGGGAGGCAGAGGTAGGAGGATTGGAGTTCGAGGCCACCCTGAGACTACATAGTTATTCCAGGTCAGCCTTGCCTAGGGGCAAAGCCAGTTAAGGACCCAGGACCCAAGTTCGCTTCCTCAGGTCCCACAGAAGCCAGTTGCACAGGTGGTACATGCATCTGGAGTTTGTTTTTAGTGGCTGGAAGTCCTGGCACACCCATTCTCTCTGTCTTTCTCTGTCTCTCGTGAGTTCAAGACCACCCTGAGACTACATAGTGAATTCCAGGTCAGCCTGATCTGCAGTGAAACCTTACCTGGAAAAACCAAACAACAACAACAAAACAGGTACTTGAGCAGACACTCTGGGGAGACTAAGGCGAAGATACTGTACTGCTTTAATTGTCAAAGGACAGTTTCAGAAGCAGTGTCTGGGAATGTATTGGAAAGGCCTGTGCTCAAGCCCCATCTTGACCTACTTCTGGAAGTATGCCCAGGAATCTGTGCTTAACAAGTCCTCCAGGTGGCAGGTCTGCGGTCCACTGCAGTTGTGGATGGTGCTGGTGGTCCACTCAAACCCCCTTCACCAGCCTGGCCCTGCCTCAAGGTGGGACAAACTCCAGAATTTAGGGGACCATGGAAGCTGTTTTCCAGCCAGGCAACTTCCTTTTTAGCTTTTTTCTCCTGCTCGGTCTTCTCTTCTCGTGAGATCTCTTCTTCAGTTGGTTTTTCACCAGAGTCCCTGTCTGCTATGGGTTAGGTGTGGTTTTGCAGTGTCTCCTAAAGGTTGACATGGAGGAAGCTTGGTTCTTAGTGTGACCATGTTGGAAGGGATCGCATCCCCTCCTAACAGGGTGTTCAGGTCATTGCTCTCAGAAGAGATAAAGGATTCTTGTAGGACTCTAAGCTAGTTTCCAAAAGAATGATTTCCTTTATCTGAGACTATTCTCTAAGTCATCTTTGGCTTCTCTTCTTGCCCTGCCCTGAGGTCCCTACATCATGAGCTTATGCCAGTACCATACTCTCGAACCATCAGAACTGTGAACTAAATAAACTGCTTTATAAGCTATTTGGCCTCAGGCATTTTGTTATAGCAACAGAAAGAAAAACTAATACTTCGTCACCGGCTCTATGTCTGTGGATCCTGACCTAAGATACATATAGTTTACAAAAAAACAATAGAACTGATGCAGACACACAAGGTTGAAAGAAACTTGACAGTGAGAACTGTTTTCCCGGGAGTGTTTGATTTAAATTAGAACCAGAAAACAAAAGGCTCTCATAATAATGTCTTTAAGGGCTGGAGGGATGGCTTAGCGGTTAAAGTGTTTGCTTACAAAGCCAAAGGACCCAGGTTCAATTCCCCAGGACCCACATTAGCCAGATGCACAAGGGGGCTCATGCATCTGGAGTTCGTTTGCAGTGGCTGGATGCCCTGGTGCTCCTATTTCTCTCTCTCCCTCTTTCTCTGTCAAATAAATAAATAAATAAATAATGTCTTTAAGAGGCCGGGCCTGGTGGCATATGCCTTTAATCCCAAGCACTCGTGAGGCAGAAGTAGGAGGATCACCATGAGTTTGAGGCCACTCTGAGACTACATAGTGAATTTCAGGTCAGCCTGGGCTGGAGCAAGACCCTACCTTCAAAAACAAACAAACAAAAAAAAAAAAGTCTTTTTAAAAAGTGAGCTTCAGTCAGTAGATGTATAATTAACCAGGCAGAAGCTCTTAGTCATAGGGCAAAGAAGGCACCTGTTTCTTTCCCAAAGGCATGGGAGGGGTGCCAAGAAACTCCAGGAAAACACCACTTGGAGCCGGCTGTGGTGACGCACATCTGTAATTTCAGCACGAAAAGGCAGAAAGGTCACTCTGAGCTATCCTGAGTTTGAGGCGCTACATAGCAAAACCCAGTCTAAAGACGCAAAACAGAAGCTGGGTGTGGTGGCTCCTACCTACAATCCCAGCACTCAGGAGGCTGCACTAACAGGATCTATGAGTTCCAGGTCAGCCTGTGCTAGAGTGAGGGTATGCCTCAAAACAAAAGTCAGGCTGGTGTCACAAGACTCTGTCTCAAAGAAGTAAAGTTGAAGCCGGGGTGTGGTGGCGCACGCCTTTAATCCCAGCATTCGGGAAGCAAAAGTAGGAGGATCGCCATGAGTTCGAGGCCACCCTGAGATTACATGGTGAATTCCGGGTCAGCCTGGGCTGGAGTGAGACCCTACCTTGAAAAAAAACAAAAAAATAAAAATAAAAATAAAAAAAGTAACCAGGAAGATTTGCAACATCAACCTCTGCCCACCCACACATACAAAAATGCATACATAGCCGAGTTTGGTGGCACACGCCTTTAATCCCAGCACTTGGGAGGCAGAGATGGGAGGATCATTGTGAGTTCAAGGGCAGCCTGGGACTACAGAGTAAATTCCAAGTCAGACTGGGCTAAAGTAAGACGACTCTACCTCAGGAAAAAAAAAAAAATTAGGGCTGGAGGAATGGCTTAGCGGTTAAGGCATTTGCCTGTAAAGCCAAAGGACCCAGGTTCAATTCCCCAGGACCCACGTTAGTCAGATGCACAAGGGGGCACATGCATCTGGAGTTCATTTGCAGTGGTTGGAGGCCCTGGCACATCCATTCTCTCTCTCTCTCTCTTTCTCTCTCTCTCTCTCTCTCCCTCATTCTCTGTCAAATAAATAAACAAAAATAAAATATTTAGCTGGGTGTGGTAATGGACGCCTTTAATCCCAGCACTTGGGAGGCAGAAGTAGGAGGATCACTGTGAATTGAAGGCCACCTTGAGACTACATTTTGAATTCCAGGTCAGCTTGGTCTAGAGCGAGACCCTACCTTGAAAAAAAAATAAATAAAATATTTAAATAAAATTAAAATGCATACACATAGGCACATATGCATGCAAAAAAGAACAGCATAAAACTATGTGATTCAAATATGAAAATATGGCAAAATTTTAAGTAATTGATGATATTTAAGGAGAGCAAAGTATTTGATCTGCATATCTGAAGCATTTCATTTTATTCTTTTTGGATCATATTTTACTTTATTATAAAAAGTGAAAACATGGAGAAAGTGGGGGGATGAAGGGAAATAACATGGGATATTGTCTACAATTAAAGAAGTTGTCAATAAAAAAATAATACAATTTTTTAAAAAGTGAAAACATGCGCAGAAGAAGAAAAAAACAGCAAAAAGGCTGGAGAGATGGCTTCGAGGTTAAGGTGCTTGCCTGCAAAGCCTTAGGATCCAGGTCCCATTCCCCAAGACCCATAGAAACCAGATGCACAAGGTGCCGCATGCATCTGGAATTTGTTTGCAGGGGCTGGAGGTCCTGGCATGCCCATTCTGTCTCTTTCTATCTGTCTCCCTGTCTTTCTTTTCAAATAAATAAAAATAAAATATTTTTTTAAAAACAGCAAAAATAAAGCCCCACATACTGATCTCTCACCTCCAGTGCTTATCCTCGAATGCTGTCTGTGCATATATGCATCTTCTTTTTTTACAGCTGAAACCCAGATCCAACAAGGTGTATGGGTTGCTCTGAGCTGTCATGTGTCTTAACCCCAGGTGGCAGGGATACACCATGTGGACCAGTTTAGGATCCCTGTCTTGGTGGCCACTGTCTCCTGCTTCCATTGCTCTCAAATCCTCGGTTCTTTTTTTTTTTTTTTTTTTTTTTTTTTTTGAGGTAGGGTCTCACTCTATCCCAGGCTGACCTGTAATTCACTATATAATCTCAGGGTGGCCTCAAACTCATGGCGATCCTCCTACCTCTGCCTCCCGAATGCTGGGATTAAAGGTGTGTACTACCACACCAGGCAAATCCCCCATTCTTTAGACTCAAAAACATCTCCACTTTATTTAGGCCTTTAAAGACCTTGCCTTGGTGGTCCAGTCAGGGTAGAAACTCAGGATCCAGGCTGGAGAGGTGGCTCAACGAGTAAGGTTTTTGCTTCTGTCGGCTTGGGTTCAATTCCCCAGTACCCCATATAAGGGCAGATGCACAAAGTGGTATATGCATCTGGAGTTCTTTTCCAGCGGCAGGAGGCCTTAGTGTATCCATATTCTTCTCTCTCTCTCAAATAAATGATATATATTGGTTTTTCAAGATAGGCTCTGACTCTAGCCCAAGCTGACCTGGAATTCACTATGTAGTCTCAGACTGACCTTGAATTTACTCCTACCTCTGCCTCCCGAGTGCTGGGATTAAAGGTGTGTGCCACCACATCTGGCAAAAAAAAATTTTTTTTAAGTGAAGGGTTTTTTTGTGTGTGTGTGTGTGTTTTATTTATTTGAGAGATAGAGAAGCAGAGGTCCTCCAGCCATTGCAAACAAACTCCGGATGGATGTCTCATATTGTGCATCTGGCTTACGTGGCACCTGGGGAATTGAACCTGAGTCTTTTTGGCTTTGCAGGCAAAGGCCTTAACCACTAAACCATCTCTCCAGGCCAGGCAAAAATATTTTTTAAGAGAGAGAGAGGCCATAGATTATTACTAGAAAAATTTCAGTGCCAGGGATGGGATACCTCCCAGTGTGTTGTTCGCCAGGGAGGTCCCTGATACTCCCAAAACATTGCATGCCATTGCCGAGGCCCTTGGCTTCCCACCAGGAATAGATGGTAAAACCCTATTGCTGAAGACTCCACATACTTGGGCTGCAAGGTCACTGAGAAATTCTACTAGAGCTGAGCTGAAAGCCTCCTCCATGTAGACCAGCTGACAGAAAGCTGGAAAAGCTACGTTGCATGCAATTCAACGGGAGAGAGAGAAATCACCAGTAAAGATACTCAACAGTGGACACTGCAAGCCTTAAATTTGGCCAGCCAGGCTAAATGAGCCAACGGGTGCAATAGTGGCATATCTGTTATGGGGAAAACCAACTGTTCTCTAATTGGACTGGAGGCCCACTCCATGGGAGGGAATACATCCATGATATTGAAAACCTACAACAGAGGTAGTTATGAGCCCTAGGGGTGTAATATCTGCTGGTGTCTGGCTAAATGTATACACTATGCTCACCAAACTGCCCTGTAAGCACTTCTCTCAAGGTTCATACCCATATATTAATGCTACTCTCACTTTGGTTAGAGAAGCTTCTCTTTTCAGATGGTGGCTGAGAATAAGTGACAGAGGAGTGCTCAGCCCTGAAATATCTCTAACACACCTTCCAAGGCTCAGGGTCCATTGTGGAAGAGGGGGCAGAAAGAATGTAAGAGCCAAAGGAAGGGTAGGGCTCCTTACAACGTGTTCCTCCAGACACAAAATGGCCTGGATATCCATGACCTCACAGTCCCTGACACTACCTACACAAGACCATCATAATAGGAGGAAAAGATCATGACATCAAAATGAAAAGAGAGACTGATTGAGAGGGGGGAAGTGATATGATGGAGAGTGAAGTTTTAAAGGGAAAAGTGAGGGGAGGGAGGGAATTACCATGGGATATTGTCTACAATTATGGAAGTTGTAAATAAAAAAAGAAAAAGAAAAGAGGGAGAGATGGATAGAGAGATGGCTTAGTGATTAAGGTGCTTGCCTACAAAGCCAAAGCCTAGGTTCTATTCCCCAGGACCCAGGTAAAGTCAGATGTACAAGGTGGTGCATGTGTCTGTAGTTCGTTTGCAGTGGTTAGAGGCCCTGGTGCACCCATTCTCTCTCTCTCTTCCACTCTCTCAAATAAATAAATAAGATAAAGAAGCCGTGCGTGGTGGTGCACACCTTTAATCCCAGCACTCGGGAGGCAGAGGTAAGAGGATCGCTATGAGTTCGAGGCTACCCTGAGACTACAGAGTGAATTCCAGGTCAGCCTGAGCTAGAGTGAGATCCTACCTCAAAAAAAAAAGAAAGAAAGAAAGAAAGAAAGAAAGAAAAGAAAGAAAGAGAGAGAGAGAAAGAAAGAAAGAGGAAGGAAGGAAGGAAGGAAGGAAGGAAGGAAGGAAGGAAGGAAGGAAGGAAGGAAGGGAGGGAAATAAAAGAAAGAAAAGAAAAAAAAAAAGAAAAGAAAAAAGAAAATTAAGAAAGAGAGAAACTCAGGATGCCCCATTCCAACATAAACACACTGGGGTGTGCAATGTCTAGAAAGCCTCCACACTTCTCTGTTTACTTAAGTTTGCTAAGAGCTCCCTGGTTACCACACTATGAATGTTTGAGTGACAGAAGGGATTAAAAATACTCCAACAGTGCTCTAATTGATATCTGGACCTCTCTACAGTCCAGGAAGTTTAGATAAGGAGTGAAAAGGTGTGTGGAGCTGCAGCCACATATGACCTTTAGCAATAACACTCAGCCTGGGTCCCAGGTGTTTTTCTACAGAGCTGCTTGGCCATGAAGATGCAGGTGGTAGCCAGAGCCTGTCATGAGCCACAGGCTCTGGACTTTATACTTCTGTCTCTTTATTGGAAGGTTGGCTATAGGGGTAAGAGAGGAAGGAGGGACAGGCAGGAACACAAAATGAAGGAAGCTGTAGTCTGAGCTGCCTGAGACCTGCTGGGATTCAGCTGTCAAGTCATAATTTGAACCCAGATCTGCCTGGCTCCAGATGCTAACCCCTCTCATTCCTCCCTACTCCCATGGAATCTGGAAGCCCAGGAGAAGCCCAAACTCTGACTTGGGCGTTCCCCAAGGAACACAGAGAGGAATGCCTGGAATCAGAAAGGTCAATTTTCCTGCAGTTACACAGTTGACTCAGACTCATATCAACAAACACACCCAGAAACATGAAATCAAAAATCAACCAACAGAGCCGGGCATGGTGGCGCACGCCTTTAATCCCAGCACTTGGGAGGCAGAGGTAGGAGGATCGCCAAGAGTTCGAGGCCACCCTGAGACTACATAGTTAATTCCAGGTCAGCCTGGACCAGAGTGAGACCCTACCTGGAAAAACCAAAAAAAAAAAAAAAAAAAAAATCAACCAACTGGGGCTGGAGGAATGGCTTAGTGGTTAAAGCATTTGCCTGCAAAGCCAAAGGACCCAGGTTCGATTCCCCAGGACCCATGTTAGCCAGATGCACAAGGAGGCACATGCATCTGGAGTTCGTTTGCAGAGGATGGAAGCCCTAGCATGCCCATTCTCTCTCCCTCTCTCTTTCTCTGTCAAATAAATAAGTAAATAAAAATAATTTTTTTAAATCAACCAACAGTAATGTTCCTTTTGACAGGTGACAAAAATCAGAGGACTGGGTTGGAGAGATTGCTTAGTGGTTAAGGCACTTGCCTGTGAAGCCGAAAGACCCAGGTTTGATTCCCCAGTACCCATGTAAGCCAGATGCATAAGGTTCATTTGCAGTGGCTGGAGGCTCTGGCACACCCAATCTCTCTCTATCTACCTCTTCCTCTCCCTCTCTCAAATAAATAAATAAATAAATAAATAAATAAATAAATAAATAAATAAATAATATTTTAAAATCAGAACTAGCCGGGCACTTGGGAGGCAGAGGTAGGAGGATCTCTGTGAGTTCAAGACCTCCCTGAGGGGCTGGAGAGATGGCTTAGCAGTTAAGGCGCTTGCCTGCAAAACCAAAGAATCCAGGTTTGATTCTCCAGGACCCATGTAAGCCAGATGCTCATGGTGGCACATGTGTCTGGAGTTCCTTTGCCCATTCTTACACTTTTTCTCTCTCTCTCTCTCTCTCTCTCTCTCTCCCTCTCTTCCTCTCTCTGTCTTAAATTAATTAAATAAATAAGAAAAAATTAGCTGGGCATGGTGGTGCACACCTTTAATTCCAACACTTAGGAAGCAGAGGTAGGAGGATCACTGTGAGTTCAAGGCCAACCTGGTGAGTTACAGTTCTGCCTGGGTTAGAGGTAAAAAGAAAAAGAAAACTTTTGAAGGGCTTGAGAGATTTTTTCAACTCCTGCTAAAGCTGCTTTTTTACAAAGCCTGACAGCCTAGGTTCCATTCTCTAGTACCCACATAAAGTCAGATGCAAAAAGTGGTGCATACATCTGGAGGTTTTTGCTGTGGCAAGGGGCTCTAGTGCCCATTGCCCCCTCTTCTCTGAAAATAAATGAATGAAAACAAAAAAAAAAAGAGAGGCTCATTGGTTAAGGTACTTGCCTACAAAGTGCCACAAGGACCTGCATTTGATTCCCAGGATACACATAAAATCAGATGCATAAGGTGGCACATGTGCCTGGAGCTCATTTTGCACTGCTTGCTAGAGGCCCTGGTGTGCCCATTCTCTCTGTGTGTGTTTTTCTGTCTCTCACCCTCTGCGAAATAAATAAATAAATAAAATATTTTTTAAAAAGAAACTAAAAAGAAGCCAGTTATGGTGACTCATGCTTTTAATCCCAGCACTTGGGAGGCTGAGATAGGATTATCACCATGAGTTCAAGGCTAGCCTGGGTTATGGGTTGAGTGAGACCTTGCCTTAACAAAAAGAACCAAAGACAGAAAGGAAAGAAGAAAGAAAAGAAAAGAAAGAAAGAGACAGAGGAAGTAGTGGGCTGCTGCTGAAAACCTTTAATTCCAACACTTAGGAAGCAGAGGTAGGAGGATCACTGTGAGTTCAAGGCCAACCTGGTGAGTTACAGTTCTGCCTGGGTTAGAGGAAAAAGAAAAAAGAAAAAGTGAAGGGCTTGAGAGATGGCCGCAGCTAAAGCTGCTTTCTTACAAAGCCTGACAGCCTAGGTTCCATTCTCTAGTACCCACATAAAGTCAGATGCAAAAAGTGGTGCATACATCTGGAGGTTTTTTTGCTGTGGCAAGGGGCTCTGGTGCGCCCATTGCCCCCTCTTCTCTGAAAATAAATGAATGAAAACAAAAAGAAAAAAGAGAGGCTCATTGGTTAAGGTACTTGCCTACAAAGCCTAAGGACCTGCATTTGATTCCCCAGGATACACATTAAATCAGATGCATAAGGTGGCACATGTGCCTGGAGCTCATTTGCAGTTGCTAGAGGCCCTGGTGTGCCCATTCTCTCTCTGTGTGTTTTTCTGTCTCTCACCCTCTGCGAAATAAATAAATAAATAAAATATTTTTTAAAAAGAAACTAAAAAGAAGCCAGTTATGGTGACTCATGCTTTTAATCCCAGCACTTGGGAGGCTGAGATAGGATTATCACCATGAGTTCAAGGCTAGCCTGGGTTATGGGTTAGAGTGAGACCTTGCCTTAACAAAAAGAACCAAAGACAGAAAGGAAAGAAGAAAGAAAAGAAAAGAAAGAAAGAGACAGAGGAAGGAAGGAGGGAAGGAATGAAGGAAGAAAGAGAGAGAAGAAGAGAACAAGAAGATTGCTTAGTGGTTAAGTTGCTTGCCTGTGAAGCTTGAGGACCCAGGTCTGATTCCCCAGTACCCACGTAAGCCAGATGTACAAGGTGGTGCATGCATCTGGAGTTCCTTTGCAGTGGCTGGAGGCCCTGGTATTCCCATAGCCTCTCTCTGTCTCTCCTATTTCTCACTACCCCCCCCGTCCCTCCCTCTCTCTTTCTCACTCTTAAATAAATAAATAAACATTTTTTTTTTTTAAAAAGACCTTCAAAGGGGCCTAGAGAGATGGCTTAGCAGTTAAGGTGCATGCCTGCGAAGCCTAAGGACCCCAGTTTGATTCTCCAGGTCCCACATAAGCCAGATGCACATGGTGGTGCATACATCTGCAGTTCATTTGCAGTGGCTACAGGCCCTGGCGTGCCCATTCTCACTCTCACTCTCTCTGTCTCTAATAAATAAATTAAAATAAAAATTGAAAAAAAAGACCTTCAAAGATCTGTGCCTTATGAAAAGGAGTCCAAGTGTGGGACGTTGTAAGAAGCATATCTTATTCATTCAGCGTGTAGTGTGTGTGTGTGTGTGTGTGTGTGTGTGTGTACATGTGCGGGCACCATATGCTTCTGAGAGAGGCTCTCACTCTACCTCAGGTTGACCTCTAACTCACAGAGATCCTCCTACCTTCGCCTCTGGACTGCTGGAGCTAAAAGCATGTGGCACCACACTAGGCCAGAATGTACTTTGAACACCCACTCTGTACAAGGGACACAGCAAAACTAGAAGCTTAAAAATTCCTTCTCTCAGCTAGTAGTGGTGGTGCATGCCTTTAATCCCAGCACTCAGGAGGCAGAGATAGGAGGATAGCCATGAGTTCAAGGCCAGCCTCAGACTACATAGTGAATTCCAGGTCAGCCTGGCCTACTGTGAAACCCTACCTAAAAAAAAAAAAAATTCCTTCTTGCTGGACGTGGTGGTGCACTCCTTTAATCTCAGCACTCAGGAGGCAGAGGTAGGAGGATCACCATGAGCTTGAGGCTACCCTGAGACTACAGAGTGAAGTTCAGGTCAGCCTGAGCTAGAGTGAAACCCTACCTCAAAAAATATATATAAATAAAAATAAATAAATTCCTTCTCTCATGGAGTTAGTCAGGAAACAGGAAAAGAATTAATATGATAAAATTATAAATGCACTTACTCCTTGACCCAGCAATCCCATTTCTGGGACAAAGCTCAGAACTCCTTCTACACTGTACAAATTATCCTGAGCAAAATGTCCACAGTGCCAAGGTTGAGAAATCCACCCCCCGAGTGTAGCCAGAGCACAAAGAATCCTCACTCCCTCCTCACCCCCTTCTTCTCTACCTCCCCATGGCCAGGGGGACTCACACAGCTGCTGCAAGTATGAATCACTGCCAAGCTTAGAAGCATCTTGGGAAGTGGGACGTGATGGCACATGCTTTTAATCCCAGCACCTGGGAAGCAAAGATAGGAGGATCGCCATGATTTCGAGGCCACCCTGAGACTACAGAGTGAATTCCAGGTCAGCCTGGGCTAGAGTGAGACCCTACCTCGAAAAGCCAAAGAGAGAGAGAGAGAGAGAGAGAGAGAAGAAAAGCCGGGCGTGGTGGCACACGCCTTTAATCCCAGCACTCGGGAGGCAGAGGTAGGAGGATTGCTGTGAGTTCAAGGCCACCCTGAGACTACATAGTTAATTCCAGGTCAGTCTGGGCCAGAGTGAGACCCTACCTCGAAAAACCAAAAAAAAAAAAAAAAAAGAAGAAGAAGAAGAAGAAGAAGAAGAAGAAGAAGAAACTGAGGCCTTCATGACCCCACAGTGAATATCAGAACCCCACTGAGGAGGGCCCCAGGGGCAAGGGAATAAAAGAGTATAATGTAAAATTAAATCTTAAAAAAAGAAGGATCTTGGATGCCAGGCGTGATGATGCACCCCTTCAATACCAGGACTCAGGAGGCTGAGGTGTGAGGATCACTGTGAGCTCAAGGCCAGCCGGGGCTAGATTGAGAGACCCTGCTAAAAAAAAAAAAAAAAAAAGGATTTATGAAAACTTTTTGGCATGTGTTTCATATAGAGTATGTGTGTTGTATGCACTTTTATGTGCACACGTGTGAAGGCTGAAGGCCAGGGGAGAACTTCAGGTGACTTCCTCGTTTTGCTCAGCCACCTGTTTCCTTGCGATGGCATCTCTCACTCATCCCGGAGCTACTGCTCTGGACAGTGTTTTCAGCCAGCAAGCCTTCGGGACTCTCTAGTCCCCTCCCTTCCAACCCCCTGTCCCGCAGGACTGAGGTTATAGATGGGCGTGGCCACACCCAACCTTTTATGTGGGTGCTGGGAAATGGGACTTGGGTAATCTCGTGTTCAATCAAGGAGCCCGAGAATTTTGTTTTATTTTGGGAGATTAACCTGGATCAACAAGGGGCCCGAGGGGAGATTAACCTGGATGAGAGACAAACAGACACAAAGAAGGAGACTAAGCCTAATACCTGGTCAAAGTCTCAAATTTTTTTTTTTTCACAGAGGTTTATATAGGGGAGGCAGGAGGAAGGTAAACTAGAAACTGACCCAGGGTCACAAGACTTTCTGATTGATAAGGTTTGATCATGGGACTCTTAATCCCAGGGTCATTGACCCAGGATTACAAGATGCTCTGATTGATAAGGTTAGATCATGGGACTCTTAATCCCAGGGGTCATGGGAAGGTCTGTTGTTACATTCCAATAGGCAGATAAAGTAATCGCCTGCAGCCAGGGCTTGTAGCTGGGGCAACTCTGATCCGATAGGTAGATAAAGTGATCGCCTGCAGCCAGGGCTTGTAGCTGGGGCAATTCTGATCCTAAGGCCTTTTGAGTCCATAAGATGGCTTCTCATACAAGATGGCTGTTATGCTGTTCATGGTCTCCGACATCTCCTCCCTTCTTTTATACAAACAGGAGGGGAGGCCTGCTATCCAGCAGTGGGCTTTAACCAACTGGGGGAGTAGTGACCTGACTCCTCCCGTGGGTCATGTTTATCACCCACAGATTTGGCCCTCAGTACCTTTTGTGGAGGGGAGGCATTATGTGTATGGTACCAACCTCCATGCAAGTCAGGTTTGACTCTCAGGGAATTCAGAAGCGGTCAAAGGGACCTTCCCTTGCGGTTTTTCCGCACCCACGTTGGTACCCATCCCCTAGGGGGTGCATAGGTCTGAATGCTTATGCGGTTCCCGGAGGCTTGGAGTATTGAACCTTGGCCAACATGCCTAGAATGATTATAAAAAGTAAACAAATTTACAGGGCTTATAGAGGCTATAGAGTTTACAGAGACTATATGTTTTACAGTCATTGTTAGGGGAGGGTCTCAGCCGGAGGCAGGTCCTCAGTTGCGATTCCTCAGCTTGTCAGCTCCAGTCTGTGATCAGCAATCTGTTGAGCTGCTGGAACACTTGAGCTCTGGAAGCCGCTACATTTAGCCTCTGTAACATTGTTTGCTTGCCTGACTCAGGCACAGCCATTCCTGCATGTTGAAACTGTTGTAAACCAAGTTAAAGTTTTTTCCTTTTTACTTAGAAGATATCATTTAATAGCCAGACGACAGTACTGCCATTATAGAACAGATAGTCATTAAGCCCAGGCCTGATTCAGATAAGGAACTAGCTGACAAACGTGTTGACCTCCAACTCTGTAATCTATGTTTGTTTGTTTGGCAGTAAATTCCCCCCTGCTTAAGCCAAATGAGAATCTGAGAAAGAAACTGCTTGGGAGATACTTAAGGCATCAAAAAAAATCCTTTTGCAGCCTTATCAGGATCACCAAAAGACAAATGACTATATGAAATAACAGATATTTTCTTTTGTAAACCTTGTAAATCTATGTTAAGATTATTATGATTTTAAATAGCCCAAATATGATTTTTAACCTTTTACCATACAGTAGCAGTCCCATTGTAGGATAAAGGAGTAATACTTATGAATTGATAATTTACATGACAGAACAATTGCTTTTGAACCACAAGATTAACAATCTGCCTTTTTAAATACATAACAGCATTTTCTAGAGCATCTAACCTGACTGACAGCTTTTTATCAATATCTATCTGTGATGAAAAGTTTGAGAAAAATTTTAATCAGTCCAATAACAGCTTTTGGGAGTTTTCACACCTGTAGGACCTTTTAGAGATACTCAGCCATGGGGGCCTCTGGTCCTTGTAACAGACAAATTTTGTAAACCATTTATTGACCTGAGATGTAACTCCCAGTCCCCACTCCCTCCCCACACAAGAATTGGGACCGAGGCTTCAGCGGTGGGCTTGATGTCTCTTTTGGCTGTGGCTGCCAGCACCTGTAAAGAAAGGGGGTGAAAAGGGGGGAGGGAACTGTCCCATGTTATTAAGTCAAGGGAGAAGCGTCCGTCCATAGGGAAACAATTAACATATAGACACACAAATATGACAGAAACACATAGGGCCCAATAACACAGACACACGAATATGACAGAAACAGAGGGCCCAATAACATAGACACATGAATATGACAGAAACAGATAGGCCCAAGAAAGAGAAACAGAGGGCCCAAGAAAATGCGCGCTTCAGAACCAAATTTTAAAAGGAGAAAGAGAGAGAGAGAGCGCTCAGATACTCACCAGACCGGCCTGAGTGCTGGGGATCCCAGGGTTGGATGTTTTGAAAACACAGTTGGATAGGAAACAATTATCACAGGCAATGGAGGGAGATGTTAGGAATGTTTTGTATATTAGTTATATCAACCATGTGAGAGAATTAAATATTAATGAGTCAATTTTAACCTTAACATATAGTTAAAATGTTGACAAATAGGAACTTAATTAACTTTATTGGGTACTCTAAATTTAGTCTTTTTTAACCATCATCATGACCAGATTAATATTAACAAGTTAAAGTTGTAAATTTACAAACTGAATACCATAGTAACCTTCTATCAGCTAGAGCCATGCTTTTATTAGTTTGATGTAAGCCCTAGGTTAATAATCATTTTATTGTATCTTAAAATATCTGCAATCTGGTTAAGTGTTTTGTCTTTAATCTTTTGTTTAAGTTTACTTAATATCTACATTTACATATTTTTATCTTACAAGCTATGTAACCATTTTGTAACAATCTTTTTTTTATCAAATAGTTACCAACATTTAAAGTTTTTTTCTCAGTTTAACTAAACTTTTATTGTTTTTACCATGAGGCTTTTAATAAAAGGTCTTATGAAATATCTTTAAAGAGTAGATCAGACTTGACTTTTGAAACACATTATGAAAGTAGATTTGAACATTATTAGAAATTTTCTAACAAATTTAGTATTGAGTACATATTTAAATTTAAATATAATTCTTGAGACTTTTTTTTGTTAGTAGTCCCAGATAAGCATAAAGAGGCAAAAGTGAGCTTAAAACAGTTGTAAATACTTATAAGAAATCTACATCTATTTATAGTAATTTGGCATTTACCCATATTTTAGAGATTTTTGTGTTTGTAGTCCCCAGGTTCTGCAAGCCAGGAAGCTAAGAATCTTGCCATTTTTAGTTTTTTTTTTTTTTAAATAAATCTATTATCTCCTTGTTTACCCTGTTGGCGGGTGTGGCTGGAGGGTATCAGGCCACCTGAGCCCACGTGGCATCAGCCAGGCCCCTGGAGCCTGGGCCTGAACTCAACTGTGAGCAGGGGAGAGAAGCAGGGGGCACTCTTTTCCCCTCAGGTGTAGCTATTGTCTCCTGCTGCCTGTGGCGTTTAGCAGCCCTGGCTCCAGAGTGGAGCGCAGTCCAGCAGCCTTTGCCTCTTATCAGCCTGCCGGCTTTGGAGCATGGGCCAGCGGCCACGGCGACTGAGATCTGGAGGATTTTTTCCCAGAATAAGTTGGCCTCTTTTTAAGTTGGCCTCTTTTTGAGAGAGTTATATGCCAGAAACACTAACTTTAAGAAATGTCCTTAATCCACTGATTTGGGGTTCCTTTTGATGGGTACACCTCACCTAATTCCTCACTGGGAGGCGGCCACTGGGCCTATAGTTTTGCCTTTCTCTGATGGAGACAGTGGAAAGTTTGTCTTTTTTTTTCTGTTTTACATTATATCACCTCGCCGCCTCACTGGGGAGTCCGTCAGTGGGAGACTAGTTCCTCACTGGGAGGCGGCCACTGGGGCCTGTTAGTCCCAGGGGAGGATGTCCCCAAGGGATCACTCACCTATTAACCACGCATCTTAACCCAATTTCCTCGTGTCTTGAGAGACTCTAAGTCCCTGAATGAATAACTCATGTTTACTCAATGTTTGTCCCATAATTTCGTTGCTCTTCTTACCTTATCCGGGTCTGTGTCACAGGCGGGCTTTCCTGCGGTGACCTCTGTGCGGATCTTCACTCACCAACGAGGTGGCGATCCAATGAAAGAATGACGGCCGTTCACCCGGCGGCGTCCAAGTCAGTCCTCGTACCTCGAGCCCCACGTTTGGCGCCACTTGCCCCGACCAGCGGGAGTTCAACAAGAGCCCGAGGGGAGATTAACCTGGATGAGAGAGACAAACAGACACAAAGAAGGAGACTAAGCCTAATACCTGGTCAAAGTCTCAAATTTTATTTTTCACACAGAGGTTTATATAGGGGAGGCAGGAGGAAGGTAAACTAGAAACTGACCCAGGGTCACAAGACTTTCTGATTGATAAGGTTTGATCATGGGACTCTTAATCCCAGGGGTCATTGACCCAGGATTACAAGATGCTCTGATTGATAAGGTTAGATCATGGGACTCTTAATCCCAGGGGTCATGGGAAGGTCTGTTGTTACATTCCAATAGGCAGATAAAGTGATCGCCTGCAGCCAGGGCTTGTAGCTGGGGCAACTCTGATCCGATAGGTAGATAAAGTGATCGCCTGCAGCCAGGGCTTGTAGCTGGGGCAATTCTGATCCTAAGGCCTTTTGAGTCCATAAGATGGCTTCTCATACAAGATGGCTGTTATGCTGTTCATGGTCTCTGACACAGACTGGCCTGAAATTTGCCATGTAGCTAAAGATGGCCTGGAATTCCTGATCTCTCTGCCTTCACTTCCCAAATGCTAGGGTTGCAAGTGAGCATCACCATGCTCGGCTTACATATATAATATTTACATATGAGACTATATGTAAGACAATTACCTAGAATTACAACTTTTAGTTCAAAGGACAAATATATTTTAAATTCTTAAGGTTATTACCAAGTTGCTTTCCATATCAGCCTATGGATATTTTGTTATGATTATTAAAAAATGATCTTTAAATGTATGTATGTATGTATGTATGTATAGTCTTACTATGTAGCCCAGGCGGCCTCAAGCTCAATTCTGACTCAGCCTCCTAAGGGCTAGGATTACAGGGGTACACCACCATACTCAGCTTTTTTTTTTTTTTTTTTTTTTTTTACATTCAGAGGAAAAAATATAGCCATTGTCTTTAATAATGAGTGTGCTAGGGCCTTCAGCTGCTGCAAACAAACTCCAGACACATGCGCCACTGTGTGCATCTGGCTCATGTGGGTACTGGGGAATCGAACCTGGGTCTTTTGGCTTTGCAGGCAAGTGCCTTAACTGCTAAACCACCTCTCCAGCCTCCCAAAACACTTTTGTTGTTGTTGTTGTTGTTATTTGTTTGTTTTTTTCAAGGTAGGGTTTCATTGTAGCCCAGGCTGACCTGGAATTCACTCTAATCTCAGGGTAGTCTCCAGCTCACAGCAATCCTCCTACCTCTGCCTCTGAAGTGCTGGGATTAAAGGTGTGCGCCACCACAAATACTCTTAAAGCCCTTGAGGCCCAGTGAATTGCGTCTTTTGTTGAAGGCACCCACAGTGTAGGTGGCAGGGTTGGAAGCCAAGCAGAGGTCCATCAGCTTGGGTCTGGGCTTCTTCCTTGTCACGGTGCAGGAAACTAATGGCCTGGTATGAGGAACTAAGTTCCAGCTTAACTCAAGGTGATGTCACATGACTGCTGCCTGGGAACAAATGCCAGAGCACAGGGGCATACTGTACAAGCAGTATGGGGCAGGAGCTGACAGGACTTGCCTGAAGTGACAGCCTTTCCGGGAAGGACACAGGAAAGAAAGAGCACATCCTCCTGGTAACAACAGCAGTTAGGGTGCTCTGGGAGAGGGGCCAGCACCCACAATGATGGAGGCCTGGAAACAGGTGCACACTGCCAAAACCTGTCTGGGGCTCAAAATGGAAAGGTCGGCTTTGGCAGGTGCTATAAGACCCCCTCATGGGTCCCTCTCAGAAACGCAGCTCTGCAGGGGAGGTCCCTTGTCAGAGAGGCTGAGCACTGGAGAGGTGGTTTGGGCCTGGAGTTTAGAGGCTGGAGCCAGACCTTCTGGATTGCACAGTCTCACCCCTGCCCTTTCCTAGCTAATGGCCTGTCTCCTACTCTGAACAACAGAGAATTCATAAAGTTGTTGTGGGGAGGTGCGAACACCGTGTGGGGATGAGTGGTCTCCTGTGTTTGTCTGTGGGCGTCCCTATGCCACGAAGATGGTCAATGTACCTAAAAACCACCAGGCTTTTCTGTAGGAAGTGTGGCAAGCATTAGCCCCACACAGTGACCCAGTATAAGAAGGGCAAGGATTCCTTGTATGCCCAAGAAAAGTGGCACTATGAGCAGAAGCAGAGGGGCTACGGTGGGCAGACAAAGCCAATTTTCTGAAAGAAGGTGTGGTAGTTTGATTCAGGTGTCCCCCATAAACTGTTGTTCTGAACACTAGTCTCCCCAGCTGATGGCAGTTTGGGAATTAACACCTCCTGGAGGCCGTGTATTGTTGGAGACGGGCTTATGGGTGTTATAGCCATTTTCCCCTTGCCAGTGTTTGGCACACTTTCCTGCTGATGTTGTCCACCTTATGTTGGCCAGGGGGTGATGTCCACCCTCTGCTCATGGCATCATTTTCCCCTGCCATCATGGCACTTCCCCTCGAGTCTGTAAGCCAAAAGCTGCTCATGGTTGGGTGATTTCTACCAGCAATGCAAACCTGACTGCAACAAAGGTCAAAAACACCAAGAAGATGGTGCTAAGGCTGGAGTGTGTTGAGACCCACTGCAGATCGAAGAGGATGCTGGTCATTAAGAGATGCGAGCACTTGGATCTGGGAGGAGACGAGAAGAGAAAGGGTCAAGTGATCCAGTTCTAAAATGGTGTAGTTCTGTTTGAGCAGAAATATTGAAGCATTAGAAAAATCGCCCATTGGAAAATAAACATTTTAGTTATAGCTAAAAGAAATAAATAAATAGCTGGGTGTGGTGGCACACACCTTTAATCCCAGCACTTGGGAGGCAGAGGTAGGAGGCTCACTATGAGTTTGAGGCCACCCTGAGACTACACAGTGAATTCCAGGTCAGCCTGAGCTAGAGTAAGACCCTACCTCAGTAAAACTAAAAAAAAAAAAAAAGGAAAAGAAAGAAAGAAAGAAAGAAAGAAAGAAAGAAAGAAAGAAAGAAAGTTGTTGTGGGAATTAAAAGTTTAAAGCACATTTTAAAAAACCCAGCAGGGGATGGTGGCTCACACCTTTAATCCCAGCACTTGGGAGGCAGAGGTGGGAGGACTGCCGTGAGTTCAAGGCCACCCTGAGACTACATAGTGAATTCCAGGTGAGCGAGACCCTACCTGTAAAAAGCAAAAAAAGCAAAAACAAAACAAAAACAGAAGGGAGGGCTGGAGAGATGCCTTAGCAGTTAAGGCGCCTGCCTCCTTAGCCTAAGAACCCAGTTCCAATCTCCAGGTCCCAGGTTTAGCCAGATGCAAAGTGATGCAAGGGCGCAATGCCGCACTTGCCCACAAGGGGACACACACATCTGGATTTCATTCACAGCAGCTGAGAGATTGCTGGCAGGCCCATTCTCTGTCTCCCTCTCCCTCTCTCTCTGTCTCTGTGTCTCTCTCTAAAAAAAAAAAAATTAAAATAAAAAAAATAAAAACAGAAGGGGCTGGAGAGCTGGCTTAGCAGTTAAGGCATTTGCAAGCAAAGCCAAAGGACCCAGGTTCAACTCCCAGGCACCCATGTAAGCCAGATGCACAAGGGGTGCACGCATCTGGAGTTCGTTTACAGTGGTTGGAAGCCCTAGTGTGCCCATTCCCTCTCTCTCTCTCTCTCTCTCTACGAGACTATTTATTCATCTCTCTCTCAAAACAAATAATAATAATAATAATAATAATAAACAGAAGAGCCAGGTGTGGTGATGCATGCCTTTAATCCTAGCCCTTGGGAGGCAGATAGGAGAATTGCCAAGAGTTCAAGGCCACCCTGAGACTACATAGTGAATTCCAGGTCAGCTTGGGTTAGAGTGAAACCTAAAAGGGGGGGTAGGGAACAGAAGAAGAAAAGGAGCTGGAGAGATAGCTCAGCTGTTAAAGGTGTTTACTTGCAAGGCCTGACAGCCTGGATTCCATTCTCCAGTACCCATGTAAAGCCAGATGCACAAAACAGGAACATGCATCTGGAGTTTGTTTGCAGAAGCTGAAGGCCCTAGTGCACCCATTCTCTTGTCTGTCTCTTCTCTCCATCTCTTTCTCTCTGCTTGCAAATAAATAAAGATTTAACGTGCTGCCTTTGAGGCCCCTCTGCGCCTGCACGTGGCTGCGGGGGTTCAAGCTGAGGCACCACAGGACATGCTCGCGCCTAACTGGGGCCACTTCGCCTGCAGCTGGTGGCCCCTTTAACCGCGAGCCACATCGCCATGCTGGTGCCTGGAGGAGGGAGGGAAAAAAAGAAAGAAAGAAAGGAAAGGAGGAAGGAAGGAAGGAAGGAAGGAAGGAAGGAAGGAAGGAAGGAAGGAAGGAAGGATGGAAAGATTTAACTTGTTTTTGTTTTTCAAGGTAGGGTCTCACTCTGGCCCAGGCTGACCTGGAATTCACTCTGTAGTCTCAGGCTGGCCTTGAACTCACTGTGATCCTCTTACCTCTGCCTCCTGAGTGCTGGGATTAAAGGCATGCACCACCACACCCAGCTTAAATAAAGATTTTTTAAAAGAAAGAAAGAAAAGAAAGTATTTGACATTTGGAAAATACTCAGGAAACACTGATTACTTATTGGCTAACAATCATTTTTTAAAAAATGATATTTTACATTTGTTTATGGGTTTGAGTGTGTACACACATAGATGGTGTATATGGAGGCTAAGAACAACCTCAGATGTCACCCTCGGGTATATTGTCTACCTCTTTTTTGTTATTGATGTTGATTTTTAAAATTTCTTTTTTTAATATTTTTTAAGACTGGGCGTGGTGGCACACACCTTTAATCCCAGCACTCGGGAGGCAGAGGTAGGAGGGTCGCTGTGAGTTCGAGGCCACCCTGAGACTACATAGTTAATTCCAGGTCAGCCTGGACTAGAGTGGGACCCTACCTCAAAAAACCAAACAAAAAAAAAAAATATATATATATATATAATTTTTATTTTATTTATTTGAGAGAAAGAAGAGGCAGATAGAGAGAAAATAGGCACACCAGGGCCTCCAGCCAACTCCAACCAACTGCAGACGCATGTGCCACCTTGTGCATCTGGCTTTATGTGGGTCCTGGGGAATCAAACCTGGGTCCCTTGGCCTTGCAGGCAAGTGCCTTAACCACTAATCCATCTCTCCTGCCCTTGATAATTTTTTTCAGGCTGAGTTTCATTCTAACCCAGGCTGACCTGAAACTTACTCTACAACCTAGGTTGGCCTTGAACTCACTATGACCTCTTAGCTCAGCCCTCCAAGTGCTGGGATTAAAGGTGTGAGCCACCATGGCAAGCCTGTCCACCTCTTTTTCAGACAGTGGCCTGGAGTTCACTGATTAAGGTAGCCTTGCTAGGCAATAAGCTCTAAACGGTGGGACCTTCTGAACCTAACTCAGATCTGGTCTCAGACTTGAGAGAGGCAGAGAACGGAAGGGACCCATAAGAATTCTTAAGGACAAGATAGACTGAGCTGCATTTTAGAAAGCAGTTCTGGGGGGCTCAGCAGGTACCTACTATACAAAATTATCTATAACCACAAGTGGATATTGAGTCCTTGTGACAAACCAGAATTGAGAAGGGCTGTCAATAGACATTAGATTTCAAAAACTTAACATCCCTCCATAAAAGCTAACTATCTGAATAAGTGTGTTTTTGTTTTTGGTTTTTGGGTTTTTTGTTGTTGTTATTTATTATTATTATTATTATTTTGTTTTTTGAGGTAGGGTTTCACACTAGCCCAGGCTGACCTGGAATTCACTATGTAGTCTCAGGGTGGCCTTGAACTCACGGTGATCCTCCTACCTCTGCCTCCCGAGTGCTGGAATTAAAGACGTGCCCCACCACACCCAGCTTCTGAATAAGTTTTATGTTAATTACCTGTTAAAATAACAATTTTGAGCTGGGTATGGTTGTGCACACCTTTAATCCCAGCACTCTGGAGGCAGTGGTAGGAGGTTTGCTTTGAGTTCAAGGCCAACCTGGACCTACAGAGTGAGTTCCAGGTCAGCCTGTGCTAGACTGAGACTCTACCTCAAAAAAAAATATATATATAGGGCTGGAGAGATGGCTTAGCAGTTAAGGTACTTGTCTGCAAAGCCAAAGGACCTAGGTTCAATTCTCCAGGACCTACATGAAGCCAGATGCACAAGCCAGGTGGCACATGCGTCTGGAGTTTGCAGCACCTGGAGGCCCTGGTGCACCCATTCTCTCTCTCTTTCTCTGCCTCTCTCTCACTCAAATAAATTTTTAAAAATTACTAGGGAGGTCACAGATACCTCTCAAAACATTATAGGCCATTGCCGAGGCCCTTGGTTTCCCACTAGGAATAGATGGTAAGACCCTATTTTGCTGAAGACTTCACACACTTGGGCTGCAAGGTCACTGAGAAATCCTGCTGGAGCTGAGCTGAAAACCTCCTCCATGTGGACCAGCTGACAAAAAGCTGGAAAAAGCTACGCTGCATGCAGTTCAATGGGAGAGAGAAATCACAAGTGAAGATACTGAACAGTGAATACTGCAAGCTTTAAATTTGGCCAGCCAGGCCAAATGAGCCAATGGGTGCTATAGTGGCATGTCTGTTATGAGGGAAGCCAACAGCTCTCTACTTAGACTGGAGGCCTGCTCCATGGGAGGGAATACATCCTCATACTGAAAACCTACAACAGGGTAGTCATGAGCCCTAGGGGTGTAGTGTCTACTGGTGTCTGGCTAATTGTATATACTATGCTCACCAAACTGCCCAGTAAGCACTTCTCTTAAGGTTCATATCCATATATTAATGCTACTCTCACTTTTGGTTAGAGAAGCTTCTCTTTTCAGATGGTGGTGACCTTGGGATGACTCAGAAGGGACCATGGTACTGAGAAGAAGGGACAGAGGAGTGCTCAGCACTGAAATATCTCTAACACACCTTCCAAGGCTCAGGGTCCATTGTGGAAGAGGGGGCAGAAAGAATGTAAGAGCCAAAGGAAGGGTAGGACTCCTTTCAACGTGTTCCTCCAGACACAAAATGGCCTGGATATCCATGACCTCACAGTCCCTGACACTACCTACATAAGACCATCATAATAGGAGGAAAAGATCATGACATTAAAAAGAAAAGACAGACTGATTGAGAGGGGGAAGGGGTATGATGGAGAGTGGACTTTCAAAGGGGAAAGTGGGGGGAGGGAGGGAAATACCATGGGATACTGTCTACAATTAAGGAAATTGTGAACAAAAAAAAGTAATTAAAAAATAATTAATTAATTAAAAAATAAAATAACATTTTGAATATATTGATTTAAATAAAATTATTAAAATTATCATGTTTACTTTTTATTTTATTATTATTTTTTTGCAGGGGGGTTGAGGTAGGGTCTCATTCTAGTCCAGGCTGACCTGGAATTCACTCTTTATTCTCAGGGTGGCCTCCAACTCATGGTGGTCCTCCTACCTCTGCCTCCAGAGTGCTGGGATTAAAGGCATGCGCCACCACACCTATCCTATTATTTTATTTTGAGACAGAATCTCATGTAGCCCAGGCTGACCTTAAACTCACTGTGTAGCTAAGGATGACTCTGAACTCCTAATTTTCCTGACTCCACCTCCCAAGTGCTGAGACCACAGGCAAGCACTAGCTGTTCCTTTTTTCTTTCTTTTTATTATTTATTTTTTTAAATATTTATTTTTATTTATTTATTAGAGAGAGGAGAAAGAGAGAGAATGGGTGTGCCAGGGCCTCTAGCCACTGCAAACTAACTCCAGACACATGCACCACCTTGTGAATCTGGCTTATGTTGGACCTGGAGAATCGAACCTGATCCTTAGGCTTCGCAGGCAAGCACCTTAACTGCTAAGTCATCTCTCCAGTCCTTTCTTTTCATTTTTATTTACAAGAGAGAGAGAGGCACAGATAGGTACAAGGGACTCTAGCCACTGCAAACAAACTCCAGATGCATGCACCACCTTGTGTATCTGGCTTATGTAGATCCTAGGGAAGGAATCAAACCTGGGTCCTTAGGCTTTGCAATCAAACGCCTTTAACCGCTAAGCCATCTTTCCAGGCCCCTTTTTTTCTTTTAAGTGGCTACTAGAAAACTTGAAATTACATATGTGGCTCACGTTGTATTACACGCAAAGCTGTTGGGTGATGGAGATGGCTTGGCAGGCGCAATTTCTCCCAGCCTGGCTTTTGAGTATGGGTTGTTCCAGATGCAGTACTGTGCAGCGCTTCTGTGCCAGGTCGCATCCGCCATGCTCTGCCGCCCCCTGGCGGCCGCTTTCCCGCGCGAAAGAACTGAGTGTTCTGAAACAGTGTGGTTCCAAATCATGTATCTTTCATACGGTCCTGTTTTTGTTTTTTTTTTCTTTCTTTTTGTTTGTTTGTTTGTTTGTTTGTTTGTTTGTTTTGGTTTGTTTTGTTTTTTCGAGGTAGTGTCTCACTATAGCCCAGGCTGACCTGGAACTCACGGTGATCTTCCTACCTCTGCCTCCCAAGTGCTGGGATCAAAGGCGTGCGCCACCACACCGGGCTCATACTGTCCTGTTTTGAGTTCAGTTGATTGAAAGCAGTTTAGAGCAGGCATGACGGTTCTATTGTCTATTCCTTTTTACTTTCTTTTATTTTAATTTTTATTTTGAGAAAAAGAGGCAGAGAGAGAGAGAGAGAGAATGGGCACACCTAGCCAATGCAAGGGAACTCCAGACACATGTGCCACCATGTGCTTCTGGTTTTACATGGGTACTGGGGAATCGAACCTGGGTCCTTTGGCTTTTCCTGCAAGTGCCTTTATGACTAAACCGTCTCTCCAGCCCTGCTTTGACAAGGTCTGACTGATCACCATGTCTGGGACCGGCGGTCAGGCCAGCAGGAAGAACAGTATTCATGTTGCCACTTCCTCTGCAGTGTCTCCTGGGCACCGCCAGTGTGGTTGGGGTGACACATCTTGTGGTGAGCTGTAGGCTATCTTCTTGTCTTATGGATGGATCTTGGTTCTTCTCTGTTTTCTCTGCCATCTGTAAAACAAAACAGATTCTCCAACCAACAATGAGAGTGACTTAGGTTAAAGGGGTTATGCAAAGTTATTTGAGATTTTTTTTCCAGGTAGGGTCTCACTCTAGCCTGTAGCAAACAGCTTCAGGTTGCTGGGATGAACTTCTGAACCAGGCACAGTTTATGGGAGGAATGGCATTTATTTGTTCCTTACAGATCCAGGGGAAGTTCCATAATGGAAGAAGTTGGCCCCCTTTCATGGGACCAAGCAGAGAGAAAGAGAAAGAGAGAGAAACACCATCACCAACACATCAGTACGTGCAAGCACACTTCAGGAAGTCCAAGCAAAACTCAGGCATTTTGCATATCTTTAGACTGGAATTCCAAATCCACCCTCACACCTTAGGGCTGGAATCTAGGATCAGCCCAGTGACACCTCCTCTAGACAGGTAGCTGGAGATCTAAATTACAATTAGGACTGGAGAAATGACTTAGCAGTTAAGGCACTTGCCTATGAAGCCTAAGGACCCAAGTTTGATTCCCCAGGACCCATGTAAGCCAGATGCACAAGGTGGTACATGCATCTGGAGTTTGTTTGCAGTGGCTAGAAACCCTGGTGTGCCCATTTTCTCTGTGTCTATCTCTTTCTCTCTCTAGTAAATAAAATAGAACAAAAAATTTTAAATCCTGAATATATTGAAGGACATCCACTTAGAATACCACAGGGGGTATGCAGTTATTTGAGAGGGTTTTTTGTTTGTTTGTTTGTTTTTTCCTGAGGTAGGTTCTCACTCTAGTCCAGGCTGACCTGGAATTCACTATGTAGTCTCTGGGTAGCCTCAAACTCATGGTGATCCACCTACCTCTACATCCCAAATGCTGGGATTAAAAGCATGTGCCAACACGCCCAGTTTTGAGAGATCTGAGTGGTGTGCAAGCCCACTCTTCTTCTCCAGAGAGCAGTGGGGGCTTCTTTCTGAAGTCTGAGTTTGTATACAGCCATACCACCCTGAATGCACCTAATCTCATCTAAAAATCTGAGTTTCTGAGGCTGGAAAGATGGCTTAGTGATTAAGGCACTTGCCTGTAAAGCCAAAGGACCCAGGTTTGATTCCCCAGGACACACGTAAGCCAGATGCACAAGGTGGCACATGCATCTGGATTTCATTTACAGTAGCTAGAGGCCCTGGCGTGCCCATTCCCCCCCCCCCAAGCAAACAAAATAAAATAAAGAAATACAGGAAAAATATTTTTAAAAAAATCTGAGTTTCCTAACATGGACCTCTCACCTGATTTTCAGTACCAGATATGAGTTCTCTCTCACTGAGAGGCCTGCCTCATGTCCAATCAGAGAACAGTTGGTTACTTGTAGAGGCTGCATGCCATTATTGCACATGTGTATACTTCTTGTCTGGCTGGTTGATTTCATAGTCTGCAGGATTCCCTGCCTATTCATTGCTGTTGGTGACCATTGTCCTCCAGTGGCTCCCAAGGGCTAGCCAGGTGGGAGCTAGTTTCCCTTTTGGTTCCAGCATGATATTCTGATGTCCTGTGACCACAGCCTGTGATGTCCTCTGGCAGGTAATCAAGTGTTTTGGCAATGGACTACATTGTTTTGGGGGCTTCATAGTCTCCCTGGCCAACAGCTCGCTGTGGAGGGCAACCCAATTGTGGAATTTACTGGCCAGAGTCCATAGTTTTAAGGTTAAGCTTTTCCCCCCTTCCATCTGGACTGTCACCCCTCCCCCTTTATTGGGAGTTATATCTTGTAGAATGCTAGCCAGAGTGAGGGTTTCTATGGAACTGATTCATGTTCTCTGAACTTTTGTATAATTCCCTCCCCAGCCTCTCTAGCCTCTACCTCTCTAAGCTTCTCCCATCCCTGATAACCTGACTGTCCCCTAACCTGTCAAGTAACTCCCCATCTCCTCTCTCTCCAGCCGCTGCCAATGAACTCCAGATGCATGCGCCACATGTCGATTCTAGATATTAGACCTTTGTCGAAGATATAGCTGGGGAAGATTTTCTCCCATTCCGTGGGATGTCTCTTGACTTTGTTGATGGTTTGCTTGTCTGTACAATAGCTTTTTAGTGTCATGAGGTCCCAGTGGTTAAGAACACCATTTAAAAGATATGTATCTTTTTATGGACAACTTCCATAAATATACACAATATACCATGATCACAATCCCCTCCCACCACCCTCCCTTTTTCTCCTCCTGAATCCTCCCTCTACTGAATCCCTTCTTCTTTCCATGTAATCTCTCTTCTATTGGATATCATTTTTTTTCATTCAGCTCTTGTGTAGGTAACGTCAGCCACTGTGGGATCATGGCTGTCAAGGCCACTTTGTGTCTGGAAGACAGCATGGTAAGCAGTTCTCCTCTTCCTTTGGCTTTTACATTCTTTCTGCCATCCATGGTCCCTGAGTCTTGGAGGGTGTGATTGAGATGTCTCAGGGTTGAACACTCCACTGTCACATCTCAGCACTTTGATGAGTTTTGAATCACCCTACTGGTCACTGCCATCTGAAAAGAGAAGCGTCTCTAACCAAACGTGAGAGTAGCATTAATATATAGACATAAACATAAGTGTTTAGAGGGCAATTTGGTGGGCATAATATATGCATTTAGCCAGTAGACAGTCCTAGCAGTAGTTTCCCCCCTAGGGCCTATGACCTCCCAAGCTATAGGCTTTTCATTAGGTTTTCAGTACCAGGCAGGAATTCCTTCCCATGAAGTGGGCCTCCAGTCCAATCAGAGAACAGTTGGTTTCCCCTAAACACTGTCTTAACAGATATTAAATTGATTGAGAAGTCTTAGGCACCTCTTAACTTCTTTATCTGTGGCATCAGGTTGGTGGAAAATTATTACTTACATCTGGAAAAAATATCACTTACCCCTTTAAATTCCTGAGTAACTGAATTTGGGGAGTTAGAATTTTGGTCTCAGTTTGCTGTTTTGTTGGCAAAATGGGCTCATAATATGGCAGTAGGTTTGACATCATTGTGAGGATTATGGGACTTATATGAGGATTATATAATACATATAACATACTTAGCATAATACCCAGTACATTATAACTCTCAGTAAATGTATCCATTTACATATGAAGTTAATTGTTAAGCAGAAATCTTTCAAGAGTATTATTCATGGCTATAGGCTAGGATCCTGGTTCAAAACCAAAGAGAATGGAAATGGGGATGGAGAGATGACTCAGTGGTTAAGGTGCTTGCCTGCAAAACCTAAGGATCCTGGTTCAATTTCCCAGAACCCATATAAAGCCAGATGCACAAGGTGGCACATGCATCTGGACTTCATTCATTGCAGTGTCTAAAGGCCCTGGTGTGCCCTTTCTTTCTTTCTTTCTTTCTATCTATCTATCTATCTATCTATCTATCTATCTATCTGCCTCTATCTCTCTCTTTCTCAAATAAACAAATAAATATTTTAAAAAACAGGGCTGAAGAGATGGCTCAGCAATTAAGGCAGTTGCTTAAGGTATTTGTTTGCAATGCCTGATGGCCTGGGTTTGGTTTCCCAGTACCCACATAAAGCCAGATGCACAAAGTGGCGCATGCATCTGGAGTTCATTTGCAGCAGCTAGAGGCCCTAGCACACCCATTCTCTCCCTCTCTCTCTCTCCCTCCCTCCCTCTCCATCTGTCTGTACATACAAATAAATAAATATCAAAGAGAATGGAAATGGACTAAATTTCAATGGGTCAATGGCTGGGAAAATACTCAGTTGGTCAGGATCTTCCTGGAAATTTACCAAAGCTGAGTGAACTCAGAACTCAGGACTTGGCCAGCTAGAGAGAGGGTAGGGGAGCAGGAGGAGGTCATGGATCAACTCCCCTGGGAACTCTGAGTTTTCCAGGGCACATGAAGGTATTTCCAGGGTTGTGCAGAGTGGAAAGCCGGATGAGGCAACATAAAATGCGTAGCTCTTCAAGGAAAACTGATCTGTATATTTTAAGTGAATCATTTTAAATATCAAATTTATGTGACATTTATATTCTGATGCTCACAGGACATTTAAAAGAGTGACTAAGTGCTTTATTTTGAAGTGTTGACATTATGGTAATGCCAAAAATTATAGTCTTCGTCAATTTATTTAAACTCTTAGTGGGGATGGCTCAACAATTAAAGGCCCTGCCTGTCAACGTATGGTGAAAAGTCGTACCTATGTTAAAGTTCAACTTAACTTGGACTGGGGATTTGGTTCAGTGGTAGAGCACTTACCTAGAATGTATGGCATCCTGGGTTCCCAAAGGGGAAAAATATCAATGTGGGGGACACAGTACAGTCAGTCAAGAATGAGCACCTGAGTTCAGTACAGGCGTGGTGGCTGAGGCTTGTAATCTCAGAAATGAACCAGGTGTGGTGGTACACGTTTTTAATCCCAGCACCCGGGAGGCAGAGGTAGGAGGATCACTATGAGTTTGAGGCCACCCTAAGAAAACAGACTGAATTCCAGGTCAGCCTGGGCTAGAGTGAGACCCTACCTTGAAAAAAACAAGGGGGGGGGTGCTGCAAAGATGGCTTAGTGGTTAAGGCATTTGCCTGCAAAGCCAAAGGATCCTGGTTCAATTCTCCAGGACCCACGTAAGCCATATGCACAAGGGGGTGCATGCATCTGGAGTTCATTTGTAGTGGCTGGAGGCTCTGGCGCACCCATTCTCTCTGTCTCTCTCTGTCTGTGTCTTTCTCTCTCACTTTCTCAAGTAAATTAATTAATTAATTAAATTAAAAAGATATATTTAAAAAACAGAAATGTCTGCTGGAGTCTCGCTAAATGTATATACTATGCTCACCAAACTGCCCAGTAAACACTTCTCTTAATGTCCACACCCATAAGCTACTCTCACTTTTGGTTAGAGAACCTTCTCTTTTCAGATGGTGACAACCTTGGGATGATTCAGAAGGTACCATGGTGCTGAGAAGAAGTGACAGAGGAGTGCTCAGCACTGAAACATCTCAAACCTACCTTCCAAGGCTCAGGGTCCATTATGGAAGAGGAGGGCGGAAAGAATGTAAGAGCCAAAGGAAGAGTAGGACTCCTTACAACATGCTCCTCCAGACACAAAATGGCCTGGATATCCATGACCTCACAGTGCCTGACACTTACCTACACAAGACCATCATAATAGGAGGAAAATATCATGACATCAAACTGAAAAGAGAGACTGATTGAGAGGGGGAGGGGATATGATGGAGAGTGAAGTTTCAAAGGGGAAAGTGAGGGGAGGGAGGGAAATAACATGGGATATTGTCTACAATTAAAGAAGTTGTCAATAGGGGCTGGAGAGATGGCTTAGCAGTTAAGGCGTTTGCCTGCAAAGCCAAAGGATCCCGGTTCAACTCTCCAGGACTCAAATAAGCCAGATGCACAAGGGGGCACATGCATCTGGAGTTCAATTGCAGTGGCTGGAGGCCCTGGTGCACCCTTTCTCTCTCTCTCTCTCTCTCTCTCTCTCTCTACCTGTCTATTTCTCTCTCAAATAAATAAATAAATAAAATATAAAAAAGTTGTCAATAAAAATAAAATAAAATATTTTAAATAAATAAATAAATAAAACATATATATGTGAGAATGAGGGCAAAAAAGAAAAAAAGAAAAGAAGTGTACAACATACCTAAAGAACAACATCCAAGCTTGTCCTGTGGCCTCCACATGTATATGCACCTCCCACACATATGCAACACAGAGAGAGAAACAGGAAGAAAAAACGCTACATGACTGAAAGCACACAAAAAGGAGGCCAGGCGATCCTCCTACCTCTGCCTCCCGAGTGCTGAGATTAAAGGCCTGTGCCACCACGCCCGGCTCCAAGCTCAGTTTTTTATGTGGATGCTGGAGGTCAAACTCAGGCAGTCTCAGCTTTCTCAGTCCCTCTCTCATGCTTCTGGGGCAAGTCCTCTTATCTGCTGAGCCATTTCCCCAGCCCCATTCTAATTAATTTTTTGTTTGTTTTCCAGATAGGGTCTCTCTCTAGCCCAGCCAGATGCACAAAGGGGTGCATGCGTCTGGAGTTCGTTTGCAGTGGCTGAAGGCCCTGGTGCACCCATTCTCTCTGCCTCTTCCTCTCCCTCTGGGTGCACCAGGGCTTCCAGCCACTGCAAAAGAAATCCAGATGCATGTGCCCCCTTGTGCATCTGGCTTACGTGAACCCTGGGGAATCAAACTGGGATCCTTTGGCTTTGCAGGCAAACGCCTTAATCGCTAACCCATCTCTCCTTCCCTCTCTCTCTCTTTTCTCTCTGTCTGCCTTTTTTTTTCTCTCTCTCTCAAACAAATAAATTAAAAAAATTTTTTGAGATAGGGTCTTGCTGTAGCCCAGGCTGATCCAGAATTCACTATGTAGTCCTAGGGTGGCCTCAAACTCACTGAGCTCCTACCTCTGCCTCCTGAGTACTGAGATTAAAGGCGTGTACCGCCATGCCTGGTAATATTTTTTAAGTATATTTTTTATGTTATGTTGTGGGGTTTTTTTTTTGTTGTTATTTTGTTTTGTTTTTGTTTTGTTTTCAAGGTAGGGTTTTACTCTAGCCCAGGCTGACCTGAAATTCATTCCGTAGAGCCAGGCTTGCCTCTAACTCACAGTGATCCTCTTACCTTGGCCTTTTGAATGTTGGGATTAAAGGCGTACACCATCACACCCTGCTAACCTTGAACTTCTGAGCCTCCCTTCTGTTTACAGAAATGCATCAACACTGTCGCCTCAAACTGGATTTGTTTGTTTGTTTGTTTGTTTTTGAGGTAGGGCCTCACTCTAGCCCAGGCAGACCTGGAATTCAACAAACTGGATTTTTACATTTGAAGTCTCATGCATATTTTATGCTTTCAGCATTTTTCCGATATACCAGTGGCCACCAGGAGCCCCCTGGTGGCCAGTGGCCAGTGTAGGTTTAAAACCAAGAGGACACTGGGCTCTCAGAAGAGCTATGGGACTTTGTAATTCAGGCAGAGGCAGTCATACTAGAGGCCATGAGTTCAGAAACCCTTATGTTTGTGATTCTTTATGTTTTCCATTTCATAACATTGTGACATACAGCCCTATTCGTTTCATAATGTCATAATTTACTTTTTCTTTTTCTTTCTTTCTTTCTTTCTTTCTTTCTTTCTTTCTTTTTTTTTTTTTTGGTTTTTCAAGGTAGGGTTTCACTCTAGTCCAGGCTCATTTGGAATTCACTATGTAGCCAGATGCACAAGGGGGTGAGCGCATCTGGAATTCATTTGCAGCACCTGGAGGCTCTGATGCGCCCATTCTCTACCTGCCTATTTCTCTCTGTCTCTCAAATAACTAAATAAAATCAATACTTAAAATAAAAAGAGGCCAGGTGTGGTGTCACACGCCTTTAATCCCAGTACTCGGGAGGCAGAAGTAGGAGGATCACCACGAGTTCGAGGCCAGCCTGAGAATACATAGTGAATTCCAGGTCAGCCTGAGCTAGAGTGAGACCCTACCTTGAACCCCCCAGAAAAAAAGAAAAAAGAGGGCCTGGAGAGATGGCTTAGTGGTTAAGTGCTTTTCTATAAAGCCTAAGGACCCTGGAGTTCGTTTGCAGTTGCTGGAGGCCCTGGCCGTGCCCATTCTCTCTCTATCTATCTGCCTCTTTCTCTCTGTCTGTTGCTCTCAAATAAATAAATAAATAAATAAATAAATAAATAAACAAAATATAAAAAAAGAGGGCTGGAGAGATGGCTTAGTGGTTAAGGAGCTTGCCTGAAAAGCTACAGGACCTTGGTTCGATTCCCCAGGACCCATGTAAGCCAGATGCACAAGGTGGCGCATGTATCTGGATTTCATTTGCAGTGGCTAGAAGCCCTAGTGCACCCATTCTCTCTCTCTGTCTGCTTCTTTCCCTCTCTCAAATAAATAAATATAAAATATTTTTAAAAATTAAAAAAAAACTAAAAAAACAAGCTGGGCATGGTGATGCACGCCTTCAATCTCAACACTTGGAAGGCAGAGGTAGGAGGATGGCCATAAGTTCAAGGCCAACATGAGACTACATAGTGAGTTCCAGGTCAGTATGAGCTAGAGCGAGATCCTACCTAGAAAAAAAAAAAAAAAAAAGAATTAGTGCCAGGCCATGCCTTTAATCCTAGCACTGGGAAGGCAGAGGTGGATGATCACTGTGAGTTCAAAGCCAGCCTAAAGTGAATTCCAGGTTAGCCTGAGCTAGAGTAAGACCTTACCTCGAAAAAAAAAAAAAAAAAAGAGAGAGAGAGCTTGAAACATAGCTTTGAGTGCTGTTACAAATTTGAAATGTGAATGGATTTATGTAAGTGAGCTACGAGTAAATGAGTTAATAATATAAACCAGGAACATAGGTAACCTCAGTGCTTTGGGCAGGTGGCAGCAGGAGGGATGATCAGGAGAATCTGGAGTTCAAAGTCATCCTTTACTGTAGATCGAATTTGATAACATGAGACCTTGCTTAAAAAGCAAGCAAAAAACCACCATACTGGAGAGATGGCTTAGCAGTTAAACGCTTGCCTATGAAGCCTAAGGACCCCGGTTCAATGCTCGATTCTCCAGGACCCACGTAAGCCAGATGCACAAGGGGGTGCATGCATCTGGAGTTCGTCTGCAGTGGCTGGAGGCCCTGGCGCACCCATTCTCTCTCTCTCTCTACCTGCCTATTTCTGTATCTCTCTCTCTCAAATAAATAAATAAATAAATAAATAAATAAATAAATAAATAAATAAATAAATAAAATATTTTAAAAAAAAAAACACCATAAGCTGGAGGGATGGATCAGTGATTAAAGGTGTTTGCTTGCGATGCCTGATAGTCCAGATTCAATTCCCCACCACACACGTAGAGCCATTTACACCAAAGTGGCACTTGAATCTGTAGTTCATTTGCAGTGGCAAGAACCCCCCCACACACACACACAACTAATAAAATGCATTTAAAAAAACAACAACAGGGCTGGAGAGATGGCTTAGCGGTTAGGGCGCATACCTGCGAAAGCCTAAGGACCCGGGTTCCATTCTCCATGTCCCATGTAAGCCAGATGCACATGGTGGTGCACGCTTCTGGAGCTCATTTGCAGTGGCTACAGGCCCTGGCGCGCCCATTCTCACTCTCTCTGTCCTAAACAAACAAACAAACAAACAAACAAACAAACAAACCAAACCAGACACAGAATAGTCCCTGGGACAATATACATTAGTTACTATCATTCTCGTTTGAACAGAAGAAATGAACACAGATTGGAGATAAAGGCACCTGTGCATTTCAAGCTTCTTGCACCCACCTTCCGAGTGTGGGATTACAAGCGTGAGTCACTATGCCCAGCTAGAGTCACTATGCCCAGCTAAGTTACTTATTTTTTAGACTCCAGGCTACCCTAACATTCCGCTTCTGTCTACTGGTTGCTTTCCCTTTAACAAAAAACTACATTTCCCATGAACGCTTGCACCCCTCGACGTAGCGCATCTCTTTGACGTCACTCAGCACCCTTTAAATTTACTTCCGCCCACAAGCCACTTCCTTTCTTTTTCGCGGCGCGAGGCTGCAAGATGGCGGTGCAAATTTCCAAGAAGAGGAAAGTGAGTATTTGGGCCTGACTGGGGGAATTGCGGCGACGTGTGGGCCCAGGGTTTCTCGAAGTGCCCCTGGGAGACCTGCGGCTCCTCGTTCTGCCCCGGGGAGCGACTCTGGGCCGCGGATGGCAGTGGATTGTGTGCTAGGCCCGCTCCTCTGGGCGAGCGCAGCGTGGCTGGGATTCGTAGGGAAGAGCATAACTCCTTAGCTTCTGGAGCGAGATGAGCATTGGGCTCCCCCCACGTGTCCCGGGGAAGCGCTTGTGTGCATGCTCGACAGAATGCACAAACCTATGGCATTTTGAAAGCGTGAGTTAGAAGATAGCAACCAATGGCCTTGAGAAGTTGTGGCAGCTGTCTGTGCAGCCTTCTCACCCCAGAAGCCTCAGTTAAGAGGCTGCTGCTCCGGGAGAAAAATGTGAAATACGTTAGCTTGCTACTGTGAGCGTCTATACGCAGATGCCAAAGTAAAACTTTGAGTTGGGATTTCTGCCAGCTCAATCCACGGTACATTAAGGTAACATTTTTGGAGATTCTTGGCAAAGCCCACAATGCACTTCTCTCATCAGTCCAGATATTATTTTGACCAGTTACAAGCAGTGACCCTGCTGTGCTTAGTGAGTTGTTTGGATTTTTGTCTTACGTTCCTAAATACAAGTTTATAAACCCTTCAATGAAGAGGTGATGACGAGTCTGACTTGGGGGTGTTAATCTTTGTCCATGTGGCCTCACTCTGTGCTGCGTTCTGTGGCACGGTTTGAAGGACTGTGGTCAAGGAAACTTCCTAGAGATGACCAAGAGGCATTTGTCTGAGAAGGGTTGCTGAATTCCTGTTGGAATAGCGATTGGTCATTTGGTGGAATTTGTGGTGTTGGGTTTTAATCAGGGGAGAGCTGGCCTATGTCTTAACATTAAACTTGCTGTTTGGCTTAGTTTGTTGCTGATGGTATCTTCAAAGCTGAGCTGAATGAGTTTCTCACACGAGAGCTGGCTGAAGATGGCTACTCTGGAGTGGAGGTCCGAGTCACACCCACCAGGACAGAGATCATTATCTTAGCCACCAGGTAAAAACTCGTTTGAGGGTGCTTCTGGAAACGAAGTGGCTGTTTTATTCTTGACCTCACAGTGACTGTTGTTAACTGTACAAGACCTGTATTGGGCCCATTGACATTCTATCATGACTGGTGGAGGAGGGCTAGTTGCAAAGAAGGGGTTCAGTAGCAGGGGAGGGAGGGACAAGAGAAGATAATTAGTGGATATTGATAAAATTACATAATACACGACTAAAGATTGTCAAGTCTTTTGATCTCTCTCACATCTGTAATTGTTTCACATATACACTAAGGTAGTTCATGCTGTATAAACTTGGCGGGACATGGGGAAGACTTTACCTTAGTTCGTGTCATTTAAAACTTACACTTTGTGGCAGGACACAGAATGTTCTCGGGGAGAAGGGTCGTCGCATCCGGGAATTGACTGCAGTGGTCCAGAAGAGGTTTGGCTTTCCTGAGGGCAGTGTAGAGGTGAGTTGCCCCGACTTACTTGAGAGGTTGTGGACTTAGAAGTGGCTTGTTTATTTTGTTATTCCAAGGCAGAGCCTCACTTTATAGTTCTAGGCTGGCTTCGAACTCCCAGTGATCCTCCTACTTCTGCCTCCCAAGTTCTGGGATTAAAGGCATGAGCCACCACGCCCGGCCTGAGGGTTTTTTTTTTTTTTTTTTTAATGATTTAGAGAGTCTTTATTAGATTAAGAGAAGGAAGTACAGAGTGCTCCTACCTGTGGAAGATGGGAGGGAGTAAAGGCTTTTTGAATGGATGGCATGTACCCCAAACCCTGATATTTAAAAAGGTGATCCCAAGTTCAAGGCCAGCCAGGAGTATGTAGCAAGACCCTGTCTCAAACACACACACACACACACACACACACACACACACACACACACACACACGGAATAAACTGCTTAGTTTTACAGGGGCAAAATTTCTAGTGGCTAAATCCCATTACATTTTATTTGGATATATAAACAATGAAACATGGGGTAATTGGCTCCTCCATTGCTGTCCTTCATGTAGCTATGGGAAGCAGAGGGGGGCACTGAGGGGTGGGTGGTTCAGCTATGTCACTGTACTGTGTGGGAAGAGGAAACACTTCAGTACTGAAGGGGTTCTTCAGTGACAAAGTGTTGCAGAAAAGGATGCTTGTGTGATGGATGTTTGTTGGCTTTTAATTTAAAAAGGAAAATCGTTACAGAATGTGCCTTGCTTCCTTTAAAGCTTTATGCAGAAAAGGTGGCCACAAGAGGTCTGTGTGCCATTGCCCAAGCAGAGTCTCTGCGCTACAAACTCCTAGGAGGGCTTGCTGTGCGAAGGTAAGTGTCCTGAGACTTGATGTTCCTGACCTTCCTGTGGGGCTCGGAATCTGATGTCTGCTGTTTTTGTTTCTGTGGTGTTTTTTTTTTTTTTGGTTTTGCGAGGTAGGGTCTCACTCTGGTCCAGGCTGACCTGGAATTAACTATGCAGTCTCAGGGTGGCCTCGAACTCTCGGTGATCCTCCTACCTCTGCCTCCCGAGTGCTGGGATTAAAGGCATGCGCCACCACGCCCGGCTCGTTTTCTTTGGTTTTTCAAGGCAGGGTCTCGCTCTAGCTCAGGGTGGCCTTGATCCTCCTACTTCTGCCTCCTGAGTGCTGGGATTAAAGGCGTGCACTACCATGCCCGGCTTGATGTCTGCCATTTTATTGACAAATGAACATACTGACAGCATCTGTTTATAATGATACTGATAGTCCATGTCCCCACTGAACTGGTAGGCTAAAGTAATCAGTAAAGGGCCAGGCATGGTGGTGACTTGATGCTTGTTACTCTAACACTTGGAAGCCTCGAATAGGAGTACTAGGCCACAGTGACAAGAGTGAGATCCTATCTCTACTCTGCCAGTGAAGACTATAAAAGAATGGTCAATACTGTCATGAAGAAAGGTTCTAGGAATATAAGTAAAACTGCAGGGAGGGGCCCAACTCTTGTGGTCTCCTAGGTGAATCTTTAGAAAGGTAAGGTATTGCTTACCAGTAGGGGAGAAATGAATTTGAGAATGTGTGTGGACCCATTCAGATCTATGGATGTGTTTACCCTTATGGGGACTGTAAAGATAGTTTTATAGGAAGGAGCTTCAAGTCTACACATTGAAATCTCTGAATTGGCCGGGCATGTTAATCAGTGTCTATAATCCCAGCACTTAGGAAGACTGGGAATTTAAGATGAGCTTCAGATACTTAATGTGAGCCCTATCTCAAAAAAATCTAACTTTTGTGTGGATAATCCTGTGAAAGTGACAAGGAGGTGGAGTTGGGTCAGCCCTTGAGCTGGGCCTATTGGCAAGATAGCCTAAAGTAGAATGCCTTCCTTGGGTGTTTGGAAGGTAAGACTTAATTCAGAGCCCTGGGGGAAGAGAGATCTTATTTGTGCGAGGAATGACATGAATGGTGGGAAGCCAGCCTGGTGGAGGTGGTGGTGTAGGAAGGGCACTGAAAAGACTCCTGCTTAGAACAGCAGTTTTCAGAGTGATTCTTGCTACCATCAGTTCCTAGGAGGAAATTGAAATGGGCTGGGGAGATTGCTCAGTGGGTGAAGCGTTTGCTGCATCCACAGCTCCCGAGTAAAAGTAATTCCAGTATTCCAGTATTGGGGAAGCAAAGACCAGGAAGTACTCCCAGGAGTGGTTAGTGAGCTACCTGAATCTATTTTACAGTATTTTTTATTTATTTGCAAGCAAAGACTGGTTGCACCTGGGGCATCTTTCCCCTGCAAACAAACTCTAGGAGCATGCCATACTTTGCTCATCTGACTTTACGTGTGGTGGGGAATTGAACGTGGTCTATCAGGCTTTGCAAGCAAGTGCTTTAACTGCTGAGTCATCTCTCCAGCCCCTGATTAAGATTTTTTCCCAGGTAGGGTCTCATTCAAGCCCAGGCTAGCCTTTGACACAGTGATCTCCTACCTCAGCCTCCTCCTGAATGCTGGGATTAAAGGCATGCACCACTGCGCCTGGCTAATTTAATTTATTTACAAGAAGGGAGAGGGAATTATGAGTGTGTGGGCACTTAGCTGCAAACGAACTCTGGGTGCCTTTAGGTGGATACTGAGGAATCAAACCCAGGCTACTGGTCTGCAAACAAGCACCTTTAATTACTGAGCCAGACTGACCTGGAATTCACTATGTAGTCTCAGGCTAGCCTTGAACTCATAGTGACCCTGCTTCAGCCTCCTGAGTGAGTGCTGGGATTAAAGGCTTGTGCCACCATGCTGGCTTCTCCCTTCTTTAGATAGGGATCATTATGGCACTAGTTGTCAGGATTGAATGTGAACAGTGAAGGGCCTGGCAGGGCTCAGGTTTAATTAAAGTATTATTAGGTGTCATTTAAAAGTGGGGGTTGGGCTGGAGAGATTGCTTAGCGGTTAAGGCTCTTGCCTGCAAAGCTAAAGCACTCAGTCAGGTTTGACTCCCAGGACCCACGTAAGCCAGATGCACAAGGGGGTGCACGTTTGCAGTGGCTGGAGGCCCTGGTACGCCCATTCCCTCCCTCTCTCAAATAAAATATATCTTTTTAAAAAGTGGGGGTTGAAGCCAGGCATGGTGGCGCATGCCTTTAATCCCAGCACTCAGGAGGCAGAGGTAGCATCGCTGTCAGTTCGAGGCCACCCTGAGACTACATAGTGAATTCCACGTCAGCCTGAGCTAGAGTGAGAGCCTGCCCTGAAAAACCAAAAAAAAGTGGAGGGTGAGTATTTTAGTGAACTGTAAAGGGAGCACACTAAGAGGTAAGGGTGTTTGTGAGGTTTATCGAGGTTCTCACCTTGTGTTGTACACGAGAAACCACCCTGAAGCAGTGTGTGTTGTGCTCGTGTAGCATAAGTGAGCATGTGTACAGATGGGTGTGCTGAAACAGGCTCTCTAAACCTGGAGCTGCCTGTTTTATGGTCAGAGTGGCCCCAGCTATTCTGTCTACCTCCTAGGGCTGGGGTTGCAGGTATGTGTAGGCATGACCAGCTATTTGCATGGGTTCTGGCAGTTGAACCCTGTCCTCATGTTTGTGTGCTAAGTACTTGTACTCAGTCTTTGCCCCAGTCTCCCCTGGCTTTTGAGATAGGATCTCAAGTTAAGGCCTGATTGACCTTGAACTCAATTCCACCTCCTTTGTATTGGGATTATAACAACACCCCTAGCTTTATACAGTGCTGGGGTTAGAGCTAGGTGCTTGTGGATTGAGCTCTCGCTTCAGATTGATAGTCTTGAAAGTCACAGGCATCGCCATGTTCTTAGAGCTTTCTGAAGGGATTCCAGCATGCAGGTCAAGGTTGGAAATCACTCTAGTATAAGAAAATGCTTTTTTTGGGGGCAGCCTCTGATTCCCTTCTCCCCACCATTAAGGGATGATTAAAACTGAGTATGGGCTAGAGAGATGGTTTAGCAGTTAAGCACTTGTCTGTGAAGCCTAAGGACCCTGGTTTGAGGCTGGATTCCCCAGGACCCACGTAAGCCAGATGCACATAGTGGCACATATATCTGGAGTTTGTTTGCAGTGGCTGGAGGCCCTGGTGTGCCCATTCTCTGTCTCTAATAAATAAATAAATAAAACCAGTGAGTAGCCAGGCATGGTGGTGCACACCTTTAATCCCAGTACTTAGGAGGCAGAGGTAGGAGGATAACCATGAGTTTGAGGCCACCCTGAGACTACATAGTGAATTCCAGGTCAGCCTGAGCTAGAGTGAGACAACCAAAAGAATGAGTAAAGACCAAATCTTTTGTAAGTTCTGTCTTTGGTGATGACACAGGTGGATCTCTTATTCCAAAGGGCCTGCTATGGTGTGCTGCGGTTCATCATGGAGAGCGGGGCCAAGGGCTGCGAGGTTGTCGTGTCTGGAAAACTCCGAGGACAGAGGGCAAAATCCATGAAGTTTGTGGACGGCCTGATGATCCATAGTGGAGACCCTGTTAACTACTACGTTGACACTGCTGTGCGTCATGTACTGCTCAGGCAAGGTAAGCAGCTGGTCCCTTGTTTTTCTTCCTTGTTGGAAAACAAACCCAGGCAGGGTCCTGTGCTTGTTAGGCAAGCACTGTACCACTGAACTAAACTTGGCAGAGGGCATTAGCACCTCAATGTTTATCTGTGCCCTTCTGTGATGACACGATGACGAGTCAGAAAGGTCACATCCTGCTCTAGGTCCTTGTCAGTGCCATGTTCTGTGGTGCTGGGCATGGGTTCCTTTAGCAAAAGTGTCCTATTCTTTGGTTGATTTAGAGGCATTTGTCTGAGAAGGGACCAGATCCAGTAAGGACTGCTCATGCTGCTCTGTTGTGTGGTGGACCCCATGAAACTCAGCTGGGTCAATTCTGTCCGCTAGGTGTGCTGGGCATCAAAGTGAAAATCATGCTGCCCTGGGATCCAAGTGGCAAGATTGGCCCTAAGAAGCCCCTGCCTGACCACGTGAGCATTGTGGAACCCAAAGATGAGATCCTGCCCACCACCCCCATCTCAGAACAGAAGGGTGGGAAGCCAGAGCCACCTGCCATGCCTCAGCCAGTCCCTACAGCGTAAAGGTAAGTTAGTAGGGCTTCCTCGGATAAACAGACGTGCTGTTCGTTATGATGTTTGACACTGCTAATGAATACTTGAGTAGAACTGGGTTGCTTGATGTATCTGGGAGAATATGAGTTGGAATCTGGGGCCTATTTAACCCTTATCTATAAGGATGGATGCTTGCCTTTGTTCTTTTTGTTTTGTTTTTTGAGGCTGACCTAGGTTTCAGGGTGGCCTTCAAACTGTGTGATCCTACCTCTGCCTCCCTAGTGCTGGGATGCACTACCATGCCTGGCCTTTGTTCTCCTGTTTGTATTATTGCTGTTGGAAATCCTTTTCCTTGCTAGTTGGCCTGTGAGCAGCATCAAGCTGTTGAGCTAGTGTGGGTTTATTCATCTTACTGTATGTAGGCCCTAGTGGAGGGAGCAGGCACACACCTGTTTTGAAATGAAGGGAGCCGATGTTGGGGGTACTTTTTCTTACTCTTGTGTTTTATCTGGTTTCAGGGTCTCGGCAGCTGCATCTGGAGGCCGAATGTTGCTCTGTAAAGACATTTAATAAAATCTTACACAAAGACCTAAGGCCTGATTGGATTGTCTGTCCAAGAATCTGACTGAATTATGTTGACCTGTGGAGTGTTGCTCATCCTTGTTTAGGCCAGAGTGTCCAGGCAGAGCTAACCACAGACTGCACCTTGATGAATTGTCCTGTGGTTCAGGGTTATAGGGTTAAGAGTGATTGGGATTTAGTTTGGTTTTGATGCTGGAGATGGAACCCAGGTCCTTCCATGTGGTAAGCATTAGACTACTGATACACCCCCAGTTGGGAGGTGGCACACATGTGGTGTTTAAGATTATTTAACCCTTGCATTCCTAAAGTGTAAGGAAATTGTTTTCTTAAATGTTTGAGAGAGCAAATGGGTGTTTCAGGGCCTCTAGCTGCTGCAAACCAACTCCACATGCATGCACCACCACCTTGTGCATCTGGTTTAAATGGGTTCTAGGGAATTGAACCTTAGGCTTCATTCACAAGCACTTTAACCACTAACTACTCTCCAGCCCCCAAAAGAGAATTTTAAAGCCATTGAGCTTAGTTAAAAGCCCAGAATTGTTAGCCCATGCAATATAAAGCTATTGTTAGAAACCACATTTAAAAAAAAAATATATATATATTTTTTATTTTATTTTTGAAAGAGGCTGAGAGAGAGTGGGCATGCCAGGGCCTCCAGCCACTGCAAACAAACTCCAGATGCATGCGTCCCCTTGTGCATCTGGCTTACTTGGGGCCTGGAGAGTCGAAACGGGATCCTTTAGCTTTGCAGGCAAACGCCTTAACCTCTAAGCCATCTCTCCAGCCTAGAAACCACATTTCTTTTCCGAGAACTCTAGTCCAGGGTGGCCTCGAACTCATGGTGATCCTTCTACCTCTTCTGGGACTAAAGGCGTGCACCACCGCACCCAGCTAATTTTTTTTTATTGGCAACTTTCATAATTGTAGACAATAGCTCATGGTAATTCTCCCCCATTCTCCACTTTTCCCTTTGAAACTCCACTCTCCATCATATCCTTTCCCCCACTCAGTCTCATTTTAATGTCATGATCTTTTCAACCTATTATGGTCATGTGTCGATAGTAACAGGCACTGTGAGGTCATGGATATCCAGGCCATTTTGTGTCTGGAGGAACACGTTGTAAGGGGTCCTATCCTTCCTTTGGCTTTTACAGTCTTTCCGCCACCTCTTCCACAATGGACCCTGAGCCTAAAAAGATGTGATAAGATATTTCAGTGCTGAGTATTCCTGTCACTTTTCAGCATCATGGTGCCTTCTGAGTCATCACAAGGTCACTGCCATCTGAAAAGAAGCTTCTCTAGCCAAAAGTGAGAGTAGCATTAATACATGGGTATGAACATTTAAGAGAAGTGCTTATCAGGCAATTTGGTGAGCACAATATACACATTTAGCCAGATCCTTCACTTCCTTGGTTAGGTTTATTCCAAGGTACTTTTTTTTGATGCAATTGTGAAAGGGAGTGATTCTCTGATTTAATCCTCTGTTGTTGGCATATAGGAAGGCTACTGATTGCTGTGTTTATTTTGTATCCTGCTACATAGCTATATGGTTTATCAGCTCTTAACAGTTTTGCTGGTAGAGTCCTTAGAGTCCTTTATGTATACAATCATACCATCTGCAAATAATGATAACTTGATCTCTTCCTTTCCAATTTGTATCCCTTTTATGTGTGTCTCTTTCCTGCCTTACTGCTATGGCTAAGGCTTCCAGTAGTATATTAAATAAAAGTGAGGACAGTGGACACCCTTGTCTTGTTCCCGATTTTAGTGGAAAAGCTTCTCCATTTAGTATTATGTGGGCTTGTCATAAATAGCCTTTATGTTGAGATATGTTCCTTCTATTCCCAGTCTCTGTAGGACTTTTATCATGAAGGGATGTTGGATTTTGTCAAATGTTTTTTCTGTATCTAATGAGATGATCATGTGATTTTTGTCTGTCGGTCCATTTATATAATGTATTACACTTATCGATTTGCTTATGTTGAACCATCCCTGCATCTCTGGGATAAAGTCTACTTGAGTCAGGGTAAATTATCTTTCTGATACATTGTATTCTGTTTGCCAATATTTTGTTGAGAATTTTTGCATCTATGTTCATGAGGGAGATTGGCTGTAATTTTCTTTTTTCTTTTTCTTTATTTTTTGGTTTTTCGAGGTAGGGTCTCACTCTAGCTCAGGCTGACCTGGAATGCACTATAATAATCTCAGAGTGGCTTTGAACTCATGGCGATCCTCCTACCTCTGCCTCCCAAGTGCTGGGATTAAAGGTGTGCACCACCACGCCCAGCTTTAATTTTCTTTTTTCTATCTTTGTCTGGTTTTGGTATCAGGGTGATGCTGGCTTTGTAAAAGGAGTTGGGTAGGATTCCTTCTTTCTATTTTATGGAAATTGGTTCTTCCATGAAGGTCTGGTAAAATTCACCAGTGCATCCATCTGGGCCTGGACTTTTTAGTTGGGAGATTTTTTGTAACTGCTTGGATCTCCATACTTGCTATAGGTCTATTGAAGTGGTTAATCTCATCTTGGTTTAATTTAGGTAGGTCATATAAATCAAGGAAATCATTTCTTTCAGATTTTCAAACTTAGTGGAGTATATGTTCTAATATGTATGTCCCTATAAGAGACAGACGGAAAGAGAAGAAGAGAGAGTGGGTGCACCAGGGCTTCTAGCCACTGCAAACAAACTCCAGAACACCCTCTTGTGCATCTGGTTTATGTGGGACCTGGAGAATGGAACTGGGGTCCTTACGCTTTGCAGGCATGTGCCTTAATTGCTAAGCCATCTTTCTAGCCCTACTTGCGATCTTTCTAATTTCTTTTTTTGTTTGTTTTGTTTTTCCGGTTTTTCAAGGTAGGAATTTGCTATGTAGTTTCAGGATAGCCTTGAACTCTTGGCAGTCCTACATCTGCCTCTCGAGTGCTGGGATTAAAGATGTGTGCCACCACGCTCAGCAACCTTTGATTTCTTAACATAGGCACTTAAAGCTATAAATTTCCCTCTTAGGACTGCCTTCATTGTGTCCCAAAGGTTTTGGTATGTTGCGTTCTCATTATCATTTGACTATGAATTTCACTGACCCATTCATCATTTAGTAGTATATTTAGTTTCCATGATTTTGTGTGTGCTCTATAGCTTTTCTTGCTATTGATTTGTAGTTTGATCCCATTGTGATCAGGTAGAGTGCAAGGAATTACTTCAAATTTTCCTGTATTTGTTAAGATTTGCTTTGTGTCCTAATATGTGGTCTATTTTAGAGAATGTTCCATGTGCTGCTGAAAAGAATATATTTTGCAGCATTTGGATGAAATGTCCTGTATCTATCTGTTAGGTCCATTTGTGACCTCATTTAATCCAGAAGCATCTCTGTTTATTTTTTGCTGGGATGACCTATCAATTGGTGAGAGTGGGCTGTTGAAGTCACCCCCTACAACTCAATTGTGTTTGTGTTATCGATGACTTTAGTTCTAATAGTGTTTGTTTGAAATTGGGAGCCCCCATGTTAGGTACACATATGTTTTAATCAATATAAAGTGACCTTCCTTATCTCTCCTAACTAATGTTGGTCTGAAGTCTACCCTGTCAGATATTAGGATAGTGACCCCTGCTTGTCTTCTCAGCCCACTCACTTGAAATACCATTTTCCAACCTTTCACCCTAACCTTTCACCTGGTGCTTGTGGTGGGGGAGGGGAGGCTGTGGATGGAGGCTGAAGTCCTCCCACCTTTCTTGAGAACTCAACTAGTTGTAGGTCTCCGCATATTTCTTTTCAAGGTAGGGTCTCACTCTAGCTCAGGCTGACCTGGAATTCACTATGTAGTTTCAGGGTGTCCTTGAACTCAAGGCGATCCTCCTACCTCTGCTCCTGAGTGCTAGGATTAAAAGCAGGTGCTACCTTGTCCGGTTTAGGTGATTTTTTTTTTTTTTTGACTGAGTAAACTTTATTATTAACCTCCATACTAACAAAAGAAAGAGCTCTGCACAAGGATTTTAGAGGACTTTGATGTTGTAACCACTACTGTGCTCATCACTGAAGTTAGCTGGCTTCTGTGTCTGCAGGGTCTGTGTCTGTTTTCTGAGAAGCCAAGAGGACTTCACCTGCCCGTTTCCTTCGCAATCTCTCAGCACTTGTGATCGTCATAGGATGCAGAGGGAAAAAGCCAGAAAGTCCTAGAAGCTTCTCCATGGGCTTAGAGAGGTGGGCCCCACAGCCAAGCCAGTGTGGGATCCTGTCCAGATTGAGGGACACAAGTTTTTCCCCATGACTGTTGGGCAGTGGATCATAGGAGCCCAACTGCTCCACGAATGGGCCGTCCCTGGGGCACTTGTTATGAGCAGCTACGATGCGGTAGAAGGGCCGGTTGGTGCAGCCACACAACGCGAGGCGAATGGTTAAGTGGCCCCAGCGGTAACTTCTGCAGACAAGGTAGCTCCAGTCTATTCTAGTCCATCTGGCTTACTCATCCCTGAATACGCTCCCCACAGCCCCATCACTTCTTAGATGTGACCTTGTCGTGAGTTGCCTTGTTGAGGTGGACCATAGTGCCGCCCAAGTACGGCTCCCCTGAGGTCTCGCGGCACAGTGCACGCGGGACGAGGGACTCGGGCAGCTGTCCCCCAACCCGAAGTCCCGGTTACCTAGGTGATCTTTTAAATGCCTTCTCTAGGGCTGAAGAGATGGCTTGGCAGTTAAGGCACTTGCCTGCAAAGCCCAAGGACCCATGTTGGACTCCCCAGATCCCATGTAAGCCAGACACAAGTGCACAAGTTTGCACGAGACAGCATATGCATCTGGAGTTAGTGGCTGGAGGCCCTGACATGCCAATTCTCTCATGTGCTCTTATATTTTTAAAAAAAGGCCAGTCTGCAGCCGGGCGTGGTGGCGCACGCCTTTAATCCCAGCACTCGGGAGGCAGAGGTAGGAGGATCGCCGTGAGTTCGAGGCCACCCTGAGATTTGTTAATTCCAGGTCAGCCTGGGCATTTTGAGAAAAAACAAAAAAAAAAAAAAAAAAAAAAAGGCCAGTCTGTTGGGCTTGCCTCAAATAAATAATAAATAAATGCCTTCCAAAAGAGTTTTCTATTGGGCTGGATAGATGGCTTAGCGGTTAAGGTGCCTGCCTTTGAAGCCTAAGGACCCAGGTTCGATTCTCCTGGTCCCACATAAGCTAGATGCACATGGTAGCACATGCGTCTGGAGGTCATTTGCAGTGGCTAGAGGCCCTGGCGTGTCCATTCTCACTTGCTCTCTCTGTCTCAAATAAAAAAAATGAAAGTGAAATCTTGAAAAAAATTGAAAAAAAAACTTTTCTGTTGTCTACTACATTGAGTCTGCAACTGTAGTGTTCATTTCCCAGTAGATGGTGCTGTAAGCATTGCTGTAGAGTATGGAGAGAAATTTGTTGACACAAAAGGATAGAAGGCATGAAACTCCTCTCCCCCAAGTAGGCCGGGTGTTTTATCAATGCTATGCAAAGTGTGAAATTGTCCTGGGGACCCATTGGTGGAAAATGGCTGTTGGCAATATGCCGACTAGTGCTGAAATGTTTTAATAGACAACTCAAAAAGAAATTACTGCCAGTCACTTGGGAGTTAGGGTTAGCAGATGGGGTCTTGGCACTGATTTAGCTGGTCAGCTAAACAGCTTGTTCATAAGGCAACGACAGCATCTGGAGGTGAAAATTAAAGGGAAAGACTCCCGGGTAGCCAAAAGGATCAACATAGAACCAGCAGTGCAAAGAAACAAGAGTGAGGAAAGGGTTTGGGGGGGCAACCAGGCTTGCACAATGGCTATGGAGTGCTCTCTCAAACAATACTTACTGGCTGCCATGTTTATCTGGAACATATACAAGTGCTGGTACTTGTGGCTAAGAGGCTCTAGCTTCTATTTGGGTTTTGTAAACATTGTCAATGCTTTAAGACTGTCTCAAATATAAGAAGCAGTTTTCTTACTGTTTTTTTTTCCCCTCTATTTCCATGTTGCTGTAATTGGTTCAGCCCTGACTCTGATCAAACAAATGGTGTCAAAATCCAATGGGTCTTGGGTCCCTGGGCCCCAACCCTCTCCTCCAAGCAACCATTTCTATACTCCAGTCCCCAGGACTGCATGAGGCTGGCTGCTTATCTGCAGAGACTGCTTTGTGTGGGAACTGGGGTATTGAAGCTAGGATCTGGCTTTGTGTGGGAACTGGGGTATTGAAGCTAGGTTGTTAGACTTTACAGGCCAAGTGTCTTGACCACTGAGCTATCTCTCCAGCCCTAGCAATTTTCTTTACTCTGCAATTAAATGTTTTCATTTTCACATTTGTAAAGGTGGTTGTGATGATTAATCTGGATGTAAACGTGGGTGAGGAGATGGCTCAGTGGTTAAAGTTGCTTGCTTGCAAAGCTTGCTGGCCCAGGTTCAGTTCTCCAGCCTAACATGGGCATTCATTTGCAGTGATGACACTACCCTGGGGTTGGGGATGCACCTCAGTGTTAGAGAAACTTGCCAGACATGTACAGGTTCTATAGCATCTTATTTCCCTCCAGCCACCTTTCCACACAGCTGCTTTCAAAAAGTAAATTCTAGTGCCTAGACACTATGAAGATAAAAGGTCTCCAGGTCCAGCTGGGGAGTTAGATTTCCAGAACCTGCATAAAGCTAGATGCAGAAGCCTGTGTCTAATCTCTGCCTCTACGGAAGATGGAAAACAGTGACAGGAAGTTTACTGGCCAACTAACGTGGCACATGCAGTGGCAGATGAGACTGTACATCAAGGTAGAAGGCCAAGACCAAACATTGAGGTTGCTCAGCTACTTGGCATGCTATGGGCACACATACAGGGAAATGGTGCAGTGGTAAAGTGCTTGTGCACAAGGACCTGAATTCGGTCCCACATTTAAAAAAAAAAAAAAAACTGAGCAGGGGACTACAGAGAGGGCTCAGTGGTTGGGGCACTTGCCTGCAAAGCCTAACTACCTGGGTTTGATTCTTCAGTACCCACATCAAGCCAGATGCATAAAGTAGTGCATGCATCTGGACTTTGTCTACAGTGGCTGGAGGCCCCAGTACACTTCTCTCTGCTTGCAAAATATATTTATTTTTAAGAAGCCAGGTGTGGATGGGCATGGTGGTGCATGCCTTTAATCCCAGCATTCTGGAGGCAGAGATAGGATTGCCATGAGTTTGAAGCTACCCTGAGACTACATACTGAATTCCAGGACAGCCTGGGCTAGAATGAGACCCTGCCTCAAAAAACAGAAAAACAAAGCTGAACATGGCTGTACATATCTGTAATCCTGATCTGAGGAGGACAAAGAGAATTGCTGGGGTTTGATGGTCAATCTGAAAATTTGTCTCAAGGAAATATGGTACAAGAGAGGACACCTGACATTTTTCTCTGGCCCCTGCATGTGTGTGCAGATACAATACTGCCAAACCTTTCAGCAAAACAGGACAGGTTTGTCATAATATTATGTGATGAAATTTGCGGAATGAATAGAAATTGGGCGAAAATATGTTCACTTTCCCACTCTCTTGGGTTTGAGAAAAGGAATCTCCGTGGTTCCATGTAAATTCATGTCTTGTGAACTCTTGGTTCCCAGCCGGTGGCAATTTGCCTACCTCAAGTCCAGGAAATGTGATCTCTTGTATTCTATGAATGGCCTTGCTCTGGACGCTGAGGATACAGAGGAAGCTGATACTCGCTGCCTTGAGGGGACATCCTCATGGTATGTCTGAGATTATAGAGGTTCCATGTGGCCATATGCTGGATGACAGAAGAGGAGCGGTGGATAAAGAAGTGTTGCAAGAGAGGTGCAAGGGACAACTCGGGTAGGTTTTCAGGTGTGCTCAGGCACACAGCATATACATAGAAGAGTACTGGGAACCTGAGTGGGCCACAAGAGGTCACTGCTGGCACAGGAAGTGTTCAGCCAGAGGAGATGCTCATGTCTTGGAAGAGCTTGACATGGATGGGTTCTTATAGCTGCTGGGTGCCTTTGCTTTGTCCTGAGTGTGCTGTGGGGTGGGAACAGGCAGGCTCAGCAGAGCTGAGCGTCCACCCCTCTCCCCTCCCCCTGCTGCCATTATCAGTTGTGTCCAGATGGTCATGGGCTCCCTAAGCTGTGGTAATCGGTGGGTTGGAGCTCAGCTGGGACCTAGGTCTTTGTGCCTGGCTGTGAAGGGCAGCCCCAGCTGGAGAGACCCTGCAGACATAGCCCTGGGGCTTTGAAGGTGGGGAGGGGTGCAGGCTGGTCCTGTGCTAGAGAGATTCAGAGCAGATGAGACTTCTCTTCAAAAGATGATCTGAGTGCAAATGAGGGGCCTGCAGATGGGCCTTGGCAAGCACCTCTGTGCCACAGACCTGGATGGCGCAGTGCTGGCCTCAGAATCCCTGGTGTGTTTTGTTCCTGTTCCTCTGAGTTCACCCCTTCTCACCCAGCAGTCACTGTTCCTGGAGCCATGGCCACACGGAGCATTTACAGTTGCATTCGAGGCTCAGGCTTCACATTGATGTTGGAAAATTTCTGGGGATGCAGGGGGATGTGCAGGCACACGGGCTCTGGAGCCTTCCACTCTGATTAAAACAGGTTGTTAAACAATATTCCACACTAATGAGAGTAAATGCGGTAGAGTGTGAATTGGCTAAATGTTGGTGTTCCTCCAAAATTCCTGTTGGTCTCCAATATTGAGTGTGATAGGAGCTGCCTTATCTCCATCTGCTAGGTGAGGGTAAAGCAAGAAAGTGCCACTTACGAAGCAGGGCCCCCACCAGACATCGAATCTGTTAATGCCTTGCTCTTGGGCTCTCCAGCCCCTGGGCTGGACAATTCATTTCTGTTGTTTGTAAAATACTCAGTCTACAGAGTGTATAGCAGCCTGAGTGGCCTAACGTGGTATAGAAGTGCTCTGTAAACAGTAAAAGCAGGGAGCAGATGTCGGGGGTAACTTTCCAGATTTGAGCTAGAACATAGACTCAACCTTTGAACAAGGTTTTATTTCTACCAGAAAAGGCAATAAAAGTAAACGGAGGTGAAGGGAGGGAAGGTGGATGAATTGCCTGAGTTCTTCCTGACTCAGGATGCCCCAGTCTCAGTCACCTGCCCAGGCTCTGAATGATAGTGACACAGCCATGGGAACTGGTGCAGCGTTGCATGGATGGCTGGGCCTCTACTTGCCCACTGCTGGGGTCAAAGGTGAAGACACTATCAGTGCTTTCCCCATGGTCATCTCGCCCTCCAAGGATATGAACCTTCCCGTCACACACTGTCACACCACAGCTCTCCTGATGGACAAACAGAAATATGGTCAACTGTGGGATCTAGCCAGGGGCTCCCTTGGTCCCCATCTGGCCAGGCAGTGTGGATGGCAGGGAGGCAGAAATCAGATGAACCTAACCTTGACTAAATGAACGGCCTAGACAAGTCAGCTTCTCTGAGCCTTGGGTTTCCGCATCTGCATAGTGTGGAGAGTAACAGCACTTGCTAGTCAGTGTACATGGTGTCTGGCATCGTCGAAGACTAGAACTGCCAGGAACTACCAGTCCAAATACACTTCTGCATAGTTTCTTTGGAGTCTTGAAGAAGGGGTCCCGAGGTAGGGGAGGTAAGAAGTGTGGAGGCTGGAGCTTCCAGTACCTGGACCTCCATTGCTGCTCACACTGGAGCAGCGAGCGACCTTAGCAAGCCCTGTGCCCCCTCCTCCCCAGCTGGTGGGAAAAGCTGTAGGTCGTTTCGACTAAAAACCCCTCTCGGGACTACAGCACATGGAGTTAGTTCTAGGCTCTGCCTTAATAAGGCCTAACTGATAGCCTTGGGCCAACCTCTGTAAGGTCAGTCTCCCCATTTGAAATGCCAGGGTAATGATCACTGGGAGGGGAAGTTCTGTCAAGGGACACATGGAGTCACATTAGACCCTCTAGACCTCCAAGCTCCCGAGCCTTAGAAGCGGGACTGCTCTCCTGAGTGGGCCAGTGCCAAAGCTCTATGGGGAAGACAGTACTTACCACAGGGCTGGGGAGGACAGCTGCCTCCCCCCAGACATCGGTGCCGGGGTCGTAGGTGAAGATTTTGCTCATGAGACCTCCTACCACGTAGATGACGTCCTCTAGGGAGACAGCCTCAAGACAACACTGTGAGAAGGGTGCTGGTGACCGCAGGCTCCACTGGTCCTCCTTGGGGTCAAAGCATTGCACCTGAAGGTCAGAAAAGTGGTGATGAAGCCTCACCCTGTACTCCCCTGCTGCCCGTATCTCTGGGAGCACTAGCATACCACCAGCAACGTCCACCAGGCCTGAGCCAGCTCTGGGAGGTAGCAGACCCACTGTCCCCACTCTCAAGTGCTCTTAGCTTTGTTCTATATTCTGTCACCAGCCCCTGATGTCCTTTGTCAGAAGCCACCTCGTCTTTCTAGGTCCAGCTCTTGTGCCACCCCATCTTCAAAGCCTCCTCTAACCCAGGATGGGAGAGAACGGTGGCTTCAGGAGATCAACCATCTGAGCACTAGCTATTGCCCACCTGTCACTGATGGAGCCGTCTTCCCGACTGTGTGCACTATCCTTTTCTCCTTACGGAGCTCTGGAGTTAGGACTCAATCCAGCTAAGGGTCTGACTCATTGCTACAACTGTCCCCAGGCTTCCCTGGTCATGAGAAGTAATGACATCCTGGCTTTTTCTGGGGCAGTACCAGTATGTGCTCACCTTCACCTCATTTCCTCAGTTGTTTCCTTGGAGACCCTCCAGAATGGTCCATAGCAAGTCAGTGAGGCACAGGGCAGTGCAAAATGGACTTCCTACCCCCTGCTGTACCACCCAGCTCCATCCAGCAAGGGGAGGAAGGGTCTAATTTGGGAAGGATTTTGGTCCCAGAATCACAAGTCTATGAAGATTAACTTTTATTCCAAAAGCCTTAGTGGCCAACAACAGTTGGCATACTGCTGGGTTTGCACCCAGTAGAATGTTACACACACAGATGGCCATGAGATTCTAAGCACATAGAAAGTACATATACTTCACTGGACATAGTGGTTCACACCTTAAATCCCAGCACTTGGGAGGCAGAAGCAGGAAGATTGCTGTGCGTTCAAGGCCACCCTGAGACTATATAGTGAATTCCAGGTCAGCCTGGGCTAGACAGAGACCCTACCTCGGAAAAAAAAAAAAAAATTCATATACTTCAATGAGAACAGGAAGCAGTTGTGAAATTTTACAGTAAGAACATAAAAAAAGTAAAAGAGAAAAGCAAGTCACTGGGGCCTGGAAAGCAATGCACAGAGGATTTATAGCAGCTATCCCTAGACGGAGGGCTATGGGTAGATTATTTCTAAATTTTCAGTAACATTGCTTTTTTCTTGAGAAAGGATCTCATGTATCCTTAGGCTAGCTTCAACTGCCTATGTAGGGGAGGATGACCTTGAACTTCTGACCCTCCTTCCTCCTGAGTGCTGGGATTATACACCTATGCCACTGCATCCTTCATGCTGTGCTAAGCATCTAAGGCAGAGTTCCAAGCTGACCTGGAACTCACTCTGTAGCCCAGGCTGGCCTCACACTCACAGTAATCTTTTACCTCTGCCTTCTGAGTGCTGGGATGAACCACCACACTCACCTGGAAGCTTTTTTTTTTTTTTTGAATGGAGGAACAAATATTTTAACTAATCCTATCCCTGACCTAATTTAATTTTTCTCACTCTAGCCCAGCTGACCTGGAATTCACTATGTAGCCATCTTCCTACCTCTAATCCTCCGGGTGTGCGCAACCATGCTGGCTCCTAATTTTTTTTTTTTTGTTTTTGGTTTTGTGAGGTAGGGTCTCACTCTGGTCCAGGCTGACCTGGAATTCACTATGTAGTCTCAGGGTGGCCTCGAACTCTCGGCAATCCTCCTACCTCTGCCTCCCGAGTGCTGGGATTAAAGGCGTGCGCCACCACGCCCGGCTTGGCTCCTAATTTTTTTTTTAATTAATTAATTATTTATTTATTTATTCATTTATTTATTTGCAAGCAGAGAGAGAGAGAGAAAGAAGATAGAATGGGTGTACCAGGGCCTCCAGCCGCAGCATATGAACTCCAGGTGCATGCGCCTTTTTGTGCATCTGCCTTTACGTGGGTGCTGGGCAATGGAACTTTTAGGCTTTGCAGGCAAACGCCTTAACTGCTGCGCCATCTCTCCAGCCCTGATTTTTTTTTTTTTTAAATATATGCACCTCACACGAATAACAGCAACTCAAAGAGTCCCGCCGTTCTGCTGACACGCTGTGTGTCCTTAGGGTCATCTCTGAACTCATTCTTGGCCTGAAACCTAGGGATGATTCCCAGGCTGCTAACAGGATTGGGAAAATGGATCTAGCTGGCACACAGTAGGCGCCTCCGTTTCTCCGAAGTCCCCAATGTCCCCTCACCGCTCCCCTCCCCCCAGACCTGTGCTCACCTTGTCGGTGTTGACACCGTCCTGCCCGGCGCCCCCGATCACGTAGAGCTGGCCGGCGCAGGGCACCACCGCCGCAGAGCTCACCGCCTCCAGCAGCGGCGCGGCGGCAGCCCAGGTGTTGGAGAAGGGGTCGTAGCGCTCCACGCTGCGCAGGCGCCGCAGGCCGTCGAAGCCGCCCACCGCGAACAGCTGCACCGCAACGACACCGGCGGGGCGCCGGGACTCAGAGACACAGGCGACTTGGAGACCCCCATCGTTTTAAGCTTGGAGGGGAAACTATCACCACCATAGCCTCGGGGCCAAACCGACCAGGGAGCGCCCCAGACCTGCACGGAACCTCCCCGAGTCGCTTCCTCTCAACCTAGCCGGCCTCTAGGATGGGTGCTGAGGTTCCAACGGAAGATGCCTGGCGCCTCGCTGGTGCTGAGTTTTAACACCTGCTTGATATCTGAGGGCTTACTCTCTCACCTAACCCATTCCAAGAAGCACTTTTGTTTCTGAAGGAAGAACTTAATTTACAAAGCTAATTGGCAGAATTTGGGGACCTAAGTGACAAGAATCAAGATTCATATCTGGACTGTTCGACTACGGAGCCCACACCTTTCACCACTAATCTGTACTCACACAGTGATGGCTCCTGATTGGGGGACAGGCTGGCCTGAACCCATGATCCTCCTATCAGCTAAGGGCTGGGGTTCTAGGTGTGAGCCACACAGTGACGGCTGCTATGGTGAACATTCACATTATCACGTGATCTTGGGCAAATCTTTCCTTTCCGGATCCTTCTTATCTCCAAAACATCTTTCTTGGGTTCCAGAGCAGTGGCCAGTGTGCGCCTACCTGCCCCTGAACAGTCGCCATCTTGTGCCTCCACCTCCCCTTGTGCATTGAGGCTACCTTGATCCAGGTGTGCAGATGGGAGCTAAACATCCACATGTCTCTGCTGTTGATGTGACCTCCTAAGGAGAGAAAAGCAGCTGTTGTCCCCAGGCCCTGCTGCTACCCACAATGCCCCCAAAGAGCCAGAAAAAGCCCTCAGATCCAAAGGAAGGGTTACAGGCAGACAATAGGACGGTCGGTGTAAGACTCCGGGCCTACGGCCAAGACAGAGTGCTTTGAAGAGAGAGGTCTGAGCTAGGACTCTTGAGAGACAGGCCTGACAGATCCAGGAAGGATGAGATTTGCAGTGGATACCTTGTGGTACAGTGCTAACTCTGTGCCCAGGGAAACACAGGACCCGGTGTCCTCAAAACAAGCATTAAAAATGTGTTATAAGCCGGGCGTGGTGGCGCACGCCTTTAATCCCAGCACTGGGGAGGCAGAGGTAGAAGGATCACCGTGAGTTCGAGGCCACCCTGAGACTACATAGTGAATTCCAGGTCAGCCTGGACCAGAGTGAAACCCTACCTCGAAAAACCAAAAAAAAAAAAAAAAAGTGTTATAGGCCGGGCGTGGTGTTACGTGCCTTTAATTCCAGCACTTAGGAGGTGGAGGGAGGAGGCTCATTGTGAGTTTGAAGGCACCCTGAGACTACATAGTGAATTCCAGGTCAGTCTGAGCTAGAGTGAACCCCTACCTCAAAAAACCAAAAAAGAAAAAAAAAATGTGTTGGTGTGGGCTGAAGAGATGGTTCAGTGGTTAAGGTTGCCTACAAAGATTTAACGATGGGGTTCGATTCTCTAGTGCCCACGTCAAGCCAGATACACAAAGTGGCACATGCCTCTGCAGTTTGTTTGCAGTGGCTAGAGGCCCTGGTGCACCCATTTTTTCTCTCTCTGCTTGCAAATAATACAAATATTTTTAAAGTGTAATAAACCCTATGTATTATATCATTATTTAATTAATTTATTTATTTTGGTGTTTTGAGGTAGGGTCCCACTCTAGCCCAGGCTGACCTGGAATTCACTATGTAGTCTCATGGCCTTGAACTCACTTCAATCCTCCTACCTCTGCCTCCCGAGTGCTGGGATTAAAGGCGTGCACCTCCAGGCCCAGCAGTATTATTTTTTTTAAAAAAAAACAATGTGTTAGTTGCCAAGAGAAAGTAGGGCCAGCCACCTGCACAGGGATGGAAAAGGCGTACAAGGGGGACGCAGCAACATCCCTGGCTTCTGCTTCATCTTTATGATTTCATTTCCATTCTCATCCCTCCTTTAGGTGTTGAGATTATTACACCAGTCCCACGTAGAAACTTGGATGAGGCTGATACCAGGAATGACCTGCTCAAAGGTCACATGACCTTCAGTGAGGGCAAAGACCAAGACCAAAGCTTAAGGTCTTTGGGCCCCCAGCCCAGCCTAGTGCTGCTGCAGGTGTAGGTAGATACAATTCTCCCCACAACGCGCTCTGCTAGACTACGCACTAATCCAGCTAAGAATGTACGGGGCCAGGAGAAGCCTTGCCCCCATCTCCTGATTGGGAGGAAAAGAAGCTGGGCGTGGTGGCTCACACCTTTAATCCCAGCACTTGGGAGGCAGAGGTAGGATTGTCATGAATTTGAGGCCAGCCTGAGGCTACATAATGAATTCCGGGTCAGCCTGGGCTAGAGGGAGACCCTACCTTGAAAAACCAAAATAAATAAATAAATAAGTCAATGGGGCCTATGTGTGGGAGGCCATGAGTAAGCCTCCTGCAGTGGTCCTGCCCTCACCAGAAACGTAGATATCATTGCGAAGAGCACAGGCAGCAAACTCCAAGCGTGTGTATCCTGGCAGGCTGGGAAGTGGGATCCAGCGCTGGCTCTCTGGGTGGAAAGCCTCCGCAAAAGGCAGCTTCAGGAGACCTTTACGGTCACAGCCCCCAATGACAACGATCACTTCAGCTAGTTCCATGAATCTGGTATGGGAATAAATCCAGTGGACTGCTGATCTGCACCCAACTTTCCACCCTTTCTCCCTTTTTTTTTCTTTTTGTATTTTCCTTCCTCTTCCCTTTTCTCTCTCCTTTCTTCCTTCTTTTTGAGGCAGTATCTCACTGTAGCTCAGGAAAACCTGGAACTCACATTGTAGCCCGGGCTGGCTTTGAACTCCTATCTACCTAAGACCTGTGAGCTGGGATTAAAAGTGTGGCCCACCAACTGCAGCAATGCCTAGCTTTGTCTGACATGAGTCGTCCGTCCTCCACTGCCAACTCTGCTGCCTCGCTGCTCCTGTTTTTCTTTGGTTTTCCGAGGTAGAGTCTTGCTCTAGCCCTGGCTGACCTGGAACTCACTATGTAGTCTCAGGCTGGCGTCGAACTCGCCGTGATCCTACCTCTGCCTCCCGAGTGCTGAGATTAGAGGCATGCGCCACAATGCCCAGTTGCCTGGCTTCTTACCCATTTCCTAAAGCCAACTCCTAAAACATGAATTCCTTTGAATGGGAATACCCACTCTTTTAGCAAAACACCCCCTCATTCGCTAGTCCACTAATCTTTCTGTCATTTTGTTGTTGTTGTTTTTGATTTTCGAGGTAGGGTCTCACTCTAGCCCAGGCTGACCTGGAATTCACAATATAGTCTCAGTGTGGCCTCAAACTCACAGCGATCCTCCTACCTCTGCCTCCCCAGCGCTGGGATTAAAAGCGTGCATCATCACCCCTGGCTAATGGACTGTTTAAAGTAGGAATGTGGAGAGATGGCTCAGAGGTTAAGGCTCTTGCCTTGAAAGCCTAATGACCTGAGTTCACTTCCCCAGTACCCATGTAAAACCAGATGCACAAAGTGGCACATGCATCTGGACCTTGTTTGCAGTGGTTAGAGCCCCTGGCGTGCCCATTTTCTCTCTGCTTGCAAATAAATAAATATATTTTTTTAAAGCAGGAACGTGGGCACCAGGTCTGTGACATGCTGAACGAACGAATGACTGCACTTAAAGGAGGGGATTGGATGGTGAAGGAACGAGGCGAGATGGAAGACCGCGCGCCTGGCGGAGGGAGGGCGCGAGGCGTGGAGGAGGCGGCGGCGGCGGCTGCTATACCTCCGCGGCCGAGCCCGCCGCGCACCGGCCTCCCGGCCCAGGATGAAGCAAGCCCGGGCCTCGAGCAGCAGCGGCCGGCAGTCCCCGCAGGCCCGCAGCAGCTCATCGGCCTCCACCTTCTCCAGGAAGTAGGCGGGCGCCAGCAGCGGCAGACGCACGTGCTCGAGCAGACGCCGCAGCTGCCCGCGGCGGGCCGGCGCGTCGTGCCGCACCCAGCGCATGGCGGCCTCGTACACGGCCTCCTCGCGCGCCACGCCGAGCGCGGGGTCGGCCAGCAGCGCCGCCACCTCGTCGGGCGTCAGCTCCAGGAAGTCGGCGTGCCGCGTCACCTCGACGAAGGCCTGGCGCAGCACGCGGCCGCACCGCTCGGCCAGCGAGGCGAGCGAGAAGGCGGCGGCCACGCGCCGCAGCGCCAGGCTGTTGGCGGCGCGCAGGCGGCCTTCGAGGAAGCGCGCGCACGCCCCGCGCACACCCGCCACGCCCAGACGCTCGGCCAACGCCAGCACGGACGCCGCCTCGTCCTCGGAACGCAGCCGCACGCCCGCGCCGTACACGTAATCCAGCACCACGGACAACGCCGACGCCGCGCACGGAGCTTCCGGTACCACCACCGCGATCACCTCCGGCGGGTTACGCTCGGCCGCGAACAGGCCGCGGAAGTAGACGCTGCCCGCGCTCAGCGCCGCGCGGTGGCACGGGAAATCGCGGCCGCCGGCGCGCAGCACCACGTCGGTGAGGGTTCTGCTCCGCCGGTACGCGTTGAGCGTCTGCAGGACCCGCTGCGCGTGACACGACGATGCCGTGCAAGGAGCCTCGAAGCCCGGCTCTGACGACTTGGTGGGCCCGGGGGCCTCCCGCATCCTGCCAGGGGGAGTGGGGGAAGAGAACAATAGACGAGAGTCTGCAAATCATCCGGGCACGGCTGGCGTAAGCCCGGCCTCTGCTAGGTCTAAGCTATGCATGCACGAACCTAGCGCGCGTGCTTGCGTTCATTGAGCTTCTGCTGCAATCCATCCCATCCACACTGACGGCGCGGGCAATGATCCAGTCTTTTCTGCCTTATGTGTGCCTCCCCCCCCCCAGTACCTATTTCAGTCCTACTACCCTTTCCAGACTTGCTATGCTTGCTCCTGTCGGTTTCTGCAGGAAACAGATGGTAGGCTCTCAGAGAATTTTCAGGGGAGTCCAAAGAAAGAACTGTTTCTGAAAATCTAGACTTATTTAGGGATTCCAACAGGACAGAGCTGTGCCAAGTGGTTACCAGTAACAAGGAGCCTTTACCCCCAAAGCCTGAAGGGAGGCAGGGAGGTTTCTGAAACCTGGACAAAATATCTGCTGGTGGGAGGTGTTGCTGAAGAGATGGCTCCGGGGTTAAGGCACACTTGCCTGCAAAGCCTAGCCACCAGGGTTCAAGTCTCCAGTACCCACGTAAAGCCAGATGCACAAAGGGACGTTTGCAGTGGCTGGTGTCCACTCTCTCTGCTTGCAAATAAGTAAAGAAAATGTTAAAAATATATATCTGGAGGGACTCTAAGAGCGTGCTTTGGTCAAGGGATTCAGACTGCTTTAGAGAACTCAAGTGTGCATTTGTACACACTGTGTACAGTCCCCCTTTCATGCCAAATTATCTCTTTAGATCTGTAGTTAACCAAACCCTGATTGTTCTATTTATCTGCCCCACCCTCTACAGCACATAATATCCTAAGTGCTGAATACTTGTTCATGGTCAAGTGCATGTATTAATTAAATGTTTATTGTAGATGTTTGTGTGTCAGGCAGATCATCATGGTCCTTGCGTTCCTGGAGCTCACAGCTTGGCAAGGGTCCTTTGGGGAAAGTCCGATAATTAGGGGACCTCATAGAAAAAGACAATAGAGTTGGAGGGGACTCAGGGAAGGGGTTCCCAAGGAAGGACTTTCAAACTGAGGATGGGTAATACGAGCAGAACACAAGGCTGTCTTCAGTGTTCAGTGGAAAAGCTCTTAGAGATCAGATGGTTTCTTATCCTCCCTCTAGCCCCAAGTAACCAAGGACAAGACACTCTCCCCCTGCCCCCCATTCCTCACAAATGTTCAGCCACAGAATTGCGATTAATGGGATGTATGAAAGTGGTAGGTTCAGAGTACACCTTGATCAGTGGCTCCCTACACAAACAGGAGCATAGAACTATGTACACATTATTCAATTTGACCCTCACAACCCCGAGACTGGGAAGTGCTTTCAGTCACACACCCTGTTTTTAAAGCTTGTCACGAGGAGACAACACACAGAGGGATCCTGCCTTGCACAGGTTTGCTGGCAGGATCAGAGAAGTGGCATTTGTGAAAGCACTCCTTCGACGGGGGAGGTGGAGGTTTGGACTGGCTGGGATTTGGTCCTTATGAGCACTCAGCTTTCATACCTCCGGGGACAAGCAGCTGTCTCTTTGATGTGGTAGTTTACTCCAGAGCTCAGCTCTGTCTCTGTTCCATGTCTCCCTCCCTTCTACCAATCTCAGCTGTTCTGCCACCTCCGGAGGGCAGATCCTGCCTGGTGTCAACCTGGCTTTTGTTGCCCATGTAGGATCGTGTTGGGTGATGGATCCCATACGTCACCCATCACAGGAAACGAGCTCCCACTGGACAGTGAAGTTAACTACTGTTGTTCAAGTAGAGGGGCCTGGGTCCTGAATCTGTCAGGCTCCGGGGTCTACATGCCCAATCTCTCTGCCACACTTGCCTGGGTGGAGCAGTGTCCCTACGGAACAACTAGGAACCAGTGGACAGAGGTGAGAGAGGCATCAGGGTGTGCAGCCACAGTCTGCCCTCCACCAGCCTAGGATGCAGCCACACTCTAGACCGAGACCCAAGAGAACAGATCAAAGAGGGCTTCCTCCCAAAAAGATGCCCCCAGTGATGGTGACAGATGCTCGAGGGGAAGGATGGAGTCCCACTCAGGAACTTCACCAGTACTTGTTCATTCTACTTGAGCCTACCTCCTGCTCGAGGCACTGGGAACTGTGGACACACAGTGAGGGAACACCCAGTTTCCACCCTGGGGATTCTGTCTGGAGGACCCAAAGACACCTAGTGGGACCACAGAACGTGGGACAGTCTCTGGGCACAGAGTTTAACCTCTAACTGCGTCATGCACAGACAGACCTAGTCAGTGGAAGTTGGCCCAACATCGCGGTCCTTTTTCACCCCTCACCCTCCTCACACCGTACACACTCAGACTTCTGAAGAGCACCACACTGCCCAGCATCCTAAGCTCTGCCCCAAGTACCTAGGGCTTACCTGGCCACACCCTCTCCAAGAGGCTCCAAAACTGCCGCTCTGACGGGGACCACTCCCCGACTGTGTCACTGCGTCTGCCCAGCAAAGCCTGGGCTCCTAATGTCCCTGTCGTTTTTTGCCCAGACTCTGGCTTGGGCTCAGCTGTGGGAGGACAAAGGGGCTGGACGCCAGGGGGAGGGGAGGGAAGATGGGAAGGGGGAGGAATGGGCACTGGGCTTTTGTTCTACTCTGGGACGAGCCAGGGGAGGGAGGGGTAGAAGTACACATACGAATGACTGTGTGTGCAACTCGGGTTCCTGGGATTTGGGGTGATCTGGTGCTGATGTCCCTGAATACACACAGGTGTGTATGTGTGTTGGAGAGAGTGTGTGCTTCAGGTAGCTGGGGTGGTTGTCAGCATGGTGTTCAGGGCCTATGTGAACGCATAGAACTTAGTGACTGTGTAGCACTGGGGAGCTGTACCTGTGTGGGTGTGTTACCACGTGGCTGCAGATGTAACCCAGAATGTGACTGCTATTGTGGACAGCTTCCTTGTGGCCTCTTTGTGACTGTGCCCTGTGTTCCTGCTTCACAGCATACCTATCCTTGTGATATGGCTTTGCACGACCCTGTCTCTTTGTGTCTGTGCTTATGTAGTTGTTCATTTTTGTGTGTGTGTGTGTGTTTGTGTGTGTGTTGGGATTCTCTGGATTGTGTATTACAGGGGTGAATATTCCCACAGACCACATGTGCCTGTGTGGATATATGTTCATGTGTCTGTGACATATACTCATGCGTGTGCATATGCACATACATTGTGTGTACACAGTAGAATGAGTGGAGGCATATGGGGCTCCGTGGAGAGGAAATAGTGGGGTAGGGACATGTTGGCACTGGGCAGGTTGAGTTGGATAGTCAGAGAACAGCGCAGCTCTGGGACAGCACGGCTTCCTGTAGCCAGAGGAAGTGGATATGAAGGTTGGTTCTTTGAAGAGCTGCAGAGCCTGACATCCATAGGTCAGGTTAGGACAGTTGCCATCATGGAAGAGGACAGCCATCTGGAGAGGAGATTGCTTTGACGAGGTCCTGGTGGATCCTCAGCACCTGTTAAGTTCGGCACTGCCGTGAGGCACACTATACACAACCTTAGCTACCTCACTGTCTGCCCCGTGGCCTGGTTCTTGGCATTAGCAGGAGAGCGAGAGTCGCCTGCTCTTCCTTGTGCCTGTGGAGTCCCTTCACTGTGTGTGTGGGAGCCTGACCCCACCAGGCTGAGCTTGGGGAAGCCTGATTCCGAGGTGTTATGGTTTGGATATGAAGTAACCTCCCCTTCCCTGCAAAGGTTCATGTGTTGGAGGTTTGACCTCTGGCTGGGGGCGGGGGCTGAGGAGTGACAGGATCATAAGAACACACCTTCATCAGTGGGCTAATCCATTCATGGAGTCACAACTTGATGGCATTGTTGGGAGGTGGTGGAGATGAGGAATTGGGCTCTAGTTGGAGGAAATGGGCAGTGCCCTGGATTCTTCTCATCTCTGCCTCCAGTCTACCATGAGGTGAGCCCCTTTGTTCTGCCAACATGCCCCTTGCTGCCTCCCTAAGGATGGGTTCAGAAACAGCAGAGCCAAGTGACTGCAGGCTGAAAGCTCTGAAACTGAGTCAAAATAAAGTTTTCTTCTTTTTAGTTTTTGTTTTTTTCCAAGCATCTTGTCACAATAATAAAAAAAATGGACTAACACAAGAGGGTTCGCTTGTGTTAGTTACTGAATAAGTGTGTGTCCTAAAGCCTGGCTAGGGTCTATCTGTGGACCCTGCAGATCTGGTTTCGCTCAATGCCTGTGTCCAGGGACTGACTGGAGCTGACCTCTGCCCCAGGAAGCTCCTGGCAGATGTTCAGTTCTGAGGGAACTAAGGAGTGAATTCCCTTTGGCCCCTGAGGGGCTGTGCTAGAGGCTGCAGAGGGGGCTGCTGGAGGGTCTAAGAAGGTGCCAGAATCTCTCAGACTGCCAGAATTTGATCCACAAGACCAGTGTCTGGAGAAGAGAGAGTCCCTGGCTATCTCTATGAGGCATAGCTTTTCCTTGGTGCAGGCTGGAGCTGGGGTTCAGCTGCTCTCTTCCCCTCAGGACACGCAAGACTGCGCATTGCAAGGGCAAAACTCAGATCTCCACCACTGACCCTCCTCACGGAGGGCACACAGCAGAGGTCCCCAAGACTGAAAGGTGGGAGTAGACCCCTGTGCCTCTAGAACTGTGCTTTCACATCCAGCCTAGGTGTCCTCCTGTGCTCACAGACATATGGGCCTGCCTCATCTAGATCCAGGGCCAAGGAGAAGAGTGCTGAAGGCTCGCCCTTCTCCAGCCAGGGACTCAGATGTCTCCCCATGACCATGAAGGACCAACTAGCCCCTCTCCATAGCCCTGTCTCAGATCTAGGACTTCTGCCCCACCATGCTATTCATAGCTCACAGAAGATACACCTGGGCTGGAATCAGGGTCTGTGGGGTTCTCTCTATTCTATTCTAAGCTGTATGATCTTGGAAGGTCACTTTACCTCTTCAAGGCTGAACCACACCCCCATGCGTGGTGGTTTGATTCAGGTGTCCCCAATTAATTAGGTGTTCTGAATGCCATGTCCCCAGCTGATAGCAATTTGCTAATTAAACCTTCCTGGAGGAGGTGTATTGTTGGGGGCAGATTTATGGGTGTTAAAACCAGCTTCCCCTTGCCAGTGTTTGGCACACTCTCCTGTTGCTGTCATCCAGGAGGTGATGTGGACATCACCCTCTGCTCATGCCATCATTTCCCCCTGCCATCATGGAGCTTCCCCTCGAGTCTGTAAGCCAAAATAACACCCCTCCCCGCTGCCGCCACAAGCTGCTCTTGGTCGGGTGTTTTCTGTCAGCAGTGTGAACCTCACTCCAACAGTAAAGCTGATACCAAGAAGTGATGTTATCGCTGCTAGAATCCTGACTGTGTGGCTTTAGCCTTCTGGAACTGCTTTGCAGAAGGAATGTGAAAGGATTTGAAATCTTGGCTTAAGATAGTATGCCTTGCAGTGCTATAAGTACAGCTTGATGGACTGCTCTGGCCAGAGCTGAAAGACCTGGATGCAGTAAGAACTATGGACTGTGAGGTTTGGTTTGTGAGGGTGAGAAAGAGCTTTGCCTGGACTGGGCTAGAAGCAGATTGTGGGAGAGGCTTGCTGTTACACCCATGTCCTGAGAGCTTGTGCAGGGTTGCATTGTGTAGAAATGGACTGGTGTGAGCAGAGGGATATGGCACAGAAAAAATGAAATCTTTGGACCCAAATTGCTTCCTGTTCAGCTGCAATTGTATGAGAGATTACAACCATTGAGGTTGGGCTAGGTGGTCTGCATTGGGACAATAGAAAGAATGCAGTTTTTGAAGGGGCCTGAATGCTGAAGAAGTGTCCTGTTCTTCAAAGTCTGCTTAATTACCCCCTGAATTAACAAGTTGGTAGACCACCTGGTATTATGGAGTATAAGAAAGGCAGGAAAGAGATCATTGAATTTGCAGCATGGTCTTGTGTTTTGGAAATGGCCATGGGCAGTGTGAAGCAGGTTTGCTGGATGTCTGCATGGAGACCCAATGGAGCTGTGAGGATGGACCATGGGTTGCAGTGGAGACCCAGTGGAGATGCCGGGACCATGAGATGGCTGCTAAGGAAAGCTGCTGGCCCCTGATGAAGTTTTCCAGGACTGAGTAGCCTAGCTGGAGGGGTGGAATTGGAATACCAGAGAATTGTTGCTTGTTAGAATCATTGGACTTGGAGACTTGTAACTAACTGTCTAGAGTTGTTGGACTTTGAGCTACAGAGTTTGATGTTTGCCTTGTTTAAGTCTTGTATTGGTTGAATATTTCTTTGCTATGTTCAATGCCCTCTTTTGCAGTGTGAATGTTTATTCTGTGCCATTATGTTTTTTTTTTTTTTTTTGTTGTTGTTGTTGCTTTTTTTTTTTTTTTTTTTTTTGTTAAAGGACCTTGATCAGCTTTAATCCCAGTTAAAAGACCCTGAGACTACATAGTTAATTAGCCTGGACCAGAGTGAGGGGATGGGGATTTGAACATCATTAGGATTGATAAAAACTATGGGGATTTTTAAAGTTGGACTGAATTTTACATCATGTAGGGTTATCAGTTTATGGGGGCCAGTGGTTGGTTTGATTCATATGTCTCCCATAAACTTAGGTGTTTTCTGAACACCATGTCACCAGCTGATGGCAATTTGGGAATTAAACCCTCCTGGAGACAGTGTATCGTTGGGGGTGGGCTTATGGGTGTTATAGCCAGCTTCCTCTTGCCAGTGTTTGGCACACTTGCTTGTTGCTGTTGTCCACCTGATGTTGGCCAGGAGGTGATGTCCACCCTCTGCTCATGCCATCGTTTCCCCCTGCCATCATGGAGCATTCTCCTCTAGTCTGTCAACCAAAATAAACCTTTTTCCCCACAAGCTGCTCTTGGTCGAGTGTTTTCTGCCAGCAATGCGAACCTGACTGCAACAGCGGGTCTGTAACCCATGGCTGACAATGTTCTTTTCACATTCATCTGTGAAAGTGGTTCCTCCTCAAACCCGGGGGCCAGTATGTAACCCCAAACTCAGCATGTTGTGCCCTCACACTCTCACAATTCAGAGACAACAGACATCAAGATGGCAGCTTTAATTATCCTGGCCTTGGCTTCTTCCACTATAAGCCTCCTTGGTCACAGGTTCATGCTTGACAGGGAGCACTTTTCCCAGGTGGTTCCTGTCCCGTGGCCACCACTTTAAAACCTGAGGTTACATCAGTCTGTCAGGCCACTTCTGTCCCAGAGGCCTGTTGGATAGTTAGGCATGAGAAAGAACAGCCTGGAGTCCATGCCTCTGGCTATGCCAGCTGCCTCAGTGGGGCTGTAACAGGCTGGTTGGGGGGGGGGGCGGGGATGTGTCCTTACCACAGCCACTGGCTTTCCTTCTTGGCTGAACCTCCTTGTGCTTTGAGAGTGGTGTGGAAAATGGAGCTGCTAGGCTGGGATGGAGGCCCAGCCCAGATCCTCAAGTCAGGATAAATTAAATGGAGTCAATTGCCTCAGGACACAGGCAGGTGGGTAGACACATGTGAGCACAGGTGACATGGCCACAGAGGATATGGCACGGCCCAGTGACTCACCAAAGTTTCCAGGCTGGGAGGTGAGGGAAGGCTGCAAGAATGGACCAGGAGAACAGGCCCTCACTTCCCAGATGAAGGAGCCCCAGGCCTGCAGGGGCATCTGTGAGGCCAGAGTCCTGGCCCCTCTGGGCCTCAGGGAAGTGATGCTGACAAGGGGCTGGAGCCCACGGGGAGGCTGTGGAGTTGGGAGCCAGCTCCCAGGGCACTCCAGATCAAGTTTCTGCCAGCTCTCCAACTCTTCTTGTTTCTGCAGTAGGTACACGTCGGGCATACAGATCTTCAGCTAACGCCCACCCCGGTCTGTGAGGGTCTTGGTGCGGCTGCCTCCCCCTCGAGAGCCCATGGAGGTGGCTGTGCTGTTGGCGTAGGTGTCATAACTGCTGTCTGAACACATGGAGAGCTCATCAGAGACCTCTACGCCGTCACTTATCTCTGTTGGACCAGAGGGGACAGAACATGAGTGAGGAGGACAGGCCCTGAGGATGGATGGCAGGTGTGGGGAGAAGGTATTCAAAACCTGATGTATCCATTGGCTCTTTTTTTTATTTTCATTTTTTTAAAGTTGTTATTATTATTATTATTATTATTATTATTATTATTATTATTATTATTTTGGAGATAGACAGAGAGAGAAGGAGAGGAAGACAGAGATGGACGCGCCAGCAGTGTGTCAGCTGCTATGAACGAAATCTAGATGTGTGCGCCCCCTTGTGGTCAAGTGTGGCATTGCGCCCTTGCGTCACTTTGCATCTGGCTAAACGTGGGGCCTGGAGATTGGAACCAGTGTTCTTAGGCTTAGGAGGCAGGCGCCTTAACAGCTAAGCCGTCTCTCCAGTCCTCCATTGGCTCTTGCTGGCACTGAACCTGTGGGCACTGAGCCTGGCAGTCAGGTCCCTTCTTGGTCGGCTCTTTGGAACGCATCTTTCACACACAGAGAGCCATCTCACTCTCATGTGCTTATTTCCCAGTGTTCACTCTCTGGGCACTTGCACATATCAGTCCCTCTCTGAGGACTGACCACCCATCAGTACCCCATTTTCTAAATCTGACTCAGAGGGGCAAGGAAGATGGCTTAGTGGTTATAGCCTCTTGGCCTGGGTTCATGTCCCAAGCCACCCATGTAATACAGGCACAAAAAGTGGTGTAACCGGGCTTGGTGGTACATGCCTTTAGTCCCAGCACTCAGGAGGCTGTAAGAGGATTGTCATGAGTTCAAGGCCACCATGAGACTACACAGTGAATTCCAGGTCAGCCTGAGCCTAGAGTGAGACCCTAGCTCAAAAAACCAAAACAAAACGGTGTAATCATTTTGTGTTCATTTGCAGTAGCAAGAGGCCCTGGTGCACATGTGTGTACATATGTGCAAATAAATAAATGAAATGAAAAAAAAAATCTGGCTCAGGTCTTCCTATGAAGTCCCTCCAAGTCCTCCAGGTTGAGATGGGACCTCCTCAGGACCACATCCTTCAAGCAAGCCCCTGCTTTGTCCAGCCCCCATCACAGTCTGCCGGGGTGTGGCGCCCTCACTGTACAGAACTGAGCTTCAGGAAAGGTCTGCTGACTTGCAGTCATGGTTCCATGGGATGCTGTTTGGCATGTGATGCCTGGGCAAGCAGTGCAGCCTTGAAGCACACCTGTTTCCCCCAGAAGTGATCATCTTTCCCTCCACTCGCCCCAATTACTTAGACTCCCCCCAACATGTCACCCTTGTCCACTAACCAGGACACTCAGCCACAGGGTCTGGAGTTGAGTGCATATGGAGGTGATTGTGTGTCTGGGTCTGTGCCCCTCAGTACGTGGGTGGGCACGTCCGCTTGCCCCGCCGTGGCGTGTGCGGATGTGTGCGGGCGTGGCGCGCTGAGCGCAGGGCCTGCGATGGCGCTCACCTGAGAAGATGAGCTTCTCCTTCATGATGCTGACGTCCCGGCTGCTCCGGCGGACGGCGGCACTCAGCATGATCTGCTCCGGATTGTAACTCCGTATGCCACCCAGGCGCCACCTGCAGGGAGGGCCCCATGGGCATCAGGTTCTTCCCCACCCTTCCTGGAGCAGAGACCCTGCCCACTTCCAGTGCCTCTCTTGACATGGCCTCAGAGACAAGGGTCACACATGGGGAAACTGAGACCCAGAGAAGGGCAGAGCAGGGGCTGGAATCACAGCCTGCCGATTCTCAGCCAGGGTTCTCCTGCCTTCCTCTCATCTCCCTCATCAGCCTCCCAGGCCCAGAAAGATGATTCCTTTAGTTCTGTACCAGGTACCGCCAGGTATCTGGATGCGACAGTCTAGGGGGAAAGAAGCTTAGCAGGCAGGGATGACCTGTCCTAGGGGATGCATCAGCCTGGGGAAGCCCCAGCAGAGGTCTCTGACAGCTCCACCGTCACACAGGCTTAGCAGGGCCAGAGGGAGCCCCCTGGGAGGATGGGAAGGATGCAGGTGAGGGCAGGTGGTGGTGGGGCTTTGCACACAACTGGTCTTCACAGGTCCCTATCAAGAGTGTTAGAGGGACTCGGGGTGGAGCTGTTTGAAAACAAGCAACCCCACAGGAGACTGAGCCCTGCTTGGGTGGGTGGAAGCAGCCAAGACTCCACAAGAAATCCACTGTGAGAGTCTACATGGGCTCAGTGCAGCAGAAATGGACAGACAGCACAGGGCTGGAGAGAAGGCTTAGCGGTTAAGGCGCTTGTCTGTGAAGCCTAAGGCTAAGGACTCATGTTTGACTCTCCAGGTCCCACGTAAGCCAGATGCACAATGTGACGAAAGTGCGCAAGCATCTGGGGTTTGCAGTGGCTGAAGGCTCTAGTGAGCCAATTCTCTCCCACCCTCTCTCTCACATTAAACAAAAAAATAAAAGTCCATAGCCGGGTGTGGTGGCTCATGCCCTTAATCCCAGCACTCCGGGGGCAGAGGTAGGAGGATCTCTGTGAGTTCGAGGCCACTCTGAGACTACATAGTGAATTCCAGGTCAGCCTGAACTACAGTGAGACCCTACCTCAAAAAACCAGGGTAGCCGGGCGTGGTGGCGCACGCCTTTAATCCCAGCACTCTGGAGGCAGAGGTAGGAGGATTGCCGAGAGTTCGAGGCCACCCTGAGACTACATAGTTAATTCCAGGTCAGCCTGGGCTAGAGTGAGACCCTACCTTGCAAAAAACAAAAAAAAAAAAAAAAAAAAACGGGGTGGGAGGAAGTCCAGTCTGTTGCTCTTGCCTCAAATAAAAAAAAAAAAAGAAGAAGAAGAAAAAAGAAAAAACATTATAGGACAGAGCAGACTGGGGAAGTAGGAGGCAGATATCCTGGCTAGGCTGGTTGTCCTGCCAATTCTTGAGGGCAAGGCTTCTCACTGGGCATCCAGCACCAGCCTTCATGCCTGATGTGTTGTGGGTGCTGGACAAGTGTTTTTTGGTGAATGAATGAAAGAATGAAATGCTCAGGTCCCCTCCTCTGTCTGGCTGTTCCTAGGAGACAATGAAACTGCCCTGGTTGTGTCTGCTAGGCACACAGTACCATATCAGATAACAGATGGTGGAATGATAGACTGGCAAAATGTCCCTTCAAGGGGCTCAGTCCGATTGCCAGGGGCAGACTGTCCTCTTAGAAGCTGGTTAGGGAAGCCACATGATCCAACAGGGCCTAAGACACCTAAGGGTGCCTTGGATTCCTAAGATCTAGGTCCCATCTTAAAAATAAATGTTAGAATGTAGTGGGAGAGTGTTAGGCCAGGGTCTCTGCAGCCAGGCACATCGGGGACAGGAAACCATTGCAGGGCCCTCCCCGAGGAGGAATATGGAGGAAAGGAGCAGGGATGGGAGTCAGAGAGTGAAAGTAACTCAATGGGAGAGACAAACAGAAAGTATGAACCGTGGGAAAGGATGCCGGAGAGGAAGAAGCCGCCAGAGTGGGAGAGGGACCGCAACTGATTTTCCGCACTGGGTAGGTGGTGAAGGCTTCCCTGAATGCTGGACTTGAGGATGGGAGGGGGGTGTCCTGGCAGGGAGCCTTTCCCCAGGGGAGACACTGGGGTGCTGAGGGAAGATGGGTTGGGACCTGCCAAGACAAGGCTCATCCCTGCCTGCAGAGTACAGGCGGAGCAGAGTATAGGTACACACATGACCAGTCAGGAAGAACAAAGCCCAGTGCTCAGGAGGCTGAGGCAGGAGCATCACAGACTTGAGGACAGCCTGGACTACATGGGAGACTGGGTCTCAAATTTAAAAAAAAAAAGAGAGAGAGAGAGAGAGAAGGTGGAGCAGAAAGAGGACTTCTGGGGAGAGAAGGACGGGTGGTTCAGGCAGGGAGGCATGGGCAAGGGTGACCCGGGCTTGGGGCTCGGTGAACTGCAGCTTTTCTGACAGAACTGGAGAGGGATGGCCAGCAGGGGAAAGAGCCATAGGAGGAGGAGCACACCAGAATTACCTGATCAAGTGATAGCTGTGAGAGGCCAGAGTGCAGCAGAAAGGGGGAGGGGAGAAAGGAGGGACATGCGCCGATCAGAGCAGGATGGGGACAGAGAGAGAACGTCAGTCAAGAGCCAACCCCAACCCCATGGTTCTTGGTTGGCTGGGGCCCCAGGCTGGCCCTAAGCCCTCCCCGCTCCACCACCTATCCCACCCACGACAACCACATGGCAGCTGTCCCAAAGGGTGGGAGGTTTTTAGCCAGCAGGACAGCGTCCAACGTGGCTAGGAGAAAACCCATGCCCTGGCTGACAGCGGACAGGCTGGCTGCAGAGGAGCCAGTACCTGCCAGAGCCCTCCCGCTACAGATCAGGGCAGTGATTGGCCCTGGGCACCCAGCTACGTGCTTATTCCAGAGGCCACCCAGCCTCTGCTGAGGGGTGGGTAGGTAGATAGGTCACCGAGGTGTTGGGGCCTACTCACTTCTGGAGCACAAAGATACCAACGATGAGGGTGAAGGAGAGCAGGTCGGCGGTGACCCACATGAGGCAGTACTCATCCGGGGGCTGTGGACAGATAGATGGCCCAAGGCCAGCGTCCAGTTATGGCCCATCCATCCAGAAATGAGGGGCCATGGGCTGGAGGATTTCCTATTACTAGTGCAGTGGGGAAAAGGACCTCAAAGGATAACTTAAGATTTTATTTTGTAGGCGTGGACTGTGGGAACATTGGGCTAGGGGTATGTGTATGTGTGTGTTCACATGCACACTTGGGGTAGAAGTGGTGTGTGTTAAGCCTGGAGCATTTGTGGACTCACAGAAGCTTAAAACAAGAGCCAAATGTAAAACTAGAGCCAAATGCTATAAGATGGGACTTGCATGCAAAAGCAAGGCATTGTGTGCCTGATAAGGGGGCACATGACCTTGTAAACAGGTGCAGGGAGCTTTTGTTGGGCAGGAAGTTGTGAAGCACAGGGGCTGGGAGGGATGGGCCAGGTGTGTGGCCTTAGTTCCCTTAATCTCAGGAAAACTCAGGGAAAGGGTCCTTCTTACTGTCACCTCCCTGGGCCTCAACACTCCAGTGTGTGCACTTATGCTACCTGCCAGTTATTTCAGGTCACCTTAGAGGAGTGTCTTGACCATGAGCTGAGGGAACCGAGAGTAGCCAGGTCTTTCAGCATTAGAAGGGGTCGATGAATTCCAGTGTCTGAAGCCCATGGTGCAGGCCCCCATCTCCTCCTCCCCTCCTTTGGTTCCACCCTCCCAGCTCCCCTCTTCCTTGAAAACATCTATGACAATCTGCCACCCTCTTAGCCATGGAGCTCCCTGCCTGCCTGTTGCATCAGCAAGGAGGTGGCAGTGGAAGTCTCTGCCTCACTGTTGGGGCTCTCTAGGGCAGGACAGAGAGTAGCAATAGGAGCTCTTAGGGTGGCCTTGAACTCACGGCAGTCTTCCTACCTCTGCCTCCCAAGTGTTGTAATTAAAGGCGTGCACCACCATGCCCAGCTCGATATCCTTTCTTTTAAAGCCAAATATACTCAACAGCACCAAGCCAAAAGCTCAGGTAACTGCTGACTTCTCTCCCTAGGTGGTGTGGTCTTCCCTGTAGGACAGGTCAGCGTAGACCCCAGAGGCTGGGACAACCCTGCTCTGCCTCAACCTGCATCCCCACCATAGCCGACCTTACTCTGAGCCTTCCCCGGGGACAGCCCCAGAAAGTGGGCTTCCCTGCCGTTCCCCCAGATGTCCTCTGTCCCAAACAATCTCCAACTCACCATGATCCAGAGTGGGGAAGGCACCTGGGACAGGGTGTGGGAGTTGTCCGACGTGACAGATGGGACCCCGGCACACCACAACAGGGAGAACAGCCATGGTGTGTTGACAGTGTAGAGGTTCACACTCAGGTTCCAGGACGCATAGTCCCTGGGTGGGGGACAGAGGTTGGTCAGTTGGACCCATGCTTTGCTGTGGGGGACGCTGGTATGTCTCCTCATAGCCTGTCATCCTTACGCTTTACAGGAAGGTATGTTGAAACCTAGGGGATCTTACAAACAGGCAAGCCCAGCTCTGCCTGTGGCTCCTCACCTCACCTCTGAACCCTCATCCTGCCCTGTTTCCGGCTGTGTGAGGGGCTGACTGGATTGGGGACATTCAATCTCTCCCAGGGAAGGCACCTGAGCTCCTGGCGGGACACCTGAGTATAGCGTAGGTTCAGCCTTTGGATGTGGCCTCTCCGAAGGCTGGCGATGGCCTCCTTGGTGCTAGATGTTTGCTGAAAGCCTGGAGCCACCTTCTGCACCAGGGGCCTCTGCTTGTTAGGCAGCCACATGACCTGTGAGGTGCGGGGGAGGTAGATGGGTCAGACTTCTCTTATGCAAAAGGGAGCCGAGACCCCCACCCACCCAGCACAGTGAGGGGTCAGAGAAGGGACCCCGTCCAGTCCACGGTAGTGATATCTTCTGGCAACAACTTAGGAAGTTTCCCTTGTCAGGAAGAGGCAGACAACCCAAACATCCCCTCCTCTGCCCACAGGCACCAGCCTGTAGCAAGGCTGTGCAGTTACAGAGCAGTATCGGGTTCCTCTGCTCCTAGATAGCACGCTGCAGTGATTGGGGCCATACCCCATTGAAGTAACAGGAGAACATGGGCCGTTTCCACCCTCTGAACACTTGAAAAGACTTGTGAGATTCCCACACTCCTTGTCACCATAATGGCCCAGAGAGGCAAGAAGCACACAGACCCCTTTTTACAAACAGGAAAGCTGAAGTCGGGGAGAGAGGGCGGGTGAGTCTGTGCTGGTGCAGGGTGGAGCCTGAGGTGCCCGGTGGGCCTCACCTGGTGCTGTGGGAAACCAGAGTGCAGCAGGGCATCCAGTGTGATGTTGAGGAAGCTGCCACGGTAAGGGTGCTCGCGGGGCGGGTCGCGTAGGTTGAGCAGCAGTGTGGTATTGCCCTTGGCCAGCTCCAGGAGTTCCGCCAGGCTGCAGATGGACTGATTCTGGGCCTCTTTGTGGTCGGAGGGTGATAAGGAGCTGGCTGTCCAAAAGGGATCGGTCTGGCAGAGACACACAAGGCCAGGTCACCAGCCCTTTAGGGCTCTAGCATGGCTTCCTGACAATGGAGTGTGGCACTATGGCTGTCTGTTGGGTGATTGATGGCTGTGGCCCAGAGGGGTCCTCAGAACACCCTCCCGCCCCCGCTCTAATCCTTATCTCTGTACCTGTACCTGTTTCCTGAGAGAACACTTTGCTTGGAACATCACCCAGTCCCCAGGTCAGCACATTGTCTCTAGAGCAAGGATGGGTGGATGGATAGGTGGGTGGGTAGGTGGATGGATGGGTGGATGGGTGGATGGGTGGATGGATGGATGTAATGAGACAGGATTTCATGTATCCAAGGCTGGCCTCAAACTCACTATAGCTGAGCATGCCTTGAACTTGTGATTTTCTTGCCCCCACCTCCCAAGGGTTGAGATTTACAAATCTACACCACCACACCTGATTGGTGTAGTAATGAGATTTGAACTCAGGGTTCTTTGCATGCTAGGGAAGCACTTTTTTTTTTTTAAAGAGAGAGAGAGAATTGGCATGCCAGGACCTCAGCCACTGAAGTCGAACTCCAGATGCTTGCGCCACCTAGTGAGCATGTGTAACCTTGCGCTTGCCTCACCTTTGTGCCTCTGGCTTACCTGGGATCTGGAGAGTCGAACATGAGTCCTTAGGCTTCACAGGCAAGCACCTTAACCACTAAGCCACCTCTCCAGCTCCAAGCACTCTATTAATTGACCTACATTCTCAGTCCTAGAGCTAGTCATTACAAGTCTGTCAGTCACCAGCAACCTTGCCAGGGAAAGCCAGTGGGGGCATGCACCCCAACAAGCAGTGACAGCCATGAGGCCTGATGCAGGATCCCAGCCTGACCAGGATCATGTAAGTTGATGGTCACCACCTCCCTCCTCGGGGTCCCTGTCCATGTCTCCCATGGCTCGGATGGGCCCAGGTGCAAGGCAGACCTTCAGGAACCATTGGCCTGCGTTGAGCCTCTGTAGGATGGTCCAGTTGAACATGGCAGCGGGCCTGCGGGCGAGCTCTGGGAATGCCTGCTCCACGTTGGTGGTCCGCCGCAGGGTGGTGTCATGCATGAGGAAGGGCACACCATCCAGGCTGTGGGAAAGGGCCACTGTCACCACCTACATGGGACTGTCACATGTCCCAGAATGACCACCCTCCACTCTTCTCTACCCTCAGGGGCCCCGGTGGATCTACCCATCTCTCCGCTAGTTCCAGACTTCCCACTTGCATAGGAAGGGCATTGGGCAAGTTGGGGACCCCAAAGTCGAAAATTTCAAATGGCTCTTTCTGGAGGCCAGGTAGAGGGAGAGACTGCCAAGGAGGAAAAACTGGGAAAAGGTTGGGGTCTTTTCTCTTAGCAACCTTGGAATGTAGGCGCTAGATTTCATTTGATAATGGGGAAACTGAAGCAAAGCGAGGGAAGCACCTAGTTCAATGCTCATGGCCACTAAGTAGGAGAATCTGGCTTGGAACCAAGTCCATTAATTGGCACAATGACAGCAGTGCCAGTGTAAGTCCCTTTACCAAATGCCATCCTTATTTACCCCAGTGGGGTTGGCAATGGCTTACTCAATGCTTCCCACTCCTCAAGACATTTTACCACAACCTCCCAGAAAGATGTGGTTGGCACTCAATTCTACACTGTCTGCATTGGGAATTGAGACCTCATCTATATGGTGTCCTTGTGTAGTTTACAACCTGTGCAGTGATCTAGGGCAGCCTCGCCTCTCTCCTCTCTCCAGCAGTAACCTCTGATATGAGTTTGCTATGGATTTCTATGACATTTGTGATAATACGCATTTTACTTTCTGCAGACAGAAAATGTGCATACCACTTTTTTTTTTTTTTTTTTTTTGAGGTAGGGTCTCACTCTAGCCCAGGCTGACCTGGAATGCACTCTGTAACCCTAGACTAGCATCGGACTCTTGGTGATCCTCCTACCTCTGCCTCCAGAGTTCTGGGATTAAAGGCATGCACCACCACACTTGACTGTGTGGTCTTTCAAAATATAAAGGCATCACGGTGATTATTGCTCTGCAACTTGCTAACTTCAAACTTGAGTTTGAGCTTGCAGATGTAGCTTTCTTTCCAGTGTATCTGTGGCCAGAACTCCAGGTCCCCACCCCCTAACTCCTGCCTGAAACAAGATAGTCTATTCCGTATTTTACATGGTGAAGTCTGGCATGAGATTAATTGGTACAGAAAGGTACCTGGCCTGTTTGCGTTGTGTGTGCTCCATACCTCCACCCTGCATGAAGAAGGGTCCCTTCCCACCATGCCTACCTGATCGTGACATCAGCTTGGAGCCCATACAATTTGTGCTCTAGGGCCTTCCGGAAGGACATCAGTGTGTGCTCTGGAGCCAGCTGGGGAGAAAGGAGTGATGAGGGCAGTGCCAAGGCTCAGTTGATGACCCCTCCCCCAGTCTATGGAAGTCTTCCATGCTAGAAGGCCTACTTTGCATTTGGCTGTGTGGCCTCAGGTACTCACTCGGCTGCTCTGCAGTTTCCCCTCATCTGTTAAGTCACACGTACCTAGTTTTGGTGGGAGAGGCAGGCAGAATGCGTTTTTTTTTTTTTTTTTTGCTTTTTTGAGGTAGGGTCTCACTCTAGCTCAGTCTGATCTGGAATTCACTATGCAGTCTCAGGGCAGCCTTGAACTCACAGAGATCCTCCTACTTCTGCCTCGCAAGTGCTGGGATTAAAGGCATGCGTCACCACACCCGGCTAGGCAGAATGCTTCTTATGGACCTCTACACTGATGCAGCTAGCACTTGACAAACCTTAGCTCTGACCGGAATCACTCTTTCTGTATCGCAAGCACTCATCTAGGCTCTAAGAGCAGGAAGCCTTTTGCATAGGCCTGTAGCTCTATGGCAGCCTTGGGCCAGTTCCCTCTTGATTAATCCCAGAGCCCAGGCCTGGTGGTGATCCTAGAAGTGGGAAGGGACACAGGATGGGGTTTCAATATGTTTCCTCATCTATACAAGCATGATAATAGCCTCTCCTTTTCTGGACTGCTGCTTGAATTAAGAACCTCTAGCATGTGCCCAACACCCCAGAAGATCCAATATTGTGACCCTGTGTGTGTTCTCCTTCCTATGGTCGTGTTTGCCCATCTGCAGATGTGGACTCGCTGTTCTCTGGGGGCCCTTAGGTGGGGACAATCACGTTCTAATAAATCTGTCCCCAGTTCCATGTGATACTTTTCTCGACCACAGGAGGTCAGCACCGAACCAGGAATTGGGTTTCCACAGGGAGATGGGATAGAGGACAGGGAGGAAGGAAGCCAAGGGGCAGGGTGCAAAGGAGTCCGCCTCCTGCTCTAGCCACACAGCTCTGTCTCCTAACTCACCACATTCCCCACCTCAGGGAGGCGGCCTGACACCTGGCTGCCAGGGGAGAGCTAAGAATTTGGAGCTGGCTGAAAAAGCGTAGTCCCTATTATCCCGGGACTAGCAGAGGTAGAGGGAAGCGATCCCCTAGGCTGCTGTGCACTGTGAACGTCTCCTTGTTAGGCATTAACTTCCTAGAAAAAGGTGGGGAAACTGGGCCTGCCTGTGCCAGACTCAGGGCTTCAGCAAAGCCCCCAGAACATACAAGGGCTGGGCGTGGTGGTGCACGTCTTTAATCCCAGAACTCAGGAGGAACCGTGAGTTCGAGGCCACCCTAAGACTACAGGGTGAATTCCAGAATTCTAGATCAGCCTGGGCTAGAGTGAGACCCTACCTTAAAAAAAAAAAAAAAAAAAAACAAAAAAAAACAGGGCTGGAGATATATGGCTTAGCGGTTAAAGCACTTGCCTGTGAAGCCTAAGGACTCAGGTTCAATTCTCCAGGTCCCACATAAGCCAGATGCACATGGTGGTGCATGCATCTGGAGTTTGTTTGCAGTGGCTAGAGTCCATGGCATGCCCATTCTCTCTCACTTTCTCACTCTCTCTGTCTCTAATAAATAAATAAAAATAAATTTATGGCTGGCACGCCTTTAATCCTAGCACTCGGGAGACAGAGGTAGGAGGATCACTGTGAGTTCCAGGCCACCCTGAGAATACAGAGTGAATTCCAGGTCAGCCTGGGCTAGAGTGAGACCCTACCTTGAAAAACAAAAAACCCAAACAACAACAACAACAACAAAAGACCCAGGTATCTAAGATGGAACTTGAGGGAAGTGTAGGTTTGTGTGATGTATATATAGTTTATGCACGTGTGTGCAGGTGTGCACGCACATGTGTGCAGAGAATGCTGAATATCCTCTTCTATTACTCTTTTGCTTTGTTTCCTTGAAACAGTCTCGCACTTAACCTGGCTGACCAGCAAGCCCAGTGATTCACTGGTTAATACCCGCTTCCTCACAGGACTGGAGTTACGGGCAGCCTAGCCACTCCAGGCTTTCCATGTGGACGCTGTGGACCTAACTCAGGCAGCCTCAGGCCTCTCTCAGGCTTGCAAGTGCTTCCACTTGGTAAGCCCTTTCCCTAGTCCTACAGTGGATTGTGGATCCCTATCTTGGGAGCTTTCCCCTGCCTCAGGCAGACCCAAGACAGGAGGGTGTTGTGTGGGCAAGGAAGGTCGGCACACTCAGTGGGCAAGACACTGGTTGAGAATACTTGGCTTTGGACTTAGTCTAACCAAATACTAATCAGGACTAGGACAACGGGTACATGGTCCTCAAGGTATGTGCACTTGGGCCCATATGTAGATATGCTGGTGGGGGTGGGCAGACACTGTATCCAGACAGGTATACAGGAACATAGAGGGGACCCCAGCTGGCCCCTAAAAACCACCACTTAAAAAATTGACCTCATAGAATTAAAAAGCAGCACAGTGTTTGGAGAAGGGGAAACAGGGGAGGTTGGTTAGCAGGTACAAAGGATACGGGGAGTAAGTTCTGGTATTTTATTATTATTATTTTTTTTTGAGGTAGGGTCTCACTCTGGTCCAGGCTGACCTGGAATTCTCTATGTAGTCTCAGGGTGGCCTCGAACTCACGGCGATCCTCCTACCTCTGCCTCTTGAGTGCTGGGATTAAAGGCGAGTGCCACCACGCCTGGCTCAGTTCTGGTTCTATAGTGACAGTGTGCTGCTGTAAAATGATAATTTACTGCATAGCCTCAGATGGTTTGAAGATTTTTTTTTTTTTGGTTTTTCGAGGTAGGTTCTCACTAGCCCAGGCTGACCTGGATTTAACTATGTATTCTCAGGGTGGCCTTGAACTCATGGCGATCCTCCTACCTCTGCCTCCCAAGTGCTAGGATTAAAGGCATGCGCCACCACGCCCGGCTTTGAAGATTTTTTTATGTTTTATTTTTATTAGTTATGGACATTCTTCTTATGTTAACAGCATATGTTGGTACCATCCTTTCCCTCATCCCTGCTCCTTTTCCAAAGGGGCCCTCCTCACTGGGGATGCAGGTCAACCCCATGGGGATTGTGGGTTGTGCATTGTGGGGGCAGCTGTCAGTTATGGGGAAGAGGCAATGTCTCTGTGCATAATATCCCCACTTGTGTCTCTAACAATCTTTCTGCCCCCTCTTCCGCAAAATTCCCTGAGCCATGTTGGGTGTGTATTAATCCTACTTCAGTGATAGGCTCTTAGGAGCCTCTGGATCTCTGGTTTGGTAGGAGTTGAGTGTCCTCAGTGTCTGTCTCCTTCACCCTTGTGCTGATATCAAGTCCCCCGAGAAAGCAGCACTCTTGCTCATTTCCCCAATTCAAGAGAGGATTTTTTTAGGGGGCAGTGTCAAGGTAGGGTTTCACTCTAGCCCAGGCTGACCTGGAATTCGCTATGTAGTCTCAGGGTGACCTTGAACTCACAGCAATCCTCCTACCTTTGCCTCCCGAGTGTTGGGATAATGAAAGAAGTGTGGCTGGAAGAAAGGATTTTTGAAAGTGCCCAACACAATGAAATGTTAAAAGGTGTGAGGTGATGGATGTGCTCATCGCTCTGACTTGAACACTTTGCAGTGTACACATGTAGGGAAATAACACACTGTGTCACCCAAACATGTACCACTATTATGCACCAGTTCAAATCAATAAATCACAAATGAACATCACAGCCAGGCATGGCAGCACATGTCCGTAACTTCAGCAATCGGGAGGCTGAGGCAGGAGGTTTATGAGTTTCAGGCTACATAGTGAGACTCTGTCACAAAAACAAAACCGAACAGATAAGTAAGCAAACAACTGCCCAAGGGTGCAATCAGCCACATGCACAGTGTGAGAGATTATGTAAGACACACACTCAGCTTTTTCAACAAATAAACAGCATAAGGGAAAACTGGGAGAGAAAGTGTAATCAGATGTTCCACATGATGTCATTTGGAACCCAATATATATAATTTTTGGTTTTTCGAGATAGGGTCTCACTCTAGCCCAGGCTGACCTGGAATTCACTATGTAGTCTCAGGGTGACCTTGAACTCACAGATCCTCCTACCTGTGCCTCCCAAGTGCTGGGATTAAAGGCATGCACCTCCACCCCAGGCTTGGACCCTGATTTTTACAATCTGCACTAGATGAAGCTATTTTTGAGACAACAAAGGAAGACTAAAGATGGATTTGATATTAAGTTATATTAAGGAATTTGCTGGATGTTCTAACAGTATTGTGATTATGTTTTAAAAAAAATATTTTTATTTATTTATTTGTAAGTAGTGAGAGAGAGGAGAGACAGAGAGATAGAGAGAATGGGCACACCAGGGCCTCTAGTCACTATAAACAAACTCCAGATGTATGTGCCACTGTGCATCTGGCTTTACATGGATACTGGGAAATTGAACTCAGGTAGTTAGGCTTTGGAGGCAAGTGCCTAAGCCACTGAGCTTTGAAAAAAATATTTTTATTTGTTTGTGAAAGAGAGAAGTGTTAGGGAGAATGGATGCCCCAAGGCCTCCTGCTACTGCATATAATATCCAGATACATGCCTCACTTTATGTGTCTGGCTTTATGTGGGTATCAGGAAATTGAACCCAGGCCAGCAGGAAAAAAGTAAGAAAGTACCTTAGCCAGGCATGGTGGTGCACACCTTTAATCCCAGCACTTGGGAGGCAGAGGTAGGAGGATCACAGTGAGTTTGAGGCTACCCTGAGACGACATAGTGAATTCCAGGTCAGCCTGGGCTAGAGCGAGACCCTACCTTAAAAAACCAAAAGAAGAAGAAAGAAAATGGAAAAAAGAACGAAAGAAAGTATCTTTAACCACTGCACTATTTCTCTAGCCATATGTGCTATGTTTTGGTTTTTGTAAAAGTCCTTATGTGTGGAGTGTGGTAATACATGCCTGTAATTTCAGCACTAGGGAGGCATAGGCAGGAGGACTGCAGCCTTGGTTACATAGTGAGACTCTGTCTCAAAAAAAAAAAAAAAAAAAAAAAACAAGGGCTAGAGAGATCGCTAGGTGGTTAAGGCACTTGCCTGCAAAGCTGAAGGATCCAGGTTTGATTACCCAGGACCCACATAACCATATGCACAAAGTGGTTCATGCATCTGGAGTTCATTTGCTGTGGCTGGAAACCTTGGTGTGCCCATTCTGTCTCTCTATCTGCCTTTCTTTCTCTCTCTCTCTCATTCCTTGCAAATAAATAAAAATAAAAAATAAACACAACAGGGCTGGAGCGATGGCTTAGCAGTTAAGGTGTTTGCCTACAAAGCCAAAGGACCCAGGTTCGAATCCCCAGGAACCACATTAGTCAGATCCACAAGGGGGCACATGTGTCTGGAGTTCATTTGCAGTGGCTGGAAGCCCTGGTGCACCCATTCTCTCTCTCTCTCTCTTTTTCTCTGTCAAATAAATAAGTAAATGAAAATAAAAATATTGGGCTGGAGGGATGGCTTAGTGGTTAAGGCATTTGCCTGCAAAGCCAAAGGACCCAGGTTCAATTCCCCAGAACACACATTAGCCAGATGCACAAGGTGGCGCATGTGTCTGGAGTTCATTTACAGTGGCTGGAGGCCCTGATGCACCCATTTTCTCCCTCCCTCTCTCTCCCCTTTTCTCTGTCAAATAAATAGATAATTAATTAGTTAATTAATTTAAAAAAACACAACAGGGTGGAGAGATGGCTTAGCGCTTGCCTGCACAGCCTAAGGACCTATGTTTGACTCTCCAGATCCCATGTAAGCCAGACACACAAAAGTGAAGCAAGTGCAAGGTTGCACATGTGCACTAGGTGGCGCAAGCGTCTGGAGTCCGATTGCAGTGGCTAAGGCCCTGGCATGCCTGTTCTCTCTCTCTCTCTTGCTCTGTCTCTCTAAAAAACAAACAAACAACAACAACAACAAGTCCTTAATTAAGCGATACTCCCTGTAGTACGACGGGGGATGTTCTGATGTTTAGGATTTGCTTCACTACAGCAGATAAAGAGATCATCAGAGCATTGACAAGTATGGGCAGCAGAACGAGAGTCGTTTGATGGCTCTTTCCACTTGTGTGTGTGCATTTGGGAGACTCTTTATGCATGTGTGCATGTGGTATACACAGTGTTTGTGTATATGTGTTTGTGGGGGGTGTGCATGTGTGTGCACATGCATATGGAAGCCGGAGGATAACCTCAGGTGTCATCCTCAGGAACGCCATCCACTTCCGTTGAGACAGGGTCTCTTGCTGACCTAGAGCTCAGCAAATTAGGCCAGACTACCTGGCCAGTCAACCCCACAGTTCCTCTGGTCTTCCCCTCCTCAGCACTGGGATTACCACACCCAGTGTTTTATGTAAGTGCTTAATCTTAGGCCCCTATGCTTTTTTTTTTTAATTATTTTTTTAAATTATTTTTTATTTTTGGAGAGACAGAGAGAGATAGAAAGAGAGGGAGAGGGAGACAGAGATGGGCGCACCAGCAGTCTCTCAGCTACTGTGAACGAAATCCAGATGCGTGCGCCCTCTTGTGGGCAAGTGCGTCATTGTGCCCTTGCCTCACTTTGCATCTGGCTAAACGTGGGACCTGGAGATTGGAACCGCTGGACATTGGAACCAGCATTCTTAGGCTTAGGAGGCAGGCGCCTTAGCCACTAAGCCATCTCTCCAGCCCAGCCATCTCTCCAGCCCCCCTATGCTTTTTTATTTAATTAATTTTATTTATTTATTTATTATTATTTTTAAAATTATATTTATTTTTATTTTGGAGAGAGACACAGAGACAGACAGAGAGATAGGGAGAGGAAGACAGAGAGTGGGCGCGCCAGCAGCATCTCAGCCACTGTGAAAGAAGTCCAGACACGTGCGCACCCTTTGGGCAAGTGTGGCATTGCACCCTTGCGCCCTTGTGTCACTTTGCATCTGGCTAAACATGGGACCTGAAGATTGGAACTGATGTTCTTAGGCTTAGCGGGCAGGCGCCCTAACCGCTAAGCCATTTCTCCAGCCTTTATTTATTTATTTATTTATTATTTTTATTTTATTTTATTTTTTGTTTGTTTTTTTCTGAGGTAGGGTCTCACTCTAGCTTAGGCTGACCTAGAATTCACTATGTATTCTCAGGGTGGCCTCAAACTCACAGCGATCCTCCTACCTCTGCCTTCTGAGTGATGGGATTAAAGGTGTGTGCCACCACTCCCCCAGTGCTTTTTTATTTTTATTTTATTTATTTATTTACTTTATCATTTCATTTATTTATTTATTTATTAGATACAGAGGGACAGAGGGAGAGAGAGAGAGAATGGGCGCACCAGGGCCTCTAGCCACTGCAAACAAACTCCAGATGCATGTGCCATAATGTGCATCTGGCTAACATGGGACCAGGAGAATTGAACCTGGGTTCTTAGGCTTTGTAGGCAAGCGTCTTAACCACTAAGCCATCTTTCCACCCATGCTTTTTTATTTTTGAGAGATTGAGAGGGAAAGGGAGAGAGAATTGGCACGGCAGGGCCTCAGCCACTGAAATGGAACTCCAGATGTTTGCGCCACTAGTGGGTGTCTGGCTCACATGGGATCTGGAGAAAGAGTGAACATGGATGGGTCCTTAGGCTTTGCAGACAAGAGCCTTAACTGTTAATCCATCTCTCCAGCCTGATCGCAGCTCTCCTATGGGGTACAGGACACCTCAATAGCAGGGCCCAGCACTGACTTTGACCTTGTTCTTCAGTCAGGTTCAACTGCCTTCCCTTGATCAGCAGGCCTAGATTTACAACAGCTGTCCTGGCCTAGGCCTCGAAGGGGCTCTTACTGCCTGGTTGCAGACCCAGACTACTTGCATACAGCTGTTTCCTAGCATCCTTGACCCAAAGCCTGGCAGTACTGGACTGGGACTCAACCCAGAGCCTCAGGATATGTGGTCAATCTTTCTAGCAACAGCCTTCAGGGCTCTGCAATATCTGTGCCCATGCAGGCTTGCTGAGCACTCTCACCAGTCCTCCACATAGACCTCCCCAAAAGCTAAGAACCACTCCTGTGACTATATTGTAGCTATTACATCCACTTCCCAACAGGGTGCTCTCCTGCAATGGCAGCTGCCTTCACCCCACCTGGCCAGTGAGAGCCTTCAGGGGACACTCACCATGGGGGCCCCACGGTGGCCGATGAGGGCAGGCTTGGGGCCCAGGTCCTTTTTCTCCATGATGCAAGGAGAGGAGATGGTGAGAGGGACCAGGTAGAGGGTGAAGACCACGGCGAAGAAGGTGCAGAGAATGGTCATCTGAGAGGCTGCAGACATGGCCATGAGCAACCTCGGACATTGTTCAGCTCCCACCAGGCCCAACCAGAAGTCCAGGTTGGACAGGGTGGGATACAGGACCCCAGTGCTCCGAAGGGTGGCTCTTGTTCTTGCTGACAAGATGGGCCTCACCAATAACTCATGCACACATGTAGATTCAGACAGAGGGACTCGGAATGGGAATCTGGAGCATCCTTCAATGACAAATGTGGGCCACTTGGAGCCAGACCCCTTCATCCCTGGACCACCCAGGAGAGTCTGGGTAGGGGCATCCCAAGTTGAACTTGATACTTGAGGGAGTCTGGAAGGGCAGGCCCGACATAGAGATACTCACAAGACCGCTCTGCTCGGGCAAACTGTCCTGCTACAATCCAGGAGAGTGCAGTAATGGCCGCCAGGGCACCCATGTGCAGGAATGGTGCTGTGCCCTATGTGTGAGGAGAGAGGCAAGAGGGTCCTGGGACTCATAGCCATGCCCAGATGTTCAGTTCGCCAGCATACTGACAGCCTCTCTACCTACAGGTCAGACAACCCTGTTTCCCATTTGCCAACCAAGGACACTGGGAATCCATGCACCTTGGGGTGTATGTAGCTCTGTCCCCACCTTTGACCAGCTGGATGGTCCAGGACCCCTCCTTGCTCTCTCTGGGCTTTGGTGCAGAGAAACAGGAATGATAAAAAAGAGAAAAAGGGTTGCCAGGTCCCTGGGGAAGCATTGTTCCTGTTCCCACCCTACTCACTTGTAGCGAGATCAGCAGCACCTCCCACTCGTCCTCCCACAGCTGGGCCACCGCTGACATGGCCACAACCGTGCAGGTCAGGATGACCAGCAGCCCGATCTGGAAAGGGAAGTACCAGGCAGACGGTCAGGGCAGGAGTGAGGGGCTGGGGGCTTTGGAGGAGGAGGAGGAGGAGGAAGGGCGGGAGAGGAGTGCAGAGCCTGGGAAGACCAGGCAAGGAGAGAGGCTGGTGTGGGCTGAAGGGAGCAGGGATGGATGAGAGTGATGCCATCCAGGAGCGGCAGTAGAACGGACCCTGCGAGGAAGGGCCGGGGCGAAAGAGAAGAGAGGGCAGAGAAGACAAGAATGTCTGGGGGCTTGAGAGATGGCTTAATGGTTAAGCGCTTGCCTGTGAAGCCTAAGGACCCCCGTTCAAGGCTCCATTCCCCAGGACCCACGTAAGCCAGATGCACAAGGTGGCACATGCACCTGGAGTTCGTTTGCAGTGGCTGGAAGCCCTGGTGTGCCCATTCTCTCTCTCTCTCTCTCTCTCTCTCTCTCTCTCTCTGTCTCTGCCTCTTTCTCTGTGTCTGTCTGTCACTCTCAAACAAATAAATAAAAATAAACAAACAAAAAATTTAAAAAAGAGTGTCTGAAGCCATCAAGGGGCCTCCCTGGGCCCCTGGAAGGAAGCTTTGCTCATGGCTGGAGCTTGTGAGCAATGCAGCCTTGCACAGGAGCCAGCCTCTGCCTACTGTCCCATCATCTCCTAGGCTTGTGGCTTGGGTGTCTCCCCACTCCCGCAAGGCACATAACCCAGGTTGTGGCCTCAAACCCGCTATGTAGCGGTGGATGACCTTGAACTTCTAATCCTCTTGCCTCTACCTCCTGAGTTCTGGGATTGAACCCAGAGCTTTGTGTATGCTAGGCAAGTGCTCTACTGACTAGCTACACCCCCAGGCCAGCTTCTAATGTGTTGTGCACGGAGTGAGGGGCACAGGGCTGATGAGGGCTAGAAGCATCTTCACGAGACGGAACTCTGTGGGGACAGGTGGCATCTGAAACTCCCAAATAAGTGTAATTAAGTTCAGGCTTCTTGTTCCTGTCCTCCCTGGAGCCCTGAAGTTCCTGAGAAGCCCCCTGCCCCACCTTGGCCCCCAGGACACTCCTCCCTATTGCTCTTGTAGGCTGGCATCTGTCTACTGTGGCAAGGTGAGGCAGCGGGCGCCTCAGAAGGGCCATTTCGGAGACATTTAGGAGACTGTCAGCGGAAGTCCTTGCAATAAAACGGATTCCTCATAATCCTAATACAATTAAAATTTCATCACGGTTTTACAGCTTGCCGCAGTGGTACATCATGCTTGGCAGCGTTGCTGAAAGTTCGGTGTGGGACTTCCTCTCCACTGTGTCCTTCAGCCACAGGAATAACACAGGCCTGACCCAGAGCCCTGGCCTCCCAGAACTCAGCCTTGGGTTTTTGTCTTTCTGGACTGCTGCTTGTGGTGGCAATGGAGGAGTAGAGGATGTAGTGGTTCATTCATTCGTTCCCTCCCTCATTCATTCTTTGAATCTTGCCTAGTTCCTGGGACCCAAAGCAGTTGAAATCTAGCCTTGCAGAGGTGCAATGGGATGGCCTGTTGGGTTTGGGGTCCTAACACCTAACAACTCTGAGTCAAATCTTGACTCTGTGGCATGGAGGAGGATAACAGCTTCAAGGAGCTTCTCTGAGCTGGGCCCAAGAGATAGCGAGGCCTGGGGCAGATCACTGAGAAAACGGAAGTAAGGCACTTAGCACAGTGGTTGCCACCAAAAGGATTCCATTAGCTGGGCGTGGTGGCACACGCCTTTAATCCCAGCACTTGGGAGGCAGAGGTAGGAGGATCGCCTTGAGTTCGAGGTCACCCTGAGAGGACAGAGTGAATTCCAGGTCAGCCTGAGCTAGAGTGAGACCCTACCTTGAAGAAAAAGGAAAGGAAACTGTTGTGAGATGTAAATGCCACGATGGCTCGGGAATCGGACATTGGTAAGGGGTGAAGGAGGCATGGTGAGAGGTCCATCACACAGAGTCAGCACTCGTACATGCTGCTCAGTGCTGCTATGATAAACACAGTGCAGGCGTACAGGAGGGTCCCGAGTGTCCTTCCTTGAGCACAGCTGAGGGACAGAAAGATGCCTGCCAGGAAGAACTGTCACCTGCGCCAGCCCCTGGAGAGCAGTCGGAATTTGCTATTAGTGCTGCTGAAGGAGCCGCTGGGGATTCAGAAGGGCCTGACCCAGCTCGGCAGCACCTTCCGTGGCCACGCAGCGCCTGCCACTTCTCTCTGCACCTTGGCCTGTGTTGCTGGCAGAGACCTCCTCAGTGCAGGCCCTGGGCTGAAGCCCCCCCAATGGGGGCCACACAACAGGAGTGGGGCCCACTGTTCAGGGTACAAGAGGACAGCTGGGAAGGTGGGAGCTGTGACCAGCACCTACCAGAGGTGGCCTATGAGCTGATTTGGGTGCTAAGTGGGCAGGAGGTGTGTCTCAGAGAGGGGTCTCCTATTTACTGCAAAGGCCTCCAAAAGTCTCACCCTTCTCTCTCCTCTTGGGTTCCCAGACTCCTCTGGGCAGGCGGGATTCATGGGAGTTGGGCTATAGTAACACACTCAGTGTGGGTGGCTCCCTTCCTGCCCAGGCTGAACCTCTCTGTCCTCCCCTCCTCAGGACTCAGGGGAACCAGGGACTATAACCACAGGTCAGGGTTAAAATGTCCAATAAAACTGTCACCTTCAAAACAACATGGCACTGGTATAAGATGAGAGAGATATATGAAAGTAAAAAGTTCAGAAAGAGATCGTAACACATTGAAAAATGTATAGCTAGCCAGGCGTGGTGGCACACACCTTTAATCCCAGCACTCGGGAGGCAGGGGTAGGAGGATCCTCGTGAGTTCAAGGCCACCCTGAGACTACATAGTGAGTTCCAGAGTGAAACCCTATCTGGAAAAACCAAAAAAAAAAGAGAGAGAGAGAGAGGAAGGAAGGAAGGAAGGAAGGAAGGAAGGAAGGAAGGAAGGAAGGAAGGAAGGAAGGGGGGAAGGAAGGAAGGAAAAATGTATAGCAAGGCTGGAGAAATGGCTCCATGGTTAAGGCGCTTGTCTGCAAAGCCTATGTACCTGGGTTCGATTCCCCAGTGCCCACATAAAGTCATATGGTCATATGCACAAAGTGGTGCATGCATCTGGAGTTCGTTTGCAATAGCTGTCTCTCTGTCTCTCTTCTATCTTTCTCTCTCTGCTTGCAAATAAATGAGTGAAACAATTTAAAAGTGTATAGTGTATGATCAAAGATCTCAGATTAGAGGGAAAGACCAGCTGCTTGGTGGAGACAGCTGAGAGCTTTGGGAACCGTCTGAAACAAGCTAAGTAAGATCACACCGTAGTCCAAAATAACTTCTGAAAGATTAAAAAAGTTTAAATGTCAAAAAAGCAACAAGATATAATTACCAAGTGATATCACAGAGAGATTTGTCTTGGGAAGGACCTTTCCAAGTCTGACACATGCACAGAAAAAACATGGGCCATAAAAAGAGATGACATACAAGTACTTGTATAAAAAAAGTCCCCATGGCACAAATCCAATAAGCAAAGTCAAAAGATAAATTACAGGGCTGGAGAGATGGCTCAGTGGTTAAGGCACTTGCCTACAAAACCTAAGAACCCAGGTTCAATTCCCCAGGACCCTTGTAAGCCAGATGCACAAAATGTTACATTCGTCGGGGTTCATTTGCAGTGGCTAGAGGCTAACCATGCCCATTCTCTCTCTATATCTGCCTCTTTCTCTCAAATAAATAAGTAAAATATTTTTTATTATTTATTTATTTTTTGGTTTTGCGAGGTAGGGTCTCTGGCTTAGGCTGACCTGAATTTGCTATGTAGTCTCAGGGTGGCCTTGAACTCACCATGATCCTCCTACATCTGCCACCTCAGTGCTGGAATTAAAGGCATGCACCACCACGCCTGGCTATTATTTATTTATTAAAGAGAGAAGGAGAGGCAGAGAGAGAGAGAGAATGGGTGTGCCAGGGCCTCCAGCCATTGCAAACAAACTCCAACGCATGTGCCACCTTGTGCATTTGGCTTACGTGGATACTGGGGAATCAAACCTGGGTCCTTTGGCCTTTCAGGCATGCACCTTAACTGCTAAGCCATCTCTCCAGCCCTAAATTTTTTTTTAAAGATGAGTTACAAATTAGGCAAAAATCATCAACCGGAGGGCCAATTTTCTGAATCTAGAACGAGCTTCTTAATTAATAAGCAGGAAGCAAATCCCATGGTTAAGGGGCACAAGATATGAAGAGGAAATTCCAATGACTCAGGTCTGTGCAAACACTCAATCTAACTCAGCATGAAGGAAATACAGGCTGAAAATACCATGAAGAGCCATTTCCCTCTCAAATGGATCAAGACATCAGCTCATTCACATGGGCAGGGGGCTTCTCATAAGCACGGCCATGCATGGCCAAGGGATCACTGTCTGGGGCCTTGTGGCAAGGGAAGACATTTTTAGGGTCAAAATTATGAAAGTGTAGATTCTTGTTGGTTGTGGTGGGACATGCAATTCCAGCACTCAGGAGGTGGAAGTAGGTGTATGGTGAGTTGGGGACTGACCTGGGCTACATGGCAAGACCTGGTCTCAAAAAAAAAAAAAAAAAAAAAAAAAAAAAAAAAAAAAAAGGCTGGAGAGATAGCTTAGTGGGTAAGACATTTGCCTGCAAAGCCAAAGGACCCAAGTTCAAATTCCTAGGACTCATGTAAGCCAGATGCACAAGGAGGTGAATGCATTTTCAGTTACAGTGGCTGAAGGCCCTGGTGTGCCCATTCTCTCCCTCTCTCTCAAGTAAATAAAATTTTTTAAAAAAATTTTTAAAAAGAAAATAAAAACCCATAAAACTTTACTCAGTCTTTAAAAATTTTTTTTAAATATATTTTATTATTTATTTACTTATTTGAGAGAGAGAGAGATACAGAAATAGGCAGGTAGAGAGAGAGAGAGAGAGAGAATGGGTGCGCCAGGGCCTCCAGCCACTGCAAACGAACTCCAGATGCATGTGCTCCCTTGTGCATCTGGCTTACGTGGGTCCTGGAGAATCGAGCCTCGAACCAGGGTCCTTAGGCTTCATAGGCAAGCGTTTAACCGCTAAGCCATCTCTCCAGCCCTACATTTTTTTAATATTTTATTTTATTTTATTTTTTGGTTTTGCAAGGTAGGGTCTCACTCTGGTCCAGGCTGACCTGGAATTAACTATGTAGTCTCAGGGTGGCCTCGAACTCTGGGCGATCCTCCTACCTCTGCCTCCCAAGTGCTGGGATTAAAGGCGTGTGCCACCATGCCCGGCCTAATATTTTATTTTTATTTATATTTGAAAGAGAAAGAGGGAGGGAGGTAGGGAGGGGGAGAGAGAGAAAGAGAAAGTCAGAGAGAAAGAGGCACCAGGGCCTTTAGCTAATGCCAACGAACTCCAGAAGCATGTACTACCTTGTGTATCTGGCTTATGTGGGTCCTGGGGAATCGAACCTGGGTCCTTTAGCTTTGCAGACTAGCTCCTTAACCACTAAACCATCCCTTCAGCCCAGTCTCCTCCTCTCCCCCCTCCTTCTTTTCCTTCTTCTTTCTCCTGGGTCACTGCTACATGACCTGGCTACATACCTAGGGAATTAGGGAATGTGTGGAGCAGGGGAACAGAAGCAAGTGATAGGTACCGGTGAGGATGTCCTAACTGTCCTCAAGCCTTTTATTAAGAGGAGGATAAAAATATACCATACCGGGGCTGGAGAGATGGCTTAGCGGTTAAGCGCTTGCCTGTGAAGCCTAAGGACCCTGGTTCAAGGCTCAATTCCCCAGGATCCACGTAAGCCAGATGCACAAGGTGGCGCATGCATTTGGAGTTCGTTGGCAGTGGCTGGAGGCCCTGGTGTGCCCATTCTCTCTCTCTCTCTCTGCCTCCTGCTGTCTGTCTGTCTGTTGCTCTCGAATAAATAAAAATAAACAAAGAAAAATTTATTTAAAATACCATACTACATGTGTTTAAAGAAAAAAAGAAATGTTTATGCACATTCAAATGCTTAACCTATCTCTGGAAAGATAGGAAGGAAGCCGGGCATGGTGGCGCATGCCTTTAATTCTAGCACTGGGGAGGCAGAGGTAGGAGGATCACCATGAGTTTGAAGCCACCCTGAGACTACAGAGTGAATTCCAGGTCAGCCTGAGCTAGAGTGAGACCCTACCTCGAAAAACCAAAAAGAAAAAAGAAAAAAAAAGAAAGATAGGAAGGAGGGTTTTTTTTTTTTTTTTTTTTTTTTTTTTGGTTTTTCGAGGTAGGGTCTCACTCTAGACCAGGCTGACCTGGAATTCACTCTGTAGTCTCAGGATGGCCTTGAACTCATGGTGCTCCTCCTACCTCTGCCTCCTGAATGCTGGGATTAAAGGTGTGCGCCACCACGCCCAGCTAGGAAGGAGATTTTTATTGTATACTTTTTTGTGTGTCTATGCTTAGAACAGTGTATTATACAGTCAAAAAAGAATTGAGGGGTTGGGGAGATGGCACAGTGGTTAAAGCAACTTGTTCTACAAGCCTGCCAACTGGAGTTTGGATTCTGGGATCCACATGGAGTGAGATGCAAAGTGGTGCACGAGTCTAAATCTCAGCGCGCCCATAGCAATGGGAGGTTGAGTCAGAAGGACCCCCAAGCTCATGGGCCAGCGAGACTGGTCTTCCCTGCTGCAAACAAGATGGACAGTCTCAAACAAGGTGGAAGGAGGTTGTCCATATGCGGTGGAATGTGAGCACCCATAGACACAGAAATTAAATAAATGAATCAAAACAAACCAAGCAGGTAAAAGGCATAAGATCCCTCAGAATCTTGGAAACAAGGGCTGGAGAGATGGCTTGGCTGTTAAGGCACTTGCCTGCAAAGCCAAAGGACCCAGGTTCAACTCCCCAGGACCCACGTGCATACCAGATGCACAAGGTGGCACATGCTTCTGGAGTTTGTTTGCAGCTGCTGGAGGCTCTGATGCACCCATTCTTTCTCTCTGCCTCTTTCTCTCCCTCTCTTTCTCAAAAAGAAACAACAACAACAAAAGAATCTTGGAAACAATATTTAAGTAGAACTTCCAGACCCTGCTTGACCACCCCAGCCATCCTAACCTGGTCAGGTCCCCTGGCAGATCCTTCCTTCTGTTGGGACCTCCCAGGTGGAGGGGAGAGGAAGGCACGCCTGGCCCCCTGGAGCAGGGAGAGCTTGGATGAAGGGATCTGACTCTGCATTGATCCCACTCCCTCTGGCTGGCTCAGTGGCTCTCTCAGCCTCTCCACTGGGATCAAGAAGGTGTGACCTGACCTACTGAGATTCAGGCACGGCCCCAGGAGGAGACCACAGCATGTACACCCCAGCTTCCAACTGGCGTAGTCTTTCAAGTACAGGCTTTGCAGCTGGAAGAAGAAAGGGCCTCACAGAGGGGGCTGCTGAAGCCACGCAGAGTCCTGGGATAGAGTGACCATGGGAGGAAGTCAGGACAGGGCCAGAGGCTGCTCACTGCTTCTCATCCCTGCAAGACTTCCGTCAACCCAGGACTGGCTCCCAAGTTCCACACCATTGCATTTAACTGACCTTAAAATCTCCCACTGCTGGCCGGGCGTGGTGACGCACACCTTTAATCCCAGAAGGCAGAGGTAGGAGGATAGCCATGAGTTCAAGGCCACCCTGAGACTACAGAGTGAATTCCAGGTCAGCCTGGGCTAGAGCAAGACTACCTCGAAAAAACAAAAAAAGAAAAAAAAAAATCTCCCACTGCTCACAGGCACCTCTTGCTCCACATCCCCAACCCCCAGCTCACTTGTCCCTCCTTCTCTTCCTGTTCCCTGTCCCCCTTCTAGCTGAAAGGGAGCTAGGTAAGCCAAGCTTTTCCTTGCCATCACTCTGGACCCATCTCATGGGCTCAAGGTTGTTTCTAGGTATCTCTGCCTGAGAGAGAGAGAGAGAGAGAAAGAAAGGGGGAGGTAGAAATAGATAGACCAGTCCTTCCTCAATGACCAGGTGCTCTGCAGAGGGTACCATTGTCTTGGTCAGGATGGTTCTAACTCCAAGGCCCTGCTCAAGCAGGACAGTCACCGAAGCCTATACTCAGCATAGGTGTGTGTGAATGGAAGCCAGCTGGGGCCTAGGGTAGAGAGTGGGACAGGGGACAGAGAAATGGTCAGTGTCAGTATGTTTAGCCTGTAAAAAGTAGCAAACTGGGGCTGGAGAGATGGCTTAGCAGTTAAGGTGCTTGTCTGCAAAGGCAAAGGACCCAGGTTCAACTCCCCAGGACCCACGTAAGCCAGATGCACAAGATGGCCCATGCGTCTGGAGTTTGCAGTGGCTGGAGGCCCTGACATGCCCATTCTCTATCTGCCTCTTTCTTTCTCTTTCTCTCTCTCTAAATAAAATAAGTACCAGACTGGGCTGGAGAGATAGCTTAGTGGTTAAGGCACATGCCTGTGAAGCTTAAGGACACCGGTTCTATTCTCCAGGTCCTACGTAAGCCAGATGCACATGGTGGCACAGGCATCTGGAGTTTGTCTGCAGTGGCTAGAGGCCCTGGTGTGCCCATTTTCCCACTCTCTCTCCTTCTCTCTGTCTCTAATAAATAAATAAAAATAAAGTTCTTAAAAAAGTACCAGACTGGAGTGGGTTAGGGTCATGGAATCTGATGGAAACTGACAATAGGAATAGTCTGAAATGTAGCAGGGGTACTCAGAGAGATTGGGGAAGAGCCCCTCTCTGGAAGAAAAAAACAAAACAAAACAAAACTGTACAGAGGGGAGGAGTCTCCAGAAAAAACAAAACAAAACAAAGAGACAGAGGGAGAGAGAGGGACTCAAAGAGAGAGAGAAAGGTAAAGATGAGGCCCAGAGAAATGGGCTAGAAGCAGAGAAGAGGCAGGTATGGGGGTATGGGGGATAGAGATGTCTCCAGCAGCAGGAGCTGAGAGTGACTGTCCCATGGCAGCATCAGGGAGAGTCAGCAGGATCCCATCAGCCAGTGGGAGCCATCGCCAGAGCTCACGGAAGGAATAAATAGGAAGGTGAGAGTCCAAGGGGCAAAGCTGGCCTGTGGCTAGGACTCTCATGTGAGCTGTGAACTGTGCCAGTGAAGTGTATGGCTGTGAGGCTGAGCTCCAGGCCTTCCACTCACATGTTGGGAGACCTTGGGCACGTTGCTCAACCTCTGTCTTTGAGTGTTCCCATCCGCAAAGTGGGACTGCGGCATTTCTGACCAATCTAGGCCAGGCTGCAGAGATGAAACTTGACACAGTGAGTGTTTAGTGGAGTCATAGCCATGACCCAGGGGAGGGACAACATGCACAGGCTGTTCCTCAGCTACGGGGACTTCTGGTCCCCCCTCCCTAACCAGCAGGATCCCCTTACCTTGTGTAGCCAGTACAGGTTCATCTGCTGTCCCACAGCAATGTGACATAGTGCCAGGACCTGAGGAAGGGCCCAGGGGGTCAGTCAGGTTCCACATGACTGAAAGCTTGGCAGCTCCTCTGATGCCCTGTTCCATACTCTTGCTCTCTGAGCAGGGCCAACCAGCTCTCCTTCCCCTGCCACAGGCATTGGGAATACCCTGCCTTGCCCACTAGGCCTAGCCTCCTTCCAGATTTCTTCAGGCCTCGGGCCTCCTCTGGGATTTCCTCTGTGACAGATCACTGTGTCCTGCTACATTTGGATTGCCCAACTAAATTCAGAAAAGGTTCATAAAACGTTTGGGAATTCTGAGCCCCAAGAGTGTGTGTGTGTGTGTGTGTGTGTGTGTGTGTGTGTGTGTGTGTGTGTGTGCATGCCACGGCACATACATGGAGGTCAGAGGACAACCTCAGGGTCCTAGTCTTTCCCCTTGTTTGAGACAGTCTCTCTTGTTTTTTGCTGTGTGTGAATCGAAGACTAGCTGGCCACCAGGCTTCAGGATTCTCCTGACCCCATTCATCTCCCATTACAGTGGGTACGCTGGGATTACAGACAAGTGTACTACTTGTGTCTGGCTTTATGTGAGTGTTCTGGGGCTCCGAACTCCAGCCGTCAAGCTTGCACAGCAAGCACGTTTAACCATTGATCCACCAGCTCCTGGGCCCATGAATTTTAAAACAGATGTGAAGAAGCTCTGCCTCTCCTCTAAGAAACCCCCGGTCCAAAATGGGGTTGACCTGAGTCGGTAGGATACTGGGAGCAGGACCCCAAAGTAATCTCTGGAACAGGATGTCTCTAGTTGGCTCTGAAAGCCAGGAGAGTTCCTGCTGAGCTGGGGTGGGGGGTTTTCAGAGGGGACAGCCGAGAGATATTTGCAAAACTCTATGTTCCACCTGGGGGCACCCAGGCCTCAGACCCATGCAGCACCCAAGAGGCCTGGGCAGAACTGGTTCCCCTCCCCCATCTCCATATATTAGCATAGACCTATTGGCCAGCTACAGGCTAAGCCCCCTCCTCGGCGGGCACCCCCACCCCTGTACCAGGAGGCCTGCGATGTATGTGAAGGCTGCAGCTGTGGTCACAAGGATGGGCACGGACCAGTCACTCCAATAGCCCATGCGGTTGTAGAGGTACCTGCCGAGAGGAGAAGGGGCAGGGGTCAGATCTCTACTGGGCCACTGCTTGGCCCAGGAGCCAGGATGCTGGGTGTCAACTCTCACACAGCTGCAGCAGGAGGACCACAGGCCAGGCTGGCAAGCAGACCCTGCCCATCCCACACTGGTCATCAGTGCTCCCCTCACCATCAGTCATGAAGGGCATTGGGGAAACCTGGGGACCAAGAAGCGGAGAGAAGAAAAGAGCGATTCCTCATGGTCTTCTTGCCCAGCATCACTGGCACCAAGGCCATGGCTATCTATCTATCTATCTATCTATCTATCTATCTATCTATCTATCTATCTATCTATCATCTATGAATCTATCTGCCTATCTATCTATTATCTACCTACCTACCTACCTACCTACCTATCATCTGTCTGTCTATCTATCAACTATCTGTCTGTCTGTCTGTCTGTCTGTCTGTCTGTCTGTCTGTCTGTGTGTGAACAGCAGAACTGGGACCCACTGCCCTTGCTTATGACATTGATTTCGAGTTTAGTGGCATCATGTGACAATGTGGGGCCTTGGAATTGAAAAGCTGTCATACCTTACTCCTCAAGCTCAAGTCTTCTTCCCTATAGGATGGGGATGAAGGACAGTCCCTCAGGGAGTTTCAAGGGATGGAGGGAGGGAGGGAGGGAGGGATACCACAGCAAAGACTCAACAGACCATGCTCAACACAAGCACTCACTGATGTCAGTAAAAATGCTGAGGGATGTGGTTTTGTTCAGACACGCGCTCTTCTATTGAGTGCATGCGCCATATATAACCAACCTATTAATGGCATTTCATAGTTTGCAATAATCCACTTTATAAACTAACAAAAAATGAAAATATTGCGCACAAATTTTCACATTTTTAAAAAAACTATCCCATCAGGATGAAGTCCTATAAACAGCAATGATGGGGCAGAAGAAAGAAACTTCTTAAGGCTCCTTTCGGATACAACCTAGTGGCACCTTGGGAAGACGCGCCACTTGCACCCTCCTTGAGTGTCTTGGGGACAGTGAGGCTCAAAGGAGGCAGCAGCTTGCACATGGTATTAGAGATCCTGAGGTCATTATAGCCTGCTACCATTTTGGGCTTGGGCTGGGAGTTAGAAGGGGATGCCAGGAGGACCCCATGGGGCATCTGCCTCCCACCCCAGCAGCCTTCCCAGGGCTTTGTGTTCAGAGTCCATGAAAGTTCTATCACCAAGACGACTGCCAGGCATATTTATCTTACTGCAGTTGGGGAAACTGGGTCCAAAGGGGACTCAGAGGGACTTTCCCCCAGTTCTCGTCTCACTGGCCTCTCAAGCACAGCCACTCTGGGCAGTGCATGACATGGTTATCCTTGCCTGTCATGTCTAGTGCAGGGCTGCTGGATCTTGCTCATGTCCTCTTTCTGCAGGAACTAACCCCAGAGTTCCTTAAGACCATGAGGGCCGAGTCAGAGCCTCCTGAACTCCAATGCCGGCATCCCAAGAAACAGGTGGTGGAACAAGGAGCTGCAGGTCCCAGGCATCCCTGAGTCCCAGGCAGGCCTCTCTTGGCCATCTCCCTGGCAAGGCAGGCATTTAGAGTTGGCTGAAGGGCTGGAGAGATAGCTTAGTGGTTAAGGCACTTGCCTTTGAATTCTAAGGACCCATGTTCAACTCTCCAGATCCCATGTTAGCCAGATGCACAAAGGTGAGGCACGCGCAAGGTCGCACATGCCCACTAGGTGGCACAAGCATCTGGAGTTTGGTTGCAGTGGCTGAGGCCCTGGTGCACCAATTCCGTTTCCCCACCCTCACCACCTCACTCTCTCAGAAATAAAATAAAATAGACCTTGGCTTGAGCTTCGAGTGACTGAAAGCTCTCTGGGCACTGACTGGACTATGACCATGGGTGAGTCCTGTCCTGCTTTAGATCTTAGTTTACCCATGTGTATAGGACACATAGAACTTTCCAGGGGCTCCACAGAGAGACGCCAGACATGTTCACAATACATCCATTTACTAGAGACCATGGCCCACCTAGAACATGGCAGAGGCCATGGGCAACTTTCTTTTTTTCCCTTTTTTCTGTTTCTTTGTTTTTTCGAGGTAGGGTCTCACTCTAGTCCAGGCTGACATGGAATTTACTATGTAGTCTCAGGGTGGCCTTGAACTCACGGTGATCCCCCTACCTCTGCCTCCCAAGTGCTGGGATTAAAGGCGTGTGCTACCACGCCTGGCTTTCTTTCTTTTTTTTTTTTTTAAAAATTATCTTTATTTATTTATTAAAGAGAGAGATAAAATGGGCATGCCAGGACCTCTAGCCACTGCAAAGGAACTCAAGACGCATGCGCCACCATGTGCATCTGGCTTACGTGGGGCCTGGAGAATTGAACCTAGGTCCTTGGGCTTCACAGGCAAGCACCTTAACCGCTAAGCCATCTCTTCAGCCCCATGGTCATCTTTCTGGGCTCCTTGGGGGCAGGAGGAAGACAGCAAAATGTCCTTTACTAATTAATGACAGTACTCATTAATGACAATGACCCAGCCTGGTGGCTCACAGAGGAAAACATGGACACCCAGACTCCATGTCCTATGAACAGTCTTAGGATCCTGCCAGAATCCCAGAACCACAGCCCAACAGAAACTTCATCCTAGCAGCCCATGCTCGGACATCACCACCTCCTTCTAGCTGCAGGCCCAGCCTCACAGGGGGGCCGCTCTGGGCTCTCCCCCCGCCTCTGTCAGCCATCTTTTCTTCCTGAGGATCTGACAGTGCTGGAGTGAGGCTATCTCAGAGCACACCAGAGGCCTGCTCAAGGCCACACTGACCCAAAATCTGATCAGCGCAGAATGCAAAAGGAGCAAACCCGGCTCCCAAACCCTAACGCCCCCAACTGGCTGTGTGACCTTGGGCCTCAGTTTCCAAGCCTGTGAGTGGAGGTGCTCTTAGCATCCGGGGTCCTTCCTAATCCTGTCACCTTTCACTGTTCAGCCAAAGGCTGGCAATGGAAAAGGTGGGAGGGCCCTGCCCTTGGACCTAAAGTTCTTGCAAAGGAGGTGGAGCTGTCCTACACTGTGGCCCTTGTCAGCAGTGCCAGGTCAACCAGGGGAGCTAGGAGTTCTGGGACTGGGGACTGGGGGAGGATCAGAGGCCTCAGGCCCAGGCTGACACTGCCCCCTCTTCTGCTTCTGTTCTCCACAACCCAGCCCTAGCTGCCTGGTTCCCATGCCCTCGCCTGTGCAGTCAGAGAATCACCCTTGTGTGCTCTCTCTCTTTCTCTCTCTCTCTCTTCTATCTGTCTTGTTGGCCTGTGACAATCCCTTCACCAAGACAGGAGAGCTGGGAAGAGTTTCCTACAGAGGGCCTTGCTCAAGGTCACTGGCAGAACTGGTGGCAGAACGCCCAGGACCAAGCTGGGAGAGAGGCTCCAACCCAAGCCCAAGCCTAGCCCCCACTCACCAGTTGAATTCATCGTAGTCGTTGTGGACTTCCCACCAGAAGTAGAGCCAGGTGAGTGTGAGGCCAAAGGTGGAAGTGAGGAGCAAGAACCAGAGACGTTCCCACTAGAAGAACAGAACAGAGGAGGCATCAGGCGGCAGGTTTCCCTCTGGCAGTCAGACATGGGACTTCCCAGCCCGTCATCCTCCCCTTCTGTAGCCATGCCTGCCAGGCAAGATGGTCCCTCTCTTGGCATAGGTTCGGAGAGGCACGTGGCCTGTCCAATATCACAGAGCCCCAAATCCCAGAAGAGTGGGAAGCTGGGAGCAGGGTGGGTCCAGTGTAGAGCTGACCTCTTCCTGTTACAGCCTGAGCCTTTGCAGACTGTGCCAGTCTCCTGTTCTGGTGACAGTATATAAAAGCCTTATCTCTGGCCTGACACAGTGACCCACAAATGGTTGACGTCATGTCCCTCCCTTTCTCTGGCCAGTGCTCACCACCTCTGCCCCCATGGAGCTGACAAACACTGAAGGTCAGAGGGAGCAAGTGATTTGCCAGAGTCACGCAGCAAGAGAGTGGAGGACGAGGACCGGCACCCAGGTCTCCTGACCAGAAGACGTGGGCATCTACCTCCTACTCTGGGCACTGGGGTCCCAGAAGGTAGGCTGGAAGAATGCAGACCCCACCATGCTGCTTGCAGAGGACTGGGCTCAGAGGCCTGAAGGCGCATCCTTCCACTGAGTCCCTTTGGTTTCTCCTTGCTTTCATCCCTGGGTTTATCTCAGAAGCACCAGAAACCAGAACCTGCCTGAGATCAGCAGAGCCAACCAGCAGCTTGAGGGGAGGACGATGCCCAGCCCCAGCCCCTTCCACACAGGAGAACCAGTGCCACCCTCATCCTTGTTACCTCCCCCCCAGCCTCTCACTGTTCACCCAAGCAGGGGTACCCTTCTCCTGTGGTCCCCCAACCAGGAAGGACCGCTGGTCTGTGTCTGTCTCCCAACACTCCCTACTCATCTTTAAGAATTGGTCACATGCTGCCTCCTCTGGGGAGCCTTTCTGGACTCTGCCCCACTCCATTCACGCCCTGTCTGTGTTCCACGGTGCCAGTTTCTCTCTTTAAAATCACATGCTGTGAACCCTGACCTGCTTACGTGACTCAGATGACATGGGTCCCACCAGGACCAGAACTGAGCCTGCCTCCACTCTGGTAGTACTGATGACTGGATGACTTCGGGAGGGTGCCCGAAGGGGGGAGGGAGCATTCCCTCACTGCCCAGACTCCCACCTCCATCCCACCTCCATGGAAGGGCTGAATACGGTGTTTGGAGCCAGACTGCCTGAGAACCTCAAATCCTACCCACCACTTACAAGCTGTGTATTTCTGGGCAGGTCACTCGGCCTCTCTGTTCCTATTTCCTCTTCTGTGAACTGAATACAATAAACTTAGGGTTGATGGAGAATGCAATGAGATAATATAAGCCAAACGCTTGGAATGACAGCCGGCCAGCAGCCAGCCGTCTTCATCCGCATATCTGTGAGTGTCCTCTGCCTTGGGCCAGCATGCAGGACAGGCTCTCCACTCCGATGACACACTGACACCCTCATGGCAAGGTGAGTCACTCAAGTTGGTGACCCATGCTTGAGTGATCAGCTGCCATCTGCGGTCATGTGCAGAGCCAGGCTGCTTTCACCCCTTCTTTGTACAGAAACAGAGAGGTGAAGGTGACAGTTCTCCAAAGCCCGGTCTTGGCAGCAGGTTTGGCGGGTAGAATGGCTTCTTAGAGCTATAACTTGTGTCTGCCCAACAATGCTGATCACCACGTACAGACAGCCTTGTGTGCTCAGAAGGGTGGCGAAGAGCAAAGCAGGCCATGTGTTCTTCTGAGGGGGGGGTACAGGGGGAGACTGGACCCTGGGAGCCATTATCCAGATGGCTGGGACCATTCGGGAACAGATTGGGGGCACTCAGTCCCTACTGGCCTACACTGCCACATCCAGCCCAGCACCTTCTCTCCACTATCTCTCCCTGGCTGGCCCAATCCCAGGCCCAGCCCTTCTCAGAGTCTCTCTTATTATAGGGAGTCCTCATGTTGTTGCTGTTGTTGCTGCTGCTGCTGCTGCTGCTGCTGCTGCTCCTCCTCCTCCTCTTCTCCTTCTTCTTCTTCTTCTTCTTCTTCTCCTTCTCCTTCTCCTCCTTCTCCTTCTTATTTTGGTTTTTGGAGGTAGGGTCTCGCTCTAGCCCAGGCTGACCTGGAATTCACTCTGTAGCCTCAGGGTGGCCTCAAACTCATGGCGATCTTCCTACCTCTACCTCCTGAGTATGCCACTACGCCCAGCTTCATGTGCTTATGAGAACTCCTGTTTCCTAATGTCCAGCTGGAATAGGTCAGCTTTAATATCTGAGTCTTAGACAGTTCATCAGTTAAAGGCACTTGCTTGCAAAGCCTGCTGGCCCAGGTTCAACTCCCCAGGATCCACATAAAGTCAGCTGTATGAAGTGGTACATGCATCTGGAGTTCGTTTGCAGTGGCAAGAGGCCCTGGTGCGCCTTCCCTCTCTGCTGGCAAATAAACAATATTAAAAAAATCTGGGTCTCTCTCAGCATGGGACTATCTCTCAGTCTCATGCCCCCTCTACTCACATAGTACTAAGAACAAACTCCCTCTGGCCTCAACATCTCTGCAGACCCCAGGACCCAACCTAATTCGGACTGGGCAACCTCTGTATCTGTAGTCCCATGTGGAAAGTACCTTTCTCTGACCCATAGGGCAGAGAGGTCCTGCCTCATTGGAAACCCCAACTCCCTAGGGCTGCCACCACCATCAGTTTGGCACAGAGCCCATAGGTGTGAGGAGCTGGGTGGCGTCATGGACCCAGGTCATGAAGGGACTTAAAAAAGATGTGATAGGGAACTGGGGGTGAGGAATCACCTTTCTCCTACCCCATGGGAGAGGGAACTCCCACGGAGGTTAGCACCCCATCTAGCGTCTCAGAGGAGAAGCACTTGGTCAGCTGAAGACCAAGAGGCCTGGAGGTGGAGAGGGCCAGGGGACCTGCCACAGGTGCAAGCAGCCATTCTGTGGCAGGACCTGGGGCAATGCTTACAGGTGGCCAAGGCAGCAGGTGGCACAGGTGGGGGTGGGGGACACAGCAGCCAGGGTTCCCAAGCTCCAGCAGTCATTCTCACTGGTTCAGATTTTTTTTTTGTATTTATTTATATTTATTTATTTGAGAGAGGCAGAGGAAGGGAGGGACGGGGAGAGACAGAGAGAGAATATCGGTGTGCTAGGGCCCCTGGCTGCTGCAAACGAACTCCAGATGCATGCCCCACCTTGTGCATCTGGCTTACATGAGTGCTGGGGAATCAAACCTGGGTCCTTTGGCGTTGCAGGCAAATGCCTTTAACTGCTAAGCCATCTCTTCAGGCCTGGTTCAGATTCTTACAGTGAGGCAGGGCAAGGCAGGAATGAAGAGCGGCCACACAACCCCAGCCCCCGGAAACTTGCAAGGCTAGAGGCGGCAGCTGGTTAAAGCATTTTCTTAGTTGGGGCACAATCTGGGGCCGGGGAACCTAGGGATTAAAGTCCCTCTGAAGTCAGATGCTTTGGGAACCTGCGGAGGCGGATGAAGAAGCCCCATCTCAGCGGAAAGGAAGGTGCGGGGTCACGTCAAGAACAATGAGAGGAAAGAACTGAATAGCAGGGGGCTGGAAGAGAGGAGCTGGGGCAGGAAGGAGGGGGACCAGCGGGAGGAAGTGGCCTGTGAGCAGCTCCTCTGATAAAGAGGTTCCCAGGGGCACTAATGGGCCTCGTTAGGGCACATTACCGAGAAAAAGGCCTGGGCACACACTGCCTATTAGCCAGCTGGTCTGGCCTGGCTCCTAGGATATACAGTAGGGTCATGGTCCTGCTGGTGTCGGAGGCCAGCGCACACTAGTGGACCTCGAGTCTCTTAGCTCTCCCGACCCTTAGGAGGATGTGTCTCAACACAGCGGGACTGGGTAAAGGAAGGATGCCACATATGGTCGAGCATTGTGCCCCGTACCCTACACCACGCAGACTTCTGATGACAGCCATCTGGCAGATGGCAGTGAAGTGGCAGAGGGGTGCCTTTTGCGCATTTGCACAGAGGCTCGACATGATGGAGTGGAAGTCAAGGAGGCAACTGAGTGAGGGAGGAGCAGAGAATCCAGCAGTCTTGAGCAGAGGTCAATCTCAACTAGGTCCCTCGATCTCAACCTTGCCCTCTGAGACTCTATGGGCCGCTCCAGGCCTAGCGGGTGTGTGTCCACCTTCCCTCTCGCTGGGGTCTGTCCCCGGACCTAACTTCTGACTCAGCAACCTCATCACCCTGGGCACCCTACTGCTGATTCTTGGCACCCACCAACCTGTTTCCCCATCCAGATTCAACTGTAGAGATGGAAAGGGCATGGCTGGGGCAAGTTCTTCTGTCCTTGGCGCTTGGGTCTCACCTGAAAGATGGAATACTAAGCCTTCCTCAGAGGCGGAGTGGCAAGTGACACGAGTCACTTCCAGTGGACACTTCCTTGTGGACAGTTCACTGGGCTATGCCCTCCTTGGCATAGGGAATGGCCTGTGATATCTCTTGTCCCCAGGGCCCAGCAGCATGCTGGGATACAAGGTGGCACTTGGAAACAGCTTGAGGAACCCAAGAAGGGATAGATATGAGACTATGATGCAAGGAGGCTTCAAGGCCATGTCCAAGTCCCTGACTTAATCTTCAGACTCAGGCTGGGGACCTACGCAAGGAAGTCTCATGGCATATAAGCCTCCCTCCTTCTGAGTCCTGGCAGCTGGGGAAAGCACGGGACAAAGGCTGAGGGAGCTTTCCTGAGGGAACAGTCCCTTGTGGGGTGGAAGTTCCTAGGCTCCCATTTATTTCTGCTCACAGTCCCAGGGGTCAGCTTCAACATGGCAAGAAAAGCATGGCAAAGACTGACAGCCAGCCAAGCGTCCCGTCTCCACAGCGGCAGGGAGGAAGTCATCTGAGCGAGGTCACTCAGCACTGGCCGCTGGAGCTGGATTATGAAATCGTAAGGCCCACCCATAGTGACACACCTCCTCCAGCAAGGCCCCATCTCCCAAAGGCTCCACGAGCTGGGCACCAAGGATGAGGCTTCGTCACAAACACGTGAGGCTACTTTTACATGCAAACTACCACACCTGCTCTCGGATGCTAGCAGCTGAAGACAGTTGGCTGTGATGGAGAACCCACAAGGCCCAGCCTTACCTCCTCCCACTCTTGTCCTGGCTCTCCATCACTACAGTCCTTCTGTGACAATCTGAGCCATGGCGGGCCAGTTTCACTAAAGGTCACTGTTCTTCCTCCTTGCCTTATGTGGACAGCCATGTCCTCTCCTTGCCCTTCCAGCCTTTGTCCTGCCTTCCCATCCCAGAGCCCTCTATACTCAGAGAAGACCATATGGGCAGAAAGCTTATGAGCAGCCAGGCTCTGACAGGACCCAACCCCAGTTTTTTTTTTTTTTATTTATTTATTTATTTATTTATTTTTAGTTTTTTGAGGTAGGGTCTCACTCTGGCCCAGGCTGACCTGGAATAAACTGTGTAGTCTCAGGGTGGCCTTGAACTCACGGCGATCCTCCTACCTCTGCCTCCCAAGTGCTGGGATTAAAGGCGTGCCCCACCATGACTGGGCAATTTTATTTTTATTATTATTTTGGTTTTTCGAGGCAGGGTCTCGCTCTAGCCCAGGCTAACCTAGAATTCACTATGTAGTCTCAGGGTGGCCTCGAATTCATGGCAATCCTCCTACCTCTGCCTCTTGAGTGCTGGGATTAAAGGCGTGTGCCATCACGCCCGACTATTTTTAAATTTTTAAAAAATATTTTATTTTTATTTACTTATTTATTTATTAGAGACGGGGGGCGGGGGAGAGAGAGAGGGAGAGTGAGAATGGGTGCGCCACTCTAGCCACTGCAAACGAACTCCAGATGCGTGCACCCCCTTGTGCATCTGGCTTACATGGGACCTGGAGAATTGAACTTGGGTCCTTAGGTTTCACAGGCATGTGCCTTAACTGCTAAGCCATCTCTCCAGCCCTATTTTTAAATTTTTTTAAGTTATTTATTTATTTATTTGAGAAATAGGGATGGGGGAGAGAGGAAGAAGGAGGAGGAGAAGGAGGAATAGGAGGAAAGAGAGAGAGAGAATGGGTGTGCCCAGGCCTCCTGCCATTGCAAATAAATTCCAGACACATGTGGCACCTTGTGCATCTGGGTTATGTGAGTCCTGGGGCATTGAACCTGAGTCCTTAGGCTTCACAGGCAAGCACCTTAACCACTAAGCCTCTCTCCAGCCCCCCACCCCACCCCATTTTGACACAGAAAGCATGAGGACAGTGCTGGAGTGGGTGGAGTGAGTGGGCCTTGCTGCTTCTGGCTGCCACCCACTACCAGCTTCTGCTCACCCTTGACTGCCACCCCAGGCCAGGATTCACACATCTCTTTGCCACTGCTGGGGACTCGGAATGAGGTACCTCCTCAGGGTCCCCAGACAGAACCTGGCTTTTGAACACTGTGATCTGGACAACACAACACCTGGCAGGAGCTGCCAGCCCCACCCTGACACATCACAGACTCTCTGAATCACAGACACGTGAGCCAGAGCTCAGCTCCTGTCCATCCCCTTTGTGTTCCCCGGGCCAGAGAAGACTAGAGTTCACCTTGCTACAGCTTAGGCAGCTCCACAGAGTAGCCCCTTCACCCAAAGTTCGTCTCTCTCAGCCCCCATCCCACCCAGTCTGACTGGTAGGTTAAGTTTGGGAGCCTAGCAAGGTTGGGGTTCAGTCCTAGGGCTGGCCCCTAGAGCAGGTGTTCATCCTTGCTGAGCCCCAGTTTCCTTCTCTTGGAGTGGGGATCGGTGGGCACATGTGGGCCACTGAGACTCCACCTGTGTGCCGCTGGCTAGGGAGGTAACTCATTCCCATCCCCCACCTTTTTCTATGGAGCGAAAACCACCCCCTAAGCTGGACACCACACAGAACAGTCCAGTCAAAAGGACAGGAAACGCGGGTCAGATGGCCAAGGAGTGGAGGTATGTGATAGAGTTGGGTTTTATTTTTTTAAAAGATATTTATTATTTATTTATTTGACAGAGAAAGAGGGGGGGGAGAGAGAGAGAGAGAGAAAGAGAGAGAGAGAATGGGCATGCCAGGGCCTCCAGGCATTGCAAACGAACTCCAGACACATGTGCCCCCTTGTGCATTTGACTAACGTGGATCCTGGAGAATTCAACCTGGGTCTTTTGGCTTTGCAGACAAATACCTTAACCTCTAAGCCATCCCTCCAGCCCTAGAGCTGGGTTTTGATCCTGATTCTTCTACTCTTCTTCTCACTTGTTGTATGGCTGTGGGCCAATCCCTCGGCATCTCAACCCTCAGCTTCCGCCCCCGTTCACAGGATGACATCACCATCAGCTCACAGGAGGGCTGCCAGGCCCCAGCGATTACACATGTAAGCTGTAAGTCGCCAGATCCACCATGGTTCCTATAATTATCATTCGCGTCTGACAGCCCTTTAATTATGTGAAGACAGTGATCAAGCCTTGGCCCTTCTCCTGCTCTATTCCAAGCCTTCCGCTGGCTGCTGAGGATGGCAGGCTTTGATCACCTGCCCCCGGCTCACGGTGAGTGCCATAGGCAGTCAATGCAGAGGTCAGACATGGCTCTGGAGGCTGCGGCCCCAGGCATGAGCACCCAGGGGGAAGCAGATCCTGGCATAATGTCACTCAACCCTCCTCACGGCTGTGGGTCTGGCTATGGAGGACAGAGGCCTCCGTGAGCTTCTTTATGGCACTGGGTGGGGAGAGGGGAGGCTGGGTGCTCTGGCTCTTTCCCCCACAGCTCTGCAAAGCAGGAAGTACAGTCGCAGGAAAATGAGGCTCAGACAGGGAAAGAGGCTGGCCTAAGATCACACAGGACAAACGTCATGGGTGCAGCCAGAATTTACACCCAGGTTCTGGGTGCCTCCACGGTCCCCAACCATCTCAGAACAACAAAGAGCAGGACATGTAATTATCCTTGTCTGGCCACAGAGGAATCAGGCTCAGAGGGTCGGGGCCTTGCCCAAGGTCACTGTGAGTCACAGGTAGTGAAATCCTAGGATTTCAGAGATTTTATCATTTTGCCCCATCTTATAAAGCTCCAACTGAGAAAAGGAGAACCCAAGAACCAAGGTAGGAGACCGGCCTAGAAACGTAGACATGTGTTATTAGATCAGCAAATTCATGCGGAATGATAAAGAACCCAGCAAATGGTGTTTGGGCCACCTGGATCTCTTGGTTAAAAAAAAAAAAAGAATACAAGCCGACTCCTACTCCACGTCCCAACCCAAACTAACTCCAAGCATCACATCTCCTGCCACATCCTCATCACTATTATCGTTCAGGAAAGCTTAGGCTTCTCCACTTGTAAACACTTCTCAAAGCTATTAAATTTCTCAGAAGAATCCCACACAGTCTGACTGGTTTTTTCTTGTTTTACCTGGCAAGGTTGGGTTCAGTCCTAGGGTTTTTTTTTACAGCAGAATGTTCATCCTTGCTGAGCCCCAGTGACCTTCTCTTTAGTGGGGAGGGTGGCCTTGAACTCACTGCAGTCCACCTGCACAGTGTTCCCGGCTAGGGGATTAAAGGCATTCCCATCACCCACCTTTTCTATGGTTTTAAGCCACCCCTAAGCTGGAATTTAAAAACAATCCGGTCAAAGCCAGGTATGGTATCACACACTTTAAAATTTTGTTTTATTTTTATTTATTATTTGAGAACTATTTATTTGACAGAAAGAGGGGGAGAGAGAGAGAAAAGAGAGAATGGGCAAGCCAGGGCCTCCAGCCATTGCAAATGAACTCCAGACAGACATGTGCCACTTTGGCTTTCATGGGTCCGTGGAAATTGAGCCTCGAGCTGGGGTCCTGGAGTCTTTGGCTTTGCTGAACAAATACTTCAACCTCTAAGAAGCACATCCTTTCAGCCTAGAGCTGGGTTTTTGATCCCTGATTCTTCTCTTCTTTACCACTTGAATTTGTGTGGCTGTGGGCAGAATCCCTGGAAAATAATTTCAGCCCTAGTCTTATGTAGTTCAGACCATTTGACATCACATCAGCTGAGGGAGGGCTGCCAGGATCTAACGATTACACATCCTGTAAGCGGGTCGAATTATAGGATCACCCATGGTTCCTAAGTTTATCATTCGCGTCCTGACAGAAACCTCAATTATGTGAAGTAAGTATTGCCCCTTGGCACTACATCTGTGTTTCAAACTAAGCTTGCTGGCCTGTGGATCAGGCCTTGAATCCCACTCCACAGTGAGTGGTAGAGGCAGTCAATGCAGAGGTCAGACATGGCTCTGGAGACTACAGGCCCAGGCATGAGCAGCCAGGGGAAGCTGGGCAAAATGTCACTCATTTTGCCCTCCTCACGGCTGTGGGAGGCCCTGGAGGACAAAGAGCCTCGTGAGCTCCTTATGGCACTGGGTGGGAGGGGAGGCTGGAGTGCTCTGGCTCTTTCCCAACAGCTCTGCAAAGCAGGAAGTATAGTCGCAGGAAAATGAACTCAGACAGGGAAAGAGGCTGGCCTAAGATCACACAGGACAAACGTCATGGGGCAGCCAGAATTTTACACCCAGGTTCTGGGTGAAATGGGCCCCAACCATCTCAGAACAACAAAGAGCAGACTGTGTCATTAGTCCTTGTCTGGCCAGAGGAATCAGGCTCAGAGGGTCAGGGCCTTGCCTCTAAGTTTGACTGAGTTGGAAATCCTAGGATTTCAGAGATTTTATCCCATCTTTTAAAGCTCCAACTGAGAAAAGGAGAACCCAAGAACCAAGGTAGAGACCGGCTCAGAAACGAAACATGAGTTATTAGATCAGCAAATTCATAACAGAAGAAATGATAAAGAAGGGAAAAATCATTTTCATCCAGAATTTGTTTGGTTAAAAAAAAAGAAGATGTAATTTTACTCCTACATGAATGTCCCCAACCATCAAACTAACTCCAAGCATCACATCTCAGTTTGCCACATCCTCATCACTATTATCTTTTTGTTTTTTTTTTTTTCCAGTAGGGTCTCACTCTGGCCCAGGCTGACCTGGAATTGCTATGTAATCTCAGGGTGGCCTCGAACCTTGCGATCCTCCACCTCTGCCCAAGGAGTGCTGGGATTTTTGTTTGCCCAGCTCCACCACTCATATCTTTTCAGGCCAGTCCCACCGGCCTGGCTTACCTGGAGATGAAAATGGGAAATGGTGACCAAGCCTGGAGGGGGGGTGAAGGCCCTAGAGGTGGGATAAGGTAGGGAACCAGGCAAGATTTTACCTGGCAGCCAACCCAGGAGGAGGGGGAAGGCTGGAAGGAAAGCGATAGAAGGATGCATTAAGAGTGGGGAGGTCTCCATCCAGAATAGGCAGGGAGTAGGCCTGGCAAACACAAGAGGCCAGAGAGATTGCTCACAAGGTTGGGCATGGGTCTCTGTCAACCCTTGAGTTTGATGGGGCATACCCGAGAAGCCAGATTAGGTGGGTGATGTATCTGAGCCTTTTTGTAGAGGCTGTACCAACTTCATGCCCATTCTGAACTGTCCTTTTCTCTCTCTCTCTCTCTGCTTGCAACAAATATTTTTGTTTTGTTTTGTTTTTGTTTTTCAAGGTAGGGTTCACCAGAGCCCAGGCTGACCTGGAATTTTAGTCTCAGGGTGGCTCGAACTCCGGTGATCCTCCTACCTCTGCCTCCCAAGTGCTGCTCTCATCAGGGCTACCACACCCGGCTAAATAATTTTTTTTTTAAGTCACAAAGCAGGCAGGTTTTGTTCAGGAAAACTGGCTTCTTTTCTTGTAAACACTTTCAAGAGGAGAATGCCAACTTTATGTAAGAATATTATACACAGTATATTTTTTCTTGTTTTACCATTTGACTTACTTTTACCATGTTTTTTTTTTTTTTTTTTTTGGTTTTTCGAGGTAGGGTCTCACTCTCTGGCCCAGGCTGACCTAAATTAACTCCTGCCAGTCTGGGGTGGCCTTGAACTCACGGCAATCCTCCTACCTTTGCCTCCCGAGTGCTGGGATTAAAGGCGTGCGCCACCACGCCCGGCTTTACCATGTTTTTTGAATAAAAATTTAAAAAACAATTTTTTGAGCCAGGTATGGTATCACACACTTTAAAAAATTTTTTTTTGTTTATTTTTATTTATTTATTTGAGAACTATATATACATATATAGAGAGAGAAAAGAGAGAATGGCGCATCAGGGCCTCCAGCCACTGCAAATGAACTCCCAGGTGCATGTGCCTCCTTGTGCATCTGGCTTTCATGGGTCCTGGGAAATTGAGCCTCGAGCTGGGGTCCTTAGGCTTCACAGGCAAATGCTTAACTGCTAAGCCATCTCTCTAGCCCATGTCACACAGTTTTAATTCCAGCATACAGGAGGCAGAGGTAGAAGGATCACTATGAGTTTAAGGCTACCCTAGAATACTTAGTGAATTCCAGGTCAGCCTGGGCTAGAGTGAGACTCTACCTTGGAAAATAATTTTTTTAAATAGTCTTATGTAGTCCAGACCATTCTGTTCACTACATAACTGAGGGTGACCTGAACTCCTGATCTCCTGCCATCACAATCCCAAGGGCTGGAATTATAGGCCTGTACCTCCATGCCTGGTTTGCAGTGCTAGAGGACTGAACCCAGAAACCTCATGCATGTTTAGGAAAGAAACACTTTGTACTCTACATCTGCAGCCCAAAACAAATTTTTGCTGGGCTGGTGGCTCACGCCTTTGAATCCCAGCACTGGGGAGGCAGAGGAGAAGGATCACTGTGATTTGAGGCCACTCTGAGACTACAGAGTGAATTACAGGACAGCTTCGACTAGACTGAAAACCCTACCAAAAAAATATTGTTACTTTATTTTTTGATGTAAAGTCATCTTGCTAGCCCAGGCTGACCTGGAATTGGACTATGTAATCCCTCAGTGCTTTTGATTAAAGGTACCTGCCACCAACCTGGCCCAAAATGTAAATTTTAAAATTTTTAGGTATTTTATTTGCAAGTGAGAGAGAGAGGGAAATGAAGACAGGCAGAGAAGAAAAAGACCAGGGGCCCTCCTCAGACACATGTCCACCCAGCATTTATCTTACAACGTGCTCTGGGGAATGGAACTCTGTCCTTTGACTTTGCAGGCAAGCACCTTAACTACTAAGCCATCTCTCCAGCCCCCTAAATGTTTTTATGTAGTTAGATTACCCCTCTTTTCTCTCTATGAGTTTGACCTTTGGTGCTGTACTTGATGAAGGTGGCTAAGACACTTACATCATATTTATATTGGGGACTTTGCTTCATGATGGACCTTTAACTATCCCCTGCCCATCTGTCTACAGTCACGCCTAGACGTCACATGTACCAAGGGGGCTTGAGAGCCCCATCTCTAAAGATGAGTTTCAGAAATGTGTGCCTTCCGAACAGAAAGAAAAAAGTTTAAAATAGGGAAAAAATACACTTCAATCCATCCAGAATTTGTCTTGGTATATAAGGTAAGAAAGGCAAGATGTATTTTTACTTGCTACATGAATGTCCCCACACCATCATGAGATATTTCTTGCAATATGTCACCTCAGTTTACTACATGGTCAACTGATGCCTGTACATTTGTTTCAGAATTCTCTAGCCTGTCCTGATGATGGGCGGCCCTTCTCCTGTGTGGCTTCTTGCCAGCGGAGCCAGCTCAGGCCTCCTCTGAGGTCCTAAATGAGTCTCAGAACTATCTGTGCTCTTGGCTCGGTGGGAGAGTAATATGTGACACACCAAGTACCTCCACGGTCAGCTCACCCAGTTTCAAATGGGAAATGGAGGACGTGTGGGCTGGGAGGAGGCAGGAGCTCCTAGAGGTGGGATATGGACAAGCCCTGGCAAGATTGCCGCCCCAACTCCAGGAGATTTGGGGGGTGGTGGCCAGACAGGGCTGAGATAGATGGCGGCATTAAGGGCTGAGTGGGGGTAAAGGATTATTAGAAATCCACTGCTAGCCAGCCCCTGGCAAGCCTAAGAGGCTGAGTTTATTTCTCTGGCTACAAGGCTGGGCATTTAGGTCTCTGTCTGCCCTTGCTTCTGCTGGGGCATACTCCAGGCAGCAGGGTGGAGGTGGGAGGATGGGATCTGGCCCATCACGGGGCCTGGTCCTCTCCAACTCGTGCCTTGGGCCCTGAGGAAGAGCACATGGAGAGCCTTCGGGCCTTTACTGCTGTTTATAAGGCGAAGGTTAGACAGTTCCAGGCCTGGATGTTTTAGTGAGCACCCGCTAAGCCCAGGTGCCCCAGTGCTCTTGCAGAGGAGCTGAGATTAAATAGTCTTATGTAGTCCAGACCATTCTGTACTCACTACATAACTGAGGGTGACCTGAACTCCTGATCTCCTGCCATCACATCCCAAGGGCTGGAATTATAGGCCTGCACCTCCATGCCTGGTTTATGCAGTGCTAGGGACTGAACCCAGAAACCTCATGCATGTTAGGTAAGTATTGTACTCACTACATCTGCAGCCCCAAAATGTAAATTTTTGCTGGGCCTGGTGGCTCACGCCTTGAATCCCAGCACTGGGGAGGCAGAGGTAGAAGGATCACTGTGAGTTTGAGGCCACTCTGAGACTACAGAGTGAATTACAGGACAGCCTGGACTAGACTGAAACCCTACCTAAAAAAATATTACTTTTTATTTTTTGATGTAAAGTCATCTTGCTGTAGCCCAGGCTGACCTGGAATTGACTATGTAATCCCCCAGTGCTTTGATTAAAGGTATGTGCCACCAAACCTGGCCCAAAATGTAAATTTAAAAAAATTTAATTATTTTATTTGCAAGGAGAGAGGGGAATGAGAGAAGACAGGCAGAGAAAGAATGGGTGCACCAGGGCCTCAGACACATGTGTCACCTTGTGCATTTGTCTTACAACGTGCGTTCTGGGGAATGGAACTTGGATCCTTTGACTTTGCAGGCAAGCACCTTAACCACTAAGCCATCTCTCCAGCCCCCCAAATGTAAATTTTTATGTAGTTAGATCTACCCCTCTTTTCCTCTATGAGTTTGACCTTTGGTGCTGTACTTGAGGAAGGTGGCCTAAGACACTTACATCATATTTATATTGGGGACTTGGTTTCATGATGGACCTTTAACTGTCCCCTGCCCATCTGTCTACAGTCACGCCTAGACGTCACATGTACCAAGGGGGGCTTGAGAGCCCCATCTCTAAAGATGAGTTTCAGAAATGTGTGCCTTCCGAACAGAAGAAAAGTTTAAAAATAGGGGAAAAAAATACACTTCAATCCATCCAGAATTTGTCTTGGTATAAGGTAAGAAGGCAAGATGTAATTTTACTTCTGCTACATGAATGTCCCCACACCATCATGATACTTGCAATAATGTCCACCTCAGTTTACTACATGGTCAACTGATGCCTGTACATTTGTTTCCAGAATTCTCTAGCCTGTCCTGATGATGGAGGCGGCCCTTCTCCTGTGTGTGGCTTCTTGCTCAGCGAGCCAGCTCCCAGGGCCTCCTCTGAGGTCCCACTCTGCCTAAGGAGTCTCAGAGCCTATCTGTGCTCTTGGCTCGGTGGGAGAGTAATATCGACACACCAAGTACCTCCACGGTCAGCTCACCCAGTTCCAAACGGGAAATGGAGGACGTGTGGGCTGGGAAGGGGGCAGGAGCTCCTAGGAGGTGGATATGGACAAGCCCTGGCAAGATTATGCTGGCCCCAACCCAGGAGATTTGGGGGAGGGGTGGCCAGACAGGGCTGAGATAGATGGCGGCATTAGGGCTGAGTGGGGGTAAAGGATTATTAGAATCCCACTGCTAGCCAGCCCCTGGCAAGCCTAAGAGGCTGGATTTATTTCTCTGGGCTACACAAGGCTGGGCAATTAGGTCTCTGTCTGCCCTTGCTTCTGCTGGGGCATACTCAGAGCAACTGATTAGGTGGGAGGATGGGATCTGGCCCAGCCCGCAGGGCCTGGTCTCTCCAACTCATGCCTTGGGCCCTGAGGAAGAACTGTCAGAGCCTTCAGGCCTTCCTATGTTTATAAGGCCGGGTTGGAACAGTTCAGGCACGGATGTTTTAGGCAGACACCTGCTCAAGCCCAGGTGCTGCTAGTGCTCTTCCAGAGGAGCTGAGAGGGCTTCTGGGCTCTGAAGACCAATAACAGCTTGGTTTTATTATAGCTAAGAATGCTCTGCTCCCTGTGCTCCCACAGACCCGTTCCTCATGGTCACCAGGGCGGCCATGTCTTTGTTCTCTTCCACTCTGCACCATCCCACTGCAGAAAGGGGGGGGGAGGGGGAGAGGGGTTGTCTGTTCTCACAGCCCCAGAGAGGAGAATGCCAACCTTGGAAAACCTGTAGGAAGGGCACACTTTCCTAAAGGCTGGACCAGGAGGGAGTCATTTCTTACTTAGCACAAGAGGCTCCTGGGTACCAGTTATCTAATGTAGCCAGCACGTGAAGGCCGAGGGGACCAGGGCTTGGCCTGAGGTCCTGGCCAGTCTTGGGGCAGGGAAGGGAGGGAAGGCAGAATTGGGGCCTCGGCTCCGTAGCCAGTAGCATCCAGTGGTATCTAGCTGAATGCAATCACATTCTGGAGCCCACCTTAAGGGACTTCATCAACAAGTCTACCCTGGAGCCAGGTATGGTGGCGCACACCTTCAATCCCAGCACTTGGGAGGCAGGGGTAGGAGAATTGCTGTGAGTTCGAGGCTACCCTGAGACTACATAGTGAATTCCAGGTTAGCGTGGGCTACAGCAAGACCCTACCTGGAAAAAAAAAAAAAAACAAGAACAACAACAACAACAAAAACAAACAAACAAAAAAACCAAACTAGTCTACCCTGATTATGGAGTACAGCCACTCTCCTTCACTCTACTCCCACATACCAGACTGGGACCCACAGGGCTGACAGGACAGGAAGTGGGGGGACAGCTGGGAAACTCCCCTGTCTTGATTGCCCACCTACAAAACCTAATATCAGCTCCAAGGGTGGCCTGGAGGTCCCATGAGCTGAGTCAACATCCTGCCCTGCTGACTACAAGCTAGGGTCCAGGAGGCAGAACCAGGAACCCAGCAAACCCCTGGTCTCATATGTGACCACCTTCTCCACATCTCAATCCCCAAGAGCTCGCAGGATCCCACCCACCTCAGTCAGAAAACCCCCAGCAGTCAGTAAGACAGCAGGCCCAGGCCCCCGCTGGCTTCCTCGGTCACTGCTTGGAGCATCCATGCCTTCCCGTTCAGCATGCTTCGCCAAGCCTGACCCAGGCCCTGAATCCAGCCACAGCACAGAAAACGGCGGTGCTGAGCAAGCCAAGGGGGCAGGGAAGGAAGGTCAGTGGGCTCAGTTTAGTTGAGGGGTGAGGCTCTTCAATGAGTTCAGAGGAGAGAGAAGGGGGTGGTGGGAACAGTGGCTTTATGCTGAGCAGATGAACTACTTGGGAGTAAGAAAAGCTGGCTGGTATGGCAGGGCCAAAAGAGATGGACTGACCTGGCAGGAAGAGCTCCCTTCCCATCCCAGGACAGAGGCCGCCAGGGCTGGGGAGGTTGATCCAGCTCTGCTTAGTCCTACTGTGCAATTTCCAGAGGCTTCTGGGAATGGCTTCCATCTGTCCAGGTTAAAAACCATGGGATGATGGGATAATCTGAGATTCTTTTGTGTCCACTTGTGTAAGGAGTGAGGGTACATGGAGAGGCCAGAGGTTAACCTCGGGTATCTTTGCTCAGGCACTATCCACCTTTCTTGAGATTAGATCTCTCAGTGGCTGGAACTTATAAAGGAGGCTAGACTGGCTGGTCAGTAAACCCAAGCAATCCACCTGACTGCCTCCTCAGCATTGGGATCACAAGTGCACCACACTGGGCTTTTTTTTTTTTTTTTTTTGAGAGAGAGAGACACAGAGAGAGAGGGAGAGGAAGACAGAGATGGGCGCACCAGCAGTCTCTCAGCTGCTGCGAACGAAATCCAGATGTGTGCGCCCCCTTGTGGTCAAGTGCAGCATTGCGCCCTTGCATCACTTTGCATCTGGCTAAATGTGGGACCTGGAGATTGGAACCGCTGGAGATTGGAACCAGTGTTCTTAGGCTTGGGAGGCAGGCGCCTTAACCACTAAGCCATCCCTCCAGCCCTGGGCTTTTTTTTAATGTTTTTAAAAAAATTTTATTGATAACTTCTTTAATTGTGGACAATATCTCATGGTACTTCCCTCTTTTTTTTAATGTTTTAAAAATATTTTTACTTATTTGACAGAGAGAGAGAATGAGTGTGCCAGGGCCTGCAGCCACTGCAAACAAATTCCAGAAGCATGTGCCTTATAACACTGGGCTTTTTATTTCTATTTATTTATTTTTTTTTTTTTGAGGTAGGGTCTTGCTCTAGCCCCCGCTGACCTGGAGTTGGCTACGTAATCTCAGGCTGGCCTTGAACTCATGGCGATTCTCCTACCTCTGCCTCCCGGGTGCTGGGATTAAAGGCATGCGCCACCACGCCCAGCTTTTTTAAAAAAATTATTTATTTGAGAGTGACAGAGAGAGAAAGAGGCAGATAGAGAGAGAGACAATGGGTGCATCTGGGCCTCCAGCCACTGCAAACAAACTCCAGATGCATGTGCCACCTTGTGCATCTGGTTTACGTGGGTTCTCTTACGTGGATTCTGGGGAATCAAGTCTTGAACCAGGGTCCTTCAGGCGTCACAGGCAAACACTTAACCGCTACACCATCCCTCCAGGCCCTACTCCCTCAGAATTATCTGAGACTCTCAGGCTCCATCCACCCCAGCCAGGCTGTGATTAGACCTTCTAGGTGCCTGGAATCCTTCCCCTCCCCTTGTCCATATCCCTACATACCCAGAGGGGATCAATTAAGATCATAACAGCCTTCAGAAAGCAAGTGTACAATAGAAGTGCTAGAGAGCTGACTACCATAATCTGCTTCTTTAGTGTCTGACTGGGAAGTTCCTCCAGGCCTCTAACCTATATCCCTCCTGCTATGGAATCTGGTTTTGACATTGCTGCTTCCTGCAGACGCACATCTTCAGGGGGGTCTCCTGGGGATAGGGTGTGGGGGGGGGGAAGTGGGGGAACAGTCTTCTGTCCTACCAAGTCCTTAATTGGCAGTATTAAGAGTAATGAGACACAGACAACAGCCAATTAATTATCCCCAGTTATAACAAGCTCCATTTCCCTGACTTGCTGTTGGGTGAGCGACCCCCACCCTCCGCCACATTGGCCACGCCCTTGGCCCTTACCCAGGGGCAGGAGAGGTCATTTCACCCGGGTACTCCAGCTTCCTGCTTCCTTGTGGTCCAGTGTGTATCTTGGGGAGGGCTTAAGAGCAAAGGTTTCAAGGGTAGGACAGCAGCAAGAGTGTATGGGGCCCAAGGGGCTCCTTCCCAAGTGCTCTGCCACTCTGCTCATTGCCAGGGTCCATCTCGCTGCCAGGCTGGCCAGACCAGGGAGCTGCAGGGGACCCTAGCCAACCTGGTCTCATCTCAGCTCCTCCACCAGAGAACTTCCCCAGTCCTGCTCTAGGTCCCCTTTCTTCTCCTTCCAGTGAGCTCTCGTTATGCACACGGGCGAACACGTAGGCCATCTTCCCCCAGCCTCCTGAGCCTGGTGTTACAGGCCTGCCGTGACTTCAGCTCTGTGTCTGATTTCTCCATCCACGAAATGGGCGCACACTCAGACGCAGCCCACAGGGATGTTGGAACAATTAACTGGGCAGTACACGGAACCCATTTGCTCTCTGTATTCAATAGGTACTCAATAAATCTTACCATGATTTTCATGCTTCATTCCCAGCTGAAATAAGAAGGAAATGTTGGGCTGGAGTGATGGCTTAGTGGTTAAGGCGCTTGCCTATGAAACCTAAGGACCCAGGTTCGACCCTGGTACCCATGTAAGCCAGATGCACAAGGTGGTGCATGAGTCTGGAGTTCGTTTTTAGTAGCTGGAGGCCCTAGGGCACCCATTCTCTCTCTCTCTACTACCTCTTTTCTCTCTCTCTCTCTCAAAATAATATACATACATAAATAAATATTTTAAAAAAGAAGGAAATGTCTTGGTGACTTGCCCACTTGTCTGGGGATACATAGTGTGGAAGGGGGTTCTAGGCCCTAAGCAGCCCCTCCCTTCGTAAAGGCCTCTCCTTCCTAGAGCTCACAGTAGCCTCTATTGTCAAGTAGAATGCACAGAGTTTCTGCTCTGCACCCCAGAGTGATGGTCTCCTTCACTGGGCTCAAGAGAAAGCCCAGCGCAGCCTAGTCATCGTCCTGGCCCAGCTGTGGCAGAAGGTTCGAGAGGAGAGGAGAGAACGGATGTTTGTGCAAGTGGGGGAGGAGGCGGAGGGTGCGCTAAGGCAGCGTGCCTCCTCAGCTGCATTCCGGGTTGCCTGAGGTGAGCCTTGCCTGTCTGCAGAGGGTTGTCCCCCTCTCTTGTTCTCCTAGCCAGCCTGGCTCGAGACCTCTGCCACTCTTTCAGCCTTGGTCCTATTCTGGGACCGCAGATCCTGCCATCCCCACAGCCTGTACCACGCAGGCTTCCGGTCACAGGCTAGGCCCACACCCTGTGCTGGCCACAGCCAAAAACCTCCCATCATGGCCTAGGAAGGCTGACCTGGGCCTGGCAGGAGTGAGAGATGCACCTTTCTCTGAGCCTGCCCCGATGGTCAGAGGGCTTTCTGTTGGAAGACCATCCTTCTATTGCCTCAGTTGTCTCCCACCTCATATTCTGCCCGTCACTGACGCGTGACTTTGGTTCAGTCTCTATTCTCCCTGGCTTGTTCCCCCCAGCCCACAGGCTACTAGGAAGACCAGGCACGGTGTGTGTCAGCATAGCACTGGCCCACAGAAACACATAAGGTGCCAGCTAAGGAAGGCCAATCTAGGAAGGCCTGCTGTGTGCCCACCAGCCCCCGAGGCAGGGTGGGCTCAGGAGTAAAGTTGATGGTCCAGAATGCTCTGGTCATTGATACTGCCCCTCCCACTTCAGTGGTGGAGAAGTCAGGCTTCGTGTCTGAAATGACTCGTCCTCATGTCTACTCCCAGGTGGCACTGTGCTGGACACCTCACATGTCAGCCCATGAGCGAGAAGTATTATAACCTGGTCCCAGGTAACAACAGCTCATGGACCACTGGATACCAGTGGAAGAGGTGCCATTGACCTTGAGTTCATCAATTCTGGTCCTGTCTCTCCCTTGCAGGGAAACTTTGACCATCCAAAAGGGAAAGGCCATACCATGTGGTACCCAGAGGGTATCCCAGGATCCCAGCCCAGGCTGAGGCCAGGGTGGAAGATGGGCCTCTAGTACCGGTGCTGCCAGGGCTGCCCTGCAACCTTAGCTAGGCCTCTTTCTCATTTGCCTCTGTGCTGGAAATGGGGACATGGTGAAACCAGGCCTCCGTCCTCTCTTGTTATTATTGTTTTTGTTTTTTTGAGGTAGGGTCTCCCTCTAGCTCAGGCTGACCTGGAATTCACTCTGTAGTCTCAGGGTGGCCTTGAACTCACGGTGATCCTCCTACCTCTGCCTCCCGAGTGCTGGGATTAAAGGCATGCACCACCCAGCCTGGCCTATGTCCTCTCTTGTGATCGCCACTTGTCACCACTTGGGGGTCACAGCCAGGCTTCTGACTTGGTCTGGTACTCAGTGCTCCCCAGCACAGGAAGAAGACAGCAGACAAGTGGACAAGTATCCTGAACTCTCCATTGACACAGCCTGGCCCACTTAACCTTGGCCCTCAGCCACCACACCGCTGGCTCCCCAGTCTGTTTGAAGCGGGTGATTTCTGAGGCTGGCTTCTTTGTTCAGACAAGCAGGAGGGAGGAGGCAAGCTGGTTCCCAGGCAGCAAAGCTTTTAGATAAACACCACATAGGAATTGGGTTCCTTCAGAGAAGAAACCAGATCCACTGGCCGATAACGCCCCGGGGTTAGGAGTAAAGCTCAGCCCGGCCTGGGAGCCAGCACTGAGGCCTCTTTATCCGGCTTAGCACTTGCTGCCAGCCCTGGCAGGCTGGTGGCTCAGGTGACTGGGCTCTGGTGCCAGGCTGTAGCCACGACAGCTCCCAAGCTCCAAGGTGGCTGGGCCCACCTCCTTACTCTCCTGCCATCACCCACCTGCCCTTCCAAAAGCTGAAAACTTCAGCTGTTCCAAGGGTGACCCTTTCCTCTCACACTGCCTCTTCCTGCCCCTGCCGCAGGCCGGGTTCGGCTAACAATGTCTCATATCCACGGTAGGATAGGTTCTTCCCCGTCCCATCTGGCTGGTGGTGGGGGAACATGGCACAGGCATGTTACATGGAGGGAAGACCTGGATCCTCAAAGGGGTCATTGGCCTGTCCAGATCCATGGAGAAACTAACAGCTGAGCTCGAGTCTCCCTCAGCACGCGGGCCTTTTGGGCTCTTGGTAACTTTTGAGTCCACCCCAAGGAAGCTCACCGGTGTGGTGTCATCGTGTGAGCGCTGGTAGCGCTTCCAGCGGCAGCCGTAGATGCCCGTGAGGCAGGACAGGCACAGCTGGGGCTCATAGTACTGCAGGGGTTGGTGTCTCACCATGCTCGTGCCCGCAGCCCTGGTGCCTGGCTCTCAAGCGCCCATGGAGGGCCTGGCTGACCCTGCAAGAGAAAGCACAGGACTTTAAGGCAGGGGAAGGGTGGTAAGTTGGGCCCAACACTGCAGAAGTCACTGTAGCTTAGCTTCTGCTCAAAGCCCTGAAGTGGGTCCTTTTTTACAATTTATTTTTATTTGTATTTTACTTTTTTGAGAGAGAGAGAGTCAGAGAGAGACAGACAGAGACAGAGAATGGGCACACCAACAGCCTCTCAGCCACTGTTAACAAACTCCAGATGCGTGCGTCCCCTTGTGGGCAAGTGCAGCATTGCGCCCTTGCGTCACTTTTCGTCTGGCTAAACATGGGACCTGGAGAATCAAATGGGCATTCTTAGGCTTGGCAGGCAGGCGCCTTAACCACTAAGCTATCTCTCCAGCCCTGAATTTTACTTTTTTTTTAATTTATTTGAGATAGAGAGAGGGAGGAAGGGAGAGAGAGCGAGTGGGCTTGCCAGGGCCTCTAGCCACTGCAAACGAACTCCAGACGCATGTGCCTCCTTATGTGTCTGGCTTATGTGGGACCTGGAGAATTGAACCTGGGTCCTTAGGCTTCATAGGCAAGTGCCTTAACCACTAAGCCATCTCTCCAGCCCAGAAGTGGGTCCTTTTTCATCCGGGGTGAGGGTCACTGTGGTAGCTCCCTGGGACCTGTTCCTCCCACCCACCTGTGTCTTTATCCTCCCTGTTCCTCCCCCTGCAGTCACACTGACCTCTTCTGTGTTAGTCATGCTTGCGTACCATGACACTGTTTCGTCTGCCTGAAATGTTCTTCCCTTAGAAACCTGCGTGGCTCCCTCCCTTCTTCTCTTGTATTTTCCCCCCTCAAATGTTCATGAGAGTTAGTGCCTCTCTCTCTTCCCTCCCTCCCACCTTCTCTCCCTCTCTACCTCCTGCTTCAGCCTCCCACACGCTAGGATTATAGGCATACCCCATCCCTCTCAGCTAATGAGACTCTTCAGATGACCTACAAAACTGGAACCTCCCCCTGCCCCACACTCCCTCCCACATTCTAGATTTACTTTCTCTGTCATGTGCTTGCTTATTTTGTTTGTCTGCCTGCCCCACTGTAAGTTCCACGAAGACAAGGATTTGGGTCTGTTTTAGTCTCCACTGTATCCCTCGTAACTGGAACAGAGCCTGGCAATAGTAGACTTTCACTCTGTAGTCTCAGGACGGCCTTGAACTCACGGTGATCCTCCTATCTCTGCCTCCCGAGTGCTGCGATTAAAGGCGTGCGCCACCATGCCTGGCTTAATAGTAGACTTTCAAAATAAACATTTTATAATATATTATCATAAAAGCTGACAGGCACTGAGTGCTTAAAATACAGCAGGCACTGTGGAATGCTGTACATTCTTTCTTCCCTCTCATGGCTGCAACCACCTGAAGTGGTCGGTACTGTGTCCTAAACCATCTGCAGTGGAACAGACGAAGACTCAGACAGACTAGGGATCTGCTATAGCACCACAAGTGACCCTTCTCCAGGCCCATGGCGGTTCTAGGGATCGTGGGGCCTGTAAGGTGCTGGTGGAGCAATGGGAAGTCTCTTGAGAGTCAAGCTACTGTTACCCAGGCCTGCTTGGCACCCTGGAGACACTCCCCAGGATGTCTCAGGATTTAGCCTCCCAGGGCCGGTGTTGATCAAGTGACCAGGACAACTGGGCACCATCTGATCCTCAGCCCCAGTGTGAGGAGGACACTGGTGTGCAGTTGAAGAACCTGCCTGCTGTGGGGCTTCTATGACTCAAAGCCCCGTGTCCTGCAGCAGGCCTCGTCCTCGTCCTCGGCCCTGAGACAATAGGAATGGGACGCAGTGATCTCCCAGGCTCTGCACCATGTGCTTCCCATGCATTAGCGCTATCAGCATCCGCAGGAAGGAAATATATCTTTTTTTGTTTTGTTTTGTTTTGTTTTATTTTTGTTTTTTTGAGGTAGGGTCTCACTGTAGCCCAGGCTGACCTGGAACTCACTATGTCATCTCAGGGTGGCCTTGAACTCACGGTGACCCTCCTACCTCTGTCTCCCGAGTGCTGGGATTAAAGGTGTGCGCCACCACGTCCGGCAGTATCTTTGTTTTTCTATTATTGAGAAATAAATACACATACCATAGAACTCGCCCTGGGCACAGTGTGCTTCAGCATTTGGTGTCTTTTAGTATGTTCACAAAATTGTGCCTGATTCCTAACCACTGCTTCCTGATTCCAGACACTTCCATCACCCCAGAAATCCCCCACACACATTAGACCCCACATTCCAGCCACATTCACCATAACCTGCTCTCTAGGCCTGGCAGCCACCATGCCCCTTTCTGACCCTGTGGATTTGCCAGTTCTAGGGACTGCATATCATGGAATCATGGACAATGGCCTTTTGTGTGTTACTTCATTCAATTAGTATAATGTCCTCCAAGATCATCCATGTTTTAGCATGCATTAGTACTTCTTTTTCCTTTTTTTTTAATGAATGAGAGGGGGGAGAGAGAATTGGCACGCCAGGGCCTCTAGCCACTGCAATCAAACTTGATGTGTGTGCCACCTTGTGTGCATGCATGACCTTGTGCGTCTGGCGTACGTGGAACCTGGGGAGTCAAATGTGGATCCTTAGGCTTCACAGGCAAGCACCTTAACCACAAAGTCATCTCTCCAGCCTATCTTTTTTTCTGTTTTCCTTTTCTTTCTTTCTTTATTTTGAAACTGGACTTGAACTTTAAAATATATATATATTGTATTGGAGCCAGGCATGGTGGTGCATGCCTTTAATCCCAGCACTCGGGAGGCAGAGGTAGGAGGATCACCATGAGTTCGAGGCCACCCTGAGACTACAGAGTGAATTCTAGGTCAGCCTGTGCTAAAGTGAGACCCTACCACGAAAACCCAAAACAAACAAACAAACAAAAAGATGGCTTCGTGGTTAAGATGCTTGCCTGCAAAGCCAAAGGACCCAGGTTCAATTCCCCAGGACACACATATGCCAGATACACAAAATGGCACATGCATCTGGAGCTCATTTGCAGCAGCTAGAGGCCCTGGTGCACCTATTTTTTTCTCTGCCTTCCTGTCTCTCTCAAATAAATAAATAAATAAAAATAATTTATCTATTTATTTTTATTTATTTGAGAGACAGAGAAAGAGGCAGACAGAGAGAATGGGTGTGCAAGGGCCTCTAGCCACTGCAAATGAATTCCAGACACATACGCCACCTTGTGCCTCTGGCTTCAAGTGGGTATTGGGGAATTGAACCTAGGTCCTTGGGCTTTGCAGGCAAGCACCTTAACCACTGAGCCATCTCTCTAGCCCTGAACTTTTATTTTTATTTTATTTTATTATTATTATTATTTTTTTTTTTTTGGTTTTGTGAGGTAGGGTCTCACTCTGGTCCAGGCTGACCTGGAATTAACTATGTAGTCTCAGGGTGGCCTCGAACTCTCAGCGATCCTCCTACCTCTGCCTCCCGAGTGCTGGGATTAAAGGCGTGCGCCACCACGCCCGGCTGAACTTTTATTTTTTGAGGCTGGATTTGAACTTGACATGTGACTTTATGTTATTGCATATGTATGATGCATAAGTGTGTGATATGCATCTATGTGTACATGCATGTGGAGACCAGAGGCTCTGACATCAGGTCTCTTCTTCAGTTGTTCTCCACCTTATCTATTGAGAAAGGACCTCCCAGAGCTCACCAATTTGGCTGGTCTAGCTGGCCAGCTTGTCTCTCCGGATCTCTGTCTCCACCTCCTGAGTGCTGGGATTACAGGTGAGCTGCTACGCCTACCTAGCATTTACATGGGTTCGGGGGATCCAAACTCAAGTCCTAATGCTTGCATAGTGAGTGTCTTACTCACTCAGCTATCTCCTCAGCCCTCCACATAAGGCTGGCTTTGAACTCTTGACACTGCTTCAGCCTCCTGCGTGCTGGGATTACAGGTATGTGCCGCCATGCTCGACTACCATTTCTTGAATACTTGAATAATATTCCATTGTATGGCTGGTCTATATCTTGTTCACCTATTCATCAGTTAGTGGATACTCTGGGTTGTTAGAATTCATTGCTTTTTCACACACGGATATATGTTTTCATTTCTCCTTAGGTACAGACTTTGCAGTAGATTAGCTAGGTCATATGGTAATTCTTACATGTGACACTTAAAAATTCATTAGTTTCATTTATGTGGGGGGCACATGTGTCACCGCATGTGTGTGGAGGTCAGAGGACAACTTGGAGGTAACTGTGCTCCACCTGCTTTGTGACAGGGTCTCTTGCCACTGTAAAGGACACCAGACTACAAAATGTCAGACTGGCTGACTAGTAATTCCTGGCTTTATTTCCCATGGCTATAGGCAAGTTGGGATCACAGAAGCATGCACCACTTTGTACCCAGCTTTATGTGGGGCTGCGGAACTAAACCCTGGCCAGCAAGCATTGCAAGAAAGTGCCTTTAACCACTGAGCCATCTCCCCAGCCTCACATGTGACATTTTGAAGAAATGCTGAAGTGGTGGTACCATTTTTACATTCTCAAAGCATTATCATTACCACCCCCATTTTACACATGAGCACTCTCAAGCACAGACTTAACCACTCACCAAAGGTCACACAGCAAAACCAGAATTCACTTTCAGGCGGTCTGACTCGTGAAACCTCATTCTAACCTGAGGCTTGGCAAACCATAACCACAGGCCCACTAAATCTGACCTGATGCCTATTTTCGTACAGCTTGAAATCTAAGAATGGCTTTTACATTTTTTAAAAAAATCACTGGGGAAACAAAAATCAAAACAGGAATATCTTGTGACACATGAAAATTCTATGCCCAGTGACATCTCAGTGTCTGTAAGTAAAGCTTTATTGGACCTAACCCCACCCAGCATTGATGCATGGTCTGAGGCTACTTTAACTAGAATGGCAGAGTGAGTGGTTGCTTCAGGAACCATATGGCCTGCAGGGCCTAAAATACTTCCTGGCTGGCCCTTCAGAGGGAGGGACACATACAGAATCCTTTTGCCAGTGGCCTACTTCTTCCAGCCGTGCTGTGAGTGTGGCTGTGATGGAGAGAGGACACGGGGGCAGTGGACAGGTGTTGGGTGCAGGGGACTAGGCTGCTCCCGCTCCCGGCAGGCAAGCAACACTACACTGAGTCCTGTGAGATGGACTCCTCAGGTGTTACTCCCTGTCAGGCCCCTGCCTCCCTCCCTCCCTCCCTGATACCTGCTGGGAACCTTCCGGTGCAGTGTCTACACCAGTGGCTCTCCCAGGAGATCTGTGGGACATGCTGGGCTGCTGTGGGGTTCCCTGAGCCATAGAAGTCCAAGACTGGGGGCAATACAAGGTCTGTTTGGCTTAGCTCTCTGGGACTGAGGAGGCAAGGGTAGGGATTGGGAAGGGACTGGTATATGTGTGGGGATGTGCTTGTCTTTATTCTGCTCCAAAGTGAGGAGCTTAAGCAAGGTGTGGTGGCACACACCTTTCATTCCAGCACTCAGGAGGCAGAGCTACGAGGATCGCCATGAGTTCGAGGCCACCCTAAGACTACATAGTGAATTCCAGGTCAGCCTGGGCTACAGCGAGACCCTACCTCCAAAAACAAAACAAAACAAAACAAAAAGAAAGAAAAAGAAAGAAAGAGAAAGAGAGAGAGAGAGAAAGAGAGAAAAGAAAAACAGAGATGGGGAGCTTTGTGTAATTACATAGGCACGCCCACATTCCCAGCCTTCCAGAGAGGTTAGAAAACCAGAGGCCACAGCCCGGGAGCCAGAGCTTATCTGGTTTACCCCTGAGATTAGGTCCTCCACTGTCACATCAGCCACCATATCTATGCCACATACCCCCCACCCTCCGCCTCCTGTTGAAGTGCAGAGAGAAGCCCAGCTTTATCCTGCCTTGACCACTGAACACCTCTGGGGTGGGCCCACTCAGGGCTCTTCCCTGGGCCTCCTTTCCATCTGTGAATCTGAAAAAAGCTTTGCCTGGGAGCTCATGGGGGAGGGGATGCCTTGCTGCATGGACCAAGGCTCAGCAGGTGAATACTGGGAGCTCGGCCAGGCTCCCTGGCCTGTACATTCCTTTCCCAGGACCCTGGGATTACTGATCTTCCAAATCACCTCATTAGGACCCACCCAGGAATGAAGCCGCCACTTTCATCTGCAAAGAGGGCAGCAGACGTGTGTCTCCCGCCTGGTCCGAGGCTCAGCTGATCCTGGCTTTGGGCCTCTCCTCTTGCCCCCAGGTACATGGTTATCCTATCTGTAGCTGTCTTGCTCCTGGGCAGATACACTTCTCCGTGGCTTTAGTGATGCGACATTGCCAAGGCCACCTAGTCTCTGCTTCTGACAGAGACAGCCGCTGGCTCCTGGTTGTCTCCAGGGACTATCTCCCAGACGCTGCAGACCCAGTTCCACCACAGCGACCTCCTCTCCAACCTGCCTGTTTGAGGACCCCTCGAGGTTCGTCCACTTCCCCCTGCTACCAGCTAGCCTCTGTGCCTCACGCCTCCATGAAACCCAAGTGTACTTTCACTAGCCGCCCGCCCAGGATCCACAATGACCTTGGCCTCTGCAGAGCTTGCTGTCCCTTGTCTGGTTAGCTCCTGACCCTTAAGAGTCTCCAGGGAGCCTCCCCCGAGCCCCAAGTTAGTTAGGAGTCTCCTGGCCCTCCCATGGCCCTGCAGGTGCATTGCTCTTACCTGGGACCCAGTATGTGCGCTGTTGACATGCCTGACTCCCCTAGCAGATGGCCTGATCACCCCATAGTCCCAGTGGCCACAGCAGCAAGAAGAGGAGGTGCTAGAGGATTCCTGGGCTGAGTTTCCAAGGAGGACCCAGAGTTCTTTCTGCTCAGACACTGGGCAGCTGATACCCAGACAAGCTGTGAGAGCCCCTGTTCTTTCTGCCTGTCCCTCACCCATCAACACCCTCCCTTTCCAGCCAGCCTAATGGCATCACTCAGCAGCAATTGATTTCTCTGAGTCACCCCATAGGACAGCCAATGCTGGCCAAGTGCCCAAGAAGTCCCCTGCTGATAAGAGAAGGCCCCTCCCCAGCCAAAGTCCTGTGTTCTGCTTGAACACTTGGTCCTGCCCCTGGACTCCCACAGTCCCCTGCTTGCATAGGTGAGTGACTCCCTCAGGTGGTCTAGGGAACCCAGATGGGATGGGATGTCTTCTGCCACCCTGCCCTCCTAGAATGCACCTGACCTATGTCCCCGCTCCTCCCTCCATCTTCTGGGGGTGATGGAAATATTAATTAATGGCAAGCCGGGCGTGATGGCACACATCTTTAACCCCAGCACTCTGGAGGCAGAGGTAGGATTGTTGTGAGTTTGAGGCCACCTTGGCAATCCTCCGACCTCTGCCTCTCAAGTGCTGGGATTAAAGGCATGAGCCACCACACCCAGCTACATGCTATAGATTTTATCCAATGAAACTGCTTCTTCTTGTAAGTGGCCAGGCCTAAAGGTTAGCTGAAGATTATCTAAACTGATGTGGAAGTGCTTCTAAGGCCAGTGATGGCTGTACCAGAGGGACAATGGCCTGGGGTTCCTGTTATCTGGGTCCCCTTCATTCTGGCCCAGGCTGGAGTCTCCAGGGCCGAAGGATTCTGGAACTGTTCTATTCCCTCCCAAGAGATCTTCTACTCAAATTAACTTTCATTCTTTTTGTGGATGCAACCCAAACCCAAACCCTTGACTGGTACAAGGACATTCCAAGCATTCCTAGTGCTTAGCAGGTTTTAAACACTCCATAAAGGTGCTCCAGGAATGATGGGACCAACACCTGTACAGTGTTACTGCTGCTACGAGTCACAGCAGTTTCTGTCCATCCTGTTGCCCCTTGTCTACTGGGACATGTGGCAGGTGCCGTGGGGAAGGAGCTTTCTGGATACCCACGGCCCATGTTTCCCTCCTTTCACGTGGAAATCGACAACTTCATCTACAGATCGAAACCTGCGATACATCACACGATGGGAACATTACTCAGTGACAAGAAACAAGCAAGCTGGGCATGGTGGCACATGCCTGTTAACCCAGCACTGGCAAGTTGATATAGAAAGATCACAAGTTCAAGGCCAGCTAAGACCACATGGTGAAATTCTACCTCAAAACCCCCAAGCACAGAGAAGAGCCTAGTAAGCAGAGGAAATTTAGAAGCACGGTGCTAAATGATAGAAGCCAATCTGAAAATTCTAGAACCCGTGAGAAACTAAGGAGATAGCAAAAAAGATCAGTGGCTGCCTGGGGCTCAGTGGAGGGGAGGGGGACCAAGTGGAGCACAGTGTGCATGTCAGGCTAGTTACACTATTCTGTATGACCCAGTAATGCTGGACGTTGTCACACTTGTCAAACCCCAGAGGATGTTCAACACAGAAGGAGCCTTAATGCAAACTATGGACTTTTTGGCTAATTGTAGTATGTCAATACTGGTTCATCAATTTAACAAATGTTCCCCAGTAACACAAAAAATGTAAAGAACCAGAGAAAGTATAGGATGGAGGGGGTGTGTGGGAACTTGGCTTTTCAATCAACTTAAATTTTTATATATTTATGCGGGGGAGAGAGGGTGAGCGAGCCAAGGCTTCTATGCATGTACCACCATGTGCATCTGGCTTACGTGGGTACTGGGGAATTGAACCTAGGTCCTTAGGCTTTGCAGGCAAGTGCCTTAACCTCTAAGCCATCTCTCCAGCTCTCAATCAACTTTTCTTATGAGCCTGAAACTAACCTTTTTAAAGCCTGTTAAACAGCTGAGGAGATGGTTCAGTAGGCAAAAGTACTTGTCATGCACGCGTGATGGCCTGAGAAGGCCTGAGTTTTAACCTCAACATCCATGTAAAAAGCCAGGCATGGCCACGCATGCCTGTCACTCTAGCCCTGTGAGGAGCAGACTAGAGAATCGCTAGGGCCAGCTGGCCAGTCAGAAGTTAGACTAAGCCAGGCATGGTGGCGCACGCCTTTAATCCCAGCACTCGGGAGGCAGAGGTAGGAGGATCGCCGTGAGTTCAATGCCTCCCTGAGACTACATAGTGAATTCCAAGTCAGCCTGGGCTAGAGCAAGACCCTACCTCAAAAACAAAACAAAACAAAACAAAAAACCACAAAAAATGAAATAAAAAAATAAGAAGTTAGACTAATTGAAAGTCAGCACTCTCAAATAAACAAATAAATAAATAAAAAGAAATAAAAAAATAAAAGATGGCTTTGTGGTGAAGGTGTTTGACTGCAAAGTCAAAGGATCCCAGTTCGATTCCTCAGGACCCACGTAAGCCAGATGCACAAGGTAGCGCATGGGTCTGGAGTTTGTTTGCAGTAGCTGGAGGCCCCAGCGCACCCATTCTCTCTCTCTCTCTCTTTCTTTCTCTCTTAAATAAATAAATGAATAAATAAATAAATAAATAAATAAATTTAACAAAAAAAGAAAGAAAGGAGGTCAGCAGCCTCCAAGTTCAGTGAGAGTCTCTCAAGGAAACAAAGTAGAACAACAGAGAACAGCCGACATTCTCCCCTGGCTTTCACATGTATGCACATGGGGCACATGCATCTTCACAGTCAGTATATACAAAAACACACACACACACACACACACACACACACGTGTAAAGTGATTCGCCGAAGACCAAACTGCTAATATCCAAAGAAAGACTTTGAAGCAGGGTGCTGACTGAAGCCCAGACTGTCCCTGGCAGCAACCCTCTGGGCAGGCCGGTCCACTGTCATTCCTGTCCACACCCTCACTGCTGCAGCCTCCGGGGAAGAGCGGCCGTGTTTTAGTTGGCTGGGGGCGCCTGGGCCAGGAGCGAGAGGCCAGGAACTTAGAGGAAGAGGAAACCACCCTCCACCCCAAGGGTGCCAGGACTGGGGGGTGGGACCTGGCTTCTCCACAGCCTCCCAGGCGTCAGGGAAGGAGGGACACACAGGGAAAGCATCTTCTTCTCCTTGGCCTTGTCTGCTCCCCACAGAGCCCTCGACCTGAGTCTGAGGCCGAGCTCAGCCACCTCTGTTTTCTGGACAACCTCCAGCACTTCCAGCCTCGCTTTCCCACCCAGATCATGGTGGGGCGGAGACGGTTAGAATCCCTCACATGTTCTCCAGGGGCTTTTCCAGCACTCAGCTTCTAACATCCTTTAGCCACTGGCTCTCTCCTCATCCCCAGGGCAAAGCAAATGTGGCTGCTCAGGGGGGGGAAGGGGAGGGACACAGACCACAGTCCTTCCTGCTCTGAAGGCAGAAGGGCCTCTCCGTTCCTTGAGCTAAATCACTGGGCATCCTGACTGGGGTCACCTCCTGGAACCTCATTCAACACTAGATAAGAGCTGCAGGAAGGCTTACCATGCACTTGGTTCCACCCCTGACCAGCTTGAACCCAGCCTGGGCTCTGTCCCTGCCCCGGGGCCTACCAGCTTTGGTAGTGGCCAGGGAACAGGAACATTGGGGCCTGGATCACTCACAGACAGTAATGACTCTACATAAAGCTCAGGTGTGCAGGGCACAAGGCCCCAGTGACTTCTTCCCACAGGGATGGGAGAGTTCCTCTGTGGGATTGTGGCTTGGCTCACTACAGTCTTTCCTCATATTTCTTCCAGACCTTGCACCCACCCAGTTGCCCGTGAGAGCAGCTGAACACGCACAGGAGTCCCGGTGCCTGGCCTCAAGGCCTAGCATTCCCTGGCTTTAGCTCAGGCCAGTTCCTCTCCAGAAAGCCTCTCTGAAAGAGCTGGCGTTTCCTCGGGTTCACAGAAATTGCCTTCCTGGAGGCTTTGTGGGAGCTATGGATTCAGAACTGGGGCAGGATTTGGTGCCCAAAGGGGAGAGGAATGGACCTGTTTGGCAGTCGCCAGTATAAAAGCAGCCTAAGAGGCCAGTGGCAGGGCCCAGGGCTTCATGTTAGGTAGAACTGCCGAAGCCCCCTGTGGTTCCATGCAGAAGCCATGGTGGGGGTCCCTGCCAATAGGAGATTTCACCTCCTTCCAGGGGCCCAGGGGCAACGGAGCACACTCCCAATAGCTCACTAGTGGAACAGTTCCCAAAGCAGAATAACCAATCCCAAACCTCTGCAAGAAAGCTCTGAAGCGCAGGGCTAAACGGGGAAGTGGGGGACCACCTAAATCTGGGCCTTCCCAATCCTCGAAGCTTGTGAAAAGCCCACCCAGAGAAATGTAACCTATCCTGGCCCGCTCGGCTGGACCCCTCGCAGATTCTGTGTCTCACCATGGCCTGGCTCTGTCTGGTGTCTCCTACGGAGACCTCTAGGCTCTCACTATCTCATTGTGTTGTGACCCTAAATGAAGTACTCCCCGTCTCTGGGCCTCTGAGCCGGCCCTGGGATCTCATGAAATCTATAGAGAAGCCAGCCTGGCCTCAGGCTGCTGCAGGGGGAGGGGTAGGAGGATTGCCATGAGTACAAGGCCACCCTGAGACTACAGAGTGAATTCCAGGTTAGCCTGGGCTAGAGCGAGACCCTACCTTGAAAAAAAACAAAAGACTAGTTACACCTGCTCATTGTTTGGGGAAAAGTTATTCAGTGGGGGAGAGCTGAAAGCTAGAGTCAAAGAATTAATCATGCCATAATTAGGGTCATCATGAATCTTCTTGCGAGGTGACTCAGGTCTTCTCAGTTACCCAACTCTCCTGTCCCTGGAGACTCTGCTCTCGCTTCCTCTGGAAGAAGGCAGAGGCCAAGGCAGCCTGGGCCTTTCTGCAGACTCGTCTCTCTGCTGTGGGCTCTCCCTGGGCAATCTCCCTGCTTCTTTCATCGGACAGGGTAGCTTCCTCTGTGGCACCAGCCTGTCCCACTCTCAGGCTCTGAGTGCCCTCAATGACATTGCAGAGGTCTCTACCAACGGCCAGGCAGCACTCTGAGTGAGGGATTCACCCGGGATCAGTGTGGCCCTTCCATTCAAGGAGATGAACCTCACTGTGGCAACAGAAGCTGTGATCAGGCTGGAGAGATGGTTTAGGGGTCATGGCGCTTGCCTGTGAAGCCTAAGGACCCAGGTTTGATTCCCTAGGACCCACACAAACCAGATGCACCAGGTGGTGCATGCATCTGGAGTTCATTTGCAGTGGTTAGAGGCCCTAGCACTCCCATTCTCTTTCTCTCTCTTCTCATAAATAAAAATACATTTTAAAATATCATTTATTAATTTATTTGCAAGCAGAGAGAGAGAGTAAGAAAGAGAGAGACATAGAAGTGCCAGGCCTCCAGCCACTGCAAATAAACTCCAAAGGCATGCGCCACTTTGTGCATCTGGCTTTACATGGGTACTGGGGATTTGAACCTGGGTCATTATGCTTTGTAGATAAGTTCCTTAATTGCTGAGCTATCTATCCCGCCTCCAAAGAACCTTCTGGAGAGATAGCTTAGCAGTTAAGGTGTTTGCTTGTAAAGCCTAATGACCCATGTTCTACTCCCCATATCCCACGTAAGCCAGACACACAAGGTGATGCATGCTCAAAGTCACACATGTGCACAAGGTGGTGCACGCACCTGGAGTTTGATTGTAGTGGCTGGAGGCCCTTGGGCACCAATTCTCTCTCTCATAAAAAAAGAAGCTTCAATCACAACCCCATGCACAGTGCTCTACAGTTTACAAAGAGTTCTATACAGTCTTCCAGATGAGATATCACATCAGCTGCCCAGGTAACTACCAAGATCCCCATTTCACAAACAGGGATGCTGGGGCTGGGGGAGGTCAAGACCAGCGCAGCAGCAGGTTGAGGATCAGGTGTCTCCACAGCCTCTCCCTCAGGGCACTGGGCACATATGAGGCCATGGGCTGGACAGGAAACAGGTCATGGCCCTGCCTAGAAGGCTTGGGTTCTCTTGGGACCCAAGGACAATAGTGACCTCTCTTTCCAGGTCAGGGCTGCAAGCATAGACCCCAACAGTTACCATGAGTCATGAGCCTCACACCTCAGGCCCCATACACCCCAAGCCAGAGCTGGCATCATCTCACCCAGCTGGGAGCGATCGCGGCACTTGGGAGGCTGAGGCAAGAGGGCTGTGAGTTTCATACTAGCCTGGAGTACACAGCAAGACCCTACCTCAAAACAAATGAATGATAAATAAATACGTAAAGAATCATCGCTGCCAAGATGTGCGCAATCATAGATTCCTGGAGACGGCCGATTAGGTTCTCAGAACCACAAAGTCACAAAATGTCAGGACCACTCGGGTCATGCAGCCACTTTCTCCAACCTCCCTTCCCATGCAGGGATTTCTAGTGGCCGTGGGCACACCCCTAGACTAGCTAGAGACCCTATCTCTCTGCAGGCCTGAGTGGACCCTCCAAGCACAGGACTACTGGCAGGTCATCCCGGGAGAAGTTCCTGCTGCCCATCTCCTCTTCTAATGGGCACTGCCAGATTTTCTCTGGGCCAGACAAGAACATTTAAACAACCCTAAGGCCTCTGGGGCCTCTTGGGGGCCAGTCAGGGACCTGGCTAGGGGCAGAATCACCGCCCTCTCACCCACTGTCAGGTCGATGCCCTAGGTCTCACCCAGGAAGGAGCCCAGTGAGTCAACCCCAGGGCTCAGCCAGCTTTTTCTGAAGCCTGTCCCTTGGGTCCCAGAGAAGGAAGCACCAGCATGGGGCAGGTAGGAAGGGTGATGAGGAGGAAGCTGGTCTGGCAGAGACTTGCACTGGGCAAACTTGTCTCTGCCCAGTTGTTGGCCTCCTGAAGAAACAGGGAGCGATGATTTCTTTTATTTACTTATGTGAACTAGCAGAGCTGTTACAAATAGGCCTTCCAAAAGCAGGCAGATGTGAAGAGGAGCAAGTCTTTCCTTTAAAGGAATCCTCTTTTCCTTCCCCTGCACATCACCTCACCTCTGCCCACCTCTCCTGCCCTGTGCTCCAGAACGCCATGTTAATAGATTTCTTACCTCTGTACCCTGCCCTACATCTCCCCCCCTCCCAAATTCCATTCACTTTGACAGAGACTCGTGGAAGGCTTGGGCTGACCTCCCAGAAGCCACTGCCCCATTCTTTGTGCTCCCATCAGTTGATAATGTTCTTCAAAGTGGTCACCAACCTGGCACTCTGTCATCATCTACTTAGACTCCTGACTCATGTGACCAGGCTGTCCTCAAGCCCCAACAGCACCTCCCACTCTGTGCTTAGTTATGGGGACACAAAGCACCACAAATCCCTGCTTGTTGGAAGAGTCACCGTAGTGGGGACCTGTGTTCACCACACTAGGCCAGGACCCAAGGAGGTGGTCATGTATTTGTCAATGGGAAAAACTGGTTTAATGTGCAAAAGAAAGCAAGAAAGCACCAATCAAAACCCTTTAAACGGGCTGGAGAAATGGCTTAGTGGTTAAGGCGTTTGCCTGCAAAGCCAAAGGATCCCGGTTCGATTCTCCAGGACCCACATAAGCCAGATGTGTGAGGGGCACATGCATCTGGAGTTCGTTTGCAGTGGCTAGAGGCCCTGGCATGCCCATTCTCTCTCTGCCTCTCTTCTCTCTCTCTCTCTGCTTGCAAATAAATAAATAAAAAGTTTAAAAAAAATAAAAAAAAATAAACCCTTTAAACCACACAACTAGCCAGATGTGATAGTGCATGCCTGTAAACCCACACTTAAGAGGCTGAGGCAGGAGGATCATGACCTCAAGGCAAATCTGGGCTATAGAGTGAGATGCTACCTGTTAAATAAAGAGAAATGGGGAGCTAGCTTGGTGGGTAAGGTAGTTGCCTCACAAGCATGAGGACCTTAGTTTATTCCCCAGTACTCACATAAAAATGCCAGACATGGGCTGGAGAGATGGCTTAGCAGTTAAGGTGCTTGTCTGCAAAGCCAAAGGACCCAGGTTCAGTTCCCCAGGAACCATGTAAGCCAGATGCCTAAGGTGGCACATGTATCTGGAGTTCATTTGCAGTGTGCCCATTCTCTCTCTCTCTTTTTTTTTTTTTTTTTTTTTGGTTTTTCAAGGTAGGCTTTCATTCTAGTCTCAGGTTGGCCTCAAACTCATGGTGATCCTCCTACCTCTGCCTTTCGAGTGCTGGGATTAAAGGTGTGCGCCACCACGCCCAGCTCTCCATTCTTTCTCTCTTTCTCTCTCCCTTCCTCCCACCACATCTTTATCTCAAGTAAATAGATAAATTAAATTTGTTAAAATGCCAGACTTGGTGGTGTGCATTTGTAATCTCAGGGCTGGGGAGGCAGAAACAAGAGGATCCCTGGAGCTTGCTGGCCAGCCAATCAAGCCTAACTGATGAGTGACTTCCAGGTAAATGAAATTGTTGCAAAAAAAAAAAAAAAAAAAAAAAAAGAGGTGGATAGCACTTGAGTAGCGACATCTGAGGTTGTCCTCTGGCCTGCACACACAACCACCAGACATGTGCACCACACACACAAACAACAAAAAAGTACATGATGGAGGCTGGAGAGATGGCTCAGCAGTAAAAGCACTTGCATTCAAAGCCTAAAAACCCATGTTAGATTCCCCAGGATCCATGTAAAGCCAGACGCACAAGGTAGCACATGTTTCTGGAGTTCGTTTGCAGTGGCTGGAGGCCCTGGTGCACCCATTCTCTCTATCTGCCTCTCTCACTTTCATAAATAAAACAATTTAAAAAAATACATGCCGGGTATGGTGACACATTCCTTTAGTCTCAGCACTCAGGAATCAGAGGTAGGAGGATCACTGTGAGTTTGAGGCCAGCCTGAATAGCCCAGGTCAGCCTGGGCTAGAGCAAGACCCTACCTCAAAAAAAAAATTAATTAATTAAATAAATAAATAAAATACATGACTACAGAGCTATTCCTGGTCTGAACTGCACCATTGAATAATAATTAGTTGTTTCCCATTTCGTTATGAATAAAAAAGGTTCAGCGAGGTACATTTTGCTTCCACACACATGTTTTCCTGAAGTCTCTTCCACAGGTATGCATGTCTCTGCACACCAGGTCTAGGGAGGATGACCTCAGGTTGAGCAGGATCCCAACCTGCCCCTGTCATTACCCGTCTCTCTCCCCACAGCATTCTGCAAACAGCAGCAGTCTCTCTGTATGCAGGCACGTCTGAGAACCTGGGCCTGAACTTTCCTTTGCCTCTCTCAAATGTCTCTCTTTAGCGATAGAAGAATAATGCCTTGCTCAGTTGCTGAGGAAGAAAGTCCCAGGACTTGGTCAGCACACCTGGAAAGGTTCATTACAATTCCCTCTACCATTTGTCATTCAGTACTTTTTTTTTCTAGAATTCCCTCTTCAAAGACAAAGCTTCCCTGGAGCTGGGAGCCTGTGAAAGCCTACACTGAAGATCAAGGAAAGATGGGACATTGGGCTACCGAGAGGCAGCAACTCACAGGAGCTGTGAATGGCCCATAGTACTTGGGTTTGAAATCCAGCTTGACCACATACTTAACTGAACAAGTGTCTTAATGCCTCTATGCCTCAGTTTCCTCGTTTATAACATGGAGATAAGCCTGCCATGGTGGTGCATGGTTTTTAATCCCAGCACTCAGAAGTCAGAGTTAGAAGGATGGCTGTGAGCTCAAAGCCATCCCGAGAGTACATAATGTGGCGATAATGACACCAACCTCATAGGCCGTTATAAGGGTTAAGTGAGCTACCACATCGGTCCCTTAGACAAGAGCCTGGAGTACATGCGCTATGCTAAGCAAGAGACAGCTCTGCTCAAAGCTACAGCTTTCCTTATTCATAAAATAGAATAAGTGATTTACAAAATATATAAACTGGGGTGCCTCATTATAGTAGTTAGTGTGTCGGTCTCATAAAAATATAAACTGTATATGGGGGCTGGAGGGATGGCTTAGCGGTTAAGGCATTTGCCTGCAAAGCCAAAGGACCCAAGTTCGATTCCCCAGGACCTATGTTAGCCAGACACACAAGGGGGCACACACATCTGGAGCTTGTTTGCAGTGGCCAGAGGCCTTGGTGCACCCATTCTCTCTCTCTCTCTTTCTCTCCCCCTCTTTAATAACTAACTAAATAAATAAATAAAACTGTATATGGGAGAGATGGACATAACTTTAGAAGCTAGGAGGCTGCTTTCATTTTTTCTGATTTTTTTTTTTTGAGGTAGGGTCTCCCTCTAGCCCAGACTGACCTGGAATTCACTCTGTAATCTCAGGGTGGCCTCGAACTCACGGCGATCCTCCTACCTCTGCCTCCTGACTGCTGGGATTATAGGCATGCGCCACCACGCCCGGCTATAGAGGGTTGCTTTCTATAGTCTATATCTACCTCATTTTTCCCTCCCTTCCTCCCTCCATCCTTCCTTCCTTTCCTTTCTTTACCTGGAAGAAAATACCGTGGCTGTGCGCTGGGCTCCAGGGGTGTCTGTCCACAGAGGTGGTGATGCCACTTCACTGGAAGACCTGAGGGGACACAGGGACAAACTCAGAGTCTTCGTCTCTTTCCTCCACTCGGTTTCTTCCTCTCCCATTTGGCCCTCCACCCTGGGGCCCACCCTGTGTTGGGAGTGGGGGCCAGTGACGGGTCACCCTCAGTCTCTGGGGAACTAGGAAAATCTCGTGAGGCTGGTAGTTAATCCAATCCTGAGCCATGAGACCCTAGAAACGCAATCCCACTTCCACACAAGCTGGCTGAAGGCCAGCCTCAAGCCCAAACCCAGACAACCTGCTCCTTGAACATCTACAACCCTCACCAGGACCCTTAGGAACAGGACCCAAGCGCAGTCACCCTGGGGCAGAGCCCTTCCCGCTGCCAGGGACCTGCTTCTGAGGAGCTGCCAGACCAGCTGTTCTTCGGAGGCAGCCGCCAGGGGAGGGAGAGGAGGATGGGGGGCTGGAGGCGGATCTGGGGCACCGCAATTATGTGCTTGAGTTCTGACTCATGCGCTGCCTCCCCCATCCCTCCCCCCTCCCCCCCCCAGCTCTCATAACCAGCAGGGCAGCCCCCTGCCTGGGAGCTGGGAGGAGAGACCGGAGACAGGCCATGCAGGAGGAGGGCAGGGGATGGGGCTTCAGGCCAGCACTTGCAGGCTTCGGAGATATTGCCAGCTAACCTACTAATGAACACAGACTGTTAAGACTAGGGCCTGCCTGTGTCATTGAGGGCAGCAGTGGCTCAGGCCTGGGCCCATATCAGTGTGAGAGGTCTCCGCAAACCACTGGGGCCCAGGAACCTGCAAAAACACAGCCAAGACAGCCTTGGAGTGGGCAGGTGGAGCTGGGCTCAGGGACAGCTTCCACTTCACTAGAGACCCCCTAGCCTCAGCCCCTGCAGCTCCAGTCCCCAGCCTTCTCAGTGTCTGAAATGCACTGCACTTTACGGTTTACAAAGCACACTTTTTAAGCCAGGTCTGGTGGCTCAGGCCTATAAACCCAGCTACTTGGGAGGTTGAGCAAAAGGATGTAAAGTTCAAGGTCAGCTTGCAACTAAGTGAGACCATCTCAAGTTTTTTTTTTTTTCTTTTTTAAAATAAAGAGAGGGCTGGAGGGATGCCTTAGCAGTTAAGTGTGCTTCCTGCACAAGCATGAGGGCCGGAGACCATCTGAATGTGAATCTCTAGAACTCACATAAACAGCTGGGTGTGGCAATGCACACTGTAACCTCAGTCCAATGGGGAGCAGAGACTCACTAGGGCCTGTGAATGACAAGCTCTGGGATCAATAAAAGATCCTTTAGCAACAAAACAAAACAACAACAACCAAAAAACAAACAGGTGGGTGAGCGATGGAGGGGGACCCCCATTGTTCTCTTCAGCCACCACAGACCAGTATATGGGGTGTGTGCACACACATACACACACACACCAAAGAAAACAACATGAAAAGAGGGCTGGGGTTCTAACTCAACAGTAGAGTGCTTGTTGAACATGTGAGGCCCCAGGTCCAATCCTCAATACACAAACAGAAAACATTTACTTCTTGATCTCTCACAGGGATCCTTAGGCCAAGAGACAGAAGGATATGAAGAGAGCAGAGCTTCTTAGACTTGAGCGTACCCAAGAACAAGCTGGGATCCTGTGAGCTGCAGTTGACCACAGGGTTCTCTATGCCACTGAGGTTCTCTATGCAGATGGTTCTCAGGTGATGCCCATGCTGCAAGGCCATGAATCAAAAGGTGAGTATCAAGGACCTCACTGAGAACATGATGCTGAAGGAAAACTGCCCAAGTTAAAATCTTGGTTTGTATGGTGTGATTTGAACACCTCAATCTCTCTCTGAATAAAGCAATAATAAAGCCTAGCCCTTAGCCTTGATGTGGGCAGTCACTGGCTAATGGGTAAAACACCTGAAGTGACTATTAGTACAGATTTAAAACAGGAGGTAGCCGGGCGTGGTGGCACATGCCTTTAATCCCAGTACTCGGGAGGCAGAGGTAGGAGGATCGCCATGAGTTTGAGGCTACCCTGAGAATACATAGTGAATTCCAGGTCAGCCTGAGCTAGAGTGAGACCCTACCTCAAAAAACAAACAAAGCCGGGCGTGGTGGCACACGCCTTTAATCCCAGCACTCGGGAGGCAGAGGTAGGAGGATCACCGTGAGTTCAAGGCCACCCTGAGACTACATAGTGAATTCCAGGTCAGCCTGGGCCAGAGTGAGACCCTACCTCGAAAAATCAAAAAAAAAAAATTATTTATTTGAGGGTGGGGCAGATAGAGAGCATGGACATGCCAGAGCCTCTAGCAACTGCAAACAAACTCCAGACACAAATGCCATCTTGTGCATCTGGCTTACATGGGTCCTGGGACTCAAACCTAGGTCCTTTGGCTTTGCAGGCAAGCACCTTAACTACTACGCCATCTCTCCAGCTCCTTTTTTTTTTTTCAGAGAGAGACAGAGAGAGAGGAAGAGGCAGAGAATGGGCGTACCCTGTATGCACATGTGCAACATTATGCACTTGTGTCACTTTTGCATCTGGCTAAACATGGGACCTGGAGATTTAAACGAGCATTCTTAGGCTTCGCAGGCAGATGCCTTAACCGCTAAGCTTTGGCCTTTTTTTTTTTTATGCAAGAGAGACAAAGAAAGAGAGTTGGCATGCCTGGACCTTCAGCCACTGCAATCAAACTCCAGACGTGTGTGACACCTTGTGTGCATGTGCAACCTTGCGTGTTCGCGTCACTTTGTGCATCTGGCTTATACGGGACCTGGGGAGTTGAACATGAATCCTTACGCTTTGCAGGCAAGCGCCTTAACCGTTAAGCAATCTCTCTGGCCCCTTATTTTTAATTTATTTATTAGAGAGAGAGAGAAAAATATAGGTGAACCAGGGCCTCCAGCCACTGCAAACAAACTCTAGATGCATGTGCCACCATGTGAATCTGGTTTACATGGTTCCTGGGAAATCTAACCTGGACCCTTGGGCTTTGCAGGCAAGTCCCTTAACCGCTAAGCCATCTCTCCAGCTCCATGGAGAGCCCTACGGATTATTTATTTATATTTGTTTGATTTGGGTTTTTATTTGAGGCAAGGTCCTACTCTAGCCCAGATTGACCTTGAACTTACTCTGTAGCTCAGTCTGGCCTCAATCTCATGGCAATCCTCCTACCTCAGCTTCCCAAGTGTTGGGACTAAAGGCATGAGCCACCACATACTGCTTGACATTTTATCTTTTCATTTTATTTTACTTACGTTTTGTGTGCATGTATATATGTGTGTGTGCATATTTGTACACGTGTACATGTGAGTATAGGTATGAGTGTGCCATGGAGCATGTGTGGAGGTCAGAGGACAACAACCTTGGGTGTGTCGCTCATTGCTTTCCACCTTGTTTGAGACATGGTCTCCAGTTGTTCAATGCTGCACACATCATGCTTGCTGGCCCGTGAGCTTTAGGGATTCTCCTGTTTCTGCCTCCCATCTTTCCATTGTTGCACCAGGAATACACATGGGAGTGCTGGTACATCCAGCTGTACGTGGGTTCTGAAGAGCCGAACTTGGGTACTCATGCTTGTGCCTTGAGCACTTAATCCGTTGGGCCATCTCCCCAACCCTATTTATGTTTTGTTTATTTGAGACAGGCTCTCAAACTTACTATGTAGTCAAGGATGACCTTAAACTTCCAAGCCTCCTGCCTCTGCCTCCCCACTGTGGGATTACATGGATGTGTCTCCATGCCTGATTTGCTTGGTTGACACAGCGCTGGGGATGGCACACAGGGCTTTGTGCGTGCTAGGCAAATATTCTATCGACGGAGCTATATCCCCAGCTCTGCCACTTCAGATCTCTTGACAGAAACCCTGCAACACCAAGCTGCACAAAGCATTGCCACCAGCAGGTGACATTGGACACATGTAGATCTGGAGGCAGAGTCCATATGGTCACTCAAAAATGGAAATCAGGGGGGCTGGAGAGATGGCTTAGTGGTTAAGCACTTGCCTGTGAAGCCTAAGGACCCCGGTTCGAGGCTCAATTTCCCAGGACCCATGTAAGCCAGATGCACAAGGTGGTGTATGCATCTGGAGTTCATTTGCAGTGGCTGGAAGCCCTGGTGCGACTATTCTCTCTCTCTTCCTCTTTCGCTCTCTGTCTGTTGCTAATAAATAAAAATAAAAAACATATTTTAAAAAATGGAAATCAGAGGGCCAGAGAGATAGCTTAGCAGTTAAGGCGCTTGCCTGCAAAGCCTAAGGACCCATGGTCAACTCTTCAGGTCCCACGTAAGCCACATGCACAAGGTGATGCAAGCGTGCAAGGTTGCACATGTGCACAAGGTGGCATGCACACATCTTGAGTTCGATTATAGTGGCTGGAGGCCCCAGAGCACCAATTCTCTCTCTCTCACATTAAAAGGGGGGGGGCTGGAGAGATGACTTAGCGATTAAGACAATTGCCTGCAAAGCCAAAGGACCTGGGTTTGATTCCCCAGGACCCATATAACCCAAATACACAAGGTGGCACATGAATCTGGAGTTCATTTGCAGCAGTCAGAGGCCCTGGTGTGCCCATTCTCTCTCTCTCTCTCTCTCTCTTTATTTGCCTCTTTCTCTGTCTCTCATAAATAAATAATTAAGTAAAATAAATAAATATTTATTTTATTTATTTATTTATTTTAAAAAAAGGCTAGTCTGTTGGGCTTGACTCAAAAAAAAAAAAAAAAAAAGAGGAAATCAGAGATCTAAGTCCATGGCTCCTAGCCTGGTGCTCTTTCCGCTACACTTCCCTGTCTTATGAGGAAGAGAAAGTGCTACAAGGAGTCTTACCTATTCTGTCAGCCCCACCTGGGCCAGTAACTACCAGCAAAAGCACATGCAGGTTGTCTGGATGCAGAGGTGCCCCACCTCTGCCTTGACTCTCCACTAAGCAGCGTGAGAGAGAACAGTCTTACACCTGTTGTCCGCTTCCTGCTTCCTACCTCCCAGCTGAGTGGTGCCTCGGGGGTCCAGGTTGAGGGTGACAGGTCCAGGCCAGCCTCCACCCCCACCTTGGCTTCCCAGCACAGGGACCATTGGGATCCTATGAGTCACTTGAAGGAAGCACTGGGCCCAAAACAGGAAGTGGCTCTTCAGATCGAAACCCCCTGTGAGATCCACTAGTCCCTAGGACAGTGGGAAAGGCTTGTGGTAGAAGGGAAGCTCCTAGACGTAGCAACACGTGCTCAGATTTTACTCCAACATCCGCTCCCCTGATCAACACCACGCAGACGCAGACCCCAGACAAACTTGTCTTTTTTTTTTTTTTTTTTTGGTTTTTCAAGATAAGTGCTGGGATTAAAGGGGGGGGGAGGCGGGAAGAATGGGCCTCCAGCCACTGCAAACAAACTCCAGATGCACATGCCACTGTGCATCTGGCTTTACGTGGGTACTGGGGAATCGAACTCTGGTTGTTAGGCTTTATGGGCAAGTGCCTTAACCGCGGAGCCATCTCTCTAGCCAAACTTGTCTTCTTCTCTTGACCTTGAAGAACAAAAGGTGTTTCTGTCCAGATGCACAGAGGCCATCTTGAGGAAGGATGGAGGCTGCCTCACTTAGAGGTGCCGGGCATTGGGGGCAGGAGGACGCAGAGTGGCAGAATGTCTCAGAGAGAAGACAAATGAACTTGTCAAATCCTTTCTCTGATCGCATCAAGCAGTAGGTGCTTGCAAATAAGTGCCAGTTTCCCAGTAATGCTGAGCTGTTTTTTTTTTTTTTTCCCCTTTGACATTTCTTCCTGTTCCATTTTGTGGTTCTAAAAGTACTCATGAATTAGTGTGGTATTCACAAAAAATGCACATGGTGCCTGGGGAGCATCTTACAGTATTTAATAATTCTTATTACGCTAATGCAATGTGAAATGAGATGTTTGTGCTTTAAACTGAAGGGGCATTGAATACCAGCATTGTGAATTCATTTTTTTAATAAAATCGTCAAAAATTTAAATCATATTTCATCTTAAGTTACTTTGGGTTTTTTTTTTTTGTTTGTTTTTTTTTTTGTTTTTGTTTTTCGAGGTATGGTCTCACTCTGGCCCAGGCTGACCTGGAATTAACTATGTAGTCTCAGGGTGGCCTTGAACTCATGGCGATCCTCCTACCTCTGCCTCCTGAGTGCTGGGATTAAAGGCGTGCGCCACCACGCCCTGGCTTGGTTTTTTTTTTTTACTTTGTTATTTTTTAAAAATATTTTAAAAATTTTATGTATTTGACAGAGAAAGAGAGAGAGAATGGGCAAGCCAGGGCCTCTAGCCACTGCAAACAAACTCCAGATACACGTGCCACCTTGTGCATCTGGCTTACATGGGTACTAGGGAATAAAACCTGGGTCTTTAGGCTTCACAGGCAAGTGCCTTAACCACTAAAACATCTCTCCAGCCCTTGGTTTGCTTTTGAGATAGGACTCCATTATAGCCCAGGCTGGCCTGAAAATTACTCGGTAGCTGAGGCTGGCTGGGAACACCTCCTGAGCCTTCTGCCTCCACCCCCAAGTGCTAGGATTACAAGTGTGTGCCCCCATGCCCTTGCTGTATGTACTAGGAACCAAACCTAGGTTCTTGTAAGCACTCTATCACTGAACTATAACCCCAGCCCTTTAAAAAATATTTTAAAAAATTTGAGACCAAGTCTTGCTAAATTGCCCAAGCAGGTATTTTATTTTATTTATTTGCAAGCAGAGAGAGATAGAAAGAAGAGACAGAGAGAATGGGCAAGCCAGGGCCTCCAGCCACTGCAAAGTGTACCATTTTGTGCATCTGGCTTTTATGTGGGTACTGGGGAATTGAATCTGGGTCCTTTTGCTTTGTAGGCAAGTGCCTTAACCACTAAGCCATCTCTCCAGCACCAACCCCCTCCTCAAGCAGGTCTTGAACTTGTGATCCTCCTGCCTTAGCCTCCTGTGTAGCTGGGATTATAGGCCTTCACTACCAGTAATTTTATTTTAAAATATGATACTAATTAAGATGTAGTTTTTAATTTTAGAAAATAAAATCTTGGGCTGTAAGAAGGCTTAGCACTTAAGGGGCTTGCCGGTGAAGCCTGAGGACCCATGTTTGACTCCCCAGATCCCATGCGAGCCAGATGCACAAGGTGATGCATGCAAAAGGTCACACATGTGTATAAGATGGCACATGTGTGTGGAGTTTGATTGCAGTGGCTGGAGGCCCTGGCATACCGATCTCTCTCTCTTTCTTTCAATAAATAAATTAATTAAATTAAAATAAAAATTTCTATATTTACATCACTTTAGCTTCATGGAAATTTTCAAACTCCATATGCTTTTGGCTGTGAGTCTGTGTGGTACCAGGACTGGAGCTTATACATGCTTGTAGACAAGTGCTTTACCACTGATACACCTTCTCAGGGCTCAAATTCTATACCTTTTCTTTCTTTTTTCAAGGTAGGGTTTCGCTCTAGCCCAGGCTGACCTGGAATTTACTACGTAGTCCCACGGCTGGCCTCAAACTCAGGGCAATCCTATCTCTGCCTTCCAAATGAAGCTGGGATTAAAAGCTTGTGCCATCATGCCGGGCTTCTATACCCTTTTAAATATAACTGTATTTTGTTTTTAATCCTTTAAATTATGGCTCTCAATAGAATGCAAATATATGAAAATCTCAATGATAATATAATTAGTGATCTTGCTAAAGTGAAGACCAATACATTTTAATGAAAGAAATAATGAAGGGCTCAGAAGACAGCTCTATTGGTAAAGTGCTTGACTCCCAAGCATGAGGACCAGAGTTTGATCCCCAGAAACCCTGTAAAAATTCTATTCCGGGCATGGGGGCACTTGCCTGGAATCCTAGTGCTGGGAAGGCAAAGACAGGATCCCTGGGGTTCACTGGTCAGCTAGTCTAGTGTAGTTAGTGAGCTCTAGGCCAATAATAGACCCTATCTCAAATTAAAAAGATGGATAGCATTCCTGAGTATATCTAAGGTTGTTCCCTGGCTTTCACACCCATGTGCACAAACATGCGTACACACATACCCACATATACATCCAAAGTCTTCCTACTTAACCTGAAGTAGCCATGCAAAACTGTAGCTTTAAGCCGGGCATGGTGGTGCACACACGCCTTTAATCCCAGCATTTGGGAGGCAGAGGTAGGAAGATTGCCATGAATTCAAGGCCACCTTGAGATGACATAATGAATTCCAGGTCAGTCTGAGCTAGAGTGAGACCCTACCTCAATAAACAAACAAACAAACAAAAAAAAAAACTGTGGTTTTACACATATAGTTCACTTTATACAAGGAAGGTACACTGGTCATGGTAGGAAGGTTTAAGAGATCTGATAGGCCATGGAGAGATAACTACGCATGCCACCACCTTTTACTCCCATTGCAGGAGGGATCCCAGGGGCCATAGGCGGGGCCAAGGGGTGAGGTCCCTGGGATTCATACTCTGACTGTTAAGATGGAGATGTAGCTCCGTGGTAGAGCACTTCATGGATAGAGGCGAGGGCTGGAGGAGCCCTTGGTACTAGTACAGACAGAAGTACCATGTGGCCAAGGTGACGGGCTGAGAGGAGGGAACTAGAGGTCTTCTTAGGAGTCAAAGCTGTCCCTCAGCCTCAGCCCTTCCTAACCCAGGCCTGGACCCATGGCAGAGTCAGCTGACTTATTCTCCTGGCACCCTTGTTCCAGGACAGTCCCTCCCTATTGGCCTCCAGAGACCTAGATCTTTTAGACCACTTCCTCTTCTGGGGTTACCACCCCACATCCACCCTCACCCCTGCAGTCTTCAGGTTCTGGGAACCACAGGGTGGGGCCCAGCTTTGCAGGAGACTGGCTATTAAGCCCAATAAGAGCATAGAACTCCTTATACAGAAGGCACTTCTTAATGCCTGCAAGATGAGCTCCCAAGGACAGAGCAGTAACTGACCGCTGGGCTCAGTGACCCAGGAAAAGACGCTACGGCTGGGGCCACAGCAGAGCTGAGAAAGTACAAGGTGCTAGAAGCAGGTCTTGGTCCTTTGAATGCTGTCATTTTGCTGTGGCAGGCCAGTAGTCACTTTCACTTTTCTGGCCCTTAGCATCATGCTGAAATCATCCGATTTTAGGTGAACACCTATCCAAATTTGGTTAGGATCTGGGACACTGAGGCTCAGAGAAGGGGAGGTGACTTGGCCAAGGTCACAAAGAAGAATCTGGGCTAGAACGCGAGCCCGTGCTCCGCAGGGCTAGACTCACAGAGGCCTGAGTGAGGAGGCTAGGTTGTGGTGACATCTCCTGTGATGTCACAGATGACAGGCGAAGAGTGAGGGTGGGGACCATTAGGACCAGCCCAGGCTGACCTCAGCAGTTAAGAGTCACAGAGTCAGATTCTGGGAGTTAGTCAGAACAAGATGGAAGGACAACTTCTGTTTGCTCTTTCTGGGACATGCTGAGCAATGCAAGTTCCTGGACAGGGAAAGCCAAGCACCTCAACTGCCCTGAACTAACCTCTGCCCGCAGCCCTTCATGGATACATGCTGGGCTGGGAGGTAGGGCCACACAGCAGGCCCTCAGGGAGTTCCAGGGCTGCTGGGTTAAAGACATGATCCAAGGCCGGGCGTGGTGGCTCACGCCTTTAATCCCAGCACTGGGGAGGCAGAGGTAGGAGGATCGCCATGAGTTCGAGGCCACCCTGAGACTACATAGTGAATTCCAGGTCAGCCTGGGCCAGAGTGAGACCCTACCCTGAAAAACCAAAAAAAAAAGAAAAAAGAAAAAGACACGATCCAGAGCCAGTCCAGTCCTCTGGAAGAACAAGGGCCTGAAGGGAGTTGTGGGATGCTATGGCTGGAAGAGGAACAGAAAGGAGAGCCAGGATGAAGGAGCAGCAGGGATGCCATGAAGCTCTCAAGGAGGTGCTGGCCCTGCTAACCTCATAATCCTATGGCTCACCTCTTGTGCTCCCTGCCTATGAGCTGTCACTCACTGGGGCCAGGTTGTGGGCAGTCAGCACCCCACAGGCTTTATCTCATAATCCTGTTTAATCCCCAAAGCCAAGTCTGCTGGGCTGGACTACACTGTCTGGAAACCTTTACCTGCCAGGGGCACACAGGGCTGTGTGGTCTTCCCAATAGCCAGAACCTGGCTACAGGGTCCAACTTTCCCTGGACTGCCAGAATCTTTGGACCCCGAGGGCATCACCATCCCCCAAAACAGATCTTTGTCAGTGGATGAGTAGTTGGAGTGCAAATTTCCCAGTGTCCTTGATCCTGGAGGGTCACTGCTGGGGTACGGCTGTCGCTGCTCCCAGAATTCCTCTGATGTGCTTTGCCAGAGCCCTTGAATGAGTTTGGCTGAAACCACCTCTTTCCACCTTACTTTCTTTCCTTAGTAGTTCCCCAGAACCACTCTCAACGCAGCTCCTACATCCGGGCTGCCTGACCTCAGATACTCATTAACACTCCCATTCCAGAGGTGAGGAAGCTAAGGCTTGGAGATGTAATAGTTAATGTAAAAGACTCCCCCCATGTGCCAGGCAGCAGAACATGAACTTGGCTTGAGGTCTGAGGCACCGGCCAGCTACTCTCCTTGCGCCCAGCCACACTGTCTTCCACTTGCCTGAGCTTGTTCACATCTATGAATGCTGTCACTGTCCCATCCTGATCCTCCAGGCTAACTTTCCTCTCTTCCTCTTACTGCTGGAAGGAAAAAGAGAGAAGTTGTAGAAGATCCAAGGAGGATGACTCAGACCTCAGACTCTCCTCGCTGGCTTTGACCCTGTTTTGGTCAAGCCTTGTGAATCAGGGTGGGTCTGACATTCTGGGAATGCAGGGAGACTTCAAACCAACTCCATGAAAACAAGTTGTAAAAACACTGGCTGCCACTCAAAGCAGCCGGATGATAGGCTTGGCTCCATGGCCAAGGTTGAACAAGTTCACCAGGAGGGAACACACAGCAGGAAAGACATAGGATAGACTCAAAGGAAGAACAGGTCAGTAAATTGGGAGCTGGGCCCAGGGGTGAGGCTTGGGCGTGGCTTCTTTGGAAGCCCACAGAGGACAGGACCAGAGGACAAGGGGTGGCTTCCTCCTCTGTCCCAGTCTTCCATCCCTTATTTTATGACCTTCCCAGGCCCTTGTCTGAAGCACCCGTGAAGCCACCTCCGTGAGCACTAAAGACACAAACTGCCAGCGGTCAACCCCACCCAGCCCCACTCCTGATTTGTCCCTGTTTTATGAGGGTGCTAGAGTCTCTTCCAGTAGGTACTCCTCACACACTGGCCCGCTGGCTGTCCCTCTGAGGCCCTAAAGACAGATGGCAGGAAGAAGGCTGCCACCATGACCCATCCTGGGCCTTGTGCTCCACCTGTTCCTGTGGAAAGCACCCCCAGTGCTGACCTTCAGGCTCTCCAGCCCTGCTGAGGACCACAGCTGGTGTTTATGAATGCCCAGCCCCTTCCTCCCTCTGCGTCTCTCCTGGCAGGCTGGCTCTTTCCAGAGGGAAATAAACAGGCCTGAGCCTTGCCCAGTCCACCCCATCCCACTCCTTCTCCCAGAACTTCTGGAATAGTTGTTCACACATCTGCACAGCCTCGCTCCAACCTCCTGCTTAATCTACCCAGTTCACTGGCAGCTTCCGTGTAAGAAAATCCACCCACTGTCTCTCAGTCCTTGGCGGACCCAGGCCCTAGCCTGCCTTCTGGAAAGGTCTCCTTCCCTGGCTTCCTGGACACAGTTGCCAATTCCTCCTGGCTCTCCAAATCATTGCCAGCTCCTCTCTGCCCTGGTCCAGCACGGCTGCCCAGACTACACGCTTCTTCTCTCCTGTCCCTCAGCTGTCCCCAGCTCAGGATCTCAGCAGCCTGCCAACATGGTCATCTGCCCTGGTTGTCCCACTGGAGGCCTCACACCACAGTGACCAAATGAGAACTCGTCACCTGCCTTCAGACCTGTCACTCATCTCTCATCTCAAAGGCCTCCACTCCGTGCTATCCAGCACTGAAAGACGAGTGGCTGTCCTACCCACCTCTGCCTCAAATCCCCAAATCCCCTTCTGCACCAGCTTCCTGCAAGTGGTTCCTGGAGGCTGAGACTCAACTCTTCCCATTGGTGATTGGCCCTGAATCCCCTGCAGACTTCCCACGTGCCCTCAGCTGTTGCACTCACAGTCCAGTGGCACACTGGGTACTCAGGCTCACTCCCGAAAACAGGGCGTCTGCTTTGTCCTGAGTCACATGCTTGGCCCCATAGAACCTGTATGTGTCTGTAGGACTTCATTCTCCCGGAGCCCCCAGGAGTCACCTGACCATTCACAATGAGCTATCATTTGTTCCTGGAGAGGGCAAAGGGACCCCTCATAAATGCATATAGGCACACAAACACATGTGCAGGCAGACAGACAAACATGCTCAGAGTATGCACACACAGGCACGGGTGACACAAGGGGACACACTGACACAAGTGCATAGGCTCATGAAGCACAAAGACAGGCCTGGGTCGCCAGCACCAGGTACATGCCTGGCCCCAGGGAGTATGGATTTCTGTAGGCCCTCCTTCGGCCTCACCTAGGGCTCACCTCACCATTTACAAAGAGCTCTCACGTGGGGGACATGAGTGAGATTTCTGGAGATAGCCACTTCGTCACTTGCTGTCACCAGCTGAGGAGAACAGGAGTGCCCAGTTGAGTTCATCAACTGCCCCCAGAGGGCCCACCTGGTCGATTTGGACCTGAGGCTGTAGCTCGAGTGCAGAGGGGTGTGGGAAGAAGAGAGGATGCAGTATGCAGAGCTGGGACAGAGAATGAGGCCATTAGGTGTCCTCGGGCTCTGGCAGCCCCTCTCTGTCCACGTGCACTGTCCCCTGTAGAGGGGCCGAGCTAAACAGAGAAAAATGACGGTGCCCAGTTGGTTGGAAGAGAAGGACAGCGAACAGGGGTGCACGTTGCACTCAAAACTGAGGGAGGGCTGGAGAGATGGCTTAGCAGTTAAGGCACTCACCTGCAAAGCTAAAGGACCCAGGTTTGATTCCCCAGGACCCACGTAAACCAGCTGCACAAGGTGGCGCATGCGTCTGGAGTTTGTTTGCAGCGGCTGGAGGCCATGGTGCGCCCATTCCCCCCCCCCTTCAAATAAATAAATGAAAGTTTTTTTTTTTTTTTTTTTTTGGTTTATCGAGGTAGGGTCCCACTCTAGCCCAGGCTGACCTGGAATTCACTCTGTATTCTCAGGGTGGCCTCGAATTCATGGCAATCCTCCTACCTCTGCCACCTGAGTGCTGAGTGCTTCAGACCTGTCACTCATCTCTCATCTCAAAGGCCTCCACTCCGTGCTATCCAGCACTGAAAGACGAGTGGCTGTCCTACCCACCTCTGCCTCAAATCCCCAAATCCCCTTCTGCACCAGCTTCCTGCAAGTGGTTCCTGGAGGCTGAGACTCAACTCTTCCCATTGGTGATTGGCCCTGAACCCCCTGCAGACTTCCCACGTGCCCTCAGCTGTTGCACTCACAGTCCAGTGGCACACTGGGTACCCAGGCTCACTCCTGAAAACAGGGCAACATTAAAGGCGTGTGCCACCATGCCCGGCTGAATTTTTTTTTTTTTAAATCTGATGGGGGCTGGAGAGGTGGCTTGGCGGTTGAGGCATTTGCCTGCGAAGCTGGGGGAATCCCAGTTTGGTTCTCCAGGACCCGTGTAGGCTGGATACACAGGGGGCATATGCATCTGGAGTTCGTTTGCGGTGGCTGGAGGCTCTGGCATGCCAATTCTCTGTCTACCTCTCTTCTATCTCTCTCTCTCTACTGGCAAATAAATAAATAGAAATTTTAAAAAAATCTGATGGAAAGCTGGGCATGGTGGCTCACGTCTTTAATCCCAGCACTTGGGAGGCAGAGGTAGGAGGATCGCAGAGAATTCTAGGAGAATACAGAGTGAATTTCAGGTCAGCCTGGGCTAGAGTGAGACCCTACCAAAAAAAAAAAAAAAAAAAAATCGGATGGAAATGGCACCAAACACTGGGGCATGAGCTCCATCCACTCTGCCCTCTCCTACAGCCCCCAAGTCCAGTATTGACCCAATCCTACTGAGTCCAATGGAGAAGTGCCCTCCCATTATGACACACCAGGCCCTCAACCCTTTGTCTGGAACTGGCAGGATCAAGTACAAGAGCTTTTCTCAGCTTGACCTCAGCTCACCTTTCTGGTCTCCCACTCTGCACCTCAGGGGAGCCCTTCCACTTGGTGCTGGCTTCAGCTCCAGGTACTCCACTCTAGCTCTATATATTGACCCAACTAATTCGTTCTGTGTGGGACATGTCCATACTGTCTCTGCTTGATAAACTCCTACAGATCCCTCAATACCCACATGAGATATGAGACCAACTGGCGTAGCGGCAGTCAGGTCCTAAAGTCAGCAGTTCATGAGTAAACTGCATATGGGCAAAATAATGCTAGGCTATATATAGCTCCTGCTTATAGTCAATGCCTAGGCATTGTTCTAGACATTTCCTGTTTTGACTCACGGAGCCCTCCCAACTGTAACAGACTGGATTTCCAGGGACATCTGTGGCAGCACTGCCCATCCCCCCCTCTTACTGTCACCCACATCTGCCCATAGAGAGCTGAGGTCTATGTAACCCTACTTGAGTATGGGAAGGCCTGGGAGGCCTGGCTATAGGGGCACTGGAATGTTCAGTCAGGTCATCAAAAGGGACAAAGCTGACGCCTCCCGCCTCCCTCGCTGGGATGCTTCTGCCAGAGCACTGAGCCGCCAAACTTGGGTGTTCTGTCTGGGCAAAGTCGGCCATGCTATGCGACAACTCAACCAGGCCCACAGAGGAGGCCCCCAGACTACATGAGAGCAAGAAAGGCTCCCCATCCCGGCAGCCTGGTTCCTGCCTGTTGTTGTGACCTCCTGCACCAAGCCAGACAGAGCATTGCACCTGCGCCTGTTTTAAATCTCTGACCTACAGAAGCTGTGAGATGAGAAAACAATGGCTCTTAATAGCACCTGGACAACCATAAAGTAGCAAGTTCTATTCCCTCCCCTACTGATAGGCTACGGGGCACACGAAGGTTATGCAACTTGCTCAAGGTCACACAGGCAATGAGTGGCAGAGGTAGGACTTGAACCCAAACAGTTTCATGCCAAGCGAGACCAAGTGCTTCCAAGGTCTGACAGGCCTCAAGGAGTGGTGGCTGAATAAAGAAATGATGGAAAAGGGGCTGGAGATATGGCTCCGTGGTTTGCAAAGCCTGATGGCCTGAGTTCAATTCCCCAGTACCCACGTAAAGCCAGATACACAAAGTGGTATGTGCACCTAGAATATGTTTACGAGGCAAGAGGCTCTGACGTGCCCATTTTCTCTCTCCCCTTGCAAATAAATAAAATATTTTTTAAAAAAGGAAGGAATGAAGCCGGGCGTGGTGGCGCACGCCTTTAATCCCAGCACCCGGGAGGCAGAGGTAGGAGGATCGCCGAGAGTTCGAGGCCACCCTGAGACTACAGAGTGAATTCCAGGTCAGCCTGGACCAGAGTGAAACCCTACCTTGCAAAACCGAAAAAAAAAAAAAAAAAAAAAAAAAAAAAAAAAAAAAAAGGGAATGAAACCTGGCATGGTGTCACATGTCTTTAATCCCAGCACATGGGAGGCAGAGGTAGGAGGATCACCAAGAATTCAAGGCCACCCTGAGACTACATAATGAATTCCAGGTCAGCCTGGGCTAAAGTGAAACACTACTTCGAAAAAAAAAAAAAAATTGAAGGAATGAGCCAGGCCTGGTGGCACACGCCTTTAATTCCAGCACTCAGGAGGCAAAGGTAGGAGGACTGCTATGAGTTCAAGGCCACCCTGAGACTACATAGTGAATTCCAGGTCAGCCTGGGCTAGACTGAGACCCTACCTTGAAAAACAAAAACAAAAAAATTGAAGGAATGAGCAAATGAATGACTCAATGAGAGGAAGCAAGAACAGAGAGTGAGCTCCCAGGTGCAAGACGAGGACTGTAGACAAGCCCGCCCCATGCAAATAAGTCTGTCATAAATAAATCCTTGTTGCTGGACAATTTCACTATCCCCAGCCCCGAGGCAGTCAGGGGATCACAGGAACCCGGCAGGTGCCATGGTCTCTGTCCACCACGGGCATTCTCTTGAAAAGTGCATCTCTCTGCTTCCTGCCCCTCCCCTACAGCACAGGCTATGGACAGCCACTCCTCTAGAGACAAGGTCTGTGGAAAATTGAGTTTAATCTCGGCAGGGCCACTGACCAGCATGGCCACTGACGGACTGTGTGAACTTAGACAAGTCCCTCTCTCTCTGGGTCCAAACACTCTCCTGCTTCAATATAATAAGATATATGCCTCGTGGATGGCGTGCTGGTGAGATGTAGGTATGTGGGGCCTGTTCCTCACAGACCAAAGGATCTGTCCCAAAAAAGAAAGCAGATAATAGCAATGACCCCTTCCTGCTGTGCAGTGTGAGCTTGCTGTGTGCCAGAACTTTGTACACGAACAGCTTCTGCTGTACTGCAAGCCCACTGGGTGGGGCAGTCAGTGGGAAAGAACTCAGATTTACAGCTCAAGTGACACCTGATGTTGGCACAGCCAGCTTCAAAAGTCCTAATCTTGTCACAACAGGCAAGAGCCAAGGAGCAATCCAACTTGTCCATTGACAGGTGAATGGACAAAATAGGGTATGTCCATACAGTGGAATATTACTCTGCCTTGAAAAGGGACAAAAGCCTGTCACTTGTTATAAAATGGATAACCCCAGATGGCATTCTGCTAAGTGAAATAAAGTAGAAGATTCCACTGACATGAGGCAGAGTTTTGTTTTTTTTTCCCCTTTGGTTTTGCGAGGTAGGGTCTCACTCTAGCTCAGGCTGACCTGGAATTCACTATGTAGTCTCAGGGTAGCCTTGAACTCATGGCGATCCTCCTACCTCTGCCTCCCAAAGGCTGGGATTAAAGGTGTGCACCTCCACGCCCGGCTTGAGGCAGAGTTTTTTAGAGTGTAGAGTTACAGTTTAGTCAGGTGATAAGGGCTGGAAAGGAGCGCAATGGTAAAGCACTGGCCTAGCACGTGCAAGGCCCCCAGTTCCATCCCTAGCACTGCAAAACAGAAACCAAAATACAGCTTATTGCACAACAATGCAAACACAGTTACTACCATCTTTTCTTTTGTCTTTTCTTTTCTTTTCTTTTCCTTTTGGTGGTACTGGGTGGGAACTGGGAATTGAACCTAGGGCCTCACACATGCTAGGCAAGCGCTCTACCACTAAGCAACACCCTAGCTCCATAGTTATTACTATCTAATTGTACATTTAGAATAGGAAAGGCAGGGTGCAGTAGTGCACACTTTTGATCCCATCACTCAGGAGGCAGAGGTAGGAGGATCAAAGTGAGTTTGAGGCCAGCCTGAGACTACATAGTGAATTCCAGATGAGCCTGGTCTAGAGCAAGACTCTACCTCAAAAAAAAAAAAGAGAAGAATTTAAGTATTTTATTATTTATTTATTTGACAGAGAAAGAGGGAGGGAGAGAGAGACAGAGAGAATGGGCATGCCAGGGCCTCCAGCCACTGCAAACAAACTCCAGATGCATGTGCCCCCTTGTGCATCTGGCTAACATGGGTCCTGGGGAATTGAACCTGGGTCCTTTGGCTTTGCAGGCAAAAACCTTAACCACTAAGCCATCCCTCCAGCCCAAAAAAGAATAATTTAAATGGTAAATGTTTAGTTAATATATATATATATATATATGTTATTTTGAGAGAAAGAGAGAAATCAGCAGGTAGAGAGAGAAACAGAGAGAGGCATATATAGAGAGAATGGGCACTCCAGGGCCTCCAGCCTCTGCAAACGAACTCCAGATGCATGCACCCCCTTGTGCATCTTGCATACGTGGGTCCTGGAGAATCGAACCTCAGTCCTTTGGCTTTGCACGCAAACGCCTTAACCGCTAAGCCATCTCTCCAGCCCCTAGTTTTTTTTTTTTTTTTTTTTTTTTTTTTTGGAGGTAGGGTCTCGCTCTAGCCCAGACCTGGAATTCACTCTGTACTCTCAGGGTGTCCTCAAACTCATGGCGATCCTCCTACCTCTGCCTCCCGAGTGCTGGGATTAAAGGCATATGCCACAACATATTACATATTTTTAATATAAAATAAAATTTAATAAAAATGTTCCCACTATTGAGGTAGAGAGGAATTTAAGAAGGATATCAAGGAGAAAATTTCAGGAAGGCTTCAAAGCACAGGTGTGCAAGATTTGAGCAAGTAGGGATTTATCTAGGGCCCTCCATGCTAAGGCTGGAACCTCTGTTCCAGAATAGAGCTGACTGGAGGCCCTATCCACCACAGCCCTTCAGATGGTGCTCCCAAGGGAAGCCGGCATTGACCTGCAAGCAAGGGATTTCTTGAACACCTATTAGCACGCCCAAGCCCACTTACCAAAAGAATTGGGACCTTTTCCTTCCAAAGGCTTCAGTATTTTTGTGGGAACAATCAGAGGGGGCGTAGGGACAATGATTATCTTGGGGGAGGGGAGGCACCACGGCCCTGCAGAGAGATGGCTCAGGACACTGCCTGGTGGGGACAGCAGGGACCAGGCACTCTGGCCTTGTGGTGGTTTATATGTGTGGCCCCATAGACTCAGGCTTGAATCTTGAGTCTCTAGTGGGCAGAGCTGTACTGGGGAAGAGGTGTCTTTTTTTTTTTTTTAAATTATTATTTTTATTGCTGGGAGTGGATCTTGGAGTCCAGCCCTAAGGTGTGTGGAGAGCAGTTGGAGCTCTGAATGTTAGTGCTTACTGGTGTTCATGTTTGGTGGTGTCTCTCTGCTTAGATCTGTGGAAATGAGCAGGCGTCTTTTACATGGATGGTGTTCCCCTGGATTTTTAACCCTAAAATGAATCTTTTCCTCCCACCAACTGCTTTTGGTTGGACGTTCACCCCAGCAACAAGGAGCTGACTACATCAGGCCTCATGGCCCTTCCCTGATCAGCCTCTGTCTTACTTTGCAGAAAGGGGATTCTGGGACCCAAGAAGGTTTGGTTTAATTCAGAGTCAAGCCTGTGGCTGGACCTGCTATGCTCGTGATGGGGCCCCAATTTCCATTCTCAACCCAGTGCAATTTCTCTGAATCCATGCTGCCAAAAATGGAAAAGACTAATATAAGGCAAAACATGATTCACTGCATTCAGAGACAGAAGCCTCCTGGCCGGAGCTCTCTCTAAGAGGTCTGAGGTCTGACGCCCATCCTCTCCCGACTCCTAGAACCCTGTGTCTTCCCCAAGGAGTGGGGAGGGAAAGATCTTGGTTCTGAGCCCAGCTCCTTCCGGCATTATCCAGGCTTGTGTCCCCACCTGCACCACAATGCCAAGGACTTTCCCCACAGCCCCCTGGAAGGTTAGATAAGGCCAGGGCAACAAACATTGAGCTTAGGGTCTGGCACACAGTAGGCACTCAAAAAGCCATTTCTTTTATTGGAGACAGAGAGAGGGAGAGTGAGAATGGGCACACCAGGGCCTCTAGCCACTGCAGACGAACTCCAGATGCATGTGCCACCATGTGCATCTGGCTTATGTGGGACCTGGAGAATCAAACCTAGGTCCTTAGGCTTTGTAGGCATGCACCTTAACCACTTAGCAATCTCTCCAGCCCCCCCCCCTTTTGAGGTAGGGTCTTGCTTCAGCCCAGGCTGACCTGGAATTCACTATGTAGTCTCAGTAGCCTTAAACTCACAGCAATCCTCTTATTTCTGCCTCCTGAGTGTTGGGATTAAAGGCGTGCATCACCACGCCCAGCTCCAAAAAGCCAGTTTCGTTCTGTTTGTTCCACTTAAAGGTTGGTTGGTTTATTAGAATCATCCCAGAAGACAGTCCCCTAGGATGCTGGGAGACTGGCGGCTCCAGGGAGAAGGAGGAGAGGAAGAGTCATATTTGATAGAAAAAAGGAAAAATTGTCATCCATTATGGCCAGAAGCAGAATCCCGGGGAAGCCGGATGGTTGCTCCTCCAGCCAAGAGCTCCTCGGGGTGGCCTCAGATCCCACTTAACAAGCTCTCTGGGGCCTTTCAGGAGACTGGTGTGGTCAGATATTGCTTAGTTCCTATCCATAGCTGAGCAAGACCTAGCTTCCCTCAGATGCCTCACGGAACCAGCCAGCCCCAGGTGACCATGTGCAGCAGTGGAACCCATGAAGATGGGCCCTGGCTTGATGGGAGCCCCAGGCCACAGAGAATCTTGGAGGCATTCCAGGAATCGCACGCACAGGGGCTGCCTGAGTTGGACCACAGGCATAGGTTCCGTGACCACCAAGATCACCTCAAGTTATGGTTCCAGTGCTTCCAAGATTGGGGAATAGGGCCTTCCCTTCCCCAATTCCAGAGGGGCCAGGATCTCAAATGGTGACAGAGACAGGCCCTCATTCTACATCTGCCCCTACCTAGCCAGCCATAAAGGCAGAGGCCACCAGCGCTCTCTGGATCCTGGGTCCCCATGCAGCAGAGCAACACAAGCAACCAGCTGGGTAGGGTGTGTTCTCCCAGTGTGTCACTTGTGCCTGCAGCACCAGCACACCCCCATCACAAGAAACAGGGTAACCTGTTGTGGTCACTGGTTCAAGAGTGGTGGGGAGGGCTGGAAAGATGGCTTAGTGATTGAGGCGCTTGCCTGCAAAACCAAAGGACCCAGGTTCAATTCCCTAGGACCCACTCATGTCAGCCAGATACACAAGGTGGCACATGTGTCTGGAGTACGTTCTCAGTGGCTAAAGGCCCTGGTGTCCCCATTCTCTCTCCCCTGCTCTTTCTCTCTCCATCTTAATGTCTCAAATAAATAAAAATAAAATATTTTTTAAAAAAAGAATAGAGAGTGGTAGGAGAGCCTCCCGGGCCTGCTTGATTTCAGACAACACCCGCCCTGTCCACTGTTTTGCTTTGGTCACAGCTTTCTGGGATGACCCTCTTGGACATTCTCTTTGGAATGAGAAAACTGAGGCAGAGAGAGGAAGGTCCGATGCTCAAGGTCACATGGGGAGTTGGTGCTGGAGCCAAGAATTAGCCCCAGGTTGGGGAGTGATGACAACCTCACCCTGGTAGGTCCCTGACACTGACTGTCCTCTGGATTCTTCTTTTCCACCTGACCCAGACCGGGTGGGGCGGGGGGAACCTCCTGGAACAGTGCTGGCTCCTGCTCTCAGTCCCCAACACAGTGCCTGCTCCATGAGGTCATCTGAGGGACAAGCAGAGATGCAGGGGGTGGGACAGTGGGTCACATAGCCCAAGGCTGGCTGTGAGCGCACATGCGCGCGCATACACACACACACACACACACACACACACACACACACACGTGCAGCCTGTCAGAGCAATGACCTGACACATGTCAGGGACACCCAGGAGGCACTTGTCAGTCACATTCCTCAGCTAATTAACCAGCTACTCTATTAAAGGAAGCAAATGAGGGTCACCCGGCTGATCCTCACATAACCTGGCCATGACCAGGTCCTCCTTGGCTTGCACCCTGAGCCACATTCCCGGGTCCCCAGCCACCAGGCCCAACAGCTGTTAGTTTTCCCCCAAGTATGGTTTTTGCACAAATTCAGCGTACATTCCTCCACGACACAGAGGCAGGGAAGCCTGGGGACTCCCCAGGTCACCTAGCTAGCATGCAGGGTTGTCTGGCTCCCCCCAGAAGTGACAGGCACCAGTGACAGGTTTGAGTGTTACCTACCAGGCTTGGTGGAAATGTCCTTTCTCGCTGAGGGAGACCATAGATCACGGATCTAAAACATTCTGTTTCTCTGCCATGGCCAGAAGTTAGCTCATCCGGACAAATCAGTGGTCTACCATGCACCCTGCTGGGTGGACCACCCACTGGGCTGTTTGCTCTGACCTCGGCCTGAAAGGTCACCAGCAGCCCCTTACAGATAAAGCCAGGGAGGAAGGCTGCAAACCCAAGGCTGCACGGGTGCAGGAGTAGAGCCCAGACAGCACCCAGTGTTTGGCCTTTCAAAGATAGGAGGTGGGGGTGTGGCTTGGCAGCAGAGGGCCTAGCATGTACAAGGCCCTGGTTCCATGCCCAGCACTACAAAATAAATAAATAAAGCAAGAGACAGTGAGAGACAGGGAGCGGAGGAGTGTTCTTTTCTTGTAACCAGCTTAAGTTTATGTTGCTATTCCACTATATCCTTACTGCTGTCTGCCATCCCCACCCCACCCCACCCCCAACCCAAGCCCAGGGAGCATCTGGGTGGCCTCTAGGGCCAGCCTCACCAGCTGTCTGCCCCTCACTGCCCCATGAGGCCAGGACACCATCTGGGAGCTGCTAACACAAGGTGTTGAGAAGGACCCTTGGACCTCCGGGGGAAATGAAGGATGCTGGGTACAGCCTACTCTGCCCTTTGAGACTCCATCCTGGGCAAGGTGGCTTTGACCAAGTGCCCTGTCATTAATAGGCTTCAGCTCCCCTGAATGTTCCTCAGGCCTTGCTGAAGTTACAGGAATGACACCTGATACCAGGGGGGAAGTAGAGGGAAGAAAGGGTAACAAACAGTCTTATTTCAGGCCCTATGTCCACCAACCCCAAACCTTCACCCCTACCAGCTGACCAGGTCACAGAGTCCCCTGCATGTGGGCAGGTCCTACTGGAGCCAACCTGGGATCGGGGCTGACAAGTTGGAGGTAGCTCCTGACATATGTACCCCACCTTTATTGGAGTGGTCTCTGGACTGCTACTGGGTCCGAGAGACAGAAGGGGTAGTGGATTTCGGTGCACGTTTGGTACACAGAGACATACAGACCTGGCGCCTGCGTGGGCAGCTTGTACATAATTCACAGGCTCCTGTTGCTGTGGCCTGGATAAAACCTACATAGCAGCAGGAGAAGCCTAGTCGGGAACAGCGAGCCGCCACCACCAGGGAGCACTTCCACAAAAGGTAACAAGTGGGCCAGAATCCTGGGTAGAGGGGTGTTGACAGCAACTAGACCAAAGACACTATTGATGGCCTGAGCTGGTTACACGTGTACAGGGTGAGTTAGTTTATGTGTTCGTAAATGTTAGCCCCCTGGATCTACACAAGTGACCTACGTGAGGTTATTATTATTTCCATTTATCAGAGGAGGAAAATGAGAGACAGAGGGGGCATAACTTAGGTTTGCACACAGCAGAGTTCTTAGCCTGTACTAAGCTGCTATGTGCACAAAACCCTCCACCCAGCTTGGTTCAGTTCGCCTCTCCCTGCTCCACCTGGCTCTGACCCCAGGAACATCAGGGTCCTTAGGAGGCCAGCAGTGAGCCATCAGGACCACCATCTGCTAAGGAGAGACAGTAGGAAGAGCAAGTTCACTGGCAGGAGGTGCCTACCCCTAGCCAAGAGCTCTGACCCCTGTCCAGTTCCGTTAGCCTACAGGACTCCAAGCCTCAGGGAGGAGTGCACACACCCAGAATTTCTGTAAGCCTGTGACTTCATCTGACCACAGCAGGAGGGCCTGAGGCCCTTAGAGGGAGGGACTTGCTTTAGTGCAGTCAGTCACCAAATGCCAGCTAGAGACACTGGAATGGCAGTGACATGGCTCCGGCCCTCAGGGAACTCCCAGTCAGTTGGGCACCCACTCGATTAGTACTCAGACCCTGGCAATCTGTCCAACAGCTTCTCTAGCCATCTCTAATGTGCCTCCTTCCTCCCCCATTGCCCAGGGTCTCTTCTCGTGCCCATTTATGGCCACCTCTACACCTCTGCTCCAGCTGTTGCTCTTCTGAGAATGCTGCAGTGCACCCTCCCATGGCCTCTTTGCACAGTCTCATTGCATGGGGTGTAGGGATACCCCAAGCCCAGGCTGCTGGGCCTCAGTAGGAAGCACTGGTCTCCCTCCTCTGGCCTCCCCAACTCCACTTGACCCTCAGCCTCTTCCAGCATCTGTGCCCTCAGTGATCAATCCTCCACAGATCCCCAGTGATGAATCCTTCACAGATCCCAGTGATCAGTCCTTCAGATCCCCAATGACCAGTCCTCCACAAATCCCCAGTGATCAATCCTTCAGATCCCCAGTGATCAGTCCTCTAGATCCCCAGTGATCAACATTCAGATCCCCAATGATCAGTCCTCCATAGCTCCCAGTGATCAGTCTTTCAGAACCCCAATGATCAGTCCCCCACAGATCCCCAGTGATCAGTCCTCCACAGCTCCCAGTGATCAATTATCCAGATCCCCAGTGATCAATCCTTCAGATACCTAGTGATAAATCCTCCACAGATCCCCAGTTATCAGTCCTCCACAACTCCCAGTGATCAGTCCTCCAGATCCCCAGTGATCAATCCTCCACAGCTCCCAATGATCAATCCTCCACAGCTCCCAATGATCAATCCTCCACAGCTCCCAATGATCAATCCTTCACAGATCCCCAGTGATCAGTCCTCCAGATCCCCAGTGATCAATCCTCCAGATCCCCAGTGATCAGTCCTCCACAGCTCCCCAGTGATCAATCCTCCAGATCCCCAGTGATCAGTCCTCCACAGCTCCCAGAGCATCCGACACTGAGCAGGGGCTAGGTAGGCTCTGCTGAACAGTCAATGTGTCACCCACCCACCTACCACTGCGACCTGGAACAATTAAAAATCTGCTTCTTCCTTTTAAGGCTTGTATTTGCCTTTCTTTAAAAACCTTTAGTAGATTGGAAAAATGAAATGGAAGATTCTTAGTCAGATACGTTTTGGCATTTTCCAATGCTGGCTCTGAGCCTGGCCCACAGTCAATGCCTGAGACAGGTCCGTTTAGTGGGCGAACAATTCAAACATCTCTACCACCTACGCACCTCTGCTGCCTGAAGCCCCACTGTTATGGCTGAGCTGCTTCTAGAGCCAGTGTACTCAAGACCGTCTCCAAAATGCAAAAGGTCCTGGGCCAGGAACTGACTTCTGCCTGGTGCTTCTGTGCACAAGGCTGTTAGCTTGTCCCAAGCCGTGCTCTGCAGCAAAGTGGTGCACCTTCAAACACATACACCTCTAATACAGCATTTAGGAGGTAGCAGCAGGATTAGGAGTTTAAAGCTAGTACGAGAGACTGTAAATCATAAACAAAACACAAACCTGGGAAAGGAGCTGGGGAGATGGCTCAGTGGGTAAAGTGCTTGCCATGCAAACATGAGGCCCAGAGTTCAAATCCCCAGGATCCATGTAAATGCCAGGAATCTCAGCACTGAGGAGGTCAGATAGGGAATCTCTGGGCTCACTGGCTAACTAGTGTAGCTGAATTGGTGAGCTCCAAATTCAGAGAGCGTCTTAAAGAATAAGGTGGAGTGTGATTAAGGAAGGCAACGGTATTAGCCTCTGGCCACACACACACACACACACACACACACACACACACACACGGAGAGTGAGGTTGTACAGTCTACCACCTGTTGGGGCATTTTTAAAACAAATATTTTATTATTTATTTATTTGAGAGAGAGAGAGATACAGAAATAGACAGGTAGAGAGAGAGAGAATGGGCACGCCAGGGCCTCCAGCCACTTCAAACGAACTCCAGATGCATGTGCCCCCTTGTGCTTCTGGCTAACGTGGGTCCTAGAGAATCGAGCCTTGAACCGGGATCCTTAGGCTTCACAGGCAAGCGCTTAACCGCTAAGCCATCTCTCCAGCCCTATTGGGGCATTTTTTAAAATTTCTTTTCAAGGTCTGGTTTCACCCTGGCCCAGGCTGACCTGGGATTCACTATGTAGTCTCAGGGTGGCCTTGAACTCACAGCGATCCTCCTACCTCTGCCGCCCGAGTGCTGGGATTAAAGGCGTGTGCCATCACGCCTGGCTTGGGGGCCTCTATTTCAAATCAATACCTCAAAGGTCTCAAGAATGTGATGAGTTACGTGACCTCTGCATTCCACAGCTTATTAGTGTACTCTGGTACTAGGACTCCCCAGAGCACAGTTGGGGACCAACCAAGATCCCATGAAGGAATGGTACATGTGATGGAAGATCCTTGTGGCTAGCATCCAGACAAGGCCACACTTCCTCGCCCTGACCTCAGGGGCTAGGGCAGTGAGTCAGGAGATAAAATGCTTGCTGTGCAAACGTGAGCCACTGAGGTTAGACTTCCCACAAGCCAAGATGCTAGCCAGGTCTGGTGGCTCATGTTTTTAAGCCTAGCATTCAGGGGACTGAGGCAGAAGGATCACTGTGAGTTTGAGGCCAGCCTGGGCTACAGAGTATGTCCCAGGTCAGTCTGGATTGCAGGAAGATCCTGTCTCAAACCACAACGACAGCAACAAAAGCCAGATGTTGTGGCAGGTGTCGATAATACCAACACACCTATGGGAAGAAAAGAAAGGGAGACAGGAGAATTTCCTCAAGGTGGGTGAGCCAGCCTACTAGCCTTGGTGAATACAGTAGATAACAAGAGACCCAGCCTCAAACTAGGTGGAAGTTGGTCTCTCACCTGCACATATGTGCTCCCTAGCACACATGCATCTAACCCCCACCACACACAAACACAAAAGAAAAAAAGAAAATCCAGTCTCAGCCTTCACCACCCGTCCTTGGTGACAGAGTTAAAAAAAAAAAAAAAAAAAAAAAAAAAAAAAGGTGGGGGCTGGAGAGATGGCTTAGCTGTTAAGGCGTTCGCCTGTAAAGCCGAAGGATCCTGGTTCAGCTCTCCAGGACCCACGTGAGCCAGATGCACAAGGGGAGCACACATCTAGAGTTCATTTGCAGTGGCTGGAGGCCCTAGCACACCCATTCTCTCTCTTTCTTGTCTGCCTCTTTCTCTCTCTCAAATAAATAAATAAATAAAACATATTTTAAAAAAAAGAAGGTGGGCTGCGTGTGGTGGTGCACACTTTAATCCCCACACTTGAGAGGCAGAGATAGGAGGATCAACATGAGTTTGAGTCCACCCTGAGAGTACAGAGTGAATTCCAGGTCAGCCTGAGCTAGAGTGAGACCCTACCATGAACCCTCCCCGGCCCCCCACCAGCTAAACAAAAAAGTGGCATTATAAGTATCAAAATGGATCACAGAATGGGGGAAAGGCGATGGGCGGGAGACGTGAGCTGGCTGTTGGGCAGGGGCCTTGCCTGCTGGGGTAGGCTTTCCGTGTCACAGAGTGGGAGTGAGGCTCCCTCCAGGCAGATTGTAAACTGTCAACTCCAGTGCCAGCATTCACTCTGTGCATCATTATTTCCCTGTGTGGCCTGCCAGGAGGGTGTGGCCATAGGCTGACTGATCACGAGCCATTGCGGAAGTCCTCCACCAGGATGAATGGCCCAATAGCTGCGTGGCTAAGAATGAATGAATGAATGAATGGGAGAATGAGAATCTAGTAAACTCAGCACATTAGGAGGGACACCCACACAAGCTGGAAAGAAGAAGTGTGAGCTGCAAGAGGCAGATCTGAGGCAGCAGAATGAAGAGACAGGGAGGGACGGGCCAGAACCCCAAGATGAGCAGGTAGAGTGGCCTGGGGAGTCATCAGGGACGGTGCTCTGGCAAAGCAGGCAGTGCCCATGAGGCCTGTCCCTACATGGTGAACCGGATTCACCTCTAGCAGGGAAAGGAAGGACTCTGTCTTCTTTCATGAAGATTCTACCCCAAGCTATTTGAGTAGTTTTAAAGGCACAGAGAGCAGAGGAAGCCTCTGGGCCTGGAAAACGGAATCCCACCTCTTATACCATTCAGCACACTCATGCATGGGACATTTTTAAAGTGTCAGGTAAGTGCTATCAGGCACTGTGGACACAAGATAACATCGTACATGGAAGATTCTAGATAAATAAGCCGGCGGGTCATTTGAGGACAAGAGGGAGGTGTTGTAGGAAAACACACACAAAACCACGCACATACACACACACAAAACCACAGACCGGAAGCTTGAAGGACACAAAGCTACATGACTGTGTGGCCTCAGGCGGTTGCCTTCCTTCTCTGAGCCACCATCTTCCCATCTGTAAGGTGAGGCTGATTAGCATCAGACGTTAACCAGCAGTGAAAGATACTCTCTCACCAAGCTCGCCCAGTCTTCATGGCAGGATCGCTAGCCCTGTGTCATGGGAAGAATGCTCCTTTCTCACTGAGGTCAGAGAATGGGTGGGTTTCCTTCTCAGAGCCCACCCTCACCACCTCCCAAGCAAATGCTCCTCCAGAGATCCAGAGACAAGGCAGATAAGGAATGTTCTGGGAGGTTCCGCCAGGGTGTGCCCTAGGCAACAAGAAGGAATCTCGAATCCCTGCGACACCAAAGATCCAAGATGCCAGGGCTCAGAGAACCGGCTGAACCCACAAAGTCTGCATTCCTTAAGGGGCCTGCAGCCTCCCAGGGAGAGGGATATCAGTCCCAAGGTCCCTGCAGAGCCCCCAAGCTCTGCCTGATGCCCAGGCCATGTGGCCCATGACTGCCTGCTCTGTGGTCTGCCACTGCAGGGTCCCTCCCCAGCCTCCGTGACAGGCTCACTCTGGGGTCTCGAGCCAGTCTTTGCATTAGTTTCTCTGAACCTCTGGTTTCCTACCTGCAAGAGGCATAGGGAGAAAGAAGGCAGGTAAGACAGGTCTACTCCAGGGACACCACAGAGGACCTAAGCCTGGGTACATGATGTGTACAGTCTGGTGTACAGGCTGAGGAGCACCAGACTCTTGACCGCTCTGGTCAAAGAGGGAGACACGACCACCAGAAACCCCATCTCACCTTGAACTTGGGAGCTATGCCCTGAGAGATGGGCTCTCGCCTGCTGGCTTCCCAAAGTAGATGAGGTCAAACAGTAGGAAAAAGTGTCATGAGACAAAACTGTACGTCTTCCTTGAGGAGGCCTGGGCCTCAGAACATAGACATCCTCCATCTAGGCCCACTGTGACCCAGAGAGGTTGCTAACTAACCTCAGGCCACACAGCAAGGAAGAGGGTGCTAGTATGCAGGCTTCTAGCCCAGTCCAGGTCTCTCGCCTCTGCCCCAGCATGACGTGGAGCATGCACAGTTAGGGTGCTGTACTCACCCACCTCTCACCCTGAACAGGAGGCTCTACCACTGGCAGCTGGTACCTCAAGTCCCAGGGTGGAAAGCAACAATCCCTGTTGCTCCGTTTTCTATCTTATTCACTGCAGGAATGGACAGTCATGTTTGAATGAAGGATGGACTCAGGTTGCTTCTACAGTCCCCAAAGAAGACTACAAGGATTCCAGCTGCAGCATCATGAGCTGCAGCTAGCTGCAAGAAAGAACTTCCTGAAGGAAGGCAGGGTGAGGGTGGTTGTAGCACTTCCACCAGAATCATAAGGTGCTGGCCCATCCATCCGGTCATTTTACCTTCAAACAGCCTAGAGGGCAAAGGTTTCTACCCCCGCTTCATGGGTGAGCAGCTGAGGTTCAGGGAGGTTGTGACTTGTTCAATCTTCTAAATTCTGCTCCAGGAGGCAGAGTTGAGGCTGAAAGCAATGACTTGATCCAAGACCCACGCTCCTCCCTGGGCAGGACCCTCTAAGCATCAAGTCACCACCTCTGATGCTGACGCCAAGGTGCAAGCCACTGGGGACTAAGGCTGGGGGCTGGCTTAAGGGCTCCATATTGTATGCCAGTCTGGCTGAAGCCCAGGAGCTAGCATCCCAGAAGGATTCCTGCTTGTTCCTTGGTTAAAAGGAGTCCATGTGCTTCCCATGACCCCTCATCCTGACTCCCTGACTCCCCACTGCAGTTTGCTGGGTAAAGCATGGACCAAGGCCTGTCCCCAGAATGATGATGGCTCTCCAGCTCTAGAGATCATTGAAAGTGGCTGCTCCAGAGCTAAGGCAAGTCACCCTAGAACTCTTCAGCCTGGCTTGGGGAAGTGGCAGAGATGTATAGGTGGTACTCCCAGATCCCTGTCCCAGAGAGGACAGTGGGAAGCTCTTCCTGGCTGTGGGCTGGGACACTGTAGCAGATGTTCATACACTGCATCCCAAGAGAGCAGCATCCATGTGCTTTATGGCTGTCCACTGGACAATGAAGCTTACGTGTCCTGGCCTTCTAGCTGCCCAGAGGCCTCCACGGCATTAGTCTTAAGGGCCACTTCAGTGTGAGGGGAGTCTCACTTACCCACTTGCCAGGAAGCCCATGTAGGGTACTAAGGAAGGAGAGACGGCTGAGGCTTATTCCCATGTGAGATCTTTATGCGTGATTGGTTCCCTCTATGGACGTCAAGGCCCCTGTCCCTATGGCTGGCCACCGCATTTTTCAGCCCTGGCAGTAAGACTTGGGATCTTGCTAGCCCCTGGGAGCTGTACACTCTTCCCAAAGCTGAGCCAAAGCAGGCGAGACTGAGCCTGGCCCCCAATGCCCCCTTTTGTAATCTTCCCCTAAAAGACCCTCAGAGCCTCCTCTGACATTGCTTAAATCCACATGGAACCCAGGATGAAAGAATGAAGCTGAGGGGCTAAAGAGATGGCTTAGGCCTTTGAAGCCTAAGGACCCAGGTTTGATTCCCCAATACCCAGATGCATAAGGTAGTGCATGTGTCTGGAGTTCATTTGCTGTCTGTTGCTGGAGACCCCAGAGAGCCCATTCTCTCCCTCTCTCTCTCTGTTTTTCTTTTTTTCTTTTTTTTTTTTTTTTTTTTTTTTTTTCGAGGTAGGGTCTCACTCTGGCCCAGGCTGACCTGGAATTAACTATGTAGTCTCAGGGTGGCCTTGAACTCACGGCAATCCTCCTACCTCAACCTCCCGAGTGCTGGGATTAAAGGCATGCACCACCACGCCCGGCTGAGTCAAATAAAAATTTAAAAAATAATAATAATAAAAATGAATACTGGGTGTGGTGGCATACTCTTTTAATCCCAGCACTCAGGAGGTTGAGGTAGGAGGATTGCCATGAGTTCAAGGCCAACCTGAGACTACATAGTGAATTATAAATTAGCCTGGATTAGAGTGAGATCCTACCTCAAAAAACCAAAATAATAATAATAATAAAATATCAACAGAAAAAAAGAATGAGACTGGAAGGGGTGCCCCAGAAAATGCACAGGCAGTAAGGAAGCTGGGGACATGGGCAGGAACTATCTAGAGGCAGGAGTCCCCCAACTTCCTACACAGGCCAGCTCGACCCTCCAATAACCTCATTCACAGAAAACCAGTGCTCAGAGATAAAATGACTTGCCCAGCGTCATCTGGCAGTAAGTGACAAAGCGGAGTCTGAAGTGCAGGTTTTTGTGCCTCTAGTTGGCTTTGTCCCACACTGTAATCATTGGATCGATCTGGTTGGTGATCCAGGGAGCTGACTTCAGCGGGGTCAACTGTGGGTGAGGGCTTGCACAGAGGCCTCTGATTTCTCCCAGACACCCTCCCCTTGCTGGAAAACAAAACAAAACAAAAAATCCGCCCCCCCCCCCACCGCCCTTGACATTCTCCGGTTCTCCCAGGTGGGAATGACCCTCAGCAGGCGGAGCAGGCCTGTGTCCAGGCTGGAAAACAAGCAGTCTTAGACAAGGCTTCATTGTTCGAGGGAGCCTGACACTTTGACCATTAAAACAAAACCAAATAAATGAAACGCTGTACCAAGCTGGGGGGCGGGGGGCATTGGTGGGAAGGACCTCAAGACTAGGCTGATCTGACCCCACTCAGCCCCCATCCCAGAAACCTGGCGCAGATGCCTGGGACAAGGAATCCAGGTCTGGGTCCAGAGGTTCTCTGCTGCTGTTTCTGCGACTGTTCACCGCGCACCACTCTGCATCAGACATGCGGATTCCGTGCGTGGCCTCACCATGGGCAGACTCTTTCTAGTCTTTTTTTTTTTTTTTTTTTTTTTTTGGTTTTTCGAGGTAGGGTTTCACTCTAGTCCAGGCTGACCTGGAATTCACTATGTAGTTACAGGCTGGCCTCGAACTCACAGTGATCCTCCTACCTCTGCCTCCCGAGTTCTGGGATTAAAGGCATGCGCCACCACGCCCAGCTTCTAGTCCCATTTTTCAGATGAGGAAACTGAAGCTTGAAGAAGATGCAGAGGCGGGAGCAGAAGAGTGTAGGCAGCCAGGTTCTTCAGACGCTATCTTCCCACCAGTCTCTGCTGAGTAGGGACGTCCCAGGGAAGGCAGAAGAGCGCTTGATTGCTCTTAACCAGACCTTACAGCAGTTTGTAGCATGCTTTGGGCAGCATGCTGAGACCACAATTCTCGGGAAGCTTTTGACAACTGATACCCAAACCCAGTGCTTGCCCCAGTAATGATGAGTCTGGGGCCTACCTGGGACTTTTAAGAATTTCCCAGAAGACCACAGGCCTGGATGCTTCTGCAGTACCATACATTTCAGGAACCTTTTTAGGGAAAATTAGGCAAAATATGAGTCTCCTCAAAGGCCACAGCCAGCAATGGAGGTAGCACAAGGGCATCCTGGCCTCAGGGTGCCTCTCTGAGTGAGCTCCTTTAAGGTTCTTGTGGGGTCCCGACTCCCTTGTGGGTGGGAGAACTGTCTCTTTGAGCCTCCTAGGTAGGAGGGTGAGATGATTCTTCCGTGGGATTGTTTTCTGTGTCCACTCCTTCACAAGCCAAGCAGCTAAAGAGCGAGAGCTGGGAGGCCCCTCCGGGCAGGCGGCCTTGCAGGTCAAAAGATAAAAGAGCTCCAGTAAGCCTGTGGATTTGGACCCCAGGCTGGGAAGGACTGGGCCTCTCGGGGGCCAGCAGCCCACACTTCCTCCCCACCTGCCTTTTAGCCCTTTTGCCCTTCTGAGGATATTGTCACAGATGGGGTGGAAGCCCAGGATAGAGCAAAGAGAGCCTGGGTCAGAGTCCTGGATCTGCCAAGTGTGGCCTTTGCTGGTAACCCCTGGGGAGGAATGGGCCTCTCACAGCTCACTGACAAGGTGGGCCTCACATGACTCAAGTTCAGCTCCAGAGCACTGTCTCTGCAAAGCCTTCCCTTGTCCCTTCCTGCTTGGCTCTGAGTAGCCCAGCCAGCCCTGGCCCACCTTGTCACATTCTGCAGTGTCATAGCTTCTGTGTCCTTCCCTTCCTACCAGGCTGTTCATTCATTCATTCTTTCTGCAGAGCAGCTGCCCTTTGCCTGGGACCCATTCCAATGCCCTTCTTGAGCACCTGTTCCCCCTCAGCAACCTGCATGGGGCTGGAGACACGGATCACAACAATTCAGAACTTATTCTCTCCCTCCCCCTCCGTATGTGTGTATGTGTGTTCACATGCACGCTCACGTACACGCGGTACTAGGGCCTTGCACATCCTAGATAAGCACTCTACCACTAAGCCAAACTCCAGTGCTATGTTGGGCCTTTTCAGTGCCTTACATGTAAGATCTATTTCAGCCTCAAAATAGTCCGGGAAAGAGGTGCTATAAATAGTCCCCCTTTTCCAGATGGAGTGGCTAAAGCCCACAGAGGTGAAATGACCTGCCCCAGCCACATGGGTGGGACTAGCCCCGACCTCAGGAACTCACTTTTCAGTTCAGAAGGTTTGCACCTGTGTATTTACCTGTGTGCAGCCTGTTTCCCCACAGCCCACAATCCCCAGTGGTGTCACATGTGGTTGGATGTGGTTGGGGCGGGGGAGGTAAGAAAAGACTCACACCTGTCCAGCATGTGCTAGCTGGCTGGCTCCCAGTGGCTCTTCCCAACTGGCTCATTTCTTCTCCCTGAGAAGACATGCCAATGTCTCCAGACATCACAGACCTGCTCCCTGCCCTGATCCCAGCTTGGGGGGGGGAGGGTCCTCCCAGGCCGACAGCTGCCCACTCGTGCTCCTGCATGGCTGCTCCCTGGGAAGGCTCTAGGAACTGCTTTTCCCACCTGACACACAGAAGCCTCTTCTGGGAAGTCCTCCCTGTCACCTGGCTCCACTCACTAAGCTCTTCAGTGGGCTTCTAACCAAGTCATTCATGAATCCAAGGGCAGAAAGGCAAGGCGGATGCTGGTGGAGCGCCTGCCTATGTGGCAGACCTCAGCAGGTACCCACTCCCCTAGCCACATTAAGCCTCCCGCACTGTTATCATCCGCCCGTCTTATAGGTAAGAAAACAGGTGCAAAGATTGAGGGACTTGGCAGCTGGCCTCCCCTGTCTAGGGTGGCTGGCTGCCTAGTGCCAGGCACACCTTTGGGCACTTAGAAGAGGGGGTAAGATTGGGTGGTGTAGAGTCTAGTTCTGCCAAGCTGGCTGGACCACAGATCCACACCCCCTCCCTCAAGCCAGAGTCAGTGAATGGGGCTGTAGGTCAACAGCAGAGGAGGGCTGGGCTCCACAGGCTAATAAAGAGTCCCAGGGGCTTCTGGGAGGAAGCACTCTGAGCCTAGAAGGACCTCACCAGTCTCCCCCCAGCCACCACAGGAAAAAGGGGAAAATGCTAATGCCCAGTATGTGGCTGCCACTACCCTGCAGGTGGCAAAGCAAGGGAATGCCAGCTGCCCTGCCAATGACCCCACAGTGGCCAGGCCAGCCGGCCTCCAGTCTTGCCAACATGGCCTAGCTCAGCTGGCTCTCAAGCACAGCTAATGACCACGCTGCTTATAGTCTGGGCCACCACCCTCCTTTGAGTGACCACAGTGCTGCTGGCCCAGACAGCGATCAGGTTGAAATCACGGCTGCCTGTCGTACCACATCCTCCTTCCCTGTGCTGTGGTCTCCTCCTTCTCCTCCTGCCAGGGTCATGAAGGACACTGCAGAGGGCTGGCAATGAGGGGTGCTGGGATACCAAATAGGACTCAGAGGGGCTGACTCACCCACCAGCAGCCACAGTGCCTGCCAGCCAGCTTGGAGATCAAGGCTAGGGCTTCTTTCCTGAGCCCTAGGTTCAGCCCAGCACTGCCCTTCCTTAACCTGGGGAATAAGGCTCCTCTCCAGGCTCCTACATACAAAGAATGCTTTTGAGGTACTGGGTGGAGATGAGGACACAGGACGTCTCCTAAAGCTGGCTGGATGTCCAGTCAGTGACTGAAAGCAACGCAGATTTCCAATTCAAATAGATGCAGGTGTGACTCCCTGCTCCATACCCATCTAGCTGTGTGACCTTCAGCAAGAGCGTGCGTCTCTCTGAGTCCCAGTCTCTGGGGAAGAACAGGAGCCACTTCCCAGAATGAGAACGAGAGTATCTGTTAAGTGCTTAATACGTTGTGTGGCTCATAATAAGCATTGAAAGCTATTGCTCACATCACCATGATAATCTTAAATGCATGCATGCGTCTTATAAACTAAATATTACTACTACCAGTATGTGTTATTGAGCGATAACAGCATTATTACTGTTACTGTAAAGGGTTAAAGATTAAGGTTAGGCAATCCAGGTACATTTCTTGGAGGGGGGAGGATTTGTGACCCAATGTGGACCAGGAAAGATTGGGGCTGGGGTGAGCTGAGAAGACACGAAGGTGTGACAAGAGGCGCCCACAAGCAAAGGGGCAGCAACGGGGCCACATTTAGTGTGTTAAAGAGACACTGATGACCTTTGAGCCCAAGGTACATGCAGTGGCTAAGGTGGGCCAGGACTTGAATGTCATCCGCGGGCATCTGATTTTCCTCTAAGAAACAGGTTCTAAGTCCGTGCCGCTTTCTGAAGCCTGAGTTCTAGTCAAAACTTCTTTCCCATCTGGTCGCTCACCCCTCACCCTCACCCTCACTACCCCAGCATCACAGTTCTCCCCACCCCTCCTCCTACCATACATCCCATCTCTCTTATTGCTGACCAGTCCATGGTGTATTAAGTGTCACTCATACCTGGTATTTTCCTCGTGTGATCTCATAGTCACCCCTAATGATTCCCAAGAAGTGGGCATAACTACCTTAATTTTAATTTTTTTTTTTGAGGTGGGGGGACTAGAGTCACTCCAGCCCAGGCTGACCTGAAACTTACTTTGTAACCCCAGGCTGGCCTCAAACTCATGTCCGTCTTTTGACCTCAGCTTCCCAAGTGCTGGGATGAAAGGTGTGTGCCACCATGCCCAGCTAACTACGTAACTACCTTAACTTTACAGAGGGGGAAAGCAGTGGCTTTGTGTGGTCAGGTGTCTTGTCTCCAGTCTCACAGGGGGCAAGTGACCCAGTCAGGATTCAGGCTGGAGGACAGGATACCCTGTCCCCGTGGCCCTGGTCCCTCAGGGCCTCCCAGCCACCTTCTCCCTTTTGCTGTGTCTCCTCCTTGCTGTCCCTCCCCCACATCTTTTCAGAATCAGAGGCCCATAGTTTGATCTCAGCTAAGCTACCTTGATTCTCCCCCACCTCCATTTTGCTTGTGCCCCACCCCCCACACCTCCCACCAACAGGAGGGAACTGTTTGATAATAGGTGCCTTTCTTCTAGTGCCCGACTCCACCCTCCCCCTCCACATACACTCCATATCCCAGACTCGGGCACAAACGGGCTCACTGATGGCCTCTGGTGGGGCGGAAGCTCATAGGAAGACAGCCATTTCCCCAGTCTGTCTCCCAGTGAGTGGAGACATCAATTATTCACTGTACCCCGTGTCTAGGAAAGTCACACAATGGGCTGAAGGGAATGGACACCACCTCTGGACCCACAGGCCCTACTAGAAGCCACAGCAAGTTTAGGAACTGGCCGAATCCAAAGCCCTTTACCAGTGTGCCCCCCACCAGCAGACTTTAGAAGGCCATGCGACTAGGGGAGGTGGGTACAGAGGGAGTCTGGCCCCCCATAGGAGCCCAAGCTGCACAAGTTGAGGTCTCTGAGTCTGCAATAGCCACCTGTGTTCTAATCTTAAGCAAGTCTGAGAATTTCCCAGAGTTCCCAGTGGACTCTTCTGAGGAAAGAAAGAGACATCTGGCCAGACATGTTATCTGTACCTCAGTCCTAGTGAGGGAGGCACTCTGCTTCCATTGAGAAGCAGAGGGGCCAGAGGGTGACATGCCTTTGCCTGTGGGCAGGATGCCTGACTTACCACTGTGCTCCCCAGCTGCCCACACAGCACTTAAGACTTCAGACCCATCTGGACAACTCCTAGACCATAGGTAAGCAGCTGATGTTGAACGAGTTCTCAAAGACTTGGGTAAATGGCTCCAGTTCTCTGAGCCTCAGTTTCCCACCCAACGTAACCCTGAACAACAGACCCATCCTTGGAAAGCCCCACAAACCCCACGCATGTATGTGACGATATGCCAATGGGATCCTGTCATTATCTGAGCAGGTAACAAACGGCCTGCCTTGACCCTACTTTGCAGGGAAGGCTCTGCCTTGGTCCAGGTTCTCAGGCTCTTTCCAGCTCCCAGTGAAATGAGATCACAGGTGTGAAATTAGTTCATCAAAGAGGCGCTCTGTTTCGAGGCAAGGATTATTATGAGGATTTGAATCCCCGGGCAGAGGTGGGGGAGGGGGATCCCAACCGTGAACCCCTCAAATCCCAGAGACAAGCTTCTGTAGTCTCCAGAGCCCTGATCCACTTAAGGGGCTTTCTAAGGTGCTTTCCCTGAACTTCAGTGAGCCTAGCACAGCCTGGGGGTTAACTTGTCCCAGCCAAGGCCTTGGAGCCTAGACCAAGGCCACATGCCTCCCCCTCCCCAGCCAGAGCAAGAGCCCAAAGAGTCTATGCCAAAGGTGCTTTCACAACACCCTTCTCCTACACAGGCCCAGAGGCAGCAGGAGGAATCCCTGCCCCGGAATCAAGACATACAGGACTGTGTCCCCAGGCCTGGAAAGCCCTGCTTTAAAACCTGAGAAACTTCTGAGCCAGAGAGAACTTGGCAGCTTCGCCTGCACGAGAGAGACTAGGCTAAAGTCAGACCTGTGATCTGGGCCCCAGAACCAAGAACACAAGCTCATAGCAGCCTCAGATGCAATCACCCCAACATCACATCAAGGGTGGGGAACACCCCAGTCACAGAAAGTGCTCACTGGGAAGGGGAGAAGACCCCTTGAAGGCCGTTTGGAAGGCCTTTTCAAATCTACTTCTGCCTCAACCACTCACTAGCTTTAGAATCACCCCCACCCTTTGGTGTCCCCATTAGTAAGGGAAGAAGGGGGTGGTGAACACTGAGGAACCCTAACTCCAGCAGTATCTGCAGGGCTGTCTGGCTTGTGGACTCCATAACTGGCGTCCTCCAGTGGATAAGCAACACCTCGGGAACTCCAGCATGTCTTGGGACCCTGAAGTCTGGGAAGCTCCCTCCTACTGGACCCCAAGAGAAGATACTAAGGAAGGAGGAAGCTTCCCACTGCTGCTCTGAACACTCGGTTACCTTTTCTGGAAGGTGGCATGTCCCAAAAGTGAGAGGCAAGCAGAAGCACCTTCTTCTCCCCGCCCCCACCCCCCGGCCCCCTACATCTCTCGAGGTCAGCGCTTGGAGCTTGGACGTCCCATCTTACTACGCCCCCATCTTACCAACCTCTTGCCTGCCGGCTACCCACCTCCTTTCTTTTCCCCATCCTCTTTGCTCTTTCCTTCTTTATCTTCTCCCTCTTCCCCACTATCGTCTCCAGCACGGACAGCAGTAAAGCCTCGGTTCCCCCCCTACACACACACCTGTCAGCAGCGCCCATAACCCTACACAATAGCTCCTATCTCAGAGGATAAGGCCGAGGCTTCGAGGAGGGACCTTTTGTGCAAGGGTGGGGCACAGACCCGCACACAATGGGCGCTCAATAAGTGCCGGTTTCTTTTTCCCTTTCGCTCACCCTCGCCTCGCCAGTTCCAGTCTCTGCCAGTGTCCACTCCACTCCCTCCGCTGACCCGGGCCCTGCCGCGAGGTGTTGGGGGGAAGGGGGAGGCTCTCACCTGCAGTCTCGGCTCGCCGGCCGCGGGGGACACAAGAAGCCCCCCCCCTCCCCTGGTGTTCTCTTCGGGGCAAGCACCGAGTTCCTAGCCTGGGACGGAGGAAGGTAGCAGCTTCGGCTCGCAGCACCAACCTAAAGGTTCAGTCCGACTGTCCTGCTGATCTGGGACCCTCTCATGGGGCGTTGGACCACCCCGGCCGGAAGGGGCTTCCTTGGAGCCAGCTCAGGTGCAAGTCTGAAGCAGTCGATCTGTCCGAGGTAACTGTAGGTTCGGTTCTTTGGGGAGCCGGAGGCTGGTGGGGGTTTTGGGGTCCAGACTCCCCTGCACACAAGTCCCGGAGCTGGGGCCACCTTGTGTGCTAACCCGGGGCGGAGGGCACACGGACCAGAAAGATGGATCCGAAAGGTGGGGCCTGGGGGTGGGGGCGTCCCACCGCGACGCTCCCGGGTCCAGGCCGGTGTTCTGGGTTCCCACCAACTGGTCCGGGGACCACGGGGGCTAGGAGAGTCCGAGCTCGGAACCGCGGGGCTCCGAGCGGCAGAGCAGGGCAGGGCAGGGGCAACGCGCCGGCGGGGATCCCCCGGCGGGGAAGTCGTCCCAGGTCCCGGAACGAGGTTCGGTTTTGGCAAAAAAAAAAAAAAAAAAAAAAAAAAAAAAAAGGCACGGACCTGGGGTGCAGAAGCTTGACTCCCCAGCTCCGGGCCGCGGCTCCACTTCCTCCTCGGACCCCTCTCCTCGCTCTCAGCCCGTTCAGCCCCGAGCCGCAGCCGCTGTCATCCTCGCCACCCACCCCCACCCGGAGCTGCGGCCCGAGCGGAGCCGAGTGGAGACGAGAAGAGCCGAGGCGAGGCAGCGCCTCCCTGCACCCCGCCCCGCCCCGCACTACCTTACACAAGCGAGGCACCGCCCCGAGAGGGTGGAGCTACACCGTACGCCCCGCCCCGAGTGCCGCGGCCGGGCAGCGAGGAGCCAATCAGAGAGTGGGAAAGGGGCGGAGCTTTGCGGAACGTGGACTGTACCTCCGGGAAGGCGGGCCGCACACAAGGCGCACAGTTGTCGCTGGAGAGAGGACAATGGACGTGCTGGGGGGCTTTGGGGGGGGGGGAGTTGGAGATGGGGGTTCTTAAGGTGCAGCCTGGGGACCGGAGTGAAGGGAGATTCGTGGAGGGATGGATGGACCCGGGGCTTGAGGCCTGCCGTGGACAAAGTCAAGGCGGGGAGGGATGCTCCAGGCCAGGGCGTGCGGGGATGGGGCAGCCTCGAGGCGTGGCGCCATGTCTCCGCCCCTGACTCTGACCCCTCGGGCTCAGTGAGTGAGGTGACAGTTGAGTGCAGTGAAATGTTCAGATTTGTAGGAAGCGATAGAGAAGTTTTTTTTTTTTTTTTTTCAATAAAGAGCGGATCTGTCTCCCTCACTTCCCTTTTCTCAGCTAGGAGGAGGGCTGGAGGGATGGTTTAGCGGTTAAGGCATTTGCCTGCAAAGCCAAAGGACCCAGATTCGGTTCCCCAGGACCTACGTGAGCCAGATGCGCAAGGTGGTGCGTGCGTTTGGAGTTCGTTTGCAGCGGCTGGAGGCCCTGAAGCGCTTATTCTCTCTTTCCCCTCCCTCCCTCTCCTGCACACGTTCCCTTCCCTCCCCGGGGCCTGTCCCTTGTCTCTGAGGCCTCCCCCCTCTCCCCCACAGGCCTGGAGGGGTTTGATGTATGAATAAATGTTGAGTGAGCGCTGATTGGTCTGGGGAGATTGTTCCATACAGCTTCACATCAGTGTCATTCTGTGGAACCCCATGTCACTGCTGAGGAACCACACATGGGGAGGCCAGGTGATGTACCCCACAACCCGCCTCTGGCACAGGGTTCTACCCAGCTGTCACAAACTTGTGTGGCTTTGAAAGGTCGCTTTACACGTGAGCCTCTGGCTCTGGTCTGTTTAAAAAAGGGAGTGGGCTGGAGAGGTGGTTCAGCAGCTGAGAGCGAGCACAAGGGTAACCATGGGATTTTGATTCTCCAGCACCCAGGTAAACAGCTGGGTGTGGCCATGGCATGCATGACTATAACCTCAGTCTTTGCAGGGACAGCACCTCTGGGGCTCCCTGGCCTGTTCTGTCTAGCAGAGCTTTCCTGAGTAGGTGACAGGCAGGCTGAGGCCTGAAGGGCTTAGCTAGGTGAACAGAAATGGACAGTATTCTGAAGGAAACCTTGGAGACAGGGAAGAGCTTTGCTTTGGAAGATCCAGCAAAGTCCAGGATGACTGAAGCTTTTGGAGACAGACAGCAGAGACCATGGGGAGAGTCCGAAGGTAGGCAGCCTGAAGTTCATACTAACTAAAGATCCCGGGGGCTGGGAGCCCAAGGGAATGATGGCTGATGACCAAGCAGGATAGAGCCCTGAGTGTGGACTCAACTTGGTTGTCAGAGTGGAGTCCTGGGAAGTTTATAAGCCAGCGTCAATACATTAGACATGGAGTTTTGTAAGGAAGCAAGTGACATGAAGACACACAGCCCAAAAGGTATGCGTGTGGTATGGGGCCTGCCTGAAGACTAAAGAGTTCCTTGGTGCTTGCGCAGGCCTGACCTCAAGGCTGCCTGCTCTTTAGAGTACAGCAGCCAAGCTGAGGCCCTGGTGGGAAGAGCAAGGAAGAGATAGGTGGAGCAGAAGCCTAGAAGGCTGGAAGGTGGCAGCACCCAGGCTCAGACTGACCCCAGTAGCCTGAGGCCAGTAGGAGGTGATTTTTATCTGTGATGAACTTGCTCTTGGTGCTAAGCCCTCTTGTGTTTTTTTTTTTTTTTGGGGGGTTGCAAGGTAGGGTCTCACTCTGGTCCAGGCTGACCTGGAATTAACTATGTAGTCTCAGGGTGGCCTTGAACTCTTGGCGATCCTCCTACCTCTGCCTCCCTGAGTGCTGGGATTAAAGGCGTGCGCCACCACGCCTGGCTTTGTTTGTTTGTTTTTGAGGTAGGGTCTCACTCTAATGCAGGCTAACCTGGATCTCACTCTGTAGTCTTGGGCTGACCTTGAACTCATGGTGATCTTCCTACCTCTGCTTCCCAAGTGGCTGGAATTAAAGGTATGTGCTACCATGTCCTGCTCTTTTTTTTTAAATATATATTTTTTTAATTTTTATTTGAGAGGGAGGCAGAGAAAGACAGAATGGGCACACCAAGGCCTCCAGCCACTGCAAATGAACTCCAGACATTTGCGCTACCATGTGCATGTCTGGTTTATGTGGATCCTGGAGAATCAAACCTGGGTCTTTTGGCTTTGCAGGTAAGTGCCTTAACCACTAAGCCATTTCTCCAGCCCAGTGTTTTCCTTTTCTCAGAATCTTCTCCAGCTCTAAGTTGGCAGCATGATGAAGCCCTAAGTCCGTAGGTCTGGCATCTATTACTGATGTCTGCCAACCAGCCTCATCTGCCACTTCTCTCTTTCCCCTGACGTATTCAGCTCCATCATCAAGTGGGAGTTCATTATGTGTCGGTACAGTTCCTCTGGGTGACGACTTGCATGGTCCCCTTGTGCTTGGTGCTCTGTTTCCCTTCTCTCCCAAGGACTGAAAGCTTTGCTGCTGCTTCTCAGAGACTGGCATATTGCAGATGCTTGGTAAGCAGCTGTTGAGTGTCAGGTGTCACACACTTTCTCTGAAATCTTCCTGAAATGCCTTTGGTCTGGCTTCCTTGCCTGGAAGGTTCTAGAACTACATATGCCCATGTCTTGTTTCACCTAGTAGCTGGGTGCGCCTTTGTGGCAATGTGGGCCCCATCCGCCAAGGCCCCGCCCATGCCTGGTGGCCCTGGAGAGACCTCAGCATTAGGAGGTAAATGAATGGGGTTCTCAGAAAAGAGCTGTCTGGCCCCTCCTCCGCAGGTCAAATGAGTAGAATGTCAGAAAGTAAAGGAGCTTTTCAGAACTGTGCCTTGGTCTGTGACCCCTGAGGTCTGCTCAAGGTCACCAAGAGGTGACTAGCACTCAGATCTCAGATGCCCACATTTGCCCTCTGGCTGCCCCTCCTGAGGAGAAGGAACTTTTTGATTTAGGGAAATATGGCCTTTTTGTTGCCAGAGGGGTCCCAGTGTGACCGTGGTGTGACCGGATGCTTGTTTGAGAGGGTGTCAGAGCTTAGGGTGGCTCAGAACTCATGCCTGGAGGCCTGTGGCAGACAGTAGCCTCTTCAGTGTGCCCCCCAGCTTCCGAGGACCTTGTACATCTAGCTAGAAGTTTCACAAAAGCTCTGAAGCGTGAAGCGACCCTTCCTGTCCTCATCACAGATGGACACTCACTTGCAGGCCTACAGTTATCAGTCAATGCACTCTTTTTCTAAACAGGCCACCGAGCTGTGTAAGGCTTCTTCGATAGATCTGCTTCTAGCCCGTCCTCATGCTGCATGTATGATGGGGTGGGGACACAGAACTAGGTGGTGGCAAGGAGGCATGGCTGGTGAGGTTGGTGAGCTCAGCTCACCAGGCCTGCAGATTCTCGAAGCTTTCCCACCTAGACCTCTAGCTTTGGTTTCCTCCTGCTTGACACATGTCTTTCTCTGCCAGGGGGACTTTTGTCATCCCTCAAGGCCCAACACACAGGCCAGCTTCTCTGAGGAGCCTGCCCGATTCTCCCAGTGGTCAACAACACATTTTCCTTTGAGGCCTGTACTCTGAAGGTTCTTATCCGTCTCTTGCAACAGATCCTCTTGGATCTGGGCTGGTGGTGGGTCAGTTTTTCAAGGGAAGAAGAAGGAACCTGATTTGCCTGTGCCCTGGGCTTGTGTATGTCAGTACCTCCATTTCCAATGTATCCTGAGCTGCGCTAAGTCTAAACCAGACATTGGGCATACAGTCCGGGATGGTAAGGACCCTCCAGAAGGAGCCCCTCGATCAGACCTGTCTGTATGGATGCCTGGGCCAAGCTCTCTGTGAACATGGGGGCTCCCCAGTTAGCTGGGTGGGGCAGTGGCAGCATCAAGGGGAGGTTATAGGATATACAGAGCTGGCCAAGATAAAGGGGGGAGAGGCACCACTCACCAAGCTATGAACACAGGAAGTGATGGATGGATAAGAAGGAGAAACTGAGGCTGCTCAATGGAGCAGTTAGAGCACAGATTTGGAGGGACCTGGCCTGGGTTGGACTCTTGCTCTGCCTGTACTGGCTCTGTAAATCTCTCTGTGCTTCCATTTCTTCACCTGTAAGTAGGGGACTTACATCATAGAATAGTTCAAGGTATCAAATGAGTTTTTAAAAATATTTTACTTATTTATTTATTTACTTATTTATTTATTTATTTATTTATTCAAGAGAAAGAAAGAGGCACAGAGAAAGAGAGAGAGAGAATGGGCCTGCCAGGGCCTCCAGCCTCTGCAAACGAACTCCAGATGCATGCACTCCCTCATGCATCTGGCTTACGTGGGTCCTGGAGAATCGAACCAGGATCCTTTGGCTTTGCAGGCAAATGCCTTAACTGCTAAGCCATCTCTCCAGCCCCCAAATGAGTTAATTTTTATTTTACCTTTACACCGGTATTGAGAGGTGGTAAGTTCTACACAGGCGTCTAACAAACAAGACAGATCTGGGGGAGAGGCAGAAGCCATACCAGGATGGTCTTGGATGTGGGCTTCATCCTGAGGACCGGAGGAGAGAGTGCTAGTGGGTTAGGGGCTGAAGGGATGTAGGAGGCTTCACTTGTCTACTCCCTGATGCTTTACCCACACGCAGCACAGGCCTCTGAGGTCCCCCAGTGTACTATCCCTCCACCTCCTTGGCCTCCCTGCCAGTGGCCCTATATGATGGGACTGTTAGGAGATTGGGAGCTATATACATCCAGTACACTCAGGGAAAACTGTATGGCCCTAGTATATTGCCAAAGAAAATCAGGGAGGGACACTGAGGGGGGTCCAGGACACTATGGCAGAATGAGTTTCTGGGCCCTGGTATGGCTTAAAAGTTGGCAGATCAGGGCTGGAGGGATGGCTTAGCGGTTAAGGCATTTGCCTGCAAAGCCAAAGGACCCAGGTTTGATTCCCCAGGACCCACGTTAGCCACAAGGGAACGCACGCGTCTGGAGTTCGTTTGCAGTGGCTGGAAGCCTTGGCACGCCCATTCTCTCTCTCTCTCTCTCTCTCTCTCTCTCTCTCTCTCTCTCTCTCTCTCTCTCGCCCTCTTTCTCTGTCAAATAATTAAAATTTTTAAAAAATATTTAAAGTCAGCAGATCAAATAAGAGGGTGAGTTGTGTGGAGAAGTGGCATGAGGTTGGAATCAGAGTCTCTTAGCCAAACTGGAGATCAGTTTGGACAAGGGACGTTGTAGAGTATGATGCTGTGGGTTTGGGAGCTAGATACACTTCCCAGTCATGTCTGCTCCCTACCTCAACTTTCCCAAGGGCACAGGTATCCAAGAATAAATGAGATTGAGTGTGGAGTCAGTAAGGTAGGAGGTCAATCCCATGACATTGACACACACAAGAAGGTCAAGACACCTGTGGCTGGAGAGGTGGGAAGGGAGACACATCCCAGAGCTGGGTTTCTGTGTTGAGAGTACAGGGGGACATAGAGATGGCCTCACAGGAAGACAGAGTGGGAGCTGTTTTTTAAAAATCAAGATGAGGGCTGAAGAGATGGCTTAGCAGTTAAGGCGCCCACCTGGGAAGCCTAAGAATGTTGTTCAAATCTCCAGGTCCCACATTTAGCCAGATGCAAAAGTGACACAAACACACAATGTCACACATGTACACAAGGGCGTGCATGTGTTTGGAGTTCGCTCACAGTGGCTGAAAGGCCCTCGTGCACCCATTCTCTCTCTTTCTCTCTCTAAAAAGAAAAAAATCAAGATGAAGCTGGGAGTGGTGGTGCACACCTTTAATCCCAGCACTTGGGAGGCAGAGGTAGGAGGATCACTGTGAGTTCAAGGCCATTCTGAGACTACATAGTGAATTCCAGGTCAGCTGGACTAGAGCAAAACCCTACTTCAAATAACACAAAACAAAACAAAAAGTCAAAATGATAAGGAGAGACTAGGTCTGGCCTGATTCTTAGCTGTGGCCCAACAATTGGGGTGATACAAGAACATTTGAGGTGCCCTTTGGGGCTCAGCTGGGACCTGGCTGGATAATGGTGACATTCAATGGGGACGGGAAGACTGGATCTAGCAGGTATGGGGTCAAGGGTGTGGTTAGGTCATGGTGCATTTGAAGAGCCTTTGGGAAACATGAAATCTGTGATCATGGGGTTCAGGAGACAGGGCCAAGCATTGCCCAGGAGGAGAGAGACAGCCTTTGAGATAAGTGTGAGCAGTCCTAAGGAGATTGGCGGTCCAACAAGCAGGCAAACCAACAGGAAGGGGCGGGAGACGTTTTGGCTGATGAGGCTGATGAGGGCTTGGGGATAAAACATCCTCCTGGGTGGGTGTGACCATGGGTGATAAGAGTGAAGAATGTGTGCAAGGGGGAGGCAGGAGGAAGGGACAACCCTTTCCAGAGAGTTGAGAAGGTCCATGTGCCAGGCAGAGTGGGTGAAGGACTGAAAGCTGGGCACTGTGTGGGAGAGAAGGGCAGGGGTGGGATCCATAACCAGCTTTCAGGAGAAACAGCACATGGGGGTGCAGGACCTGAGGACCGCAGAGGGAACAAGACCAGGTAAAAGAGCTGGATGATCCCCACCCCTTCTGATATGGCAGAGATTCACAGTGACCCTGCAATGTCTGTATCAGTTTAATGAAAGGTGACTCCTGGCCCCTCTTCTCCTGGATTCCTGCTCACACTTATCTGGACAGGGTGGGAACTGTCCATTCCTCTCTGACTAGGCTAATCTACTGCTGGGATGGTGTGGTGAGGGGACCCTGACTCCAGTGACCCTTTACCAGCACCCTTTGACGCTCATAAGAGAAGGTGTTTCTTTGCCCCCATCACGATCAATTGCAGGGCTGTTTCTCCTTGGACCATGGACTCCCTGTCAGATTTACTTTGGTGTCCCCAGCATAGATGCAGGTCACACCCAAGAGGTGTGTAAGAATACCTTATTTCTACAGTAGCCGCCTTCAATTGCCTACCTCTGCTGCCCCCTACTGTCTGATTCTGGTTACTGCAATACCAAGCTAATGGGAGTGCTGGTTTTCAGATGCTTGGTTTCAGTACTCCTTGCAAAGCAATTATTTTTAACTTTATTTAAAAATTTCCAACAGGCATATAATGCATTTTGATCATGATCTCATCCCATTATCTTTCTTCCTCCATCCCCCCTTCCACTGAACCCCTTCTTCCAACCAGTCCCTAATTCCATCATGAGGTCCTTTGTGTTTATTTATTTTTATTTTTACTTTCGTCCATCATGCATAATGTTGATCAGCCCAACACTATGCAGGTCTTGTGCAGGTAACGGAAGCTGCCGTGAGGTCAGTAATACAATGGTCTCTGTCGGGAAGACAGTTCCAAAGCCCTCCTCCTGTTCTTTGGCTCGTACCTTCTTTCTGCCCTCTCTTCCGCAACGTTGAGCCTTGGAGGTGGTGTGCATGTCTCATTTAGTGCTGAGCGCTCAAGAGTCATTTGTTCTCAGCACTTTGGTGAGTTTTGAATTTCCTCAGTAGTCACTACCATCAAAAAAAAAAAAAAAAAAAAAAAAAAAAGAACCTTCTCTGGCGCAAGGTGACAGCAGCACTAATCTACAGGCATCAACAGAAATATTTAGAGGGCAACTTAATGGGCGCAACATATCCACTTAGCCAAACAGCAAAAATGGATTTCCCATGAGGGCCTAGTGACATTCCCAGCCATAGGCTTTTGCATAGGTTTGAAGTACCAGGCATGAATTCCCTCCAGTGGAGTTGGCCTCAAATCCAACCAAAGAACAGTGGGCTTCCTTCATAACAGTCACATCATTGTTTGCACCCATTGGTCCGTCTTGCCTGGCTGGCCATTTGTGTAGCTCATAGTGTCCACTGTTGATGAAGTCTGCATGGCATCGTGATGGCCGGCGTGGAAGCGGCTTCCAGCTCAGTTCCAGCTTAATTTCTCTGTGTGTCCTGCAAGTGAAGCATGTGGTGATTTCAGCAGTGAGGTCTTACCTAATTCTGGTGGGCAACCGAGAACATTGGCGATAGCCTGTATTATTTGCAAGCCTCATGGGGCTTCTAACTAACAACTCACTCGGAGATACCCACCCCCAGCCCTGGGATTCCCGTAACAACCTATGGCTTCTCGCCACAGCATTATCCACCTCTTGGGGTTCTTCTGCCTTAAAGCTCTCTCTTCCTTTAAATGATATATTTTAATTATCTAACAAAGAAGTAGATTTCTATATGACTTTTTCACAATGTCTTTAGTTTTGGTTAACTCTCCCCTCTCCTTTCCTCCATCCCCATCCTCTGACCCCACTTGAACCATATTTATTTATTTATTATTGGGTTTTCAAGGTAGGGTCTTACCGTAGCCCAGGCTGACCTGGAATACAGGGTGGCCTCAAACTCACGCTGATTCTCCTACCTCTGCCTCCTGAGTTCTGGGATTAGAGGCGTGCACCACCACGCCCGGCTCCATTTGAACCTTTCTACCCCCAGTATTCAGCCCATCTATTTACATATCTATTCATCTCTCCTTAAGGCCTCTCTGTCTCCTCCCCCTTCACAGCCCCTTTCTAGCTTTCTGGCCTCTACTGTCTCTTACTCCAACTTACACGCAAATGTAAAATTCAAAGCTAAGATCCACATATGAGAGAAAATGTCTTTCTGAGCTTGGCTTATCTCATTTATCTTCCAGATGCATCCATTTTTCTTCAAATTTTGTAATTTCATTACAGCTGAATAAAATTCCATTGTGGAGCTGAAGAGATGGCTTAGCAGTTAAGGCGCTTGCCTGCGAAGCTAAAGGATCCAGGCTTGATTCCCCAGGACCCACATAAGCCAGATGCATAAACTGGAGCATTCTTCTGGAGTTCATTTGCAGCAGCTGGATGCCCTGGAGCACCCATTCTCTCTATCTGCCTCACCACCCCTTCTCAAGCAAATAAAGTAAAAAGTTAAAAAAAAAAATCCATTGTGGGTCTGGGCATGGTGGTGCATGCCTTTAATCTCAGCACTAGGGAGGCAGAGGTAGGAGGATCGATATGAGTTTGAGGCCAGACTGAGATTACATAGTAAATTCCTGGTCAGTCTGCGCTAGAGTGAGACCTTATCTTGAAAACTCAAAACACAAACAGACAAACAAACAAAAACCTCCCTTGTGTGTATACACCACGTCTTCATTATCCATTTATCAGTTAATGGACATCTAGGCTGATTCCATTTCCTAGATATTGTGAATAGACTAGCAGCAATAAACATGGCTGAGCAAGTATCTCTATAATAAATTGTAGCATACCTAACATTTTGAGAACCCTAGCTTGTGGTGGTGCTGGTGCACGCACACTGGTAGGAGATTGAAGAAGAGGTGGAGGCAAAAGGATTAGGAAAATGAACGACCACATCGGGGGTCTTTCTTAGTTGTTCTCCATCTTTTTTTTTTTTTTTTTTTTTTTTGAGGCAAGCCCAACAGACTGGCCTTTTTTAAAAATGACAGCAAGAGAGTGTGAGAGAGAGAAAGGTGAGAGAGAGGAGCGAGAGAGAGAATTGTCATGCCAGGGCCTCCAGCCAATGTAATCAAACTCCAGATGTGTGCGCTACCTTGTGCGCGTGTGCGACCTTGCGCATGCATCACCTTGTGCACCTTGCTTACACGCAACCTGGAGAGTTGAACATGGGTCTTTAGGCTTTCCAGGCAAGTGTCTTAACCACTAAGCCATCTTTCTAGCCCTCCATCCTATTTTTTTAAATTTTTTAATAGTTTATTTATTTGTTTGAGAGAGACAGAGAGAGGCAGATAGAAAGAGAGAATAGGCACACCAGGGCCTTTAGCCACTGCAGACGAACTCTAGATACATGCATCCTTTTGTGCATCAGGCTTACATTGGTCCTGGGGAATCAAACCGGGATCCCTAGGCTTGGCAGGCAAATGCCTTAATGGCTACGCCATTTCACCAGCCCCTCCATCTTATTTTTTGAGACAGGGTCACACTGAATCTAGAGCGCACCAATTTGGCTGGACTAACTAGCCAGTAAGCCCTGGGAACTCTCCTGCCTCAACCTCCCCAGTGCTGAGACGTCAGGTGCGTGCCGCTATGCCTGGCTTTTACTTAAATGCTGGGATCCAAACTCAGGTTCTCATGTTTTCACAGCAAGCACTTGACCCCCTGCAGCATCTTGTCAGCCCTCATTTACAGGGATTTTTTGTTGTTGTTGTTGTTATTTTGGAGAGAGTCAGAGAGAGAAAAAGAGACAGAGAATGGGCGTGCCAGCAACCTCTCAGCCACTGTGAATGAACCCCAGATGTGTGTGCCTCCTTGTGGTCAAGTGCGGCATTGCGCCCTTGCGTCACTTTGCGTCTGGCTAAACGTGGGACCTGGAGAATTGAACAGGCGTTCTTAGGCTTAGCAGACAGGCGCCTTAACCACTAAACCATATCTCCAGCTCTACAGTTTGTTTGTTTGTTTGTTTGTTTTTTATGAGAGAAAGAGAGAGAGAGAGAGAGAAAATTGGCATGCTAGGGCCTCAGCCACTGCAATTTAACTTCAGACGCATGTGCCACCTTGTGCACTTGCATCACCTTGTGTATATGGCTTATGTGGGACCTGGAGAGTCAAATACAGATCCTTAGGCTTTGCAGGCAAATGCCTTAACCACTAAGCCATCTCTCCAGCCCTCATTCACAGTTTTTGATGTGAGCTTTGTGGTCATTTCTCTTCCCTTGGTGTATTGGTCAGCTATTGCTATGCTAATGCTTCATAATAATAATAAACAACTCAAACTCCAGGTGGTTCTAAATGTTTCAGGGCTGGGTTGGGCTGGAGCAGCAGGGAAGGTTCAGCTGGGGTCTGTTCCAGGTCTGAATTTACATACTTAAGTAAAGCTGCCCGCTCTGCTCCATTATGGAGCAGCGTGTGTGACGTGATCATGCGATGGAAGTCAGTCATGGTGGCATCTGAAACCAGCTGCTTCCCTGACTTCTGGGCAGCTGCTGGCCCATGTCAGCCTCCTAGGTGCTGGCTTCTGATTTGTCAGGGTACCCTGCTTTTCCAAGGTGTTTTCTTAAACTTTTAAAAAATTTTTATATTTATTTATTTATTAGAGACAGAGAAAGGGAGGGAGAGAGAGAGAGAGAGAGAGAGAGAGAGATAGAGAGAATGGGCACACCAGGGCCTCCAGCCACTACAAACGAACTCCAGATACATGCGCCACCATGTGCATCTGACTTATGTGGCTCCTGGGGAGTTGAGCCTCGAACCAGGATCCTTAGGCTTCACAGGCAAGTGCTTAATGGCTAAGCCATCTCTCCAGCCCCTGCCAAGGAGTTTTTTGACCTTCTTCTCCTCCTCCTCCCTCCCTCCCTCCCTGTCCGTATCTATCATCTATCTATCTATCTATCTATCTATCTATCTATCTATCTATCTTTTTTTTTCTTTCTTTCTTTCTTTCTTTCTTTCTTTCTTTCTTTCTTTCTTTCTTTCTCTTGGCAGAGCTGGGGATGATCTTGTATGTGCTCTACCACAAAGTCATTCCCCACCCTCCCCCAGACCTCCCACATCTTTTCCTCTCTGAAATGATCCCCTAGGAAGTTGGGGTTCCATCCAAGGTTGCCTGCTGCCTGTCCACTCTGCAGCCCACTGCTCATGGCTGGGCTCTACTGCTTACCTGGCCTCCCCAGCCTCATGCCCTCACAACAGCCCCCCTCAACCCTGACCAGCTCCAAAAGACTTCTTGCACCTGAGAGCCCAGAACATTCAGACTGTGACACATGCTGAGCCCTTGGGCACTGTGAGCACTCAGACCCTTCCAGGGCTCTATCCCTGCCCCTTACCTCCTAATCACTCACAGCTCCATTCTGTTGCCATACTCTTCCTTGGCACCCACACTGGCATGTGCTGGCCCTCCTAGTTTTCCTCTTCTTTTCAAGGTAGAGTCTCGCTCTAGCCCAGGCTTTTTCAACAGCATGTATTGCTTTTATTTTTATTTTATTTTATTTTTGTTTTTTGAGGTAGGGTCTCACTCTGGCTCAGGCTAACCTGGAATTCACTATGTAGTCTCAGGGTGGTCTTGAACTCACGGTGATCCTCCTATCTCTGCCTCCCGAGTGCTGGGATTAAAGGCGTGCGCCACCACGCCCGGCCTTTATTTTATTTTTTGAGGTAGGGTCTCACTCTAGCCCAGGCTGACTTGGAATTCACTATGTAGTCTCAGGGTGGCCTTGAACTCACAGCGATCCACCTATCTCTGCCTCCCAAGTGCTGGGATTAAAGATGTGTGCCACCACGCTGGGCTTTGCCCCCCTCTCCCTTTTTTTTACTTGAGGAAGAGGTTAATCAATGTTAAAGGAAAAGGAGCTGACACTTTCTGGTTGCTTCTGATGTGTGCCAGGCATAGTGCTACGTCCTATTACCCACGCCCTTCTGTTTCTATAGTGACAGTACACCTGCCTTTACAAAGAGTACATGTCATAGACTCTGCAAGAGAGAAGCTAACTGTAGTCCTGGAACTAGTTATGACAAATGAAACATAAGCAGAATGGCTGTGTACGATTTCTGGCCAGTGCCCTTAGAGGGGCAGGCATTTGTTTAGTTCTTTTGCTTAAATATTTTTATCTACTTATTTGCAAGCAGAGAGAAATAGAAGAAAGACAGTCAGGGAGAATGGTGTGTCAGGGCCTGTAGTTGCTGCATAGGGACTCCAGATGCATGTGCACTTTGTGCATCCAGTTTTATGTGGATACTGGGGAATCGAGCTCCAGTCGTTAGGCTTTGCAGGTTAGTGCCTTAACCTCCGAGCCATCTCTGCAGTCATATTTGGTTCTTTTCTATCGTCTGTCTGCAAGATGGCTAAAATGGGCTGGGGATCTGGCTGCCATCTTGGTCTTTTGAGACAGGATCCACACTCTCAGGATGAAGGAGCCACGAGATGGCAGGAGCCTTGATGCTAAGAGGTTCTCCCTCCCTGTCCGTATCTATCATCTATCTATCTATCTATCTATCTATCTATCTATCTATCTATCTTTTTTCTCTTTCTTTCTTTCTTTCTTTCTTTCTTTCTTTCTTTCTTTCTTTCTCTTGGCAGAGCTGGGGATGATCTTGTATGTGCTCTACCACAAAGTCATTCCCCACCCTCCCCCAGACCTCCCACATCTTTTCCTCTCTGAAATGATCCCCTAGGAAGTTGGGGTTCCATCCAAGGTTGCCTGCTGCCTGTCCACTCTGCAGCCCACTGCTCATGGCTGGGCTCTACTGCTTACCTGGCCTCCCCAGCCTCATGCCCTCACAACAGCCCCCCTCAACCCTGACCAGCTCCAAAAGACTTCTTGCACCTGAGAGCCCAGAACATTCAGACTGTGACACATGCTGAGCCCTTGGGCACTGTGAGCACTCAGACCCTTCCAGGGCTCTATCCCTGCCCCTTACCTCCTAATCACTCACAGCTCCATTCTGTTGCCATACTCTTCCTTGGCACCCACACTGGCATGTGCTGGCCCTCCTAGTTTTCCTCTTCTTTTTCAAGGTAGAGTCTCGCTCTAGCCCAGGCTTTTTCAACAGCATGTATTGCTTTTATTTTTTATTTTATTTTATTTTTTGTTTTTTGAGGTAGGGTCTCACTCTGGCTCAGGCTAACCTGGAATTCACTATGTAGTCTCAGGGTGGTCTTGAACTCACGGTGATCCTCCTATCTCTGCCTCCCGAGTGCTGGGATTAAAGGCGTGCGCCACCACGCCCGGCCTTTATTTTATTTTTTGAGGTAGGGTCTCACTCTAGCCCAGGCTGACTTGGAATTCACTATGTAGTCTCAGGGTGGCCTTGAACTCACAGCGATCCACCTATCTCTGCCTCCCAAGTGCTGGGATTAAAGATGTGTGCCACCACGCTGGGCTTTGCCCCCCTCTCCCTTTTTTTTACTTGAGGAAGAGGTTAATCAATGTTAAAGGAAAAGGAGCTGACACTTTCTGGTTGCTTCTGATGTGTGCCAGGCATAGTGCTACGTCCTATTACCCACGCCCTTCTGTTTCTATAGTGACAGTACACCTGCCTTTACAAAGAGTACATGTCATAGACTCTGCAAGAGAGAAGCTAACTGTAGTCCTGGAACTAGTTATGACAAATGAAACATAAGCAGAATGGCTGTGTACGATTTCTGGCCAGTGCCCTTAGAGGGGCAGGCATTTGTTTAGTTCTTTTGCTTAAATATTTTTATCTACTTATTTGCAAGCAGAGAGAAATAGAAGAAAGACAGTCAGGGAGAATGGTGTGTCAGGGCCTGTAGTTGCTGCATAGGGACTCCAGATGCATGTGCACTTTGTGCATCCAGTTTTATGTGGATACTGGGGAATCGAGCTCCAGTCGTTAGGCTTTGCAGGTTAGTGCCTTAACCTCCGAGCCATCTCTGCAGTCATATTTGGTTCTTTTCTATCGTCTGTCTGCAAGATGGCTAAAATGGGCTGGGGATCTGGCTGCCATCTTGGTCTTTTGAGACAGGATCCACACTCTCAGGATGAAGGAGCCACGAGATGGCAGGAGCCTTGATGCTAAGAGGTTGAGGAAAGAGTCCTCATATCACTCCTGCACCATCTACTTGCACTCTTTTAACTGAGTGAGAAAACCTTTTTTTTTAACTTTTTATTTTATTATTATTATTATTATTTATTTTTTTGGAGAGAGACACAGAGAGAGAGAGAGACAGAGAGATGGCGGGGGGGGGGACAGATGGGAGCGCCAGCAGTGTCTCAGCTGCTGAGAACGAAATCCAGATGTGTGCGCCCCCTTGTGGTCAAGTGCGGCATTGCGCCCTTGCATCACTTTGCATCTGGCTAAACGTGGGACCTGGAGATTGGAACCGCTGAAGATTGGAACCAGTGTTCTTAGGCTTAGGAGGCAGGCGCCTTAACCGCTAAGCTATCTCTCCAGCCTGCCTTTCTTTCTTTCTTTCTTTCTTTCTTTCTTTCTTTCTTTCTTTCTTTCTTTCTTTTTTTTTCTTTTGGCTTTTCAAGGCAGGGTCTTGCTGTAGCCCAGGCTGATCTGGAATTCACCATGTAGTCTCAGGCTGGCCTCAAACTCACAGTGATCATCCTACCTCTGCCTCCCAAGTGCTGGGGTTAAAAGTGTACATTACAACGCCTGGCAATATTTTTTATTTATTTATTTTTATTATTTATTTTGAGAGAGAGAGAAAGAAGCAGAGAGAGAGAGAGAGAGAATGAGTACACCAGGGCCTTCAGCCGCTGTGAATGAACTCCAGACATGTGCACCCCCTTTTGCACATTGCATGCTTGTGTCACTGGTCTGGCTATGAGGGACCTGGAGATTCAAACATGAGTTCTTAGGCTTCTCAGGCAAGTGCCTAAACCACTAAGCCATCTCCCTAGCCCACTATTTTTAAAGTATTTTATTTTTATTTATTTTAGAGAGAGAGTGAAAGTGGGAGTGCCAGGGCTTCCAGCCACTGCAAATGAAGTCCAGATGCATGTACCACCTTGTGCATCTGGCTTTATTGTGGGTCCTGGGGAGTTGAACTTGGGTCCTTAGACTTTGCAGGCAAGCGCCTTAACCGCTGAGCCATCTCTCCAGCCCCTGAGTGAGGAAACCTTTCCGTGGAGCTGGTTATTCTGGGTCTCTGTCACACTATGGGAATACTTCATGTTCCCTTAGTTACCTCATTGTCATCCTTGCAACATTCCTGCCAAGTGGATGTTACCCACCTCATTTTAGAGAAGAGACAAGGAGGCTCAGAGATTGTAAGCAAGTGTCCCCGGGGCTGTCTAGCCACTGTGTAGCTGAAGTGGGATCGAGTTCAGGCCATTTTGATCCCTGGGCTCTGCTGTTTCTATGAGTCCTTTAGTGCACTCCCAGGCCAACCTGCTGTGTGCACCTGTGTGGGCCTGGGCCCACTGACATGTCTGCTCTTCCTTGGTGTCCTTCCTCTACACCCCAGAAACATCTCTGAGCAGGAGGAATGTTGTGGGTTCAGAGCTGTGGTGAGGCGACCAAATGGCCAGTTTTCCTAGGACTACTGTCCCCATTTCAGCTTGATAGTCCCATCTCTCTCATTCCTGGGAAAGTCAGATCAGTTGGACCTGAGCTGTGACCCAACTGGGACTTGTCATTGTCCCCAGTGATAACCACCAGCAGTAGCTGGTTTCCAAGCTTTGGCCTTCTCCACACCCCTGTGGGCCTCTGGGCTCTGGCTGGAGTCTGAACAACCCAGAAGCTGGGCAGGAGTCGAGGCATTTAGGAAGTGAGGCTTGTCAATGCCAGCATGAAGCACCAGCCCTGGGAGGAGCTGGGGGTGTGGCTCCTGTAGTAGAGTGCTTGCCTAGCCCTAGAGAGAGGTGCTCTCTCTGTATGGGGGGTCACCGACTGTCCTACAAGCAACGGCAAAGACACTTCTAGAGAAAAATTATGTGAATTCACTTTAACGTGTGGAAGGTGGAATGAATAGAAAGGAGATTCGAGTCAGTGAGGTTCTGGGGGGGCGGGTACTACAATCAGAGGAGAAGGAGTAAGGTTTGGCTCTCTGGGGAAGAGGGCAAAATTAGCAGGGAAAATTGATCGCATAGCTCAGATGCCATAGGTCTAACTCCTCTGCTCCAAGCTCTGCGTTCCCAGTTCTATGCATGGGTCATTGTTTGAGACCTTCCTAAGATTAGTCACATTTTACAGGACTCACTGCAAAATAAAAGTGCATAGCTCACCCTCCAAGGCTCAGGGACCATTGCGGAAGAGGGGGCGGATAGAATGGAAGAGCCAAAGGAAGGGTATGACCTCTTACAATGCAACTGCCCAGACAGAAACTGGCCTTGATGTCCATGACCTTGCAGTGCCTAGCAATACCTTCGCAAAACCCTCAAAATAGAAGAAAAAGATGATGACATCAAATTAAAAGAGAGACTAATGGAGAGAGGGAGGGGATATGATGGAGACTTGAGTTCTAAAGTGGAATGGGGGGAGGGAAGGGAAATATCACGTGGGGTTTTTTTTGTATGTAAGTGTAAAAGTCAATAAAAAACAATAATTAAAAAAAAAGTGCATGGCTTCTTCTTAAAAAAAAAAAAGTATTGAGACAAGCTGAGAGTGACCTAGAACTCCTGATGTAGCCCAGTCTGGCCTTGAACTCTCTGTGCTCCTGAGTCTACCTCCCAAGTGCTGGAACTACGTGCATGCCACCATGCAACACACTCAGCTTTTTAAAAAAGCTCAGATTCAGGGGCTGGAGAGATGGCTTAGCTGTTAAGGCGCTTGCCTGTGACGCCCAAGGTTCCATGTTCGATCTCTCTCCAGATCCCACGTACGCCAGATGCACAAAGGTGACATAAGCGCAAGGTCGCACATGTGCACTGGGTGGTGTGTAAGCATCTGGAGTTCAATTGCAGTGGCTGAGGCCCTGGCACCCCAGTTCTCTCTGTCTCTAAAAAAAAAAAAGATTCAGGCTAGGCTTGGTGGTGCATGCCTTTAATCTCAACACTCAGGAGGCCAAGGTAGGAAGATTGCCTCACCATGAATTCGAGGCCACCCTGAGACTAAAAAGTGAATTCCAGGTTAGCCTGGTCTAAAACGAGACCTTACCAAAAAAAAAAAAAAAAAAAAAAAAAAACCTAAGATTCAGTATGGTGACAGTAGAAAACTAAATCAAGAGCAAATTCCTGAACCTAAGGCTGCCAGCTTCATAAAGAAAAAAAAAAAAATACTGGGCACCTAGCTAAAGGTGAATTTCAGATTAAACAATGGAAAAAATTTTTAAATGTGTGTCAGTTTTCAAAAATTTTATTGTATTTACAATGTTTCATTATTTCTCTGAAATTCAACCTGAATTGGACATCCTGGATGTCCTTCCTGTATGTCCATCCATGCCAGGTGGCTCCTGTCTCCTCCATTAAGTGGGTCTCCTAGAACTGGCTCAGGCCAGATTGCTAGAATTGTTCTGAAACTTGAGCAGCATCCAAATCGCCCAAAGGGCTTGTTAAATTCCAGCTTCCTAGGCCACACCCCCTAAAGTTTCTGATTCTTAAAGGTCTAGCGTGGGACCCAGTAATCTTCACCTCTAGCGAGTGCCAAGGTGCTGCTGGTGCTGGGGAGTCCACATCCACAATCCCAGGTTGGGTGGGGGGGGCATCTCCCCAGCAAGCGCAAAAAAAAAAAAAAAAAAAGCAACCTTAAAGCACAGTGACCCAAAGTGGCCACCAGATGGCAGAAGCGTCCACCGGTCAGGCCTGCGGAGCCGCCCACTGTATTAAGGGGGCTCTGCGTACACTGCTTTGCTCTGAGTGACCTGCCCAGTGCCGAGGATGACGATTGGACTCAGTCCTTGTTCCTGTGGGACTCAGGGTGTGGGAAGAAAAGGTATGGGTGTGGTAACTGGTGCTGAACGGGTGCTGAAGTGAGAGAAGCCAAGTAATAGTGCCCAAGTAAGAATGGCAGACATAGTGGTGGACAACTGCAATGCCAGCTCTGTGGAGGAGACAGGAGAGTCCCTGGAGCTCACTGCCTACCTAGTCTAGCTTAGTGGGTGAGCTCCAGACCAATGAGAAACCCTTTCTTTAAAAGAAGGTGGACAGGGTCTGGAGAAGTGGCTTAGGGGTTAGGGCGCTTGCCTGTGAAGCCTAACACTGCCCCAGCACCCATGTCAAGCCAGATGCACAAAAGTGGCACACGCTTCTGGAGCTCATTTGCAGTAGCTAGAGGCCCTGGTGTACCCATTCTCCCCGTTCCCATCTCTTCTCTCTCTCTCTCTCTGCTTGTGAATAAATAAAATGTCTTTTTTTTAAAAAATTTTTTCTTTAGGGCTGGAGAGATAGCTAGGCTAAGGCGTTTGCCTGCAAAGCCAAAGGACCTCCGTTGGATTCCCCAGGACTCACGTAAGCCAGATGCATAAGGTGGCACATGCATCTGGAGTTCATTTGCAGTGGCTGGAGGCCCTTGCACGCCCATTCTCTCTGTCTCTCTCTGCCTCTTTCTCTCTCGCTCTCTCAAATAAATAAATTAATTAATAATTTAATTTTTTTTTTTTTTTTTGCTTTTTCGAGGTAAGGTCTCACTCTGGCCTAGGCTGACCTGGAATGCACTATGTAGTCTCAGGGTGGCCTCAAACTCATGGTGATCCTCCTACCTCTGCCTCCTGAGTGCTGGGATTAAAGGCGTGTGCCACCATGCCCAGTCTTAAATTTTTTTTCTTTAAAAAGCCGGGCATGGTGGCACATGCTTCTAATCCCAGCACTTAGGAGACAGAAGTAAGAGGATCACTATGAGTTTGAAGCCAGCCTGAGACTACATAGTGCATTTCAGGTCAGCCTGGGCTAAAGTGAGACCCCACCCCAAAAAAACAAAACAAAATGAAACAAAACAAAAAAGTGGACAGCACTCCTAAGGGTGACAATGACACCTAAGGCTGTCCTCTGGCCTCCACATGCACACTTACATGTGTTTGTGCACCCCCCACACACATGCAAAATACATACAAACACATACACACACACATATATATATGCATACATATATTTGCATAGGTGCACAGGCTGGAAAATGCCAGTGTGCTTGAGATAGAGGAAAGAAGTGGTGGAAGGAGGAGAAAGGCTGGTGGAGCTGGCAGGAGTTGAGAAAGTCTTTGGTGCCAGGCTGGGAGCTGGGCTGCATCCTGAGGGCCACTGAGGGCTACAGTAGGGGCCCTGGGAGGCTTTTTTTGAGGTAGGGTTTGAATTCATGGTGATCCTCCTACCTCTGCCTCCCAAGAGCTGGGATTAAAGGCGTGCACCACCACACCCAAGTGCCCGGGAGGCTTTTTTTTTTTTTTTTTTTTTTTTTTTTTTTTTTGGTTTTGCAAGGTAGGGTCTCACTCTGGTCCAGGCTGACCTGGAATTCACTATGTCCCGGGAGGCTTTTTACCAGACAGTGTTAGAATGATCCCCTAGCAACCATGTGGAGGAAGAACGACCCAGGGTTCGGAGGCTCCTTGGAAGGCAGGCACGGTCAAGAAAGAGGTGGCCGGGCGAAGCAAGGGTGACAGTGTCACCCATCCCATTGCAGATGTACATGGAGCCCCTTCTCTGGGCCCGGCTCTGGGTTGGTGCTGGGTGCTGGATGTCAGGTGCTAGGAGTTGATGATAATGAAGGCAGACAGTCCCTGGCTTATCTGTAGAGCTTGCCTCCAACAAGGTAACCATCGCCCAACAACCAGTGGCACAGAGAGCCTGCCAGTCCATCTGTGGTTCCTGAAAGATGCCCAGCAAGTCAAATGGCAGGATCTGGACAGAGTTGGGGTAGGATGGGGAGTGGGAGGCATCTCCCATGAGAGACCCTGACCTGGGCACCCTGACCCAGTGAACACAGACTCCTCATTCATCAGACCCTGGCACTTTCCCTGCCCTGTAAAGCCCTGAGCCAACAATATGGCCATTGAAGGCTCCTGCCACTGCCCTTAGCCAGCAGAATCCTGGCCTTCAGTGAGAAAGACAGAGCAGGATTATACTCAGGTGCCAGGGGCTTGGGCACACCCCTCATCAGTCAGTCTGGCCGCTGAGCCAGGAGTATCTACTGGCATTTCCTTCAAGTACCCAGAGCTCCTTCTAGAAGCTCAAGAAAAGTGTAATAGCCAAGGCAGGGGATGGAAGAGATGACATTGTTTCTTCTTCTTCTTTTATGAGATAGGGTTTCACTGTAGCTCAGGCTGACCTGGAATTCACTATGTATTCTCAGGATGGCCTCGAACTCATGGCAATCCTCCTATCTCTGCATCCCAAATGGTGGGATTAAAGGTGTGTGCCACCACACCCAGCTGACACCGAATCTTCTTTTTTAAAAAATTTTTATTTTTTATTTATTTTTGGAGAGAGAGACAGAGAGAGGGAGAGGGAGAGGGAGACAGAGATGGGCACACCAGCAGTCTCTCAGCTGCTGTGAACGAAATCCAGATGTGTGCGCCCCCTTGTGGACAAGTGCGGCATTGCGCCCTTGCCTCACTGCATCTGGCTAAACGTGGGACCTGGACATTGGAACCAGCGTTCTTAGGCTTAGCAGGCAGGCCCCTTAGCCGCTAAGCCATCTCTTCAGCCCTGAATCTTCTTGAGTGTTCTCTAGGGTTGTCCTGACATGCAGGATTCCTGGAGCAAATGCTGTTTGGAGGTAAAGGTAGCATTGGCCTCATGGATGGGTGATTAAACTCAAACTAACTGGAGCTTTGCTTTCAAGAAGGCTGGCCCTTTCGCTGCTCTTAGGGCCTGCCTCAGTCATCCTAGCCTTTGCCGCCTTTACACTTGCAGCTGCCTGGTAGGGATGCTGACCTCCCTCCACAAGGTCTGCACTGGGCTGACTTTTGTCTGTAGGAAGAATGACTCCCCAAAGATGCCCTTGGAGCCTGGAAATGCATTCTCTTTGCAAAGCAAAGTTTTGCAGGCACAAGTAAGTTACGGGTCTTCAGATGGGGGACCGGGAGCCACGGTAATCACAAGGGTTCTTGTAAGATGGAGTCAGGGCTCGTGGTTACAGAAGGGAATGAGCTGAGGAAAACAGAAGCGGGGAGGCTGATCATTGCTGTGCTTAGTCAAGCGACCACAGGGGCCTGGAAGCTTGGAAGGGCAGTGTGAGGTAAAACTTCACAGATTTAGAATCACCTAGGAAACATTCATCCGGATATGTCTGGGAGGGTGTTTCCAGAAAGGATGAATGGGGGGGGCACCCTGAATGTGGGCAAGGGTCCTTCCTGGACTGAATGAAAAGGAGAAAGTGAGCAGGGCACTGGTATTCAGAATTCCTCTCTCTCTCTGTGTCATGGCTTTTGGATGCAATGTGACAGCCGCCCCCACTTCCTCTGTGATGACATTTGTGCCATGACTGACCGTGCCCCCTCAAACCGTGAGCTGAAGTAAACCTTTCCTTCCTGAAGTTGCTTCTGCCAGGTGTTTTGGTTACAGCAACAAGAAAAGTAATTTATACAGGCAGATCCACCCCCGGAGCTCCAGAAATAACTGTTGATCAACCAATCTTCAGATCTGCAGAACCATAGGAGAGTGAGTTTATGTTGTTTTCTGCCACTCACTTTGTGCTAAGCAGCCACGGGAAAGGAAGAGAGAGATTGCTATTCAGATCTCCAGCTGCCGGTGTGATGTGATCTTTCTATTCTCTTCTACTTATTTCTGTTTCTATCTTTATTTTCTATTTATCATTTATTTGTTATTTTTTTGAGGTAGTGTCTCTCTGTAGCCCAGGCTGATCCAGAATTCACTATGTACGTTGTTGTCTCAGGCTGGTCTTGAACTCACGGCCATCCTCCGACCTCTGACTCCTGAGTGTTGGGATTAAAGGTGTGTGTCACCGTGCCCTGCACCTGTTTCTTCATAACCTTAACATTATCTGAAACAATCATGCTTGTTTCTTGGTCCATTGCTCATCTTCCTGGACCAGCAGAAAGGCCCTGGAGGCAAAAGTCGGTTTGGTTCGTTCTTGTATTCCAGCTCCTGGAAAGTGGTTCGTCCTCACAGAAGAAGGAAGGAATAAAGGCTGAACTGAGGCAGACTCTCGCCCGTGTGTTCACTGAGAGCAGAAATGGGAGAAGCTTTGGTTGGCTGGGGATTGCCCCTCTTCCTAGACTATGGGAGGATGGCGGGTGGGGGGTGTCTCTGAGCTGCTAGAATGGAGGGAGCAAAGAACAGGAGGGACAGAAGCCTGCCTGCAGGAGCTGGCGCTGTACCCGGCAGTTTGTACATACGTGGTCCAGTTTATAGAACACCTCAAACCAGTGTCTTTTTCCACCCCCTTTGGTTCCTCAAAGCAACCAGGAGACGGGGTTTTAAAAGGAACCATTGTTCTTCTCACTTCCCGGATGACCTTGAGGCTTTGGAAAGTGGAGGCCATCCAGGTGACTTCCTGGCAAAAGTGGGACCAAGGTACTCGAAGATTCTACCTGCTCCCTAAAGCCTTCCCAATGCCTCACCCAAGTTCCCAAACTCTGATAGAGCCTCCCCCTTTTTTTTTGTTTTTTCATTTTTTTCTGTTTTTCAAGGTAGGGTTTCACTCTAGCCCAGGCTGACCTGGAATTCACTATGTAATCTCAGGGTGGCCTCAAACTCATGGCGATCCCCCTACCTTTGCCTCCTGAATGCTGGGATTAAAGGTGTACGCCACCACGCCCAGCTTGATAGAGCCCTTTAGAATCCCAACTGTATCTCAATGCTAGCCACTGTGTATGTAACACTTCCTTCTTCCTTGTCCCAACACCTCAATGCCCCTTCCTGGGGCCTGGACGCTGTTAGCAATCCTTGCAACCAGTGATGCCAATTTGAGCCTCCTGGTACCCTCCTGTGTGGCACAGGAACCCGAGCCAAGACCTGGCTTCAAATCCAGACCTGTCATCCCCAGGTTTCTAGAAGCCCAGTTTCCTCAGCTGTAAATCCAACTTAAAGGGCCTCTCTCCCTCGCAACAAGGAAGTGAATAGGAAATGCCAGAGCTGCTGGCACATAATGGCGGGCATCAGAAGATTAAACTTCCCTTTCTCTCTATGCTTCTTCGGTGCTCAGTGTGGCCCACTGTGACGTCTTGGGCATAGGGTGAGGGATCCCCCTTTTCTCTCCAGCCTTGGCCTCACTCACCACTCTGTCCCAGCTAAAGAGATGAGGGATCAGGGACTTGCCCAAAGTCAAACACACACACACACACACACACACACACACACACACACACACACACACCTGAGCGGACTAGGCCCTAGCCCTGCTCTTCAGACTCCTCCCTTCTCCTGCCTCCAGAGCCAGTAAGGAACTGCTGGAAGGAAGCACCAGCTCCTCCCTAGCCTCTTCCTTTGGGGGTGCTCCGTGGCTCAGAGCTCTGGTGCTTCCTCCATGAAAGGCGTGTTTCCCTTCTGAGTCAGAGCAGGCTGAGAACAGACGGCCTTTGGGCCTGGCTGGGCTGCAGTCCCAGGCGCGCCAGCTTGCCTTGAGAGCCAGTCCCCCCTCCCTCCTGGAACCGCTGGGCAGCGGCCAGCACAGCTGCATCCCCTCCACAGGGCGTGCAACGATAGGCCCACGTTGCATCAGCTGGACCTGTCTCTGCTCAGCTCCAGCCCTGACAGCCAATGGGGCCAGGCCGAGTGTACAGACCCCAGTGCTGGCCCACCCCACCTACCAACGATCACCCCGAGGAAACTTGGTCCTCCCTCGCTGTTCTGCATCCAGCATGGCTTCTCCCTCAGCCCACCAGGGGCCTCTGGCTCCGCCTGCATTGGTTTCCCCTCCCAGGAGCTGCCAAAGCCTCCCTTTCTTTACCGTGGGACTGCTTTTTCCTCCTCCTCGGCTCTTCTCATGTGTCATACGGGCTCTGATCCATATTTTTTCTGTCCGTAGCATCCATTCCTGTCCTGCATCTTGACTCCAGACAGGCTTCCTAGTACCGGATTCATGGCCACAGCCTCCTAGATGTCTGTAGTCTACTGACAAGGGAGCTCGCCATCTCCCAGAGTCTCCAACTCAGGAATGGGGCCGCCTGCTTGCCCAGCCACACATCAGTGAATTCTCCTTCCCTCCTTCTCGGCCCAATCCACTGCCATGCCCTCCCTAGCCTTACAGGCCTGTTGGAGTCCAAGTTCCAGCCTTTCACTCTGGGTCATTTGGGACGCTCCCGTGTGATCTCCTTCTCTCACTTTTAATACAGCAGCTTTGGCTGGTAGGAAATGCCAGGATGCCCGGGTCTTTCCCCTTCCCCGAGATGGCAATGAGGTAACCCCAGGGATGTCCACACAACCAGCCGTTTTCCCAAGCCTCCCCATAATCACACAGGGGACTTTTTAGGCTGAGGTATGGTCTGCCGTTGGATGCTTCTTTTCTGTTCACTCTGTTGATGTTTTTAGTTGATAATGAAAGCAATACATGGGCAGGGTGTGGTGGCACACACCTTTAATCTCAGCACTTGGGAGACAGAGGTAAGAGGATGGCCATGAGTTCGAGGCCACCCTGAGACTACATAGTGAATTCTAGGTCAGCCTGGGTTAGAGTGAGACTCTACCTCAAAAAATAAAAGCAATACATGCTGTTGAAAAAACCTGAAGCAGAGAAAGAAATAGAGGTGATCTTTAGAGATAAACACTATTGAATCATTTAAAACTATTTCTTTATAGCTTTTCTCTATGAATATTATATACTTGTATATTCGTTAATTGGTTATAATAAACATTCATTAAAAAGGTAAACAATGAAGTTTCAAAGGGGAAGTGGGGAGGGAGGGAAATAACATGGGATATTGTCTACAATTAAAGAAGTTGTCAATAAAAAAAAAAAGGTAAACAAACCCAAGATTCTAAATAGCAGAAATGGCTTAAAAATTACATGGAGTGCTGGAGAAATGGCTTAGCTGTTAAGGCGCCTGCCTCCTAAGCCTAAGAACACTGGTTCCAATCTCCAGCGGTTCCAATCTCCAGGTCCCACGTTTAGCCAGATGCAAAGTGATGCAAGGGTGCAATGCCACACTTGACCACAAGGGGGTGCACGCATCTAGATTTCATTCGCAGCGGCTGACAGGCTGCTGGTGCTCTCACTTCTATCTGTCTTCCTATCCCTCTCTGTCTCTCTCTGTCTCTCTCAAAAAAAAAATTACATGGAAACTGTACAATAAAGAGTTGACTTTGAAGGCTGGGGAGATGGCTTAGCAGTTAAAGGTGCTTGCTTGCAAAGTCTGCGGGTCCAGATTTAATTCCCCAGTGCCCACATATAGCCAGATGCACAAAGTGGTGCATGTGTCTGGAGTTCGTTTGGAGTGACAAGAGGCACTTGTGTGCCTATCTTCCTTCTCTCTCTTGCTGTCCTTGCAAATAAACTAAATTTTTATCGTTTTGTTTATTTATTAGATACAGTGGGACAGAGGGAGAGGGCGAGAGAGAGGGAGAGAGCCACTGCAAATGAACTCCAGATGCATACACTATGGTGTGCATTTGGCTAATGTAGAACCTGGAGAATTGAACCTGGGTCCTCAGGCTTCTCAGGCAAGGGCCTTAACCACTAAGCCATCTCTCCAGCCCTAAAAAAATTTTTTTAGAAGAGTTGACTTTTGGGCTGAGGAGATGGCTCAGTGGGTAAAGTGCTTGCAAGTAAGCACGAGGACCAGTGTTCAGATACGCAGAACCCATGTAAAATGCCAGGCATGTGGTGTAGGCCTATAATCCCAGTGCTGAGGAGGGGGACATAGATGGATTTACTGGGCAGCTGGTCAAGCCAAACTGGTGAGCTCCAAGCTCAGTGAGAAACCCTGTCTCATAAAAACAAAAGAGGGCTGGAGAGATGGCTCAGTCATTAATCCCAGCACTCGGGAGGCAGAAGTAGGAGGATTGCCTGCAAAACCTTCCAGCCTACAGAGGAATTCCAGGTTGAGGGCTGGAGAGATTCCCAGCACTTGCTTGCAAAACCTTCCAGCCTGGGTTCGATTTCCCAGCACCCACGAAAGCCAGATGCACAAAGTAGCTCATGCATCTGAAATTTATTTGTAGCGTCTAGGGGTCCTGGCACGCCCATTCTTTCTCTCTGTCTGCTTGCAAATAAATTTTTAAAAAAAGATTAAAAGAAATAAAGAGGAGAAGTGATAGAGGAAGACACCGGATGTCAACCTCTGGCCTCTACACATGTGTGCTCACATCCATACACATATTCCTGCAGCACACACAAAAATAAACAAAGAGTTACTTTTTGGTGAGATGCGAACACTCTTGCAAACATCTGAAGCTCTGCACGTAGGCTTTTCAGGAAGAGCCTGCGCTATGAGCTGCTTTCTTTTGCATCCGGTAGTCCATCGAAGCTATCCCTCTCTGCTTGGGGATCACAACAGCTCCCCTGTTCCTGCTGTCTGCCAACATCCATCCTTCTTGTCAGTGAGTCTTCTACAAAAAAGGCTTTGGAGGGCATTCCTGTGTTCCAGGAAGACTGCTTATATCTTTTTTAAAGAAAGATTTATTTATTTTGTTTATTTATTAGAGACAGAGAGAGAGAAGAAGAAGAAGAAAGAGGAAGAGGAGGAGGAAAGAATGGTGCTGCAGGGCCTCCTAGCTGCTGCAAATGAGCTCCAGATGCATGTACCACCTTGTGCATGTGGTTTATGTGGGAACCTGGAGAATCGAACCTGGATTCTTAGGCTTCGCAGGCAAGCACCTCAACCACTAAGCCATCTCTCCAACCCTGCTTATATCTTAAATAATCATTTCCATAAGATAAGTTCCTAAAAATGAAGTCTTTTCACAAAGACCTCAAATCACTTCTTAATTTTCATTTGTGTGAAGAGGCAAACCAGTCACATAGTCCAAAAATGTACAACTAAAGACAAGCCTTCTGCTCTGCCCGCTGTCCAGTTCTCCCCCTGCCCTGTGGTGATGGTCCAGGTTTCTCAGAGACTTTCCCAAAGAGGCAGGCATGCCAAAGCTCTTCACTCTGCCCTTCCAATGTAGGATGGGATCCCTGTCAAAACATGCAGCACTTCCCCACGGAGGCTTCACGGTACCTCCACCCCCATCTGTGGATAGGTAGTCCTATCACAAGTGACGACTCAAAAACACAGTGTTTAAAATTATTTTTGAATTATACATTTATTTATTTGAGAGAGATATTGAGAGAGAGAAGGGGTGTGCCAGGGCCTCCAGCCACTGCAAACGAACTCCAGACGCATGCACCACCACTTTGTGCAGCTGGCTTACGTGGGTTCTGGGGACTCAAACCTGGCTCCTTTGGCTTTACAGGCAAGTGCCTTAACCGCTAAGCCATCCCTCTGGCCTGAATTTTTTTTTTTTTTTTTTTTGGTTTTGCAAAGTAGGGTCTCACTCTGGTCCAAGCTGACCTGGAATTAACTATGTAATCTCAGGGTGGTCTCTAACTCTCTTGGCGATCCTCCTACCTCTGCCTCCCAAGTGCTGGGATTAAAGGCATGCACCACCACGCCCGGCTTAGGCCTGAATTTTTTAAATGTATTATTTATGTGGGGGCACACATGTGGAGGTTGGGGGACAATTTTAAAGTGTTTGTGCTCCACCTGCTTTGAGAAAGGGTCTCTTGCTGGTGCAAATGAACCACCAGACTGAAAATGACTGAAAATGAGCTCACCTCCCATTGATACAGGCCCACTGGAATTACAGATGTACGTGCCACTTCACATCCAGTTTTTAAAAATTTTATTTATTTATTTATTTATTTATTTATTTATTAGAAACAGAGAGAGGGAGAGAAAAAGAGTGGGACTGGGTGTGCCAGGGCCTCCAGCCACTGCAAACGAACTCCAGATACATGTGCCACCATTTGCATCTGGATTATGTGGGACCTGGAAAATTGAACCGGGGTCCTTAGGCTTCACAGGCAAGTTCCTTAACTGCTAAGCCATCTCTCCAGCCCCAACACATCCAGTTTTTATTTTGTTTTTTTTCGAGGTAGGGTCTCACTCTCTAGGCCAGGCTGACCTGGAATTCACTCTGTAGTCTCAGGGTGGCCTTAAACTCACAGTGATCCTCCTACGTCTGCCTCCTGAGTGCTAGGATTAAAGGCGTGCACCACCACACCAGGCCTTTTATGTTTTTGTTTTTTATTTTTATTTTTTTGCATTCAGTTTTTTTTTGGTCTTACACTTTTTAAAAAATATTTTATTTTTTATTTATTTATTTATTAGTGACAGAGAGAGAGAGGGAGAGAGAGAGAGAGAGTTAGAATGGGTGCACCAGGGCCTCTAGCCACTGCAAATGAGCTCCAGAAGCATGCGCCACCATGTGCATCTGGCTAATGTGGGACCTGGAAATCGAACCAGGGTCCTTAAGCTTCACAGGCATATGCCTTAACTGCTAAGCCATCCCTCCAGCCCTTGCATCCAGTTTTATGTAAGTGCTGGGAAATTGAATGCAGGCCGACAGGCATATGTCTTTAACCATTGAGCCATCTGCCCAGCCCCTAGTATCATGTTTTTAAAGCTTGTGACATCAGTGTTTCCTACATCCCTAGCAAAACTGATTACTTCCTTCTTCTCATTTTCTTTCCCCCTACTTCCCTTCCTTTTCCTTCCTTCAACTGAAGTGAAAGCATAATGCATGGTAGGTAATTGTTCTACCACTGAGCTACATATCCATCTGTAAATGGCTTCTAGGGAGTATGGACAGTTCTTTTCCTGTCAGGAGTGTGTATGAAACCTTCTTTCTCTTTAATCATCATCATTATTATTATTATTTTAATTTGAGAGAGACAGAGAGAGAGAGAGAATGGGTGCACCAGGACCTCTCAGCCGCTGTGAATGAACTCCTGATGCATGTGCCCCCTTGTGCACATGTATGATATTGTGTGCTTGTGTCACTTTTGCATCTGGCTAAACATGGCACCTGGAGATTCGTTCTTAGGCTTCACAGGCAGGCACCTTAACCACTAAGCCATCTCTACAGCCTTTTCTCTTTAATTAGATCTTTCAGATCCACCCAGACCCTGCTTTGTTCCCCACAGCACAGATAAGGTTAGGGACTCTCTGAGGTCACTTGATGAGGGGCGGGCAGGATAGATCCTCATTTAGATTTCCTGACTCTGAGCCTGGGTTCTACTCCCTTGGCCAGGCTCTGCCTTTGCCTCTCAGAAAGGTTTCCATTCCAGCCATAGCCCTTAGCTAGTTGCTCAACACGTGTGTGTGTGTGTGTGTGTGTGTGTGTGTGTGTGTGTGTACATGCACAAGGAAGGGGAGAGTGGAACGTTTGGGATGACACTCAGAGGACAGAGCAGGAAAGTTCAGCAGCAGTCCCTCTGGGCCTTGGAGGTGACCCACTGGTGAAGGGTGCGCAGGACGTGGACTGGAGATCCTGGAGTCATGAGGAGTTCACAAATGCTCTCCCAGGGAACGTGGTACCTTCTTGGGCAGGCCTTTGTTAGCAAAGGAGATTAGCCCTTGAGCACCCAGATGGGAAGCAGACCTTGGATGGGGCTCCAGGTCTGCTGATTCCCCAGTGAGGACGTTTGCATTGCATAACACCCGGGGTGCTGCGCAGGGCCAACTCACCATCCCATCCTGTGAGCCTGGCAGGCCTGGCCTTGCTGGCAGCTGGAGCCATTTTTCCCTGCATTGCCAGAAGAAAGCGAGAGGGGAAGCTGAGCAGAGGCACGGGCCTGTGAACATGGACACATCAGGCACACACGTGTGTACCACATGTAGTGAATGTGGATTGCCAGTTACACAGACCTATGTGTACAGAGATGGCTGGAAAGCTATCCCTGAATGCTGGCTGTGTGTACCGCATGGACGTGCTGACGCACGTGTGTTCCTACGACATCTCAGTGAGCTTGGGTCCCTGGGTACTGTGTCAGCCATGTGGGTGAAATCGCTGGGATTCCTGCGTGACTGACTGATGGTGGGCGGGGGCGGGGACAGGCTGCTCTTTGAGGAGAAAAGAGGAGCATGCGCAGCCTGTCCACCCCGCTGTGCTGCGCCCCTCCTCTCCCTTGCTCCAACGTGGCAGCCTGCAGTCCAGCCCCTTCGTCAGAAGGCCCCACACTCCTTGGGAGAGTCAGAGATTGCAGAATCCGTTTTCCTGACTCATGCTTGGGGCCGAGAGCACACTTGGCTCCTGGACAGCTGTCACAGAGTGGCTGCCAGTGGGCCCTGCCTCCCCAGGGAGGGTGGGGGTGACCTGGACTGACTGCCTGGGACTTTCTGGCCTCATTTTATCCCATGTCCAGAGGAAAGGGGATTAAACTTCCTTCTGATTAATGTAGGGACAGTGTGAGGGTGCCCGGTGTGAGAGAGATGCATGGTAAATGTCACTTCTTTCCCCATAGATGTGGCCCAAACAGACCTAGTTCCTACCCAGTTCTGACTCCTTCTTCTTCTTCTTTTTTTTAAAATATTTTATTTTTATTTATTTATATATTTGACAGAGAGAGAGAGGGAGAGAGAGAGACTAGGCATGCCAGGGCCTCCAGCCACTGCAAACGAACTCCAGACACATGCACCCCCTTGTGCATCTGGCTAATGTGGGTCCTGGGGAATCGAACCTGGGTCCCTTGGCTTTACAGGAAAACGCCTTAACTGCTAAGCCATCCCTTCAGCCCCCCCTTTTTTTTTTGAGGTAGGGTCTCACTCTGGCCCAGGCTGACCTGGAGTTAACTATGTAGTCTCAGGGTGGCCTTGAAATCACAGTGATCCTCCTACCTCTGCCTCCCAAGTGCTGGGATTAAAGGTGTGCGCCACCATGCCCGGCCGACTCCCTCTTCTTGTCTGCCCTTGAACATACTGTTTTGATTCTCCCTGCTCCTGTCCCCTCAAGTTTAAAATGGGAACATTCTTACTGGAAGGATCCAATAGGATTGAAAGAGGTGGATAATGTGGGCACCTAATGACAGACTAGATTCTGTCCCAGGCTTCCATGGAATGAGGACTGAGCAAGAATCTGGCCACAAAAGCCAAAGGAAGCTGTTCCTGCAGTTGCAGGCCAAACCGGGCTCCAAGATCTCCAGGGTCAGACACAGGGTGGTATTCAGAGACAGAGGACTCAGGGCATAAGCGCCAGTCCAGCTCTACCTCAAATCTGCTGGGTGACCTTGGGTAAATTCCTGTCCCTCTCTGGTCCTCAGTGTTCCTATCAGGAGAGTGGAGGCAGATGGGACTTGAAGATGTTCTGGTTGTCTCCTGCTGTCCACACCTTCTGGACTTTGAGAGTTTCCAGCTAGGCTCCCGGGCAATGCAGGGACAGAGCTTTGGTACTGAAGGAATCCAGCCCAGAAACATTTCGAGAGTTTCTGGGCATGTTGAGCCTCCCCCTACTCCCTGCAGAAGAGTTTTTTTTTTTTTTTTTTTCCCAGACAGCTCAGCTTGGAATGTGGGGGAAGGGCCCAGCAGGGCCTGGGCTGGGCTTAGAGCTAAGAATAATGTGGAAAAGGCTCTTGACATTTTTTTGCTGATGCTGGAAATTTAAAGGAGCCGTGGCCTTTCTTTTCCAACGAGATTGAGCCAGCCACTTCCTATCTCTCCCTTGCTGTCCATGGCTTTCTTGCAGTGCCCTGTTGATGCCCTTGCCTTGGGCTGCAAGATGGGGACAGATGTAGCGGGAGAAGGGTGAAACTTCATGCTTCCAGTCTCCAGTGACATTCCCTAATGCAGGGTGATGACTCAGATATTGCACACAGGAGGCTTCTGGAACGCTCTGAGCTACAGAAGGGGGTCTGGTAAGGCTGCCGGAGAGTCTCCAGCCCCAGCCCCCAATTTCTATCTGCGACAGGACAGCGTTAGTCCTTTCTACCCTTCACCTCCTAGAATTCTAGGTTTATCTACAGGACAAGCCTCGGTTTATCCCTCTGCCAAATGGGACAGTTACAGCTCTCTCCGTTGGGGAGGCCTGGGTGCTGAAAGATGAAAGAGCAGAGGGTGGGATGTCTGTATGGGATTTTGGTATCTGCCCTGCTGGAAACCCAAACAAACCTCTACAGCACATCACCAGCCTTGATGAGCCTCCACTACTGCTCCTGGTCCATCCAGCATGTTACAAGGGATCCCGAGGGCCGAGATGATGATGAAAGTGGAGAATGGGTTGTGACCTGGGACCCAGGCAATAGCCTTACATAGCAAGGATTTATCCTTAAAAGCAACACACAGTTGAAGAAGCAAAGAGAAGCAGAGAGCTCAGTCACTTTCAAAGAGATGGCTATCACCCCAAATCTAGGTTTTGTTAATGATCAGACCTGTCTAACAAAGCAATCGTGGGCTGCCTCCAGAGACACAGAGATATCTGTTCTTGGAGGGGCCTCTGTGTTTGCCTTTTAGACAGACTGCAGAGACTACTGTGCCAGCAGCTAGGAAACCCGTGATCCCTGAGAGGTCTTGCAGCCCTGAGTTTTTTTTTTTTTTTTAATTTAATTTTTATTTATTTATTTGCAAGTAGAGAGACAGATAAAGAGAGAAGAGAGACAGATAAAGAGAGAATGGGCACACCAGGGCCTATAGCCACTGCAAATGAACACCAGACGCATGCACCTTTGTGCATCTAGCTTATGTGGGTCCTGGGGAATCGAACCTGGGTCATTTGACATCACAGGCAAATGCCTTAGCTGCTAAGCCATCTTTCCAGCCCAGCCCTGAGTTTTTAGCCCAGGCTGACCTTGACCTAACCATCCTCCCACCTCAGCCTCCCAAGTGCTGAGATTACAGGTCCACGCCACTGGCCGCCATCAGTTCTGCCCTGTGAAATCTTGATACTTTCCTTCCAGACTCCTTTGACTCTGAGATTCTAACAGGCTGAGGCTCCTTTGCTGGATTCAAAGACTCCATGGGGAGTGTGTGTAAGATTCGGTTTGATTAGATTGTGTGATGATTGGTGAAGTTTCTCACAATCCCTATTTGACCCTGATTCAGAATCTGAAGTTTTGGGGATCTAAGATTTCCCAAAGTCCTTGTTATCAGAAGGCTGGGCAGCCTAACTTTCGAAGACCACCAGGCTGGGTGTGGTCAAACCCTCCCCAGGGTACCCTGCAACTGACTGAGGCTGGTATTCATTTGCTCCTTGGGCTCCAGACAGGAACCTGGAAGTAAAAGATGCTGAGCACACTCTCTTGACTGAATGAACAAACGTGAGTGGTTACAGTGTCTCTTCTGGGCTGGGATGTGACTCAGTGGTACAGTGCTTGCCTAGCACGCTTGAGGCCCTGGGTTCAATTCCTAGTACACTATTTTTTAATTTAAATTTTGTTATTTTATTTTCTTTATTTGAATGGGAGGGCAGATAGAGAAAGAGAGAATGGGCACACCACAGCCTTCAGCCACCGCAAACGAACTCCAGCTACCTTCTGCATCTCGCTTATGTGGGTCCTGGGGAATAGAACCTGAGTCATTTGACTTTGCAGGCAAGCATCTTAACCACTAAGCTATCTCTCCAGCCCCCTTAGTACACTCAAAAAAAAAAAATTCTCCACCATGCCCCTCCCTCTTTTTACATACCCAGCCCATCTGTTATCTATCATGCCACTATCAGAGAAGATCCAGAGAAATCTAATGTGTTCACTGCGCTCTACTTTCATGTACACACTCCTCAGAATGAACATTTTTTTTTTTTTTTTTTTTGGTTTTGCAAGGTAGGGTCTCACTCTGGTCCAGACTGACCTGGAATTAACTATGTAGTCTCAGGGTGGCTTTGAACTCTCGGCGATCCTCCTACCTCTGCCTCTGAGTGCTGGGATTAAAGGCATGCGCCACCACGCCCGGCTTCAGAATGGACATCTTTGAGGTCAGGGACTTTGTCCAGTGCACAGCTGTTCTCCTGAGCATCTAGAATGGTAATGAACACTCCAGATTAACTCAGAGCTCAAGGGGCTATTAACGTGGGTGGGGTGGGAGAGTTGACAATGAGACCTGGAGCCTGTGGGAGGGGACAGAGATAGGGATGACCAATTTGAGATAGAGAAAGGGACAGACAGACATGACTTAACATCACATTTCAAAGTTAAGGACACAGGCCCAGAAAAGGAAGGGGACTTACAGTCAGTCACACAGCACAGTACTTAGCAGGCAGCCATGATGTTCCTTCTTTGGCAGTGGGTCTTGCCTTGTGAGAGTACCTGATGGCCCTCCAGGATGAGGGTGAGGTACTGGTTCTGGTCCAGCATGTCTCTACCTCAGGGTGGTCACTGATGCCAGTTCAACTGTGGTTGAGGATTTTTTTTTTTAATTTTTAGTTTTTTGAGGTAGGGTCTCATTCTAGCCCAGGCTATCCTGGAATTCACTATGTAGTCTCAGGCTGGTCTCGAACTCACCGCGATCCTCCTACCTCTGCCTTCCAAGTGCTGAGATTAAAGGTGTGCACTACCTCGCTCTGCGGTTGAGATTTTTATTTTTATTTTTATTTTTTTTTAGGAGAAGGGCACTGACCCCTAGTTTCTGACCTCCTGAGGTAAAGGAGAGGGGCTCTCCACTGAGGGTAAGGAAGGGAGATGGATTTGCTGGGGCAAAGCAGGAAAAGGGGTCCAGAAGAAAAAAAGAGTGGAGAACCTTGGAAGAGGACACAAGTCTCCCGGGGAGCTAGACCTTGGGGTGCCTCTTCCAGCTCAGTTGTCACATCCGTGACTGCCAGGGTCCAGAGTCTCCACAGAGTCAAAGGATGCCCTGACCAGACTCAAAAGGTCTGGCGGATCACTGCACGGTGTGGGGGAATCCCCAAAGCCAGAGAGGGGGCAGTAGGACCCAGAGGCTAGGAGAGTGCATTCAGGGAGAGGGGCGGGAGCCAGGGAGGTTTGGGGGAGGTCTTTGGCTTTTTTTTTTTTTTTTTCTGTCGAAGCCGCGGCGCCCTCCGGAAGCTTTTCCAACTTTCCAGAAGTTTCTCTGGACGGGCAGGAGGGGCTGGGGAGGGCCATATATAGATCCCAGGCGCGGGGCCGCGGGTGGAGCGGAGTCGATCCGAGAGCGAGAGGTCCTTCGGTCCCGGCCAGGCCCAGGTGAGGGGCGGGGACGGCCGGGCTTTGGGGGTGCCCCATGGGTGCAAGGGGAAGCAAGGGTGAGCCCTCAGCCTGGGGTCCCAGCCCTGCACTCTGAGGGACCGGGAAAATGTGGGGGCCCCAGGAGCTCAGGGAAGAGCTAAAAGTGGTGGCAGGGAGCGACAGTTGAGCTGGGGACTTGGGGCCGGGACGACTCTTTGCAGATGGGAGGAAGGAGAGCCGGTCTCACCCACTGTCCGGTGGGACAGGCCAGCTCTGCGCTGTAAGCAGAAGTCCAGGGGCCAGTAATGGCCATGCACCCCAGATTCCCCACAGACTCCATGGAGTCCTCGGAGCCTGGCAAAGGGGGTGACACAGCCTTGGCATCTCCTGGCTCCTGGTGACCCCCCCCCCACGCTTTGGGAACAGTCACTGACCAGGTGCCCTGTCTACACAGGGGAGGCCACTGAAGGTAGAGCTTGAGCAGCACGTCTCTCACTCCAGAGTCAGCAGGGTTTGCAAGGCCAGTGCTGGGAATTCTGCCCACCCACCCGGCTCTTTCGGGCTTTCTCCTCAGCCCAGGTGCCCTGCCCCCCCCCCCACCCCCTGCCTGGTTAGAGACATTCCTGAGCCTCCTTGGAGAGCAGGAACCGAAGTACTTCCAGTCTGGTCGAAAGGAAGGCCTGGCTCTCCTCTTTCCGTGTTTCCTGCTGGCTCCTCTGGGCTGCAGGGCCCGGATGGAGGCCTGGGATAAACTGGGGGTTTTTACTGCCTGGAAGTGGGGCCGGGGCCACACCCTTCTATCCCCAGATGGTTCCTCTGCCCATCCTCCCCTCCTTCCAGTCTAATCCTTTGTCTCTGGTCCCCGGGGTTCCCTGCAGAGTTTTTTATTCTATTTTATTTTAAAGCGGTTGACTAACCGGACACTACAGTGGCCAGCAGGAGGGCTTTGAACTGGATTAATCCCTTAGTAGGAAGCCTCAACCTCTGCTTGAGCTGGGGTGGCCCCAACCCAGGCCCTAGTCTCTCCCATTGCGTCTGAGGTGCTCCATCCTCCCGTGCCCCTTGGGGGCTCAGCCTGGTAAGCTCTTGCTCCCCACCTCCCTTGAAGGGGGTCCCATTCTCTTCACTCTTCTGTTTTCTTTCAGAATGAAAAAGGCAGGCAGTGATCTCCCTGTGAGGCAGTTTCAAGGTACACTTTTAGACTCCTCAAGTGTCTGAGATGCCCTGGTGGCTCTCAGTATCTACTCCCCTTCTCTCCCAGAGCCAGTGGTGGGCACTGGCCTGGGCTATGTGATGTGTTGGTTTGCTTTGTGGGCCTGTAGATTGTCTAAACTGTGGCCCGAGGGCTGGCATTTCTCTGTGGCAAGATGGGGCTGGGCTGTGGGAGGCTAGCTTGCTTGCAGGAACTTGCTGCCCTCCATTCCTGTTGCTGCTCGCTTTAACTGGGCAGCCCTGCCTCTTGCCTCAAGAGTCTGAAGTACAGATTTGAAACTTAAGGCCTAGGAGATTCCTGCAGGCGCCAGGCAAATCCATGGATAGTCCATGGTTCCGACATCAGCCTCCTGCTTCCCTGCCTGGTACCCCCTTCTGGTCTATGGAGATCACTAAACTAAGCTTCTGGCTGCCACGTCACCAGGAGCTGTGTGGCTGCTGAAGAAATCCTAAACTAGTCATTTGGAGATTTCTTGGGAAGCCCCTCCCAGCTCTTTCAGGATCTCGTTGGCTAGGGTTGGGGGCTGTCAAAATGGTGGCTGCCACGTGGCGGGCTTACTCCTCCATTCCTAAGGGAGAGGATGCTGGTGACCTGTGCTGGATGAGACAACTTTTGAGTAAAGTGGCCACGTGTCTGTTGCTCTGGCATAATCAGTAATGCTCCATTTTACTCTTCTAAGTATTTTTTTTTTCTTTTTTTGAGGTAGGGTCTCGTAATAGTTCAGAATGACTTGGAACTCACCATGTAGTCCAAGGCTGGCCTCAAACTCACAGCAATCCTCCTACCTCTGCCTCCTGGGTGCTAGGATCAAAGGTGTGCGCTACCACGCCTAGCTCTCCTAAGTGTGTGTGTGTGTGTGTGTGTGTGTGTGTGTGTGTATGTGGTTTATTCATTTGAGAGAGCGAGAGAATGGGTGCGCCAGGGCCTCCAGCCACTGCAAATGAACTCCAGATGTGTGCACCTCCTTGTGCATCTGGCTAACGTGGGTCCTGGAGAGTCAAACCAGGATCCTTTGGCTTTGCAGGCAAATGCCTTAACCGCTAAGCCATCTCTCCAGCCCACTCCTAAGTATTTTTGAGAATATGTTGCATTCATGATCCCTCTGCCTTGAAAGCCATCAGCCTGGTGAGGGCAGGAAGCTTGAGCCTCAAGACCCCTACACCCTTCATTCATCACTGAGAGTGAGGTATACAGATCTTTCTTGCACCACCCCAGGCATCCTTGGGGCTCAGTAGCCCTCCCTCCTCCTCCTCTCCCCTTTCAGCTCCTTTGTACTGTATCTTCAAGGTCCCTAGGAGGGTAGCATCCTGGGAGATGGGGGACCTGTCTAGTTTTACAGGATGCCAACTGCAGAAGCTCCCCAGAAATCCAGTGTTCCGTCAGGTAGGGCAGACTCCTGAGAGTCTTCCAGCAGGGTTCCCGGTTTCCTGTCTTCCCGAAGGAGGACCATGAAAGGGAATGTGCCAGTGCCAGGTGATTCCCATCTCCACCAGGGTTCTTTCTGACTTTTTCTTCTGGCCTGTCATCTCCCTGCCTGAATTGCTTCATGAAGTAGAGAGGGAAACGACCTGAAAGAGGGTGTGGATAAATACCCTATTAATAATAGAGGCCTTCAAGATTGGTGGTCCCAAGGGGGAAACTGGGGTTTGTCCTGGGGTTTGGGGAGAGGGCCTAAGTGTCCGTGGTTGTCCGTGGGAGGGTTGAATGGAATCAGATGTGGCCTCAACTTCCTGGAAGGATGAAAGGGGGGTCAGTGCTCCATTGAGCTATGACTCACCCCTTTCCTGCCCCTTGCTCTCTCTCAGGAAGCCCCCTCCGCTCTGAGTTTCCAAGGACTTGAGTCCCCGGAGCTTCTGTCTTGGGATTTCCCATCTCTCGGGGCCTGTGGCTGTGTGGGCAGATGGGCAGGTCAAGTCCCTGCTAAGAAAGAGCCCTTGGGCGTGGACATCTAGTCCCTTGCAGCTTGGGAAAGAGAGACTGAGGCTGGATGGATACACTGCACACCACAAACAAACACACTCAAGTTCACACTAGGGGCAGCAGAGTGGAACATCTGGGGCTCCCCTATTTAATGAGTGAACCAAATAGTGATTCATTAACGTCCCAGAGCAGAAGGAAAGGCACGGGGCAGGGCGAGACAGGCCCACAGCTCTGTCCCGCATGACGTCCTTTATATGGGCTTCCTGCAGACCCTCAGTCTAGCTGCTGCTTTTTTTTTTTTTTTTTTTTTTTTTTTGGCAGGCTTATATGAGATCAGAGCTGGGCTCTATATAAGCGAATGATGGCACCGGTCTGGTCAGGTGGCCTTGTTTTTCCCCTCACTTGGGAATAACTATTCTGTGTGCGAGACAGGCTGTATGGGCAGCCATATTTGCTAGGCTTCCTCTTCTGGTGGCCATAGCCTGTTTGGGGTAAAAATAGATTTATAATACACACGAAAGTAAGTGTTGAATGTTCCATGCTGGAAAGTCAGTAGGGTGGCCTGGCTATGTGTTTAGGAAGGGAGGTCGAAGAAGGTCTCGGAGCTCTTTGTGTACCCATTCCCAGGGGCTTGGTGGCTGGGGGAAGGCTGGGGAGGAAGAAGGCATAGACAGTGGTCCTCTGCTGCCCTCACAGGTCCCCTGCGGTACACACAGCCCACCTCGAAGTCATGCGGTCCCTTCTTCTCGGTGCCCTGTGCCTCCTGGCTGTGGCCCTGGCAGCCGAGGTGAAGAAACCTGCGGCTGCTGCAGCAGCTCCGGGCCCAGGAGAGAAGCTGAGTCCCAAAGCAACCACCCTGGCCGAGCGCAGCGCGGGCCTGGCCTTCAGCCTGTACCAGGTCATGGCCAAGGACCAAGCAGTGGAGAACATCCTCCTGTCCCCCTTGGTGGTAGCCTCATCGCTGGGGCTTGTGTCACTGGGTGGCAAAGCCACCACAGCCTCGCAGGCGAAGGCGGTCCTGAGTGCCGAGCAGCTGCGCGATGAGGAGGTGCACGCCGGCCTGGGCGAGCTGCTGCGCTCGCTCAGCAACTCCACGGCGCGCAATGTGACCTGGAAGCTGGGCAGCCGCCTGTATGGGCCCAGCTCCGTGAGCTTCGCCGATGACTTCGTGCGGAGCAGCAAGCAACACTACAACTGCGAGCACTCCAAGATCAACTTCCGGGACAAGCGCAGCGCCTTGCAGTCCATCAACGAGTGGGCCTCGCAGACCACCGATGGCAAGCTGCCCGAGGTCACCAAGGACGTGGAGCGCACCGATGGCGCCCTGCTGGTCAACGCCATGTTCTTCAAACGTGAGTCTGGGGTGGGGGGATGGAGGGCAGGATGGTTCGAAACCCTCTTTTTTGGGGGCGGGTTTCAAGATAGGGTCTCACTCTAGCTCAGGCTGTCCCCAGAAGTCACTCTGTAGTCTTAGGGTGGCCTCGAACTCACGGCAATCCCCCTACCTCTGCCTCCCAACTGCTGGGATTAAAGGCATATGCCATCACGCCCCGGCTAAAAGTCCATTCTCCCATTCTTTTCTTTTCTTTTCTTTTCTTTTCTTTTCTTTTCTTTTCTTTTCTTTTCTTTTCTTTTCTTTTCTTTTCTTTTCTTTTCTTTTCTTTTCTTTTCTTTTCTTTTCTTTTCTTTTCTTTTTTTTTTCAAGATAAGGTCTCAGTCTAGCCCCAGGCTGGCCTGGAATTCACTATGTAGTCTCAGGGTTGCCTTGAACTCACAGCAATCCTCCTATCGGCTAAACCAAGCTTCTAGAAGCTTTTTTTGTTTTTCGAGGTAGGGTTTCACTCTAGCTCAGGCTGACCTGGAATTCACTATGTAGTCTTAGGGTGGCCTCGAACTCACAGCAATCCTCCTACCTCTGCCTCCCGAGTGCTGGGATTTAAGGTGTGCGCTACCACGCCTGGCTAAACCCTCTTTACACTCTAGAAGCTTTAAATCCAGTGAGGTAGCCAGGTGTCTACAGGAATGGGACAGGCATCTACACCTGCAGAGGGACTCCAGATGTTCCTGTCTATCGTTCAAAAGCCCAGCCCGTGTAATGGTGTTATAGACATTTAGGGTGGGTCTTTCCATCTGATAATAAATCTAGAAACCACCCCCCAGACGTAAGTCAAGTTGGCAGTCAGTATCAGCAATCACAGGTCATGCAACATGGATAATTCCAGGGTACGAAGTTGGGGGAGGTTGTAAATTGTGATTGTGTCTGGGGGACATGGATTCTTGACCCTGTATTCTATCTCTGCCACAGCGCACTGGGATGAGAAATTCCACCATAAGATGGTGGACAACCGTGGCTTCATGGTGACCCGTTCCTATACCGTGGGTGTCACAATGATGCATCGGACAGGTAGATCCCTTGTGTGGCAGGGTGGAACTCAAAGTGGGTGGGGGGTGGTCTTGGGATATCCAGGGACTGGTCTAGCCCCCATCACCCCAAGCATCTCCAGCATGCCCGGTATCCTCTACCCAGGCCTCTACAACTACTATGACGATGAGAAGGAGAAACTGCAGGTCTTGGAGATGCCCTTGGCCCACAAGCTCTCCAGCCTCATCATCCTCATGCCCCACCACGTGGAGCCCCTTGAGCGCCTGGAGAAGCTGCTCACCAAAGAGCAGCTGAAGGTCTGGATGGGGAAGATGCAGAAGAAGGCTGTCGCCATCTCCCTGCCTAAGGGAGTGGTGGAGGTGACCCACGACCTACAGGTGAGAGACAGAGCGGGAGAAGGGGCTAGGGCGGGCCTCATGCAACTGCTTAGCAGGTCCATCCTGCGTGGGTGTCAGGTAGTGCCAGGCTCTGCTGGGAGGATGGTGAAGAAGAGAGGTGATCATGTGTTAAAATTCTTTTTTTTTTTTTTGGTTTTTCGAGGTAGGGTTTCACTCTAGCCCAGGCTGACCTAGAATTCAGAATTCACTATGTAGTCTCAGGGTGGCCTCGAACTCACTGCGATCCTCCTACCTTTGCCTCTTGAGTGCTGGGATTAAAGGCATGCACCACCATGCCTGACCTTTATTTATTTATCTATTTATTTGAGAGAGAGGGAGAGAGAGAGAATGGGCATGCCTTAACCACTAAGCCATCTCTCCAGCCTCCGCCCTTTTTAAATGTTTTGTCTATCTGAGAGAGAGGAGAGAGAGAGGGAGAGGGAGAGGGAGAGAGCGAGCGCGGGCACACCAGGGCCTCCAGCCATTGCAAACAAATTCCAGACGCATGCACCACCTTGTGCATCTGGCTTATGTGGGTCCTGGGGAATTGAACCAGGGTCCTTTGGCTTTGCAGGCAAGTCCCTTAACCATTAAGCCATCTCTCCAGCTGAGTGTTCTTTTTTCAAAATATTTAATTTATTTATTTAATTAATTTATTTATTTATTTATTTATTTGAGAGAGGGAGAGAGAGACCATGCCCAACCTTTAAAATTCATTTAATCCTTGAAACAACTTCCCTAGACAATAAACTGACAGATAAGGAAACTGAGGCTCAGAAAAGTTAACTAACCTGTCTAATATCGTTTGATAAGTCCAGAAACTTGGCCCATGCTTAAGATGAGTTCCCCCTTGCAGCCTCTCTAGATGGGAGGAAAAGGGACTTGCAGGGTCTGGGACTGTGTTCGCCCCACCCAGCATATAAGGAGTGGAGACACAGTTAGATCTCCAGGTGACAACATGACATGGCTGTCTGTCAGGAGGGAGAGAGTTTCACCTACTCAAAAGAGAAAAACTTGGCCAGGCATAATGGTTCACACCTATAATGACTGAGAAGCTGAGGCAAGAGGATTGTGAGTTGAATGCAAGCCTGGGCTATATAGTGAGATCCTTTCTTGAGGAAAAAGAAGGGAGAAATAATAGAAAAGAAAAAGAAAAAGAAGCTTCCATTTCATTCTTGCCTTAGATGCCAGAAGGGATTCCTTATAGGTTATTTGCCCCACACCCCACCCCGAGGCATCCAGCCTTGTATGGAGAGCTCTGGAGAGGACGCTGGAGATAAGTGGATTTAGGCTCCGAGCCAGATGCCGGCAGAGCTTGGGCTGGTCTCTACCGTGGAAACCGAGAGTGTCCAGAGAGGAGTTTTCAGTGTCCATCTCCTGTCTGGACCCGGCCCTGGGTCTTCCCCACCCACTTCTTCAGTAGCCACTGGCCACCTCCTTTCTCTCCGTATTTCTTCCATGTCTTCCTGAAACCCTCTGTGGAGAGAGTACCAGTCCACAGGTAGATGGAATTGGGAAATTGCCGGTGGGTTACTTATGCCCAGTCATCAGGACTGGTGTAGTGCCTACCTAGGACACCTGTCCCAGGATTCCTAGTGCCCAGTGCTTGCTCAGTCCCACCAGGGAGGTGGAGACCGTCCTGCAGGGGCTTGGTCCCCTGGATCTGCAGTTCACTCAGCCAGCAGTCTTTTCCTGACATCTCTTCTGCACTGAGAGTTGGGGCCCTCCCAAGAGCTCCGAGCTAGGTGGAGCAGATAGATTGTTAGAGAGAGGGAAGTGTCCCAGGTCCTTAGGCCTGGGGGAGACACTGCTCATCTTGTGGCTAGGGAAGGCTTCCTGGAAGAGGGACAGAGGCCACCTGTTAGGAGGTCGGTTATTCAGGAAGGTAACATGGGGCAGGGTGGTGCGTGTCAGGAGAGAGTTGGAGTACAGGCAGGGACTACATGTTAAGAAGCTGTGTTTGACATCCAAGAGCTGTGCAGAACCACAGAGGGTATATGCTGTGTGTTCACTAGGGACTGTAGGAAACATACATTTGAAATGCATGATTAGAGCTGGGAGATAGCTCAGTGGGTAAAGTGCTCATTGTGTCAACACGAGGATCCGAGTTCGGATCTGCAGCGCCCACATAAATGCAGGGTGTAGTGGTCCGTACCTTTAATCCCACCACTGGGTGGGTGGGTGGAGGGGACGGAAAAAGGATCCTTGAGAATATCTACCTAACTTGTCTAGCTGAATCACACAGTTTGGGATTCAGTAAGAGACCTGCCTCATAGGAGAAATAAGGTGGACAGTGATGGATTAAAGAAACGTCTCTGATGTCAACCTCAGTTGTACACACCTGCTGTGAACACATACATCACATCACATCACACACACACACAAAATACACGAGTTAAACCAGGAACTTAAATAGGCTGGCACATGCCTGTAAGTTTAAGATCATCTTTGGCTATATAGTAAATTTGAGACCAGCCTGGGCTACAGCAGACTCTGTCTCAAAAAACAAAACAAAACAAAAAGACTAGTTTCTTGAACCCTTGAGTGTCCATCACCAGCCCCCTCCCAGCTGGCAGTGATTAGCCTGTGCCCACTCATTCCTGCATCCTGTTACATGAAGCAAGTCCCAGATACCATGTCACTCAGAACAGGTTTTAAGCCCCAAATGACGTAGACAGCTATCCCATATCCAGTCTTTCTGGGGATTGAATGTGTTAAGAATCACCTAGGGATGGGCTGGAGAGCTGGCTTAGTGGCTAAGGTGTTTGCCTGTGAAGCCTAAGGATTCAGGTTCGATTCCCCAGTAGCCATGTAAGCCAAATGCACAAGGTGGCACATGGGTCTGAAGTTTGTTTGCAGAGGCTAGAGGCCCTGGTATGCCCATTTCTCTCTCTCTCTCTCTCTCTCTCTCTCTCTCTCAAATAAGTAAAATATCTTAAAAAAAGAATCATCTGGGGGATTTTCTGCTAAAGACCCCCTGTACACCCCAGATATGAAGAGGTCTGGCCTGAGGTCAGGAAAGGAATCTTCTGTTGAACTCCCTGTGCTGCGGCCAGTGAACACTGGGAGAACTATAGCTGGCGCTTGCTGGGCAGTGCCAGGGTTCCATTTGGTCTGGTGTTTGAGTCCTGGTTTCCTTATCTATGAAGCAAGTGGGTAGAGGCCCTGGTGGGTTTACAGTAGAAATGAACGACTCAGTGGTTTGAAGCACCTGGCACAGCAGAGGTGGCTAAGGAACCATCAGGGTGATATGAGTGGAGGAGGAGGGTGTAGCAGCCTGTGTGCATGGCCTAACCTGGTACCTGGTTTCACAGAAACACCTGGCTGGGCTGGGTCTGACCGAGGCCATCGACAAGAACAAGGCTGACTTGTCACGCATGTCTGGCAAGAAGGATCTGTACCTGGCCAGTGTGTTCCATGCCACCGCCTTTGAGTGGGACACGGAAGGAAATCCATTTGACCAGGACATCTACGGGCGTGAGGAGCTACGCAGCCCCAAGCTGTTCTATGCTGACCATCCCTTCATCTTCCTGGTGCGAGACACCCAGAGTGGCTCCTTGCTGTTCATTGGGCGCCTGGTCCGGCCCAAGGGCGACAAGATGCGAGACGAATTGTAGGGTTCACGAGTGGGCATGGGATGGCAGGAAGTAGCCGAAGGCTTCTGAGACACATGGGTGCTATTGGGGAGGGGGGGTACCAGCCTTGGATATTCCACGGGGTGGGGGGTGGCAAACCTGACTGGAGTTCTAATGTACCTGAGTGGACTGTCCCATCCAGACTCCGCTCCACTAGGACATGGGCCCCAGATACCGCGATGCCCAGCCTAGGTATGCCACAAGCAGTGGGGTCATGGGCCACTGTCATCCTGCCTTGCCCTCCGAGTCCTAGATCTAATCTGCCTCAGCCAATCAGTGTTCATATTTATGCCCAAGTCCTTTTTATCTGGGAGACAATCAAACTGGGTGGTGTTAGCCCAGCACCCTTCTGTCACATGTCCCCTACCTCCAGCCTTCCCTGGCTCTCTCACCCTCTCCCAACTTCCCTCAACCACAAAAACTAGGTGCTGCACCCTTGGACCAGGTACCTCCAGAATGGCCCTACCCAGAGAGGGGGATTGGGAGACAGTGCACAGAAGGGGCTCCTAGGAAGACCCTGCTCCCAAAACACATTGTTTGGGCATCATGAGGATGAATTTTATTTTTTTTTTTTTTTTTTTTTTTTTAGGTTTTCAAAGATGGGGAGGAAAGGGGAGCATGAGCCTTTGTTGCTGTCAAAATAGGACTTATTTGTACAATTTTTTTTTCAATAAAACTTTTTCAGTGAAATCTTGTTGGAGCATGGAAACACTAAAATCAGGAGGTTTCTAGTCATTCTTCCCAAGGGACCAAGTTTATGATTTGAACAGCCTGTATCAGGCCCTGGAATGCGGACGGATAACTGTTAGACAATGGCCTATGGTTACTGTGTGCTCAAAGGGGACAGTGTTCTGACAGCCGCCCTGGAGAGGGTGGGGCTTCAGGGCGTGAATGACTGACAGGGCTGTAGCCAGAGTCCTGCTTTGCAGAGGTGGGGGCAAGGGAAGACTCTTCAACCCTCTGGCCTTGGGTTGAAAGCCCCGGAGCCAGAGCAGATACGTGGATGGCTAGGTCACCTCACTCGTGTGGACTGAGAAAGGAGTTGGTCAGCCTCCCTGCTTGTGACAGGGGAGAGAAGTAACCCATGGTCGCTGTTACAGTGTCCTCATGGTGCCTGAGGCAGGAGGGTGCTCAGGACAGGACCGCAGAAGCCAGGGAGGCAGAGGAGACTGGATCTGAGCCCCGTCCTTGCTGCTCTGTAACTCATCTTGAACAGCTCGCTACTTTTCTTCCTGGGCACTTTTCCATTTTCCCTCTGCCAGCAAGTCTTCCTGGGGGATGTTGGACCTCAGAAAACCTCCTAACTAGCCAGGTGTGGAAGGAGCTGTCGGAGGCCCACCCATTCTTCTTTTTTTTTCCTTTGCTAACAAATGAAATTTCAGAAAACCTTCAGCATCCCAAATCTGTCCTTTGAGCTCAATAAATTAGATCTGTACCCTCAAGGGGCTTTATCTAGAGAGGAGACAGGTCATATAGGACAGAGGCTGGTGCCGTAGTCATAGCCCTTTGCTGTTCTTATCCCAGGCATACAGAGAAAGCAACCAGCTTGGACTTGGACATCAGGACCAGTCAAATCCCTGATTTATGGCCTTACAGCCTGTCCCGTGCCTTCTAGCTTGTAGCTATCGACCATGGAGAAAGACCTTATTTCTAGTTAAAGATCCCTCCTTAAAAGTTTATAAAAGTAGCCGGGCGTGGGGGCGCACACCTTTAATCCCAGCACTTGGGAGGCAGAGGCAGAGGTAGGAGTTCAAGGCTACGCTGAGACTCCAGAGTGAATTCCAGGTCAGCCTGGGCTACAGAGTGAGACCCTACCATGAAAAACCAAAAAAAGTTTCCAAGTTTATAAAATTAAGGAGTTTGTTTTGTTAGGCTGATTTCAGCTTCTGCAGGTGACCAATGACACCCTTCCCAGCCCCTCTAATTGAACCAGGTCAAGAGCTGTTTACTTTGATTTAAGAGACTTGGGGGCAGCTACAAGCACATGTGCTCAGGACTTGATCCAGCGAGGCCTGCTTCAGGGCTTTTTGCACTAGCTGCTCAGCCTGGCAAGTGGTGCTTATAGATCTTTGCAGGACTGCTGTTGTCCCCTAAGGTTACCTGCTCAGAGAGGCCTTCCCTGACCGCCCAACACAACCAGCCTCACCCCTGCCCCAGGTTACACTTTGTCATTCTCCCGACTTCTTAGCACCAGGACACTGCCCACACGTACTGTATACCTTCCCTGTATATTTGGCAATGAAGGTCAAAGCTCTGTCAGAACAAGGACCCTGTCTGCCAGTTGCTGTGGTCCTGCACTTAGATTTAGTATCACACATGTACCAGGGGCTGAATACACTCATTGAGTATATGAAAGGGCTTTTCTAGTACGGAACCTGAGTTTTGGGGGTCTAGAGGAAAAGGCCATGGCACCCGAGGGAGGGAGGGAGGAAGCTTGTTACATTAAAGGGTAATTACCAGGGCTGGAGAGATGGCTTAGTGGTTAAGGCACTTGCCTGCAAAGCCCAAGGGCCTAGGTTTGAGTCCCCAGTACCTACATTAGCCTGGTGCACAAGGTGATGCATGTGTCTGGAGTCTGTTTGCAATGGCTGGAGGCCCTGGCATGCCTATTCTCCCTCTCTCTCAAATAATTTTTAAAAATTTTTGTTTATTTTTATTTATTTACAGAGAGAGAAAGGGAGAGAGAGAGAGAATGAGCACACCAGGGCCTCTAGCCACTGCAAATGAACTCCAGATGTATGTGCCCCCTTGTGCATCTGGCTTACATGGATACTGGGGATGGAACCTCGAATTGCGGTCCTTAGGCTTCACAGGCAAGTGCTTAACCACTAAGCCATCTCTCCAGCCCCATTTTCTTTTCTTTGCTTTTCTTTCTTTTTCTTTTCTTTTTTTTTTTTTTTTTTTTTTTTTTTTTTTTTTTTTTTTTTCGAGGTAGGGTCTTGTTCTAGCCCAGGCTGACCTGGAATTCACTATGTAGTCTAGGGTGGCCTTGAACTCATGGCGATCCTCCTCTGCCTCCCGAGTGCTGGGATTAAAGGTGTGCGCCACCATACCTGGCTTCCAATTATTTTTTTGTTTTTCAAGGTAGAGTTTCACTCTGGTCCAGGCTGACCTGGAATTAACTATGTAGTCTCAGGGTGGCCTCGAACTCACGGCAATCCTCTTACCTCTGCCTCCTGGGTGCTGGGATTAAAGGTGTGTGCCACCACACCCGGCTCCAATTTTTTTTTAAAGGGTGAGTACCAGTCCTTGGTCAGTGTGATGAACTTGGTCATACCCATTAGTACTAGTTTTGTGTTTTGCTCCTACTAGGTACCAAATGCCTGACATCTCTAGCTGTGTCCATCCCCCTAACAGCGAGTTAGATGGGATTAGCCTGCTTTACTGAGGTCGCTGGGGCTGTAAGACACCTGAGGCTGAGGTGGTCTTGATACCATCTATTGGGTAGCTGCTACTGCCTTCATGTCACACAGGAAGGGCCACAGGACTGGCCAGATTCTAATCGTCAACATGTGCAAGTCTGTTCAACAACGGGTGTTGGCAAAACTAGATACCTACTTGCAGAAGAATGAAATTCGACCCACATCTCTCACCATGCACAAGGATCAAAGACCTTTACATAAAGCCAGCAATGCTGAAAATGCTAGAGGAAAACATAGGCATAGGTAAGAGCTTTCTGAACAGGACGATTCCAATAGCACAGGAAATAGTCTCAAGAACCAACAAATGTGACTACATGAACTTAAAATTTCTTCACAGCAGAGCAAACAGGAATGGGAGAAAATTTTGGCCAGTTATTCATCTGACAGGGGAGTTGATATCTAGAGTATATAAAAAACGGACAAAGCTAAACATTGACTACCCCCCCAAAAAAAAATTGCCAATCAAGATATAGGCTAATGAAATGAACAGACAGTCTCAAAAGAAGAAACACAGCTGGGTAGGTGTGATGGTGCATGCACTCAAGGAGGCAGAGGTAGGAGGATCACTGTAAGTTCAAGGCCAGCCTGAGATTACATAGTGAATTCCAGGTCAACCTGGGCTATAGCAAGGCCCTACCTCCAAAAAACAAAAATAGGGAGAGATGGCTTAGCGGTTAAGGTGTTTGCCTGCAAAGTCTAAGGATCCAGGTTCAATTCCCCAGTACCCATGTAAGCCAGATGCACATGATGGCACATGCTTCTGAAGTTCATTTGCAGTGGCTGGATGCCCTGGCACACTCATCTCCTCTCTCTCTCTCTTTTCTCTGTCTGTCTCTTCTCTCTCTCTCAAATAAATAAAAAAAACATTTTAAAAATGTTGTTATAAAAAACACAAAAATAGGGCTGGAGAGGTGGCGTAGTGGTTAAACGCTTGCCTATGAAGCCTAAGGACCCTGGTTCGAGGCTCAATTCTCCAGGTCCCACATAAACCAGATGCATAAGGGGGCACATGCATCTGGAGTTCATTTGCAGTGGCTGGAGGCCCTGGCATGCCCATTCTCTCTACCTGCCTATTTCTGTATCTCTCTCTCTCTCTCTCTTTCTCTGTCTCTAATAAATAAATGAAATAAAAATAAAAATAAAAGCTTTCACCTTGGAAACAGATTTAAAAAAACATAAAAATACAAAAGAAGAAGAAGAAACAAATGGCTAGCAGATATTTAAAAATATATTCAACATACATAACCGTCCAGGGAAATGCAAATTAAAACCACGTTGAGATTCCTTTTCTTCCCAGTCAGAATGAGTATCATTGAGAAAACTAATGACAACAAATACTGGGGAGGGGGGACCCTTGTTCACTCAAACTGGTGCAACCACTATGGAAATCAGTGTGGAGATTTTTCAAAAAAGTAAAAATTGCCGGGCGTGGTGGTGCATACTTTTAATCCCAGCACTTGGGAGATAGAGGTAGGAGGATCATTGTCAGTTCCAGGCCAGCCTGAGAGTACACAGTGAATTCCAGGTCAGCCTGGGCTAGAGGGAGACATTATCTTGAAAAAAACCTAAAAAACAAATTAAAACAAAAAACCTGAAAGAAAAAAAACAAGCTAAAAATTGAACTACCACATGACACAGCTATACCATTCCTAGGCATACACCCTAAGGACTCTATCCTCCCACAGAGATACTTGCACATCCAAGTTCATTGCTGCTCTGTTCACAATAGCTAGGAAATGAAACCAGCCTAAGTGTCCCATCAACTGATGCCTGGATGACGAAAATGTGGTTCACATCCACAATGGAGCTTTTATTCAGCTGGAAAGAAAAATGAAGTTATGAAATTTCAGGAACATGGATGGAATTGGAAGACATTATACTAAGTGAGGTAAGCCAAGCCCAGAAAGACAAAATTGCATTCTCCTATGTGGATCCTAACCGTTAATGTTTGTATGTACCTAGAAGAGGGAATGTGGGACTGAATATGGGCTATAATTCTAGACGGGAGACCACGAGAGGGAACCAGAGATGATGAGAAGAGGGGAAAGGACAAAAGAAAGCAGGAAGGAGGCTAAGTTGTGGGGAGAGGGCACATGGGGGAGGGGAAAGAAGGAGGAAGGGAAACAAAAATAAAATAACTTAATTCTCTGCAAGCTAATAAAAATGTAAGAAAACTACAAAAAGAATCCAGGCATGGTGGCGCACGCCTTTGATCCCAGCACTCAGGAGGCAGAGGTAGGAGGATCGCTGTGAGTTTGAGGCCACCCTGAGACTCCATAGTGAGTTCCAGGTCAGGCTTGGCTAGAGCAAGACCCTATCTCAGAAAAACAAACATGGAAAAAAAAAAACAAAAACCAAACAAACATGGGCCTGGAGAGATGGCTTACTGGTTAAGCACTTGCCTGTGAAGCCAAAGGACCCCAGTTTGAGGCTCGATTCCCCAGGACCCATGTAAGCCAGGTACACAAGATGGCACATGCATCTGGAGTTCGTTTGAAATGGCTGGAGACCCTGGCGCGTCCATTCTCTCTCTGTCTATCTGCCTCTTTCTCTCTCTGTCTGTTGCTCTCAAATAAAGAAAGAAATAAAAAAGAAAAACAAACAAATGAAAAGTACAAAAAGAAGCTAGCATGGTAGGAGGGAGTCCTGAAAGAGGAAAGCCAGGCGAGAGGAACAGCTGGAACAGAGGGGCAGCAGTTGGGATGAGCAGAGCAAGCCGGGCACACAGTGATGGGCTGGTGGCCTGAGGGGGGAGGTGTCACAGTGAGGCACAGAGAGGGTCGGGGTCAGTGAATGTTCATATATAGGTCTCTGCTACTCAGCGCCTCCAATCTCCCAATCTTCTCTGTCACCTCTCCTCTCCCTCTGCGGTCTTGATGGGGAATTTGATCCCCCTTGTGTACATCTCAGGACATCACCCTTTTCACTGCATCAGACACATCAGAATGTAGCAGGCCTTTTACATGCATTGAAGAGACATAAGTGTGCCCGAATATGGGTAATGAATCCCGTGTCAAGGTAGACATCTACCACTCAAGTGAAACTTCTGTGTGTTCTTTGACAAGGATTGTGCCAAGGAAGGCCCTGCAAAGTGCAAGACAGCTTGCTGGGTTTTCTGCCTCCCTCCTGCCCCTTGCTGGCAGCACAGCCCTTTACTGGGCTTCTGTGCGGTTTGGAGGAAACACGGATCACATTTTGGTGTGCTGCTCTGATCTGTTTGCTGAGGAACCTGCAGGCGGCAGGCTTTGGGTGGGGCTTAGAGCAAATGAAGGCTTCCAGGTGGTCCAGGCTGAAGGGCAAGTAGCTGCTTCATGGTATGCTCCACTCTTGGCCAGTTAGCCTGGTGCACACAGTGGCAAACAAGAAATCTTGCCTCAAAAAAGGTGGAAGATAGCTGGGTGTGGTGGCTCACACCTTTAATCCCAGCGCTTGGAAGGCAGAGGTAGGAGGATTGCTGTGAATTTGAGGCTGCCCTGAGACTACATAGTGAACTCCAGGTCAACCTGGGCTAGAGTGAGACCCTACCTCGACCCCCAAAAAAAAAAAAAAAAAAAAAAAGGCCAGGCGTGGTGGCAATGCCTTTAATCCCAGCACTCAGGAGGCAGAGGTAGGAAAATCGCCGTGAGTTCAAGGCCACTCTGAGACTCCATAGTGAATTTCCAGGTCAGCCTTAGCTAAAGCAAGACCCTACCTTGGGGAAAAAAAAAAGGGACTGACATCGGAGCTTGTCCTCTGACTTCCACATGCACTATGGTGCCTGCACTCTTACACACATACACAAAGAGATTTCAAAAAAATTACTGCTATGATGACGTGAGTTAATGAATGGTTGTTATATTGAAAAATACAGGTGCTGGTGAGAATGAGGAAATATTGAACCCTCATTCATGGCTAGTGGGAATGTAAAATGGTGTGGTCTTAACCCTCCCCCCACCATAGAACCAAGACCCAGCCCATGGAGGATGTTAAATCAGATGACCAGAGCTGCAGGAAGGATTAAAGAGATGGGGGGGGGGAGATGACAGTGACTTGGCTGCAGTAATTGAGAGCTGTAGGCAGGGCAGAATTACAGGGCCTCTGAGGGATAGTTATGGGTGTGGACAGGCTCTGGGTGCTCCCTGGCCAAACCTAGGATAGAGGAAGTGGGGCTGCTAGGAAACCCGGGTTTGGGCTGGGACAGCTATAATGATAAGCCCTGGGTATCTATCTTCTCAGGGTGGCTGGACACCTCCTGGAATTGTAACCAGGCCTAGAGACAAGGCAAGGTCTTTGGGAAAATGACTAGTCTCAGATTTCCTGCCAACCCTGGCCAAGAGGGGAGGAGTGCCAACTATACTTAATGTGACTGGTCAAAAGAAAGCCTGCAGCAGGGCGTGGTGGTGCATGCCTTTAATCCGAGCACTCAGGAGGCAGAGAGAGGTAGGAGGATCGCCATGAGTTCGAGGCCACCTGAGACTATATAGTGAATCCCAGCCTGAGCTACAGTGAGACCCTACCTCAAAAAACAAAAACAAAAACAAAAAAACAAAAAAAAAGAAAAAAGAAAAAAAAAGAAAAGAAATGCTGCATGCCTTTCTTCCTTCCTTCCTTCCTTCCTTCCTTCCTTCCTTCCTTCCTTCCTTCCTTCCTTCCCCTCTTTCTTTCTTTCTTTCTTTCTTTCTTTCTTTCTTTCTTTCTTTCTTTCTTTCTTTCTTTCTTTGCTTTCTCCTTTCCTTCTATGTTTTCCTCCTTCCTTCCTTCTTTACTTTCTTCCTTTGCTAAAGCCTAGGGCCTTAAACATGTGCTCTACCACTGAACTATATCTCCTGCTGTCCTTTTATTTTTCAATTATTTATTTATTTATTTATTTGGTTTTTCGAGGTAGGGTCTCATTCTAGCCCAGGCTGACCTGGAATTCACTCTGTATTCTCAGGGTGGCCTCGAACTCACGGTGATCCTCCTACCTCTGCCTCCCGAGTGCTGGGATTAAAGGCGTGCACCACCATGCCTGGCTTATTTTTCAATTTTTAAAAAAATTATTTATTTATTTATTTGAGAGAGAGAGCCAAAGAGGCAGATATAGAGAAAAAATGGGTGCTCCAGGGCCTCTGCAAACAAACTCCAGACACATGCACCTCCAGGTAAGAGGATCGTTGTGAGTTCAAGGCCAGCCTGAGACTACATAGTGAATTCCAGGTCAGCCTGGGCTAGAGTGAGACAAAAAAAAAAATCTTTCTCCCTTCCTTCCTTCCTTCCCTTCCTTCCTTCCTTCCTTCCTTCCTTCCTTCCTTCCTTTCTCTTTCTTTCTTCTTCTTTTTTTGCTGAGAACTAGGACAAACCCCCTTTCTGTCCAGGGGTGTCCAACATTTTAACATTGCGGTATGAAATGTCATTTTACAAATGTGTTGAGTAACATTTACAGCTATCCTGGAACACCATGTAGCCTGCAGGTGGCCAAATGGACATGTCTGTCTGCTAGGAAATCCATACACTCTGTGACAAAAAAAATCCCCCAAATATTGCTCCAGTAGTAAGTACCCCACTCCTGTCCCTACTCTGTATACACATGGACTATCTCCTTGTTCTTCCAGTAATAACAGGATGCTCAGCGGTGCTTGGCACCAGTTCATGCCAGGCAGACAATTGTGGGAGACCATCAAGTCCTTTCCCGGGATTGGCCACCGGGGGCTCCAGCGAGGCCGCCGCAAGCTGCTGGTGGCGCCGCCCTTCACCAGGACTGTGGGCCGAGGACCGACTAGGGGCGTTGCGCACCTCAAGGTCTCCTTCGCTCCCTGGCACCCTGGGCACGATCCCTTTCCGGTCTCCTCCCCGCATCCCGAGGAAGCGCACACAGTGGAGCCGGGAGCTGGGCCAGGCCGGGGGAATCTGCTGCGCATCCGCGGGGAGGGAGGGAACGAGGCGAGCCCGCGGATGTGCACTTGGGGGTCGGTGCCTTAGCGATCCCATCGCAGCCCTTAACTGTGGGGTTCTGAGTGGGGACTCGAGCTCTGGCTGGATTGTGTGCACCGAGCACCCCGCCCTCTGCCGCGTCTGGGCATCTTCAACATGTGATTGGCTCATTCCATTGGGATCACCCATCAGATCAGATTTGCCCCAGGGTTAGCAGCGAGGAGCTTCCCCTTCAGAGACCCCCCTGTCCCCCATTTCCTTGCCCTCTGGCGTCCTCGGCGCATGCCTGGGGCCAGGGAGGGTCGCTGGAACTCTGTCCCTTGCCCTTGCTTTGCTAGTCCTACTCAGGGGAGGGCTGGGACCCATGGGTGCCACGGAGGAGCTCCACGAATGAAGTGTGCATCTCAGGGTCGAGAAGTGCGGTCCCTTTTCTGCTTCTCCTTGCCCAACCCAGAATGGGAGGCCCAGAGCCCTCACTAATGGGGCCCTTCTGTGCAATGGAGCCTGGTGTGTGTGTGTGTGTGTGTGTGTGTGTGTGTGTACTGCAACTCAGACACTCTGAGTCTTGTCCTTCTGGTATGTAATCCACCCCCCCACACTTTTTTTTATTTTTGTTTTTTTCAAGGTAGGGTCTTGCTGTAGCCCAGGATAATCTAGAATTCACTATGTAGTCTCAGGCTGGCCTGGAACTCAGGGCCAACCTCCTACCTCTGCCTCCCAAGTGCTGGGATTAAAGACGTGTACCACAATGCTTGGCTTTAAAAAAAAAAATTAAATTAAATATAGTTTATTTATTAGAGACAGAGAGAGAGAGAGAGAGAGAGAAACAGTGAGAATGGGTAGGCCAGGACCTCTAGCCACTGCAAACGAACTCCAGACACATGCGTCACCATGTGCATCTGGCTTACATGGGTCCTGGAGAATCGAACCTGGGTCCTTAGGCTTTGCAGGCATGTGCTTTAACCACTAAGCCATCTCTCTAGCCCTTTTTAAAAAAAGTTTTAAATAAATGCAGATAGCCGGGCGTGGTGGCGCACACCTTTAATCCCAGCCCTTGGGAGGCAGAGGTAGGAGGATTGTCGTGAGTTTGAGACCACCCTGAGACTACAGAGTGAATTCCAGTTCAGCCTGGGCTAGAGTGAGACCCTACCTTGAAAAACCAAAACAACAACAACAACAAAAGAGGTTATTATCTTGAAGTAACTGGTCCTTGGCTTCCAGAAGAAATTACCAAAACTAACTGCCAGCCCTCAGTGGTCATCTTTAGTGTTTCCTAGCTCGTGACACTGTCTCCTTGAGGAGTCACTTGTGAAACCTCAGCCTCAGGCTCGTCCTTGTAGGTCCAAGTCAGTCCTTTTTCACCTTCCTTTGAGCACTTCTCCTTTTAAGTCTCCAGAGTTTGCACTGGGCCACTTCTCCTTCCATCCTGACACTGCCTCTGACTCTGAGGGACCACTTCGCGGTGTGGCCCTTCAGTGACAGCCCTCTCCCCACACCCCAGCAGTTAACACTCATGCTTATTGAAGCCAGCTTGTCTGGTAGCCAATGGCTTTGTGGAAGCCGGTCCCTGGCTTTCTCAGTAGACCTCGTTTGCCATCTCAGAGATGGCACCGCCATCTGCCACCCTTGTGGGCCAGGGGTGGTAGTGTGGGTCAGAGGAAGAACTGAAAGGGGAGACACACGCACACTCAACTCCTCTTTCTGTCAGCACGGTCTTTTCTTCCTGCCCCTGATCAGGAGCTCTCCACAATGCTTGGCTTTAAAAAAAAATTAAATTAAATATAGTTTATTTATTAGAGACAGAGAGAGAGGGGGGGGGGAAACAGTGAGAATGGGTAGGCCAGGACCTCTAGCTACTGCAAACGAACTCCAGACACATGCGTCACCATGTGCATCTGGCTTACATGGGTCCTGGAGAATCGAACCTGGGTCCTTAGGCTTTGCAGGCATGTGCTTTAACCACTAAGCCATCTCTCTAGCCCTTTTTAAAAAAAGTTTTAAATAAATGCAGATAGCCGGGCATGGTGGCGCACACCTTTAATCCCAGCACTTGGGAGGCAGAGGTAGGAGGATTGTCGTGAGTTTGAGACCACCCTGAGACTACAGAGTGAATTCCAGTTCAGCCTGGGCTAGAGTGAGACCCTACCTTGAAAAACCAAAACAACAACAACAACAACAAAAGAGGTTATTATCTTGAAGTAACTGGTCCTTGGCTTCCAGAAGAAATTACCAAAACTAACTGCCAGCCCTCAGTGGTCATCTTTAGTGTTTCCTAGCTCGTGACACTGTCTCCTTGAGGAGTCACTTGTGAAACCTCAGCCTCAGGCTCGTCCTTGTAGGTCCAAGTCAGTCCTTTTTCACCTTCCTTTGAGCACTTCTCCTTTTAAGTCTCCAGAGTTTGCACTGGGCCACTTCTCCTTCCATCCTGACACTGCCTCTGACTCTGAGGGTGGACCACTTCGCGGTGTGGCCCTTCAGTGACAGCCCTCTCCCCCCACACCCCAGCAGTTAACACTCATGCTTATTGAAGCCAGCTTGTCTGGTAGCCAATGGCTTTGTGGAAGCCGGTCCCTGGCTTCCTCAGTAGACCTCGTTTGCCATCTCAGAGATGGCACCGCCATCTGCCACCCTTGTGGGCCAGGGGTGGTAGTGTGGGTCAGAGGAAGAACTGAAAGGGGAGACACACGCACACTCAACTCCTCTTTCTGTCAGCACGGTCTTTTCTTCCTGCCCCTGATCAGGAGCTCTCAGTTGCAGCATGCTCTGTGTGGACGACAGGCGACTCTCGCTGTGAGAGTGCACGGACTGCAGAGCCATCCTTGGGCTGGCTGGACTGGGAGGCTTGCTCAGGAAACTGGACTGTTAGAGCTGTCATACCCTGTGATGCTCCGTGCAGGAATGGAGGCATTCCTTCGAGGAATGATGAAAGCTACTTTACTGGGGTTAGGAGTGATTTTGTGGGGGCAGCCAGCCTTGGTGGGGACAACAGAGGAGACCCCACCAGCTCAGCTGCCTCAAGATTCTGGGCTTTATTATTTTTTAAATTAAAAAAATTTATTTACTAAAGAAAAGACAGAGAGGAAGAGGCTGATGGAGAGTTAGTTTGGGTGCCTGCTCTGACGTCATGCTGACAACACCCAAGAACTGGTCTTTTTTTTTTTTTTTTTTTTTGAGGTAGGGTCTCGCTTTAGCCCAAGCTGACCTGGAACTCACTATGTAGCCTCAGACTAAACTGGGTACTTTTTTTTTTTTTTTTTTGGTTTTGCAAGGTAGGGTCTCACTCTGGTCCAGGCTGACCTGGAATTCACTATGTAGTCTCAGGGTGGCCTTGAACTCACAGTGATCCTCCTACCTCTGCCTCCCCAGTGCTGGGATTAAAGGCGTGCGCCACCACAACCAGTTTAAACTGGGTACTTTGTGCTACTCACGTGGGTGATTGCAGAGCCTGGCCCACCCACTTACTCTTTCTTTCTTTCTTTCTTTCTTTCTTTCTTTCTTTCTTTCTCTTTCTTTCTTTCTTTCTTTTCTTTCTTTCCCTCCTCCCTCTTTCTTTCTTTCTTTCTTTCTTTCTTTCTTTCTTCTTTCTTTCCTTTCTTCTTCCTTCCTTCTTTCTTTCTCTCTTTCCTCTCTCTCTCTTTCTTTCTTTCTTTCCCTCCCTCTTTCTTTCTTTCCCTCCTCTCTCTTTCTTTCTTTCTTTCTTTCTTTCTTTCTTTCTTTCTTTCTTTCTTTCTTTCTTTTCTTTCTTTCTTTCTTTCTTTCTTTCTTTTTCTTTCTTTCTTTTTAGTTTTTCGAGATAGGGTCTCATTCTAGCTCAGGCTGTCCTGGAATTCATTATGTAGTCTCAGGCTGGCCTTGAACTCATGGCAATCCTCCTACCTCTGCCTCCCGAGTGCTGGGATTAAAGGCGTGCGTCACCACGCCGGCCCACCCATTTTCAATTGTACACACATACACACACCACACAGAGCCAGAGAGCCGTTGCTGAGACAGAGTGACCAGTTTTATTTGATTTCAGCAATACTATAACAGCACGGTTTCATGCAGATTAAATATGTGTCTCCGCTGCCCCCATGTGGGGAGCGCTGTCAGCTCCTTCACGGGCATATCAAGGGGACCCCTCAACATATTCTGCATGGGGGACCGTGGGAATCATGACTGGGGGTGACGGTGAGGCTGTGGGTGGCTGAGGGCCCTTGGGATCTTGAGTCTTCAGAGACTCAAGGGCCGTAGGACCTTGGTCCTTTGCTGGTGGTGTCACCAGAGGATCTTGACCCTTCAGGGGTCCTGGAATTATAGGAACTTGACTTTTCACAGGCCCAAGGACCCCAGGACCTTGACTCTTTGGGGGCTCTGGGACCATGGGACCCTGATCCTTGGCTAGTACTGGGATAGTGGGAGTGGGGTCTTGGCTCTTCACAAGCTCAGAGAGCTCTGGGCCCTGATTCTTTAAGGATGTCATAACCACAGAGTCATGTCCCTTCAGGTGCTCAGGGACCATTATGTCTGGATCCTTGATTGGCACTGGGTCTGCTAAGCCTGGCTTCTTTCCAGGCTCAGAGATCAAGGGACCTTCTTTCTTCAAAGGAACAGGGTCAGTAGCACTTTGATCCTTCGGGTGCTCGGGAGCCACTGGACCTTGATCCTTCAGAGATGCTGGGACCATGGAGACGTGACCCTTAACTCTTGGTGGAACCATGGGGATTTGATCCTTTGTAGATTCTGGGACCAAAGGACCTTGGTCCTTGGCTGGTGCCGAGATCACAGAACCATCATTCTTTAAAGGCTTAGGGATCACGTGATCTTGATCCTTGACTGGTACTGCGACCACAGGACCTAGATCCTTCACAGGCCCTGGGACTATAGAACCTTGATCCTTTGGAGGCTCTGGGACCACAGGACCTTGGCCTTTCAGAAGCCCAGGATCTTTATCCTTGTGTGGCTTTGTGACTACAGGACCTTGAGTCTTACGAGCATCACCGGCAGGTTGGTCCAGGCTCCTGCAAAGGAGAGAGAGATAGTCACTGAGGGCCGAGTTCTGGCCAAGGAGAGGGCAGAGCACAGATTGCCTGATGAGACTTGGCCTCCAGGGGCCTGGGCAGGGCAATTCTTGTTGAGAGCCAAGAGGGAATGGGCAGACTGGGGAATCAGTCATTCAATGTGTTTGCCAATTGATTATAACCTGCATGTGGCACAGGGGCCGGTCCCCATGTGGCAGTACTACTGTGGGACTAGAGTTGTCTGGTGAGCATCCTGCCCGGACCACACTCCACCCAGTCCCACCTTCTTGCTTCAGGGTTGGCAGGCCTGTCCTAGGAGCCCCATCTTATCTCAGATGACCTCACAGGCCCAGTTGCTCTGTAGGCTCTTTTTCCTCCCTGTCCCTATTGTCAAGGGCTGGCTACTATCAACAGCAAGGGGTCCATAGCCTATCAGGGAAGGGCCACTGGGAATGTCTTCCATACCCCTTCCCTTTGCAAGAGGAAGATTAAAAAAAAATCATTGATATTTTTAGAACAGTCTGCACATGGTGATAATAAAAAGTAGATCATTTTTGACCACATTGACTTTAAGTTCTCAAGGCAGGCACTTTACTAACCGAGCTACCTCCCCAAACCCGACTTGAAATTATCTATAGACGGTGTACCCCATTATTGCATGCATAGCTCCCACCTCCCCCAACCTTGGGTAGATAACTGGCTGGGAGGCCTGGCCCTTCCTCCAACCCTACTTCCTCTGTGCTCCTCGGGCACTCACTTGCTCCAAAGGCTCCTGTGTTTGTTTATTTCCCAGCCAAGCACCCAAGCCCCTCACCAGAGTCCTCATGGGCTGTTCCATGTGGTTAACTGTAGCCACTTGCCCCATCCCTTGGCTCACCCTCACTACAGAGAGCGTGCACAAGCACTACCACCCAAGGGCAAACATCGCCAAACTCACACTCGCCGCTCTGGAGCTTTCTGGGCTACAGTGAACACAACTTCCTCACCGGCCAGGCTGAAAGTCACCAGCCTCTCAGCTAGCATCACACACCCTTGCACATTTAGGCACATTTCACCTTTCCAATCACTTCTTTCCACGGCCCATTTCAGCAACGCGACAGCTGTGCAACACACAGGTGTGGAAGACACAGCAAGGGTTTTATTCCGTCAGGTTGTCAGAGGAGGAAGCTGAGCTCTGAGAGGGTAAGAGAGGGATGTGCCAGACTCTGGCTCTTCTGCTCCTGGCGCTCTTAGGACTGGGCCATAGCAGGTGTGGTACAAGGCGGTTCTTAGTATTACTACTTCATGGCAACAAAATCTGTAAACTTAGGGCTGGCGAGATGGCTCAGCAGCTAAGGCACTTGCCCGCAAAGCCTAACAACTAGGGTTCAGTTCCCAGTATCCACATAAAGCCCAATGCACAAAGTAGCCCATGTGTCTGGAGTTCATTTGCAGTGTCTGGAGGCCCTGGCGTGCCCATTCTCTTTCTCTCTCTCTCCTTGCAAATAAATAAATAAATAAAGTCTGTAAGCTTAGAACTACCTTAGATCTGTTCAGGCTTTTACTTTTTTTTTTTCAAATTTATTTGAGAGAGAGAGAGAGAGAAAGAAAGAATGGGCACACCAGGGCCTCCAGCCACTGTAAACTAACTCCAGACAAATGCTCCACCTTGTGCACCTGGTTTACGTGGGTCCTAGGAAATTGAACCTGGATCCTTACGCTTTGCAGGCAAGCGCCTTAATGTCTAAGCCACCTCTCCAGCACCCCCTCCCCCCATTAAGGCTTTTAGAAGAGCTCTGCCACGGAGACCCCTTTGACTCCTCTCCCTCCCTCTCTCTTTCTCTCTGTATCTGTCTCCCTTCTTCCCTCCCTTCCTTTCTTGTGTTTTTTTGAGTTAGGGTCTCATGTAGCTCAGGCTAAACCCAGACTCACTAGGTAGCAGATGATCTTTAACTCCTTCCTCCTTCCTCACCTTCCTGTGGCATACCTCCACTAACCCTAGGGTGATAGGTGTGCACCACCATGCTCTGTTTCGTTCGGTGCTGAGTGGAGAACCCAGGGTTTCTTGCATGCTAAGCAAGTACCCTACCAACTGAGCTGCTTCCTCATTACACTTTCTTAGATCATTAATTCTTCTGGACTTCAAGCTTGCTATCTATTCATTGAGCATAATATTTCCTTGGAAATTTGACAATTAGAAGGGGGAACACAGAGTGCCTTGCAGCATGGTGGATGTGATTATTATTTACTTTTTACAAAGAAGTAAATTTGTACAGATACAGACTGCTTTTATTCTGCTGTATCATCCTGATCTAGAAGCTTTAAAATTAGTTACTTAATTCATTTACTATGATTATTATTGACTACCACTACTGGTTTATGTGGTTCTGGGGATCAAACCTGGGCTTCAAGCATGTTAGATAAGCACTCTACCAACTGATTTACAGTCCTGGGCCCCTTTTAAATATATTTATGGTGTGAATTACCTAGGCTGATGTCTCTTGGCAGAGTACAGAGTGGCACACGCAGCTTGTCTGTCCTGTCCCCATTGCAGTCCCTGAGTATCCAAGTGGAAGGAGGGAGCCATGGAGGTGCCCCCCCTCCCTGCCTCAGCAGCATGCAGAGCCCAGCTGCCCTGGCCAGCTGCCACTAGTAGCATTTTTTTTTTTCTTTTTTTGGTTTTTCGAGGTAGGGTCTCACTGTAGCCCAGGCTGACCTGGAATCCACTATGTAGTCTCAGGTTGGCCTTGAACTCACAGTGATCCTCCTACTTCAACGGCCCAAGTGCTGGGATTAAAGGCGTGTGCCACCATGGCTGGTGCTCTAGTACCATCTTATGGTGTCAGGAGAGAACCAAAGTGTGGTGAGGGCCATGCAGACTCCAAACATGGCCTTACAGTGCCTCTGGTCTTGGTACAAGCTGAATTCAGAACAGAATTAAACAGGAAATCAAGTAACTTCATCTTCTTAGGCCCCCAGGTGGTCTGGATGGGGCCGTCCAGTTGGGGTGATTAAGCTCAGCAAGGGGGAAAGGTGATTGTTAGTTATCTGTACTTGATCTCAGGGGCTTTGCCTACAGCACCTACCCCACTGACAGGACATTGGCGCCCCCTGCTGGTGGGAAGTTCTTAAACAAGGGCAGCCCGCCTGACTGCAGTATCAGCTTCAAGCCACCAGGCACGCTCAACATTTGTTTACTGAATTCTCAGCCAGCTGTGAACTGACCCCACATTTTCGCAGACAAATGACCCTATATTTAAACTTTTCCCTCAGTAGTTAAAAGCCTTTAATCATGAGAAGTTTTATAGTTGAGATTAGAAATGAACCCTCAGACTACATAGTGAATTCCAGGTCAGCCTGGGCTACCTCAAAAAAACAAAAAAACAAACAAACAAAAAAAGATTAGAAATGAGTTAAGCCCCCAAATTTTTTTATAAGCTTTAGGAAAACCCCATATAAATTTAGTTCAAAAGTATGTTTAAGATAGTTTAGAGTATTAGGCCATTTAAATAATTAGTTCTGTAGCTCCAATATAAAATGTGTAATGGAATAATTAAGTTTTTTTTTGTATGTGTGTATTTTAGGTTTTTCACGGTAGGGTCTCGCTTTAGCTCTGGCTGACCTGGAATTCACTATGTCTTCTCAGGCTGGCCTCAAACTCACAGCGCTCCTCCTACCTCTGCCTCCCGAATGCTGGGATTAAAGGCATGCACCACCACGCCTGGCTTAATTAAGTTATTTTTTATAAATTATTTCAGTTTTTTCTTTTTTTTTTTTTTTTATTTTTTTATGTACTGGTCCTTTTGAATTAAATATAAAAAGAACATCAAGCCAGGCGTGTGCCACCATGCCCGGCTTTCACTTTTTTTTTTTTTTTTTTTTTGGTTTTTTGGGAGGCAGAGGCAGGAGGATTGCTGTGTCTCAGTTTGATCCTCCCTACCTCTGCCTCCCAAGTGCTGGGATTAAAGGAGCCACCACGCCCGGCTTTCTTATGTACTTTTGAAAATATAAAAGAATTAGCCAGGCCCAGTTAGCAGGGACTTGAGTTAAGACCCTGAGACCATAGTGAAAAAAGCCTGGAATAACCCTAATGAAAATAAAATAATAATAATAATATTATTATTATTAAAGTCCTTCTGGGGGTTGGAGAATGCAGCTCAGTTGGTAGAGTGCTTGCCTAGCATGCAAGAAGTCCTAGGTTCCATCTTATGAAGCAATACACTTGTGTAGTGCTAGAGAGTGGTGGCAGGAGGATCACAAGTTCAAGGTTATCCTCAGCTATGTAGCAAGCTCAGATAAGATGAGACCTTATCTCAAAACGCCGACAACAAACCCTTCTGGGCTGTATCACTAAGGTGAACTCCTGGGCCTGTCCTGCCAATATTTTATCAGAAGTAAAATCTGGGGGTAAAGGTGCTTTACAGGCAGTGGGTCACCTTGTCACACAACTTAAAGATAAGTAATGCTGGAGCTTTCAGGGAAGCAGCTCAGTTGGGAGAACTCTAATTCTTCATGCTGGGAAAAGCAAATGAAGCTCTGATTTTGTGGACCCTCAAAATTCCCGTGAGTGACATAAAATCAGCTACTATACATTAAACACTGACAAATGGCCACCAGCCATAGTGTCTGACTGGGTAAAGTAAAATGAAATATACCCCAGCGTGTGTACTGGGCTCTACTGGAGGAAAAGTTGCTGGTTTTGCCCTGTCCCCCAGGCAGCTCTAGGTCAGCTGTTTGTTAAGTTAGATTTGTAATTTAAAGGCAAGTGCCTTAACCACTGAGCCATCTCTCTTCAGCCTCTGAGACTTGTAATTTAAAAAATATGAGGCAGCCAGGCATGGTGGCGCCCGCCTTTAATCCCAGCACTCGGGAGGCAGAGGTAGGAGGATTGCTGTGAGTTCAAGGCCACCCTGAGACTACATAGTTAATTCCAGGTCAGCCTGGACCAGAGTGAGACCCTACCTCGAGGCAGCTGTACAAATTTTAGAAACAATGGTGGTACCCATTAGCCACCATATTTTTGTGCTTAATTTAAATAACATCATTTAATTTGGATTATTTAGAAGAGTTGAATTAAGATATAAAAATTTTTCCTTAAAAGGTTACATTTGGAGCCAGGTGTGGTGGCGCATGCCTTTAATCCCAGCACTGGGGAGGCAGAGGTAGGACTGCCATGAGTTCAAGGCCACCCTGAGACTACATAGTGAATTCCAGGTCAGCCTGGGCTAGACCAAGACCCTGCCTTGGAAAAAAAAAAGTTACTTTTTGTTGGGTGTGGTGGTGCATGCCTTTAGTATCAGCACTCAGGAGGTAGAGGTAAGGAGGATCGCCATGAGTTCAAGGTCACCCTGAGACCCACATAGTGAATTCCAGGCCAGTCTGGGCTAGAGTGAGATCCTACCTTGAAAAACAACAACAAAGAGTTACATTTTAGTGGATTTTTGATTTTGTTACTTTTATAAGTTAGGCATTGATTTTGAAAACCAAAACAGCCTTGACAGGATTTTCCATGAACAGAACTGTCCTCATGGGGACTGTCAAACCCTCGCTGTCACTGGGCAGTCACTGCCTGGCTGGGCAGTCTCTGCCAGTCTCCCCCTCTGCCACAAGCCTCCCGCCTCCAGGGCAGCTGACGCTTTACTCATAGCACTGAGAGACAAGAGGCCCCTCCCATGGACACTGGGGATGAGCTAAGCTAGCGGAAGTGGGCTGATTCCATCTCTTGGACATGGCCAGCCTGTGCCACTCAATCTGGTGCCCTGGGCCAGCTGTGGGTCTTTCTTGAGACAGCTGTGACATATCCCTTCTACACCAGCCCCCTCGAGGGGTCCGCAGTGCACACCTCCAGAAGCGAGAAAGACCAGCTGGGCTTATCTTCGCATCTGTGCTGCTTACTGCCTGAGAGGTCTTGGGCACTTACTGAATCACATGGGCCTTACTTTCCTCACCTGTAAAATGGGGATACCAGTATGAGTGTCACAGACTGTTGTAACAGAGGACTAGGATCCCTCCCAATCAGGGAGCTGAGCTGTGCTTGGAGAGTGCTTGGCTGTGTGATGCAACTACACTTATCCCTGTAGTGGTCACAGCAATGACTCCGTGCAGCCCTGGAGGAGGACAGGCCTTTCTGTGACGGCCTTTCTGTCTTACCCGTTTGCTTTTTATAGCCTCAGGATACTGTCTGTGTCTGCGGTTCCTATTTCCTGGATCAAGCACCCTGTCAAAACCCTTCCTGCCCTTGAAGGTTTGGCTGGATCCTATCTCCTCACAAGGTCTTCCTGCCTGGGTCTCTCCAAATCAGTTTTGTTCACATCTCACATGCACACTACTTTACATACTCCTCATTCGTAGAAATCTTCCTTCCAGCCCTAAATTCCCCGAGGGCAGAGGACCATGTGTCTTGCCAGCAACTCCAAGGCCTGGCATAGTACCAGGAATAAAGAGGGCCAAATGAAAGAGTTACAGATTATTATCATTATTATTATTTAATAAAGAGAGTGAGAGAGAGGGAGAGAGAATTGGCATGCCAGGGCCTCAGCCACTGAAATTGAATTCCAGACACTTGCACCACCTAGTGGGCATGTGCAACATTGCGCTTGCCTCACCTTTGTGCATCTGGCTTACATGGGATCTGGAGAGTCGAACATGGGTCCTTAGGTTTCGCAGATAAGCACCTTAACCGCTAAGCCATCTCTCCAGTCCAAGATTTACAGATCATTGTTGAGGAGACCTGGTTCATTCTGTCTTCTGTAGCCCTAGAGACTCAACATCAGCCTTGGTACCCTCCTCCCTGGGAGAACGCTTGCTTGATCCATCAGGTCTCATCCATTTTACTTCCTAGTGCTTCCTTCTTCAATATTCCACTTCTCTGCCAGCATTGAGAATAAAAAGCGGTACCACGGGCCGGGCGTGGTGGCGCATGCCTTTAATCCCAGCACTCGGGAGGCAGAGGTAGGAGGATCGCTGTGAGTTCAAGGCCACCCTGAGACTACTGTCCCTGCAGCCTGTCCTGCCCCTTCCTCTTTTCCAGCTTTTGCACCTGCTGGGTCTCTGTCTGGAACATTCCCTTGGTTGCCTTTCACCCGAATGATGCCTGCTCACCCTGCACCCATCTCTCAGCTCGTTGTAGTGCTGTCAGGGGAACCTGCCCTGATCCCAGTGGTGACCACACCCTCTGTTCTCTCCCAGGTCCAGGGCTCTTTCTGGGCTCTCCCTCTTCTCAGCCAATTACATGCATTGTTTTGGATTAGTGTTTCCTCGCTGCATGGAAGGATTCATAGGGCAGGACCTGGTCTATTTTGCACATCATTGTATCCTCTGTACCTAAAAGAGTATCTAACCCAGAAACAGGCTCTAAATACAAGACTAGATAGTTGTCCAACAAATTAATAACTAGACTTTTCTATGTTTGGTTCTCCTATTTGCAACACTTAATGCTTTAAGAGCTTCACTTTTGCCCCTTCCTGTCTGTAGGGAGATGGTTAGCGCTTCCACCTTAGATCCATTCTTCCAGAGTCTAGAAGCAAAAGCTGGGCATCGTGGTACATGCCTGTAATTCCAGAACTAGGGACGCTGACTCAGGAGTATTGCTGTGAGTTTGAGGTCAGCCTGAGCTGCACAGTGAGTCCAAGTCCAGCCTGGGTTTCACAGCAAAACTCTGTCTCAAAAAAAAAAAAAAAATCCAGGGCTGGAGAGATGGCTTAGCGGTTAAAGCACTCGCCTGTGAAGCCTAAGGACCCAGGTTAGAGTCTCCAGTACCCATGTAAGCCAGATGCACAAGGTGGTGCATGCATCTGGAGTTTGTTTGCAGTGATTAGAGGCCCTGGCATACCCATTCTTTCTCTCTCTCTCTCTCTCTGTCCCTTTCTCTGGAATAAAAAAATAAATAATCTTTAAAAATCCAAAACAAATAACACACTTACACAAACCCAGAGCACAGGAACCAGGTGACTGGGCCCTTCCCTGGACTAGCTGGTAAGAAGGCTACACTGGCTGCCATGGTTCTTGCCCCACACTCAGTCTGAACCCTTTTCTTCCTAAAGTGTCCCCTGTCATACCAGAGGTAGAACAATGTCCCTAAGCTTCATCAGGTACTGTCCAGGAAAAGCCTGGAGGGAGAAAGAGACTTTTATTAATTGAATAACAGAGGCGCCAGGCCCTGTGTGAGCTGTGCTAACACACCCTGCTGCTTCATATCACAGAAGAAGGAGAGTCCCAGAGGTGAAAGCACACTGACTGGCTTGAAGACAGAAGACCTAGGTTTGAATACTGAACCAGCTCTTTCTTAGCCACAGGATGGTGGCACAGGCACCGACTTCACTTTCCTGATCTGGAAAAAGGGGTTGGCTGATGGGAATGTTTATGGCATGACTCTGGAATATGGGTCATGTTTAGTTAATGGTGACCACAAAGAGAGACTTAGTGATCTGGTCAGTGGACAAGTGGGCCTACCACAGCCATGTGATGGATAATCAGTCTGGGACAAAAACACGGCTCTGCCGGGCATGGTGGTGCACGCCTTTAATCCCAGCACTTGGGAGGCAGAGGTAGGAGGATCACTGTGAGTTCGAGGCCGCACTGAGAATACATAGTGAATTCCCGATCAGCCTGGGCTAGAGTGAGACCCTACCTTGAAAAAAACAACAACAAAAACAAAAACAAAAACAAAAAACATGGTTCTCCCAGCCCCTCTGTGGGTGGGTAGGGAGCTGAACATCACCAGGAAGAATGGGTCCCAGGCCAACAGTACCACAGGGTGCTCCTTGCTGGAGGTGAGGAACAAACAAGATGACATCACAGCTTTGTCTCCCCCTTCCTTCCTCTACGTGGCCCACACTCATGCCCATGTCTCCTGGATACAAATAGCTCCTAACCCAGCGATAGGAACTGGGCCACCCAAGGGGGATTGCCAAGGAAACCATCTTTGGAAGGCTCACTATTCTTAAGAAGAAAGCTTGGGAGACGGGAGCATCCTCCTTCTCCTCCGTGAGTCACGGTGGGAGCCTCTATTGCGGTACCAAGCCCGTTGTTTGGCAACTGTCTCCTTCTCCTGCTGTGTTGTCTCCATCTCTATGTCAGAGTATCTAGCAGGGCATCTGGCTGGTATGACTACCTGGAAGACCTGGTGGGAGTAACAATGGCTGGGGTGTGAACTTTTTCTCTTTGTTCTCTGATTTTTTTTCCCTTTTTCTCTTTTATTCACTCATTGGACAAACTGCGAGTGCCTGCTGTGTTAGGACCTGGGCTATCAGGCACAAAGTGAGGGAGACTTGACCCTGCTCGGATCAGTTCCAGACAGACTAGTTAACGTGCCTGGAATATGTCACCACCAATCAAACCGGTGCTACCACCATCAAACCACTGATGCTACCACCAGCCCTGGCTCTAACCCTGATCACTCTGTGTTTCTTCCAAGAGGTTGAAAATTCTCTTTAGGAGCAAAGATGTCACTTTACTGGGAAGTCTGCCCTCTCCGCTCCATGGAAGCATAGCCCTACACAGCCAGACCCAAGGAGGCCAGGGCCAGTGGGTCTCTGCTGGTATCTCCCTGACCCTGGCTTCCCTGTGTACCCCGAGGTGGGCAAGCTCTGGTGGCATGCAGAGCTCATTCTTTAGAGCTCAATGGGCGGACTAAAACAGAATCCAGTTTTTGGCAGCTCTGCTCACCCCATCCCTGCACAGTTCTGGATTTGGCACCGTGGGACCATCCTCTCAGGGACACTGTGCTGCCTGTTGGCAGCAACTGTGTCCTTATTCCCAGCCCGTCTGTCTGAGGGTGTGAATTTTTGGTTCCTGTTGCCTTCACTCTCCTGACTGCTGTCCTCACACACATCCGGGTAAGCTCCCATCCCTAGAGAACTTGAGCCCAGAGATGATCACCACACTGCAGGCCTGGCCTCCGAACGACACAGTGCCTCAGCCCTGCAGCCCCCACCCCAGCAGCCAGAGGTAGATATCAGGTGTCTTTCTCAATTGCTTTCTGCCTTATTTTTTAAAATTTATTTATTTATTTAAGACAAGGTCTCTTATAAACTTGGAGATCACTAACGAGGCTAGGCTAGCTAGCAGCCAGTCTCCAGGATCCTCTCGTGTCTGCCTCCCCAGCACTGGGATGACAGGTGTGCACCACCATACCAAGCATTACGTAGGTGCTGGGGAGTCCTCATGCTTATATAAGGGGCAAGCACTTTAGTGATTACTTATTTTTCTAAAAATTGTTAAATTTTTTTTTTGAGATCTGACATGCTAAGAGCAAGGTAAATTCCCAGTTGTGTAGGAAATACTATAAGCAGCATCCTTGGTTGTGTTAACTCCAAGAAGGCAGAGTCAAGGGCAGGATTGATTCTCTGAATGAGCTCCCAGGAACCTGATAAGCCTGCTAATGACCCTTTTAAAAACATAACGCGCTGCACTGAGGGGCCAGACAGAAACGGCTCAGCTCTTGTCTGGCTCTGTGCTCCTTGGGAGCTTGCAAATCAATTTTTGTCCTCCCACCCCAGCCAAAGCAAAGGATGGGCTCCTCAGCAATTAATCAAAATTGCTTTGTGTGTCCAGGAGGACTCAAGTCAAATGAATGTGTGAGTGCAAAACTGAAATCTGCAACCAGTGATTTATAGGGTGTCCTTAGACAGGAGGGGGCGGATGAAGGGCTGGGGGAGGGGAAGGACAGTGCAAGCCCCGCTACATAGTCCTGGGCCAGGCCCTTGTGTGGCAGAGGGAGTGCCTTTCCCTTGTGTGGTTCCAGCTACAACACTGTTTGGAGCTAAGGAGGAAGTAGTGGACGGCTGAACTATGGATAAGGGTGTTCCACTGTCCAAGTTCACCCCTATCTGCCCCTCGCAACGGTGTAGTGGGTCGGAGACAGTGAAACTCCTTGCTATCAGAACTCCTCCCCGCTGCCAGCCCGACTTCCTGAACTCCGGTACTACATCAGTTTGGAGAGTGATGTAGATTCGTGTTATTACCTCTTTAGGTTAAAGGAATTCAGAGACTCAGCTAAAGTCACACAGCTGGCAAACAGTAGAACTTGGTTTTAGAAGCAGAGCTGCTGGCTCAAAGTGAAACCTTGTTTTAGGTATGATGCTGGGGTGGGGTAGAGACAATGCCTTTCTGTCTCTTTCAGTCTGAGCTCTGCTCAGACTGGAGTGGGCTGAAACCATCACTGAAGATTACCCTGCATCCAAGAGCCCATGATTTTATGAAATCAACACAGCTTAGTCAAAGTGGATAAAGTGCAGAGGTATGCTAGTCATTATAAAAATGGCTTCTCTCAGTTCTGCTGTGACACCTACCCATTTCCTATGAGTTGGGACAGTTATTAAGTGAAATAAAGCCTTGTGGAGGCACCGTGGTGAATGTGGGGTACATGGCGATTATGGTCGGTCACTTACAACAAACACTCAGAAGACATTCTCTCTGGCAGGTACCGGGTCAGGAAGTAGATGGCTGAAGGAGCTGGCCCTTGCCCTCAGGGAGCATGGTGGGGAGGGGGACACATGAGCTGATGCTGACACAGGACATGTGGTAAGTTCCATGGTGAAGACACACACAGGGAGCAGCTTACCCAGCTTGGGAGGTGCGGGCAAGGCTTCGTGGAGCGGTTCCCCTGAGCCGAGTCTTGAAGGATGAGTTAGCCGGGTTAGAAGCAGGAGAAGGGCATTCTGGGCAGGAGGGACAGCGCGGGGAAGGCATGGAGATGAGGCGCAGCGTGGCGACTGAGAACAACAAGCTTCTGCAGGAGAACCACGGTGGTTTCAAGCGGGGATGACATGATCAGATTTGCAAGTCTAAAGAGCCCTTCAGCAGTGTAAGCCCCCAGCGCTGGCAGTCATTCAGTGTTCTCTGTACCTGAAATCCCCTTGGTCCCAGATAAGATGCCCGAGGCCATCTGTGGAGATGCTGTACATAATACTTAGTGGACCAGTAAATGAGAGCCACTTACAAGAGGACAGGGACAGAAATTCAAGCTCAGTTCTACTGTCTGAAATAAAAGTCCCAAGCAGTGGTCTCTGATAACACGCTAAAGGTAATAGATACCAATTTTACCTTAGTGTCTCTAGTACCATATATATATATATATATATATATATATATATATATATATATATTTTTTTTTTTTTTTTTTAAGGTAGGGCCTTGCTCTAGCCCAGGCTCACCTGGAATTCACTTTGTAGTCTCAGGCTGGCCTTGAACTCACAGCGATTCTCCTACCTCGGCCTCCTAGGTGCCTAGAATATTTTTTAAGAATGAAAAAAATCTGCTGGACTGTAGTCATTCAACTGATTAATTCAGTGTCCAGAGGAGAACACTGGCTGAGATCAGTTCTGTAAAGATGTTTGAGCCAGGGAGTGTAAAGGCCTGACCCCGTTCTGATTTTCCCTCAGTTTGCGTCTGGATCCCTATTTTAAAGAAGGGCAAGGCTGCTAGAGGGTGTGTGATGGCGTAGCCAGAGTGTGGTCCTGTGGAGTTTGGGCGTAGCTTTCCTTTAGGGTGCTATTTGTCTGAAACTTGACACATCTCAGTCTTGCCTGGCCTCCTTGGAGGTGAGGGAATGTAGAACCCTTCCAAGCCAGGTCAAGCTGTCAGGGCCTTCCCCATCTGTTACTGGGGCAAACATCTGCTCCATGGGAAGAAGTGCTTTGTAAGCAATCCAAGTGGAAACCGCCAGGATACTGGCCAATCTATGGACTCAAGATATTTCAACAGTTGGAATTCTTTCAAAACTATTGTCCTCCAAGTTGTTTGCCTCACTGAACTTCAGTTACAGCTAGGTCACAGTTAACTGCCTCTCTATCAACAAGAAAGTGAATGCATACTTTCTCTGGGTGTGGTGGCACACATCTGAGGCCAGCCAGAGACTACATAGTGAATTTCAGGTCAGCCTGGGCTTCAGTGAGATCCTACTTAAAAAAAAAAAAAAAAAAAAAGAATACATACTTTTGAATACGTACTAGAAAGGAAAGGGAAGAGTGTGAAATGATCTGTCTGATATACACACCCTTCCCATTCTGCTCTTCTGAGTTGAGCATCACGGTCCCTACTTGCAAAGGAAGACATCAAAGAAGCCGGGAGGAAGTTTTCCACCCCTGCACTCTGTAATACCTGAGCGCACTTCCAGTGTTAGCCAGAATCCCCGCAATAAAACACGTGAGGACACTGCCCTTGTTCTCCCTGTGATCAAGGGTATTCTAGAAAGGCTTTGGTGTCAGAAAGGCCTGTGCATCCGGCAGCAGTGGAGCGGGAGTCTGGAATATCTGACCGGCTCTTTGAGGCGTGGCCCAGGAGAGAGCTGCGTCTCTGTGTTTGGAGCTTCTCTGTTTCAGTGGCCTTGGCTGTTCTAGCCAACAGTCCCAGACATGCTGGTTACAGAAGATTAAAGGTAGAGCCCTGCTTTAAGTAGGCATGTCCTACAGGCTGTATCAAAATGTGAGCTACTAACACATTTGGGCAGTAGAAGGCCCTTGAAGCCACCATGAAACCCTCCAGGAGTCTACAGCCTCTGGAAAATGAGACTTACAGTGTTCAACCTATGAGAGACAGGTTATTCATTTTTAAGGAGGAATTCAAACACTTCGAACTAATTAAGCAACAATGCCCTATTTTAAAACTAATGTCTGGTTTAGTTGTTTGCTGGCTTAGGGAAGTGATATTGAGTGAGGGGCTGTTGTCCTAGGGCCCTGGGAAGTGGCACAAGCCTGGTGGGGAGTATTCCACATGTGTGAGATTGAGCCCTGCTCACCTGGGTGGCAATGGGGAAGCAGATCTTGCTGCCCCGCCTTCCTGCCTTCTCTACTTGCCCCATTCTTGCCCGATGCCTGGTTCTGAGTGCACCTCAGCTTCTGTCTCTTGGGTTACTCTTGGGGTCCCCATATTTGTGTTTTCTTTTTTTTCTCCTCTCTGCCTCCTTTTCTACTTCTTTGTTTTTCTCCTGTCCTTTTCACCATTTCTCACTCAATCCCTGCTTCATCTATCTCCCTTAAGTAAGGCAAAAGACAGATGACTAATACACTTTTTTTGGTTTTGTTTTGATTTTTTGAGGTAGGGTTTCACTCTAGCCCAGGCTGACCTGGAATTAGTCTCAGGGTGGCCTCGAACTCACTGCAATCCTCCTATGTCTGCCTCCCAAGTGCTGGGGTTAAAGGCGTGAGCCCCCTCTTTGTCTTTATTCATTGAGCACTTTTGGGTATCCTGCCTCTGGATGACGTGTTTTCTATTTGTATGGAAAACAAACATATAGTGGTGATTCCTGACAGTGCACCCCTAGACTCAGCAGTCAGGGCCAGCAGCAGAAGACAAGTGCCACCTGAGGGCTCCTAGTGTGATAACCTGTGGCTGTGGCATGGTGGGGTGAGAAGCGTGATGACGAAAACATGCAGGGTGTAGTAAGACCAGCGCACATGGAATGAAGAAGACCCCAGTCTGCAGCACCCATCACAGGACACTGGCCTTTCTCCCACGGAGCTCTGCACTCTCACTCAGTGTGCAGCACTTCCACACCTTGGCTTGGGCACGTCCCTCTGCCTGGCATGCCTTGGGTGGGTTTGGTGCTGCTTAACACCTATCCATCTGCTGAGTCATTCCTGACTCATGGAACCAGATAGAACAGGCTCCTCCTTCATGCCCACTATGATCAGACACGGGGGCTTCATCTCCTAACTCCCCCTAGTGCCCTGCACAGCGTCTGGTATATAATAGGTATGTGATCAATACACCATGGAGAAACCAAGAGCACTAACTAGTCTTTGTCTCCCACTTTACCAACAGCAAAGCAAAGTGGACCCAACATGGCCCTAGCCGGGAAGCTCTACCCCAGCCCCCCTTTCCCATCCCCAGATCTATCCTCTGCCTCTATGCACCCACATCCCACCTCCCTCCATAGTGCCCTCTACCTCTGCAGAAGAAACCCGTAATCCATCCGAGCTCCCGACTCCTTGACTTGCTGGAATCTTGTCTAGGCTTTTCTCAAGGTTGTTTTGTCACCCCCTTCCCCCTCCTTGTCAGGCACATGCTCCACAAAGTGAGCCAGCCAATGGGTGTAACCTCTAACGTGCCCATGGAACAAATTTGCAAATGAAGGCCCCCCTGCCACTGCTGCAAGAAGCAGCAATGTTGCTTCTGGCTGCAGGGAGGGGATGGGTCGCAGCTCCATTTTTCACCCCTACAAGGCAGTGAGGAGCACAGGAGGTCACTGGTCCGGTGACATGGGATCAAAAAGTTACACTACCTTATTGGCCAGGGCGTCTCCGGGTCCATCTTCGCTTTTCCCAACACTTAGCTCTGACTGCTTGCAATTAGTATCTGAGAGGCAATCTAAAAGAGTCAAGCTGCATTATGGAGACCCCAGGAAATCTGGAGGGCAGAGTGCATCTTGTGCAGAGGCTCAGATGCCAAAGGTTGGTTCCTTCACCTACTCAGCTGGGCCTCACCAAGGAAATAAGATCAAGAAAGTGGTGTTCGTCTTTAGCATTTATTTGTAATCGGAAAAAACTGTTTGTCTGTTTGTTTTCTGAGCAAGCACAGACCACAAGCACGTCACAATCAATTGGCTATACATGAATATTTTTGTCATTCTCTTACTAACAGCAGGAATGAAATAGCACCAAGAGAGGTGTGCGCTACATGTTACATAGACAATCTGTGGTATGCAACAAAACCCAGGCCACAAAATTATAATTAGACACTTCCTGTCTGCCTCAGCGGGGCACAGTTCTGTGAGCTGTCTGGAAGCCCAGACAGGAACAGAAATCTATGCACAGCTTGGGGACATTTTTGCAGGCATGTCAAGCACACAATGGTAAGTCTCTGGCCCAGTCCTCTGGCCAGGGGAGGAGAGGGAACCACAGGGAAATGTACAGAATGAGAAGGACAGGCATGAGAAGCTTAGTCACTTGCAGAAAGGCAACGTCAAACACTGCTTGAGGAACCAAGGTCAGTTTCGCTCGGTAGGTTTGGAATCTAGAACGAGACTGGCTGAGTTGCATTTGTAAACAGTAGAAATCAAAGGAAGTTTCTTGTCGGTAAAGTGGCACATTCAAGAGTCAAAGTGAACCGCAAAATTCTCTCTGGTGGGTGTATGAAAAAGAAGAGGATGCTGACAGCTTGAAAAGGACATTATCCAAGTCATCTAAAGCCTTAGGTAGTGCAGGGTTAGAAAAAACAGCTCTGGGGCCCTTGTGGGAAACTACCGCACACTACAGTTTGGACAACACCAAGTCTACTCAGTCATAGGCCATGAAGGGTGGTGAGGTGCATTGTTTGGATGCATTGCTGTGGAGACAGCCCACCTGTCTACCTACCAAGTCCAGCACGGTGGCCTGATACAAAGCATTCTAGAAATGCTGAATGTATGCTTTCTCCTGTGCATTGTAAACTGACTTACTCAACCTACAAAACATCTGGTTATTCTCCAGAGAAATCCAAGTTTGTGCCTGGCAAATCTAATGCCAAAATGGAAGAGAAGGACGATGCGCTGGCGGCTACAGTCAGAGCATGTTCATAGAGTTCTCGGTTAAACATTCACACCAGCTGACAAGTGGCCAGAGACAGCACTGAGAGCCACTCTGGGCATTTCCACGTGGATGTGTGGGCTCTGTAAGCCATGGCCCCGAGGCTCACTAACATTTTGTCCCTTCGCCAGCACTTCTCCAAAGCCCTCACGGTCAGTGGCCTGAAACAGGAAAAGGTGGCAGTGGGAGTGCACTTCCATTTCTCGTCTTCCTGTCCTGTTAAAAACCAAGCCCGCTTGGGCTGGAGAGATGGCTTAGAGGTTAAGGCGCCTGCCTCCTAAGCCTAAGAACGCTGGTTCCAATCTCTAGCAGTTCCAATCTCCAGGTCCCACGGTTAGCCAGATGCAAAGTGACGCAAGGGCGCAATGCCGCACTTGACCACAAGGGGGCGCACGCATCTGGATTTCGTTCGCAGCAATTGAGAGGCTGCTGGCGCGCCCATCTTTATCTGTCTTCCTCTCCCTCTCACTGCGTCTCTCTCAAAACAAAACAAAACAAAACAAAACAAAACAAAACAAAACAAAACAAAACAAAACAAAACAAAACAAAAAAACCAAGGCCCGCACAGTACAAGCAAGATCTTTCAACCAGTCTCAAGGTGACAAACAAAATCGTGTAAACAGACACTTTGCTGACTGGCCAGTGAGAATAAGCGGGCGCTTTGGAGCTCTTCCTTTCTCAAACTGCAAGGACCTGATGGGACTTCTGAGGTAAGGAAGCATGAGGCCTGCCCTCCACACCACTTCCAGGACAAGAGCAAGCAAGCCTGAGCACGGGCTTCACGTCCTGTGACGTCCTACAACATAAGTCTGCTCAGTCAGGAATGCCGGGGGAGCCAGGGACTTCCGGGACAGGAGAAATAAGGCATGCTGAGCAACCTATACTTCACCAGAATACTTTTGGGTAGACATCTTGGGGTTCCCTCACAAACACAGGAGAGGGGTCATTTCACACTGACTCCCTGACTAATTCCTACAACAAAACTCTAGTACAGCAAAGGGTGTACTTGTTGCCCCTGGGGGCTCTGACCATACACACACCCACCCACACACACACACATACCACTTCAACATGGACAGCGCGGAAACTGCAGCTCTGACACATGCTGCTGGACGACAGCACACTGGCCTCTCTGTGGAGCAAGAGCGGTTCAGGGCGGGAGGGGAAGCATCTCCGTGCTCGCCACCAAGCCTTCGTCTCACCCAGGCGTCTCCGCAATAGAAAGTCACACACTATCCCTACACTTGACCTTTCTTTCTTGGCCAGCCACTCCACATGACTAAGGCAAACACAGGAAAGCAATCTCTCATTGCTGGGACCCCCTGTGACATCTACAGCTCCTAAAACATCCACTCTTTGCCACCCCTGGCCTGGGCTCAGCCAGTGGCCTATCTATTACTTAGTATACAATTTAAAACCCAGTAACAGGCATGAAAACACAGGCACACACTCCTAACAGAAGATTCTAGGAGAAGATCACTTAGAGTTAACAGACACAACTCCACTTCGTTGACATTAAGGCCAAGGTTGTTTTTTTTTTCTTCTTAATGTTTAATGTTTCCACAAACTCTTGTCAACTGCTGAAGCCCAAGCTGAGCTTCCATAGCACGAGTCATCCCATGAACTTTGGAAAAGAACATTTACCTCAAGTTCCTAACCATGGGAGAAGCAGGAGGTACTTCCAAGCTCCACCAACAAGTGCGCTTGGCAGCAACCGAGACCCCTACCCAGACCCGCAGGGAGGGCACAGCAAGTGCACAATACTTCCTGGTGTCTCAGGGGTCCCTGGCTGGATGCTGGGCCACCCACAGGAGGTGGCATGGCCCTTGATCTGGTCTGTGAAGCAGGATTCCTCCACCAGAAGAAACCAACCACAGAGCTCCTGGGACACCCAGGACCAAGGCAGACGGGAAGTCTCTAATTAATTTTGTGGCCTTTTATGTTTGTTGGGAACGAGAGAGAAAAGGAGAGGAGAGGAAAAGAGAAGAGAGGAAAGGAGTGGAGAGGAGGGGAGAGGAGAGGAGAGGAGAGGAAAGGAGAGGAGAAGAGAAGAGAGAGAAAGAGAGAAATAAAAGGAAAGTGCAGTGACATTTACTCTTTAGCCTCAGCCAGTTTATTGTTCATCTCTTTACTTTGCTCCTTGTCATCAGGTTTGGTGGCACTCGGGCCCTCTGTGGTTTTTTTCTTGGCAGCCTGGCCCGATACCACCTGCTTGTCTTTGGCCTTCCTCAGGGGTTTATGGCTCGCTGAGGTCTTTTTTGGTTTGGAACTCTGAACACTAGGTTTCTCTACCTGTATGAGGAGACAGACACACAGAGCACAAACACAGAAACAAAAAAGGAAGGGAGTGGGAGAGGATTTAGAGAGCGATATCACAGTATTAAAGAAAGGGTAACGGTAGTGATGGAGTTTGAGTGAGAGCAAGTACTGCAGTATCTTACAGACATCTGGACACTGGCTTCTCTTGTCTGAACCTTGGGCAGCCTGTGGCAGCAGTCTCACCTGTCACATGGGCTCCCTCCCTGTTCTTCCTGGAAGCACCCCAGTTAGTGTGCTAGATCATTGTTGCAGACCCTCTTTCCCTCACTCTGGGGAGGTTACACTTTACTGGACTCAGGGACAGGCCTGCGACTTGCTGTAGTGAGGGAATGCAAGGAAGGATGTGGGTGGGTCCAGGATTCAGGAGCCAGCCTGCGCTTCCAGAGCTCTCTCTTCTGCCACAGAGGGAGGCCTTAGTCACCCTGGTCCTGGCTAAGGAGGCAACGTGAGGGGCAGGTGTCTGTGACGATGAACCATGGTTGGTATCAGATGCCAGGTGCTGTGGTGGCTCATTGCCTGTCTCTGGATGGTGAGTCCATATGGAGAAGTGTCTCTTTGAGAGGCACTGGGTTCAAACCCATGTGGCTTGACACACGGTTAGTGAGGCTGCCTGGCATGGGCAATCCTCACTTGGCCAGCTCTGTGTCCACCATGCTTCTTCCATTCAGGAACTTATACTGAGATGCAAATAAGGCAGGACAGTATTAGCATAAAAATGCCTGAATCCCTGGAGAGATGGCTTAGTGGTTAAGGCACTTGCCTGTGAAGCCCAAGGACAGAGATTCGATTTCCCAGTACCACGTAAACCAGATGCACAAGGGGGCGCATGCATCTGGAGTTTGTTTGTAGTGGCTGGAGGCCCTAGTGTGCCCATTCTCTTTTTATCTGCTTCTTCCTCTCTCTTTGTCTCTTCCTCCCTCTCTCTGTCAAGTAAATAAGTAAATAAATAAATAAATAAATAAACAAATAAAATATTTTTAAAAGAACCTGAATCCTATTTCACACACTGTTACTTTAGTAACAAATGACTGGAGACACATTTTGCAACTGATGTGACAGGGGTGTTGTGACAGTGTGGGCACTCTAGTGGCTGTTTATTATGGAAGAATGAATAAGGGTGAACGCATTTTGGGGATTAGGAAAGGACGGAAGGGCCCAGGGGTTGAAGCAGGATAGGAGAGGTGGCAGGACCAGAGGTATCTCTTGTTCAAGACAAGAATACGGGTGAGCTTTTCGATCTCTTTTTTTCTGATTTCTCAAACACAGAAGCTAGTCATTAGAAACTGCCAAATGCTAAGCTGCTTTCATTTTATGTACAGTTGCTTTCTAACATGTCCTTTAAATTGACCAGAGGTTCCTGCTGCAGATGCCCCTGGGCCTCAGTGTGCTAAAGAGAAAAGGATTGATTCTCCAGGAGCCCCCAGAGGCTGCCCAGAGTCCCACACTCTGCTTCCAGTCTAGGCTGTACAAGAGGGCTCCCCATAAGATCCACCTCACCTTTGGGGGTTCCTTGTAAGGTTCGCTATAGAGGGTGCGTATTCTTCTGCGTTCCAAGGCCTTATTGTCAGCAGCAGTGGGCTTATTGGCCTCCCCTTTGAACTGGGCACTGTAGCTGGTCTCATGAGCCATCTTATCTTCTGGGGGCTTGTACTGGGGCTTGGCTTTGATTGGTTTCACAGGCTTGATGTCTGTCCATGCTTTGAATTCATTCCTGTGAGTCAAGGAAAGCATCAATCATGAGAAACACGCTCTTCCAGAACAACGTCCCTCACTCTGCTGCATGCATGCAAGCTCTTGATGCCCGCTTGTGGCATTGAGCGAAATATGGCTGGAGTTAGTTCATCACAAAAAGCAACAACTTTCTTCCTCTTGGAGTTGACCCGGCATATGGCAAACACAGTAGCATCTCAGAGAAAGAAAGAGCTCAAGGTCCTTCCTAACCCTGCACTGTGGGAGCCAGGATAGGCCATGCTCATTTTCCAGCTCTGTATGCCCAGTCTTAAAAACGAGGCCAAGAAACCCAGCTTAATCACTCACTCAGGAGTTCAACCAATAAAGGTTGCCTGTATATGCACAGCTAAAGCTCCTTGGACTTGGTTGAGACAGACACGGAGCATTCTGCAGCCTGTCAAAAAATGCCAAGTGTTCTCCCCTTTTTGTAGAGTACAACTGGGAACTTGTGCGTTTCACCACTCCAATCTTTCCCTTTCTGCTTTTCATGATGAAGAACCTTTGTTCAGAATGGATTCCTCCCTTTGAGCAGCAGAGGGCTTTCTTCTGATGGAACCACGCCCTCAACCCATTCACTGCAGATGGGAACATTGTATTCTGAGCATCATTTGGACATCACAGCTAGAACTTGTATTGGGACATACATGTGTAGGACAGTGATCATGTGCTCGGGTGTAAAAAGCTATTAGTTCTTCCCCTCTGTGACCTTCAGCTGTTCAGTTATTCGTTTTTGCATCAGTGTGAAGTTTTCCTATACATAGCAATCCCCACCCTCTCTTTTGCGGTTTTTAGTCAGCTGGTGTGTGTGTGTGTGTGTGTGTGTGTGTCCGTCCTCGTGCATCCTTGGCAAGAAGTGTTCTACCATGGAGCCATGCTCCCAACACTCTTAATTTTGAGGCAAAGTCTCACTCAATTGCCCAGGCTGGCCTTGAACTCACTTTATCGCCTAGGCAAGTCTTGAACTTGTCATCCTCTTGCCTCAACTTCCCGAATACCTGAAATTACAGATCTGTGCCATCAGGACCCAATAATCAGCTGTTTCTGATCTGTTATAGGCCTGGAAAGGAGGCCCTCAATGTTCAAAACAGAATATAACTACAGCTGCTGCTAGAGGGCCAAAAGGTTCCTTCCTTTGAGGACAGGAATCAGTGTGGTGGCTCCGAGGCTGGTGAGGCCTTGCTTACTCTGTTTCCTGTGCTTGGGAAGAAGGGGTTCGTATGGGAAGCTCCACCAGCTCAGTTGGCCCAACGCCCTCTCTCACCCTCACTGACTCCCTCCCTCCTTTAGGCCTCAGCAATGACCGCCAAGAGCAAGGGGTCAGTATGGATGGTGCTTGGGTTGTGAGCAGACCCAAGGCTTTGTTTAGCATCGTAGCTATTGAGAAACTCCCACCCTTGAGCCTTAGTTTACTCATCTGTAAGATGAAAGGATCAGGTCAGGCAAGCTCCTTAAAATGCCCATTGATGCTAATCAATGCCTTCAGCTGATAAAGCAGTCTAACACAGAGCCACTTGCTGGTCTTTGGTCTCCTATCCTGTGAATTTCTCCAAGGACCTGGCTCCCTATACAAAAAGCCTGCAGTCTCAAGGACACCCTCTCCTAAGCTTCAAACCTACCTTTCTGCTCCAGCCCAGGCTTCTATCTGGATGCACCTTCAACTCCGCATCCCCACACTCTAGTCATCTAGTCTTCCCTGACAATTTGCTTTCTCTTGGCCTCCTATTCATATTCATTCATTCATTCATCCACAGAATGTTTCCAGTGTGTCTGAGAAGACACTGAGCACCGTGGGGCCCAAATGAGTAAGAACAGGTCCAGAGCTCAAGGCTTGGGAAGCGGAGAAATCTGAGGTTGCTCCAGGGCAGGCAGGTGAAACTATAAAGGAGGAGGGAGCGGGAGCACAGCGGAGGCACTCACTCCCATCCCAGCCTGGCAGGCAGGGAGAGGGTTCTGGAGTGGTGACAGAGGGGCTGACAGGGAGTTGGCCATAAAGGGGGAAGCAGGGAGCAGTTCCAGACAGACTGCACAGCCTGTCCAGAGACAGCTTGGTCCCTGTTTACTGGGGAAAGGAACAGGGGGCTAGAATGATCAGCATGAGGTCTGCTGGCCAGTGGTTTCAAGCCAAGGAGGAGTGTGGCTGGGTTCACTTTTGGGAGGGAGTACGCTTTGGCAGTGGTGTAAGCGTGGTGGGCAGTGGAGAGAATGGAGGCCCAGCAGAAGACCATGAAGCAATCTGGGGACAAAGCCAGGGCCTGAGTCAGGAGTGTGGCACAGGGGACCAAGAAGAGGTGCTGGGCCAAAAGCACCCGGATGAGCATGGAATGTGCTGTGGGAGGCGCAGGACCAGAAGGCGTTGAGGAGATGCCAGGAGGCTGGCTTGTGTATGGCAGTGCCTCCCACAGAGGTGGAAAGTAGGAAGAGATTGCCATGTAGAGTGAGGATTGGGATCCTCCTCCTTCTGTCAGTGGCACCCCAACCCTTGGGCATCGAGGCTGCTTTGGGACCCCTCCTCGCCTCTTTCCTTTTCCTCCAGCTTTAGCTTGACCCAACTTATCACAAGCTGACTCTACACACAGGCCTAGGGCTAGCCCAGGACAGTGTAGGGCTGTAGCTGCCACTGCCTACTAAAGGCTCCAGACACTCCTGCCCATCAGGCTGAAGCCCTGACTGTTAGATAAGCCCCTAAGACTTGGGCCTGGATCTCCCGGTGCCAAATCAGAAAGAGCCTGATTCCCGAGTAGCAAGAAAGATAGACCCTCCGCGCCCAACACTGTGGGATTCCAGAACCTGCTCTCAGGTATGTGAACACGTTTCCCTATCCCACCAGTGGAGCACCCTGCATCCCTGCAACAGCTTCTATATTTGGCAAGTCTCCTTTGTGAGCATAAGGCACGAGATGTGTCCCTGTGGGAGCAGTTTGGTAATCCCTGATTCTTGAACACCCTTGGTACATCAGATGAAACCGTGTGAGTGCATCTTATAATAGATTCACTGTAGCTTTAAACCTAAGTTCTATGTATTTATTTATTTTAAATATCTCATTTATTTATTTATTTGAGAGAGAGAGAGAGAAGCAGACAGAGAAAAAGAATGGGCATGCCAAAGTCTCCGGCCACTGCAAACGAATACCAGACACATGTACCACTTTATGCTTCTGGCTTTACTAGGTAGGCTATTGGGGAATCAAACCCTGGCCATCAGGCTTTGCAAACAAGAATCTTTAGCCACTGAACAATCTCTCCAGCCCCATGTATGTATGTATGTATGTATGTATGTATGTATGTATGTATGTACATGTGTTTGGGTGTGCCAGGGTCTCCTGCTACTGCAAATAAAGAACTATTCAGCTTTATGTGGGTGGCTGGAGAATTGAACCCAGACCCGCAGACTTTGCAATCAAGCACCTTTACTACTGAGCCATCTTCCCAGCTCCCTAAGTTCCATTCCTTATAAGTGTTTTTGAACTCTCTTCAAAAATTCCAGTCACACCCCAGGCTGCAGAGAAAGGACATAGATTATGCTGACACTTAAAAGGAAGCCAGCTTCCTTCCTGCTAGCCAGCCCTCTTAGTGCCGGAAAGTGCTATGTGAGCTGCTAGGGGATAATGGCCACCAAAAGCATGAGCAAGCAGGGGATCCTGCAAGTGACACAATCAACCAGCCGAACAAGATGCACACACCTGTGCAACAGTGGTACTCAGCCTAAGTAGGTAATCAACAGTTTTCTGATTGGATACAAAGTCTATTCAGATGGAAAGAACTCAGTGAGAACCCGGTCAAAGCCCTGTGGATAAGAAGTCATAGACTCCAGAGAGAAGCTCCACTGGTCTTTGACTGAGTGGCTATACCCATCAAGAAGTCTCTTTAATACATGCTGCTATCACTCTTGGCTGGCAAGTCTTTTTTTTTTTTTTTTTTTTTTTTTTTAATAGATGGCAGAAAAAACCAGGGAGAACAAAAGACACAAGAAAAGGTAGCCCACTGCCTAGTAATAGACCTCTATCACATCTACCAGGACCCAGGAGACATTACAGAGGAAGTAGCTATTTAAACATGAGTGCTGCTCCCACTGCCAGCCTGACAACCAGCTCCAGGGAGATGGACACTGAAGACACACAAAACTCATCAAAGCAGAAATCCAGAGGATGCAAAATACTTAACATTAAAGTGGACTTACAACACATCCACCAAAGCTCAGGGAACATTACAGAAGAGGGAGCAGAAAGATTATAAGAGCCACAGGACGGGAGGGAGTATCCTGAGGCATTCCCCTCCCCACAGACACTGATTGATGCATTCATGACCCTACAGTGAATACCAATAACCCTACTGAGGATGCCCTTCATGTAATGGGGGCAGGGGAGAGGAGATATTAGAGTATAACCCAGTGAAAAGACGACTGACATGTGATATGTCCATACAGCAAAGTTCATAATTAATAAAAAATTCCAGTCATATGCAACAACTACATTATCACAAAAATAAAACTAGCTATTATTCATTAGTTGTATAAGATGAAGGGTTTTTTTTTGTTGTTGTGCTTGGTTTGGATTGTCTAAAATTTTTAGAACACCTTTGAAAGCAAGGTAGTCTTCCACCCTTTCATAAAGGAGGTCGGGGCTGGGGATACAGTTCAGTTGGAAGAATGCTTACTTAGAATGTATAAAGCCCTGGGTTTGATTCCCAGCATTGCATAAACCAGCCATGGCAGGGCATGGCCTGCATGTAATCCCAGCGCTTGCAAGGTGGAGAAGATCAAGGTCATCTTTGGCTATTGGGTGAGTTCAAGGCAAGCTTGGGTCTACTATATGAGACCCTGTCTCAAAACAAAACAAAACAAAACAAAACAAAACAAAACAAAACAAAACAAAACAAAACAAAACAAAACAAAACAGGACCTGTGGAAAGAAATGACCCGCAGCATTTCACCAGGGCCCCAGCTGAAACCACAGGGGAATTGGGGAAATGAGCAAGAGTGCTGCTTTCTTGGTGAACCTGAAATCAGAGCAAGGGTGAAGGAGATAGACACCGAGGACACTCAACACCTATCAAACCAGAGGTCCAGGGGCTCCTAAGAGCTCATCACTGAAGTAGACTTAAAACACAGCCAACATGGCTCAGGAAATCTTGCCAAAAAGGACGCAAAAAGATTGTTAGACCCACAAGTTGGGACATTATGCACAGAGACATTGCCTCTTCCCCGTAACTGACTGCTGCCCTCACAATGCATGACCCACATTCCACATGGGGATGACATGCACCCCGACGAGGAGGGCTCCTTTGGGGGGGGGGCAAGGATGAGGGAAAGGATGGTACCAACATGTGCTGTTAATATACTGAGTATGCCCATAACTAATAATAAAATAAAAAAACACAAAACAAAACTACAAAAGAGCTTAAAGGAAGTAATCAAGGGTCAGAGAAGGTAAATGCCTTGTCCGAGTGAGAACACTGCACCGTGCTGCCTGTCCCCAAACACATGCCACCCTTTCCTGTGGCTGAGTTTCGCTGATGCTGCTAATGCCGCTGTTACCCCAGACCTGGCACACTCTTCTCCACCCCTCTAGTCACTGCACCAGCAATAACCTTCCTCCAGCACTCTGCCCTCTGGGTGCCCTCCCATCCCTGTGGCGGAATCAGACATTCTTGTCTGGCCTGCCATTCTCTGAGTCAGCTGACAGCCTCCTTTCCTCCCACACCTGCCGCCCCAGGATAAGGGGAGCCCCTCACTCACAGCAGTCAAGCCTGCTGCTGCTCCTGTGTAAGATTTCACTTTTTCTTGTAAATGCCAGGCTAGGGGCTGGAAAGACTGCTCAGTGGTTAAGGTGCTTGCCTGTGAAGCCTAAGGACCCAGTTTCGATTCTCCATGTCCCACGTAAGCCAGATGCACAAGGTGGTGCATGTGTCTGGAGTTTGTTTCCAGTGGCTGGAGGCCCTGGAGTGCCCTCTCTCTCCCTCTTTCTTTGTCTCTCGTAAATAAAACTAAACTAAAATAAAAAAGTAAATGCCAGGCTCTTAAGAAAGGCCTCCACTCAGTTCTTTTATATCTCCTCCTCTCTGGTGTAGTCCTTACCTGCTTGGACAAGGATGTAGCTTTCACCTCCCCCAACAGCCTCTGGACTGTTCCAGGGAGAAGAACATGAAGTAGCTGCATTAGCCCCTCGGGGCATCCATGTCACTTCCCTCTCCAGCTTGCACAGAGCTCAATGGCACCCCTTTTGAATGTGGCTGAAGTTAGTGGCATAATATGGCCAAAGTAAAGATAACTTCTAAGGGTGGGCCAGTGAAAGTATTACAGGGGTTGGAGAGATGGCTCAGAGGTTAAGGCACTTGCTTGCAAAGCCTAACGACCTGGGTTCAATTCCCCAGTACCCATATAAAGCCAGACGCACAAGGTGGCACATGCGTTTGGAGTTTGCTTGCAATGGCTAGAGGCCCTGGAGTGCCCATTTTCACCCTCTCTCTCTGTTTGCAAATAAATAATTTTTTAAAAAAAATTTAAAATAAAATATTTAAATATTTTTTTAAAGTATTAAAGATTCTCTCTTGCTCTCTTTGGAGACAATGAGCTGCCATGTTGGGAAGACACTCCAGCAGCCCCTGTGAAAGGTCCATGCAGAAAGGGATTGCAGCCTCCTGCCAAAAGCCATAGTAGTGAGTGAGCTAGCCTTCACATGACCTCTTGAGAGACTCTGAGCTGGAACTACCCATCCTCGCCCCTTGTGATCTCTGTTTTTTTTTTTCAAGGTAGGGTCTCGCTCTAGCCCAAGCTGGCCTGGAATTCACTATGTAGTCTCAGGCTGGCCTCGAACACACGGCAATTCTCTTACCTCTGCCTCCCAAGTGCTGGGATTAAAGGTGTGTGCCACCACAGCTGGCTCTCTAACTCTTTATTATCATTATTTATTTTTGAGAGAGAAAGAGGTGGAGAGAAAGTATGGGTGCGCCACAACCTTCAGCCTGCTGTGAATGAACTCCAGATGCATGCGCCCCCTTGTGCATATGTGCGACATTGTGTGCTTGCATCATTGTGCATCTGGCTACGTGGGACCTGGAGATTTGAACATGAGTTCTTAGGCTTCACAGGCAAGCACCTTAACTGCTAAGCCATCTCTCCAGGCCCCTATAACTTTTAAGCTACAAAATTCTGGAATAATTTGTTTCAGAGTGATAGATTCTAATTCCAGACCCTAATCCAAAAGGAGTTTAAACTCTCTTGCTTTACCTTAGCAAAGCAAGCCATGATGCGAGCCCCTTACAGAGGCTCAAGTTTCCAAGAGAGCTATGGTATCAAGTTCACATTGAGAAATCATGCTCTGAGCCAGCCATGGTGGCACACACCTTTAATCCCAGCACTTGGGAGGCAGAAGTAGGAGGATGGCGGAGAGTTCGAGGCCACCCTGAGACTACATAGTGAATTCCAGGTCAGCCTGAGTTACAGCAAGACCCTACCTTGAAAAAAAAAAATCATGCTCTGGCCCTAAGAAAGTGGGAATGAATAGCCTGCAGCCTTTATTAGAAGGCAGCAAAGCTTCCTGCCCAGCCACACTGATAAAAATGCAAAGTCTTGGGCCAGGTCATAAGCAGGAACAAGAAACCCAAGCTCACAGGAGAACTCAATATCTGGAAGTGAAGTGAAATGCAGATGGAGACTATCGAGATGAGAAGCACCAGGCCTGTGCCAGAACAGAGGTGGGTCTCTGGGGCTTCCTCTCGGTTCTAGCCCTCCGGCCATTTGTGAAGGATTGACTTTAGGTCTAGTCACAGGTCCAGTGTGAAAAGTAAATGACAGAGTATGGATATTCCTGTCAGAATAACAAAGCCTGTGGTGGATAATTACATAATATATTTGGTTTTCATTAGAGTTGACTATTCAAGAAAAATTACTGAAGCTCCCTTGTGCTATAGGCATGGGTACAGCTTCTGCCTCTGCTGACCCTGTTGTCAGACGAATAGATATAAACAAGCAGACAATCAAATATCTGTTCAGCTATTATTTGTTGTATTTCTGACCTCTACAGTCAGTGTTCTGGACAGCAGCTTCCAGAACCAGGCTTACTGCTAGGAAGTGAACAAAGTAGCATTCAGTGAATGTCTGATGAATTGAATCTCCAATACTGAATCCACTATAAATAGATGTTTGCTTTTTAAAAACTGTGTCCCACTTAAGCACATTTGCCTGTAGTGATGCATGGAAAGATAGTGAGAGAGCAATTATAGAAGGAGAGGCCAAAGACAGCCCAGAGCCCCATCACTGAAGAGCCAGGTCCCAGGGGAGGGAGGGAGGGAGGGAGGGGAGGAGGGGGGGGAGGTAGCTGGAGTACAGGGAGAGGGTTTGGCCTTGGAATGGAAGAGAGAGTTGTGAAAGAATAGGATGGAGACCGTTCTTTCATTTCTGACTGAAAAAAGGATGACCTTTACAAGAAACAATGCATACATAGATTTACATAAGGAACAAGTTTCATTGCTGTGAAGAATAGCTGTATGTGTTAATTCGTATGATGGCTTCTTGACAAAAGCAGAGACTTAGAATAATGGATTGCTGCCAACTGCCATCATATAAAATTTTTATTCCTCTTCCCATAGGCCCCAGATTTATTTATTATGGATCTCAGTTCTTGGGAAATCAAATCTTTCCCTATTCTCTGCACAATAAAATTTTAAACACTCTTGGATGCATTATGGAGGATGAAGGTAGTACTTTTAAGACTTAATGGCCTTCCCACAGACTTTCATAAGTAATTTATGTTGTCATGGAAACATATCAAGTCTCAGTTTAAAAATCCTGTCTGCATTTTCTATATGAGCATGTCCTCTGTGCAAGGAAGCCCACTCCATCATGAACTCTAATGCAGGCAGGCAGGCAGTGAATGTGGTGCCCAGCTGCCCAGCTATGGTCAGCAGGTGGTTACAGAAAGTAGAGTCAGTAGATTACAAAGAGAAGAACAACACTTAGTCTCGAGGGTTGCAAGCCACTGAGAGACCCTTCTCTCCCTCTCCTTTCAGACGAAGGCTGCTTCCTCCTGGAAAAGATGGCCGGTCAGGGAGGGGCTTTAGGACCTGTGCACGTGTATGAATATGTGCATCTCTCAATGCGTCTTTGTGAAAGGGAGAAAAGAGAATTATGTGGAGAATGCCAGTGTTCTAATCGCAAAGGATTGCTCTCATCTGTTAATATCCAATAAACCCTTCACACGCGCGTGTAGAATACCATGGCGGTGTTTTTTTTTAATTAAAAAAAATTTTTTTTAAGATTTTATTTTTATTTATTTATTAGCAAGAGGGAGAGAGAGAGAGACTGAGAATGGGCACGCCAGGGACTATAGGCACTGCAAACGAATTCCAGACGCATGTGCCGCCATGTGCATCTGGCTTACATGGGACCTGGAGAATTACACCGGGGTCCTTAGGCTTCACAGGCAAATGCCTTAACCGCTAAGCCACCTCTCCAGCCCATGGCGGTGTTTTAAAATGGGAAAAGAACCCTCTCTCCCCCATGCTTGAGCTCTAGCCCTCTTGCTATTGCTCTCAAAATTATGCCTTACACATACAGGGAATTGAAATAGGTCAGAGCAGGGAGCTCATCTGCATGTAACTGCCATCCGAGTCTCATCCCAGACTCTGTGCAGCACACAGGTCCCTGCACACCTGGAAAACGGTCTCACACAGAGAAAGCCACGTGCACAACATGTACAGAATCATGAGGGTGGGTAGCTAAATACTGAACCTATTGAAATTGAAAATGAGAGTCAATGTAATCTTCAGGGATCTTAAAATAAGTCCCCAGAACAATGGAGTTTTGCAAGGTTACCACATTATCAGATCAATGTACAAAAATCAATTACATTCCTATATAATGAACTAGTAATAGGCACTACTAGTACAATAAAACTTTAAAAAATCCATTTGCCATGGCATCAAGAATAATAAAATACTTAGAAATAAATGTAATGAAAGAAATGCAATATCTGTAGGCTGGAATCTAAATAACATTGCTGAGAGTATTTGAAGAGACATTATAAGTAAAGAGACATATCACATCCAAAACCTGGAAAATTCTGTATTATTCTGACAATTAGCCAGAAACTGATCTATGAATTCAAAACAACTCATCAATGTTTCAGCTGAGTTCTTTGTTGGAAATGGCAAGCTGAACTTAAAATACACATGGAAATGGAAATGAAATTGGTCAAATAATTTTGACAAAGAGAAATGAAATCTAAGGATTGACACTTCCTGATCTCAAAATAACACTATGGCACTATGGCAACTATGTAACACTATGTTATTGGCATAAGGGAGACACATAGAGGGATGAACAGGAACGTGTTTGGAGCAGATCTTTCATACGGGTGCGCTGACTCGGATTCATGCTGGCATATACAGCTGATGACTAAATTCTCAGGAACTTGGTGAGCTGAATGTTGGTAGCTTGAAGACAGCCATAGAAGAGTATTTACATCAGGAAAATGGCTAACATTACTCATAAACCCACTTTTGTTCCAGACAGTAGTTGTTAAACTTTCACCATCATACCACTGGCTTACACATGTTGCTAATTTGTGTTTTACAGATGAGCCAAAGTAGTTCAAAGGGCAAAAGATAAAATTTCAACAAATAGTGATGGAAAACCTAGATATTCATATGAAAATAAATTTAATCTCTGCCATTGCTTCACATCATATGCAAGAATTAATTCAGAAGAAAATCTTTGTGTCTTGGGGTATACAAAAATTTCTTAGAGCCAGGTGTGGTGGCGCACGCCTTTAATCCCAGCACTCGGGAGGCAGAGGTAGGAGGATCACCACGAGTTCAAGGCCACCCTGAGACTACGTAGTGAATTCCAGGTCAGCCTGAGCTAGAGTGAGACCCTACCTCGAAAAAAAAAAAAAAAAAAAAAAAAAAAAAATTTCTTAGGACATAAAAACCAAAAATAAGTAAAGAAGAAGAAAAAAGATAAGTTCAAGTTCATCAAAATTTAACATTTAAGGGCTGGCTCAGCAGTTAAAGTGCTTGCCTGCAAAGCCTAACAACCCCAAATTTTTGTATTTTATTTTTACTTATTTATTTGAGAGAGATGGCAGATAGAGATAGAGAGAGAAAAATGGTTATGCCAAGGCCTCCAGCTGCTGCAAATGAACTCCAGATACATGTGCCACCTTGTGCATCTGACTTAGGTGGGTACTGGAGAATCGAGCCTGGGTCCTTTGGCTTTGCAGGCAAGTGCCGTAACTGCTAAGCCATCTTTCCAGCCTGCAACAACCCAAATGCTTCTTTCTCTCTCTCCAATAAATAAGTAATATTTTTTTAAAGAAAGGTCTAGATAAGGCCTAATGCTTGCACGTATTACCAACTCTTCATTATCATCATGTGTGAGGTCTCCAAGTCATGCCTTTGTTCAGCAATATGACTGACTTCTAAGTCTGACAGTCTAGGCCATCACTAAATCTCAGAAGTTATTAGTATTGGGTGTAAACTACTAAATCGATGATCCCCACAAAGCTTCTCTTTGTTAATGACTCCTTGTTAATCACTAAAGGTGAGTGCCATTAATTTCCACCTCTGGCTGCCCACGCTATCTCATCTGAGGTGATAGGAGCCCTGGGGTGCTTCAGAGAAAGCGCAGCCTGGCGCTAATGGGGCAGACACTCCTGTGAGTGAATTATGCACTTCCTTTACCAGGCACGATTAACCTTTCTTTTATTCACACTGCAATTTTATTTTTTTATTTTATTTGTATTTTATTTATTTATTTATTTATTTATTTATTTATTTATTTATTTATTTTTGAGAGAGACAGAGAGAGACAGACAGAGAGGGAGAGGAAGACAGATAGATGGGCGTGCCAGCAGCCTCTCAGCTGCTGCAAACGAAATCCAGATGTGTGCGCCCCCTTGTGGGCAAGTGCGGCATTGCGCCCTTGCATCACTTTGTATCTGGCTAAACGTGGGACCTGGAGATTGGAACTGCTGGAGATTGGAACCAGTGTTCTTAGGCTTAGGAAGCAGGTGCCTTAACTGCTAAGCCATCTCTCCAGCCCCACAGTGCAATTTTACTTCCACCAACTTTGTCAACACTCTGCTCCCTCTGAAAGAAGCAACAGACACAATCCGAAGTGGCAGTCTGAGGAAATGTGAGACTGGTTTTTAGGACATGAAGTCTGAAGACGTTTCCTCAGAAATGGGATCTAGAATCTCCTTATGACACAGCTCAGTCACTTGCCTTGGCTAGCACCCCGGGGTGACAGTGATTCCACATGGCTGGCACCTTCAGAGGACAACTGCCCCAAGGCAGTAGAAATCACAGCCGTGTGACCTGCTTGCTCCTCTGTAGTGAGGAGGGTGGCCTCATTTACACAGTCCTGCTCTCTCACCCCCAGTGCAGCAGGTCGGGCGGGCACCTCACCTCCTCTAAAAGTGAAGGTCTCCTTTGAGTCTAAGGAAGTCATGGATGCTGGGATCTGGGTCTGTCCAACTCCATTGCTCAAGCTCCAACAGCTGCCCCGGGGAAGCCTGACACCCTTTCAATGGTGTGTGTGTGTGTGTGTGTGTGTGTGTGTGTGTGTGTGTGTGTATGGCCTGTCCCTTGCTTTGAAATTGTTTTCTTCCTCTTTCGACTCAAGATTCAACTCAAGGGCTGGGGAGACAGCCCCGTGGTAAAGATGCTGGCTCTGCCGGCCTGCCTACCAGAGCTGGGATCCTCAGCATGCTCACAAAGCCTGAGGCCCAGTGATGCAAACATCTCTAACCCCAGTGTGCCTACAACAAATGGCAGGCAGCCAGAAGAATATCAGAAGCTGGGCTGGAGAGATGGTTTAGCGGTTAAGGTGCTGCCTGCAAAGCTTAAGGACTTGTGTTCAACTCTTCAGATCCCATGTTAGCCAGATGCACAAAGGTGAGGCAAGTGCAAGGTCACACATGCCCACTAGGTGGTGCAAGCACCTGGCATTTGATTGCAGTGGCTGAGGCTCTGGCGAGCCAATTCTCTCTCAGAAAATCTCATAAGCTCTAGGCCTGCTGGTCTGGTCTTTCCAGTGGCAAAAATAAATAAATAAATAAATAAATAAATAAATAAATAAATAAATAAATAATAAATAAAGAGGCTGTCTCAAAACAAGGTGGAAAGTGAGGACTGACACCCCCAATATCCGGTATCTCCACATATGTGCTATGGAATGCACAATCTATACACAATCATACATACACATCTGAAAAAAAATGAGGGCTGGAGAGATGGTTTAGTGGTTAAGGGTCTTCCTTGTGAAGTCTAAGGACCCAGGTGTGATTCCCCAGGACCCACATAAGCCAGATGCACAGGGTGGTACATGTGTCTGGAGTTCATTTGCAGTGGCTGGAGGGCCTGGTTAAAAAAAAATAGCTAGGTGTGGTGGCACACATCTTTAATCCCAGAATTTTGGAGGCAGAAGTAGGAGGATGGTTGTGAGTTTGAGGCCACTCTGAGACTACGTAGTGAATTCCAGATCAGCCTGAGTTAGAGTGAAACCCTACCTAGAAAAACCAAAAAAAAAAAAAAAAAAAAAAAAAAAAAAAAAGAAAGAAAGAAAGAAAGAAAGAAAAAGAAAAAATTTGGGCAGGAGAGATGGTTTAGCAATTAAGGTGCTTGCCTGTGAAGCCAAAGGACCCAGGTTCCATTCTCCAGGACCCATGTAAGCCAGATGCGCAAGGTGGCACTTGTATCTGGAGTTTGTTTGCAGTGGCTGGAGACCCTGGCGCTCCTATTCTCTCTATCTGCCTCTTTCTCCCCATCCAATAAATAAAATATATTTTTTAAAAGATTAAACTGGGGCTGGTGAGATGGCTTACCAGTTAAGGTACTTACCTGCAAAGCCTAAGAACTTATGTTCAAATCTCCAGGTCCCATGTAAGCCAGATGCACAATAATGCAAGTGTGCCACGTCACACATGCACACAAAGCAGCACAGACGTCTGGAGTTCATTTGCAGTGGCTGAAGGCCCTGGATTGCCCATTCTTTCACTCTGTGCCTCTCTCTCTCAAATAAATATATATAAAATAGATTCAACTCACATATAGCAAAGAAATCAGTGGAGAGAAAGAGAGTAAAGACACATGCCTACATGAAGGAAGGGACCCCACAGAAGGCTCACATTCCTTACAAATGCAGATCTCACTGGCACCCCAAGTCCCAAAGTCCCCTGGTAAACCACAGTAGGTAGCCCACACCTGCTGGATACACTTTGCTCGTAGCAGGTGTTCAGTTGCTGTTTTCAACACTTTCATTTCTCAGACTCCAGACTGAGGGGCACCCCTGAGTCCCATGAAGACACAAATGGGCCTTTAAGGGCTTGCTGCAGAGCAAGCAGAGGGCCTCCCTAAATGCAAAGTGAAAGGTGCCCAACAGGGCCACCGAGAGCAGGGGCTCTGGCAGCCCCAGTGCCCCAGAGTTGAAGAATTTTTAAAAAAATATTTTATTTTTATTTATTTGACAAAGACAGAGGGAGAGAGGGAGAGAGAATATGAACGGGTGCGCCAGGGCCTCCAGCCACTGCAAACGAACTCCAGACGCATGCACCCCCTTGCACATCTGGCTAACGTGGGTCCTGGGGAATCGAACCTGGGTCCTTTGGCTTTGCAGGCAAGTGCTTTAACTGCTAAGCTATCTCTCCAGTCCAGAGTTGAAGATTTTTTCCTCTGCCTCTGAGTGCTGGGATTGAAGGTGTGTGCCACCACATCCAGCAAGTAAGGACATTTCTTTCTTTTTTTTTTCTTTTGATTTTATTTTTATTTATTTATTAGAGAGAGGGAAAGAGAGAGAGGGACAGTGAGAATGGGTGTGCCAGGGCCTCCAGCCACTGCAAACAAACTACAGACGTGTGCATCCCCTGTTCATCTGGCTTATGTGGGACCCAGAGAATCGAACCAGGGTCATTGGGCTTTGCAGGCATATGCCTTAACTGCTAAGCCATCTCTCCAGCCCCGAGTTGAAGAATTTTGAAGGCAGTTTTAGAAGTAGAGGAGGCACTGACTTTCCTACACGCTTTTCCCCTCCAAGCTTCTCTAGCTGTTCCTAGGACGGTCACATCCACAAGCTCACACACAAAGCCTCAGCATGGGGCCATAGACCGACCTCTTCCAGGCAGTCTAGAACAACAAAACACCTGGGCAAACCCAGCTCAGGGGGAGTACTGAGCATTTGAAAGACACCAATCTCCCAGGCGCTCCTGCCTTCTCTATCTGCCATCCTTGCTGGTCATCAGGCTGCCATCCTGTGACTGAGCAGGGGGGGAAGGGGGCGTCAGTATGCCAGAGGGTTCACAAAAGCATGCATTAAGATGGAGACGTTATTAGCTGAGAAATAAAGCCTTAGCAAGGCAATTGATTTGCTCAAGGGCAACAGCTAATAAACTGGGAGACTAGAAATCAATTCAAAAGGTCACACATGCGCACAGGGCGGCACATGCATCTCAAGTTTGATTGCAGTGGATGGAGGCCCTGGTGCACCAATTCTCTCTCTCTATCCCATAAAATAAATAAATAAATAAATAAATAAATAAATAAATAAATAAATAAATTAATTTGGTAGGGGCTGGGTGTAGTGGTTCACGCCTTTAATCCCACTTGGGAGGCTGAGGTAGGAGGATCACTGTGAGTTCAAGGCCAGCCTGTGACTACATAGTGAATTCCAGGTCAGCCTAGACTAAAGTGAGACCCTACCTTGAAAAAGAGAAAATTTAGCAGGGCACAGTGGCACACACCTATAATCCCAACACTTGGGAGATTGAGGCAGGAGGATTATAAGTTTAAAGTAAGTTTGGGCTACACAGTGAGATCTGGACACAAAACATTAAAAGTGGACTGGGGAAATGGCTTAGCAGTTAAGGCGTTTGCCTGCGAAGCCTAAGGAATGGGGTTCGATTCCCTCAGGCTCACATAAGCCAGATGCACAAGGGAGCGTGTGCGTCTGGAGTTCATTTGCAGTGGCTGGAGGCCCTGGCGCGCCCATTTGCTCTTTCTCTCTCATAAATAAATAAATAAATAAATAAATAACATTAAAAGTATTGGGGAGGGAAGCTGGGTGTGGTTGCTCACACTTAGAATCCTAGCATTTGAGGGGCTGAGGTAGGGGATCACTGTTTCAGGCTAACCTGAGCTACAGAGTAAGCCTGAGCTGGAGTGAGACCCTGCATCAAAAACAACCAACCAGCCAAAAAGTATGAGATACACAGAGCTCAGCGGTAGAGTTCTTGCCAGCGAGCATGAGGCCATTTGCAGTTCTCAGTACTACAAATGAGCAAACAAACACGGTGCCCAATTACAAGGGCAAACTCTGCTTTGAGAAGGAGGCACTTTGGGGCCACAGTGGAAGACACGCTCAGCCTGAGTAAACAATCTCTGCCAAGTCCACATCTGAAGGATCGAGGTCAGACTCCCTGGTCAGACATGGGTTCCAGGTGAGCACAGCCCATCTTAGTAGGTTCATTGTCCCCCATGCTCATCCCCAGCAGCTGAGCCACAGCCTTACACATCTCTGATCTTTGATGACACTCCTTTTTCCTAGAATACTTGTCCAGTCCCCCTTCTCTTTGACTGACCCCACACAACTGTCACTTTTGAGGGCTAGACAGGTTGAGATTCCCACTCCAGCTGCCACCTACACCCCACACTGTTGGAGCTGTCTCTGGACAAACCTGTGTCCCACTCTAGTTGGGGGGCCCTTCAGAACAGGAGCTATCTCGAGTCCTCACACCTTACCTAGGGCCGGCACAGAGCAGGCTGTCAGGTGAGCCCGGTTGTGTGAGAAGCACTGTGACAGGGCTTGACAGCACCTGAAGACCCTCATCACTGCTTCACAGCTGGGAGTTAGGTGAAGGGCTGTGGAGAACAACGAGGCGGTGTGGAAAAAAAAGGGGCCGAGCACTGGAGCTCAACGGGACTGCAGAAGCTGAGGTGTCCCTCGACAACTCAGGGCAGAGGAATGCCACAACAATGTGGTTGGGGGGTGCTTGGGTTGGGTGACGCAGTCCATTTGGAGACAGTGAGAGGCTGGGGACAGGAAGAGAGCACAGGCTGCAGAGCCACATCTGCTTTATTTTAAGGATGACCTGAATTATAAACCTAGTGTGGCTTATCTACTACACACATGGAGGAGTGGCTGCAGCCATCTTAAGAGGTTAGCTCTCTCATGTGCTGTTATGGGGAAACCAGCTGCTCTCTAACTGGACAAGAGGCCTGCTCCATGAGAGCGAACACATCCCTGATACTGAAAACCTACAGCAGGGGAGGTCACGAGCCCTAGGGGTGTACCACCTGCTGGTGTCTAGATAAATGTATATACTATGCTCACCAAACTGCCCAGTAAACACTTCTCTTAACATTCACACCTATATATTAATGCTACTCTCATTTTTGGATTAGAGAAGCTTCTCTTTTCAGATGGTGGTGACCTCTGGGATGACATAAAAAGGCACCATGGTGCTGAGAAGAAGTGACAGAGGAGTGCTCAGCACTGAAACATCTCTATCACACCCTCCAAGGTTCAGGATCCATTCAGAAGAGGCGATGGAAAGAATATAAGAGTCAAAGGAAGGGTAGGACTCCTTACAATGCATCTGCCAGACACAAAATGCCCTGGATATCTATGACCTCGCAATGCCTGGTAATACCTACACAAGACCTTCATAATAGGAGGCAAAGATGATGACATCAAAATAAAAGAGAGACTGATGGAGAGGGGGAAGGGATACGACAGAGAGTGGATTTGTGAAGGGGAAAGTGGGGGAGGTAAGGGAATTATCATGGTTTATTATTTATATTTATTTATGGAAGTTGTCAATAAAAATTTTTTTAAAAAGAAGAGGTCAGCCCTCAGTGAGGACTACTGTGTAGCAGGCTTTGCATATTTTCTTTTGATATCTGATGAAACTCCCAGAGCGACCTTTCCCATGTGATGATTGAGGAAGCTAAACTTGGGGAGGTGTGTCTACTTGTCTCATGCCTCAGAGAACAGAACTACAACCTTGGAAGTGTGCTTGCCGCAGGCACGAGTGAAGAGGAGCTCCTAAGCTAGTGAGGAGCAGGACAGAAAAACAGGTGATTTGAGGCATGTAATATAGTATGGCTGCTGTCAGAGCCCAGTGGAGTAAGAAAGCTGAAAAGGCCCCAAGCAGAGTCTGCAACCCCAGGTATAGGGTGATAAAGTCTTATGGTGATGGGTGACAGAAAAAAAGCATCACAAGTTGAAAACGGGTCTACCATGCCATTGTTCGTCTCTTCTCCTTTTGGAGCAAAGTCAGACTCAGCAAAACCTAAAAGGAAATGATGGAAGCAGAGAGGAAAAGACTCAGAGCAACCCGGTAGGAGGCTCCCAGCCGTCATCACAGCACGGTGCCCAGGTTCCACCTCTGGAAACTGTACCCCTGGGGGAGCCCCAGGAGTCCTGGGAGAGAAGGCCTGCAGACCAGACGCTGGTCCACACAGACCCGCTCTCTAATTAGATGGCTGTGTGGGGCAGTGGAAAGATACAAACCAATCAGTACTGGTGGAGGGGACAGGTAGGCAGGATGCTGGTTGCAGGTGATGCTTCTGAATGGTCACTACTCTGTACACGTGACTGTGCTCACATGACCATTCTGTCTGTATGTCATTCTGTGGTTGGGACTGTTCTCTGTGGTACTGGGGATTGAATGGGGGCCTGTGGTAGTTTGATTCAGGTGTCCCCCATAAACTTAAGTGTTCTGAATGCTACGTTCCCAGCTGATGGCGATTTGGTAATTAATGCCTCCTGGGGGTAGAGTATTGTTGGGGGCGGGCTTATGGGTATTATAGTCAGCTCGTCCTTGCCAGTGTTTGCCACACTCTCCTGTTGCTGTTGTCCACCTTATGTTGGCTGGGGGGGGGGGTGACATCCACCCTCTACTCATGCCATCATTTTCCCTGCCATCTTGGAGCTTCCCCCTTGAGCCTGTAAGCCAAAATAAACCTCTTTTTCTCCCACAAGCTGCTCTTGGTCGGGTGATTTCTACCAGCAGTGCGAACCTGACTGCAACAGTAAAGTGGTACCAGGAGTGGGGTCATTTGCTGCTAGACACCTGTGTGGCTTTGGCCTTTTGGAGCTGATTTTCAAGAGGAATGTGGAAGGATTTGAAACCTTGGCCTAAGAGATGACTTGCACTGCTGTAAGTACAGCTTGATGGACTGTTCTGGTCAGAGCTGAAAGGCCTTAATGCAGTAAGAACTATGGACTGTGAGGTTTGGCTTATGAGGGTGAGAAAGAGCTTTACTTGAACTGGGCTAGCAGTTTGTGTGAGAAACTTGCTGCTATGCCTGTGTCCTGAGAAGTTGTGTAGGGTTGCTTTGCGTAGAAATGAACTAGTGTGACCAGAAATCTTTGGGTGAACTCTGTGCCTATTCAGCTGCAATTGAGAGATTACAACCTTTGAGATTGGACCAGCTGACCTGTATAGGGGAAACAGGAAAAATGCAGATTCTTTTGAAGAGAACTGAATGCTGAAGGATTGTCCTGTTCTTTAAAGTCTGATCTATTCCTCCCTGGAATAGGCACCCTACCTGGTATTATGGAGTATAAGAAATGCAGGAAAGAGAGGGTCATTGAGTTTGCAACGCGGTCTTGTGTTTTGGAAATGGCCATGAGCAGCGTGAAGCAGGTTTGCTGGGTGCCTGAATGGATCGTGGGTTGCAGTGGAGACTCAGTGGAGATGCCAGGACCACGAAATGGCTGCTCAGGAGAGCTGCCGGCCTCGGATGAAGTTTTCCAGGACTGTGAGTAGTCTAGCTGGAGGGGTAGAATTGGAACTCCAGAGACTTGTTGCTGGTCAGAATTATCGGACTTGGAGATTTGTCACTGACTAGAGTTGTTGGATTGGAGTTACAGAGTTTGACGTTTGCCCTGGTTGTTTTAAATCTTGTATTAGTTGAATATTTCTTTGCTTTGCCTAATGCCATCTTTTGCAGTGTGAATGTTTATTCTGTGTCATTATGGGGTTTTTGAGGATTGTTTTTGGTATTATGGCTCAGTTAAAAGACCTTGGAGTATGGGGATTGTTTGAACATCATTAGGATTGATAAAAAAAAATATGTGGGGATTTTAAAGTTGAATGAATGTGCTGCATTTTACACCATGAATGGTTATCAGTTTAGGGGAGTCAGGGGCGGAATGTGGTGGTTTGATTCAGGTGTCCCCCATAAACTTAAGTGTTCTGAATGCTAGGTTCCCAGCTGATGGTGATTTGGGAATTAATGCCTCCTGGAGGCAGAGTATTGTTGGGGGCAGGCTTATGGGTATTATAGTCAGCTCGCCTTTGCCAGTGCTTGGCACACTCTCCTGTTGCTGTGGTCTACCTTATGTTGGCCGGGGGGTGACGTCCACCCTCTGCTTATGCCACTGTTTTCTCCTGCCATCATGGAGCTTCCCTCTCAAGCCTGTAAGCCAAAATAAACCTTTTTCTCCCATAAGCTGCTCTTGGTCAGGTGATCTCTACCAGCAGTGTGAACCTGCCTGCAACAGGGCCTCACACATGCGCACATGTGAGACAAGTGCTCTACCACTGAGTTGGAGCTTCAGCCCTTTTTTATTTTGAGACAGTCCCACTAAGTTGACCAGGCTAGCCTTAAACTCTCGGTCCTCCTGCCCTGGCCTCCAGAGTAGCTGGGATTACAAGCATGCGCCATCAGGCCTTGTGTGTGTGTACGTGTACCCACATACACATGCATGCGTATGTACACACTCACAGAAGACAGTGTTGGTAACAAAAGGACGTGAAAGTCAGGGTCTTCCCAGCGAAGACTCACTGGCTTTGCCATGTCACAGTAAGAGTGGTGGGAGCAAAGGCAGCACTGGGGGAGCACTTTGCACACCATCTCATTTCACAGAGATTGAGACAGAGACTGTCATTGCCATTCTTGTTTTTTAGAAGAAGGGATGGGTGCTGACAGGGTTAAGTGTCCTGACCTTGAATAGCAACAGTCAGAAATGCTGGCATTAAACAAAAATTGTACAATTAGTAACTAGGTCCCGTAAACTGTGTCTATTTTGAAGTTCATCCCAGTAAAGTGGAACTGACTACAGCAGGAGCTGACAAGATTAAGTGTCCTTGCCTTGAACAGCACCATTCAGAGATACTGAGGTTAAACAAAAATAATACAATTAGTAGCTATGTCCCAGAATTGAAAGGAGAGATTTGTGCAGACCCTGTGACAATACAATATTTCAAAGTGAGGCCTGTGCTCCTGATTGCTAGGAAAGGCTGAGAATGGAGGGAGAGGACAGTGGAGAGTCTGGGAGCTGGGTAAGGACCATCTCCCTCTTCAGCTGAAATCAAGATAGAGTTCAAGGATGCATGCACCTTAATAAAGGCTTGGTGGATCAAAGTGTATTTATCTGAGAAACCGAGGCCTGGGAGACAGCTGTAGGGCATATGGCTTGCACTCTCTGTTGGGGCAAACCACAGTGTCATGTCTCTGGACCAGAGACTCTCAGGGGGCACCAAGAGCTCTAGGCAGAAAGCAGCTAGGGGGACTACAGGAAGCGCAGGGGAGAGGTAGGAGCATGGGACCAGCCAGAGGGATTCACATTTACCAAGTGGTCTCTTGGGTGAGGCCTGCAGTAACGGAGGTGGGCTGTGGAAGGCCCCAGGGCATGGAGCTCACATGAGACTGAGTCTACCTTAAGTGGCAGCAGGTCGACACCAAGTGCCAGTGCAAGCAAGAGCTCTCCTGCTTCCATCCCTCAGCTCCGGCTCCCAAACACACACACAACAGCCCCAGGAGGGAAAAGGCAGGGTGCAAGTCCCACTGAGGGCTTCTCCTCTGGAGCAGGCCAGAGAAGGAAGACAGAGAAAACCTAACTTTAAACAGACTGACCACGTGGATTGCACGCAGGGGAGGATGCTTTAATGACCAAGACCCTTGTCTTTCCTAATGTTTTCCAAGTTACAAGACTCATCCAAAGTTCCCTCCAGGAGTGGGGAAAGAACCTGCACTCCAAGATAAACTTAAAGGGACAGTGGAAGGCGAAAATAGTCACCTCACAATGTTCTTCTTTTTTATGTTTATGCTTTTTGATTGTAAACTGTAGCCACTGTGTATCAAATAGCTATAGCCTTGTGAAGCAGAGATTCATGGAATCGCAGAGAGGTGATGTTAAAGACCGCCCAGCAGAAGACGGCATCTTATGGCATGTATTACAGGAACGCTTTTACACAGGCTTCAATTTAGTGTTCTTGAATCTTCACTGGTCCATGAGATGTGGTTTAGGAAACCTCTGAAGATTTGAGTACAAGAAGGAACAGAATTCCTGGGGGTCTGAAGGGCTTTGTACTTGAAGACAAGCCACTCAGCAGGGGTTCATGCTGAGCATTCTGCAGACAGAACTGTTTCAAGTCTGCAGCTGCCTGGGAGACCTTAACGCAGTTAAGCAGGACCGGGCCTCCAGCCAGAGCTGCTGAACCGCCTTCTTCACGGCCTTGGCTCTGGAGGAATGAGAGCTGGGGGTTGGCTAATGGCCACAGTGTTCTTTTTTCAATGTAAAAGTTACATTTGCAGGGCTGGGGAGATGGCTCAGTAGTTAAAGGCACTTGTTTGCAAAGCCTGCTGGCCCAGGGTTCTATTCCCAAGCCATCCATGTAAGCTTCCATCCATGTAAGCATCCATGTAATGCAAAAAGTGGCACAAACATCTGACATTTGTTTGCAGTGGCAGGAAGCCCTGGTGTGCTCATACACTATGTGCATTCTAACGCATGTGAAATAACTAAAAATCTTTTAAAAATTAACAGTGGAGACTTACTATATAATGGAAGTTTCTTTTTTATTTTGTTTTGTTTTTCTGGGGGGTGGGTTTCAAGAACACTATGTAGTCTCAGGGTGGCCTTGAACTCACAGCGATCCTCCTACCTCTGCCTCCCGAATTCTGGGATTAAAGGCATGCGCCACCATGCCGGGCTTACTAGAAGTTTTTCTTAAAAAAAAATTATTTTATTGATTTGAGAGACTGAGAGAAAGAGAGGAAGAGAGAGAGAGAGAATGGGTGTGCCAGGGCCTCTAGCCACTGCAAATGAACTCCAGACTCATGTGCCACCTTGTGCATCTGGCTTACGTGGGTAATGGGGAATTGGACCTGGGTCCTTAGGCTTCACAGGCAAGCACCGTAATTGCTAAGACATCTCTCCAGCCCTAGAGGTTTTAAACATGGATTGACACACTTGATGTAATGTTTTTGTTTGTTTGTTTTTTGTTTGTTTGTTTGTTTGTTTGAGGTAGGGTCTCACACCAGCTCAGGCTGACCTGGAACTCACTGTATAGTCTCACGGTGGCCTCAAACTCATGGTAATCCTACCTCTGCTTTAATCCTCTACTGGGATTAAAGGCATGCACCACCATGCCTGGCTACACTTGATGTTATTTAATCTCAAGTTCACCTTCAAAACATGGAGGCTCAGTAGTCATGTGACAGCTGGCAAATCCCCAAGGACTCCAAGTCTGGGTCTGACTCAACACTTCAACCCAAGTTCATGAAAACAGCTCCTGTGATGAGAGCTTTTTGGCGCACTGCATGAGAAGCTTAACTATGCTGAAGTAATTCTCCTTTCTTGCATTTAGAAAAGATGTCTTTATGAAGAGCAAAAAGTTTTGCTCTCAGGACTAATTCAAAATGCTTTCCTTTATTTGGAGACCAAAGGAGCTGGAAAGAGCATGCGTACTCTGTAGCAGCCGTCCCTTGACTGCTTGGAGGACTAAGATAAACCGCAGCAGTCACAATCAAAACAGCTAGTTGGAGGGAAGTTTGAGCCCAAATCTGTAGACTGAGCTGTAGGCATGCTGGTGGGGTCTTGGGACAAGGGGAGTAGGGCCAATGGGAGGGGGAGCCGGCAGGGGAAAAGAGAACATATGAAGGCAGTGGTGACGCATTCTTGTTGACACAGGAACAGGTCTCAGACCTATGTGAGTGACACGTTCACTGAGTCCACAGTAGTGAGCTGTCTTGACAAGGGAAGAGTGCTTCACAAGAACACACCCTTCAGCTTCGCATCTGTTCTATGAGCGTGTGCACATCTGCTGCTGTCCCTCCCACATCACTCCCGCTGTCCTTGTCATGGTGTTTTAAGTGGCCTTTGCTGTCTGTATCTTTCCCCCTGAAAATCACTTGCCAGGGCCACAGAACTGCCAAGTGACTCCTGGGCCTGAGCCCCTCCCATCTTCACACGTGACTTCTGCCTTTGGTTTTGTATGGGGGTACTGATCTTGTGGGACAAGCTTTACTCTTCTGTTTTTTGAGAGTATTCGTGAAAGATCATTATTAATTCTTCTTTGAATATTGATTAGACTTCAGTGTTTGTCTCTGTAACCCACTGTCCCTACCCCAGAGTTAATACCCATGAAAGGATACCAACTTGAAATTTAGCAGTTTCTATAATTTTGTGCCTTACTGGGTTCAATTTATTATAAACGAAAAGAAACTTCTATTTGGCATGCTATAGAATATTACAAAACTCCAGACCACAGGCCAAATTTCAGATTATCAGGACTGAGTCTCATAGTTGTGAACTACTAAGAAGTCCTAAAAGTAAATTATCTCAAATTCCTCTATCAGATAAAACTCATTCATCTAAGTCCTGCAATGGATTCTAGATTCCTATCTATATCATTTGTGTTCTTTTAAAAATATTTTTATTTATTTGCAAGAGAGAGAGAGAGAGAGAGAGAGACTGACTGGCACACCAGGGCCTCCAGTTGCTGCAAACGAACTCTACATGCATGCACCACCTTGTGCATTTGGCTTTAGGTAGGCATTGGGGAATCGAACCCAGGTTGTTAGGCTTTGTAGGCAAGTGTCTTAACTGCTGAGCCATCTCTCCAGTCCCATATCTGTATCGTTCCTAAACTTACTATTCATTAAAAAAAAATCAGTAACTGCATCTAAAGAACAAAGTGGTTAACCTACAAATGTTTTGGAAAAGGTAGAACTTTTCAGTGTTCTATGAATGACATGGATTTATCTTTTTAAATTAAAAAATTTTTTTTGGTTTTTTGAGGTATGGTCTCACTTTAGCTCAGGGTGACTTGGAATTCACTATGTAGTCTCAGGGTGGCTTTGAACTCATGGTGATCCTCCTACCTCTGCCTCCCAAATGCTGGGATTAAAGGCGTGTGGCACCATGCCTGGCTGATTTATTATATATATTTTGAGGTAGGGTCTCACTCTGGCTCAGGCTGGCCTCGAACTCACGGCGATCCTCCTACCTCTGCCTCCCGAGTGCTGGGATTAAAGACGTGTGCCACCATGCCTGGCCTGATTTATTATATTTTTTAAAAAATATTTTAAGTGTTATTTATTTGAGAGTGAGAAAGAAAGAGGCAGAGAGAGAGAAAGAAAGAGAGAGAGAGAATGGGTGCACCAGGGCCTCTAGTCCCTGCAAAGGAACTCCAGACACATGCACCACCTTGCTTAAGTGGGTCCTGGGGAATCAAACCTGGGTCCTTTGGCTTTGCAGGTGTCTTAACCACTAAGCCATCTCTCCAGCCCTTGTTATCTTTTTAAAAAAAATATTACTTATTTATTGAGAGAGAGAGAGAGAGAGAGAGCACGTGCGCTCTACGGTCTCATTGATATCAGAGACTTGGCCAGTCTAGCTAGCTTGCCCTGGGATCAGAGGTCCACTACCTTGCCCAGCATTTATTTGGGTTCTGGGCTTCAAACTCCAATCCTCCCACTTGTGTGACAAGCACTTTAATGACTGAGCTATCTGCCTGGTTCCAATTTATTATCCCTTTTTTAAAAAAAGTATTTATTTGCAAGAGACAGAAAGATGAGTATGGGTGTACCAGGACCTCTTGCCACTGCAAACGAATTTGAGATGCATGTGACATTTTGTGCATCTGGCTTTACGTGGGTATTGGAGAATTAAACTCCAGTTTAATTTAAACTGGCAGGCTTTGCAAGCACCTTTAACCACTGAACCATCTCCCAGCCCTCAATTTATTATCTTTTAAAAACAAGATATCAAACTTTTGAGCACCCAATGTATCGGAGCACTTGATAAGATGAATTTACTGGGGTGAAGCCTTAGCGTGTATGTTTTAACAGGTTCCTTGGAGATGCTGTTGGTCAGAGGAACACACTTTGAAAAACCCCACTTTCAAGTTCTCCTGACTGTGATAAATAGACTGGGATAGCACCAAGCTCAAGGCAACATGCTGTGGGTGCCAGGGTGACTAATTCAGGGAAGAGCCCAAATTTCCCAATAAAGTGTGGTGTGAGTGGGTGTAAGTTTGCTTTGGGGAGGAATTATGGCAGATTTAGGTCTTTGGGGCCCTCACCTAGCCTCTCATTCTTTCTCTGCAGTAACCAAGTGTGATACATGAGGAGCTTGGATTTGGAACTTCAATATGCCTTTTACCAACTATGTAACATCATGAGCTGCCTTTCGAGAGCCTTAGCTCCTTATCGGTAAAATAGAGAGAATGTCACCTACTAGCAGCCTCAATGGAAGGATTGAAGGATTAATGAACTGCTGTAGAGGTTGGTTTTGTTTGTTTTCAATGGTGCTGAGGACTAAACTTCAGGGTCTCTACATGTTAAGCACGTGCTGTACCTCTGTGCTACATCTTAGCCCCTAGAGGTTTTTTTTTTTATTTTTTTTAAACTGCCTTCTGCTCAACCCCCTCCAGTGCCCCTGTGCCAATGGAGTCTTTTAACACAGGGCCAGCAGGAGACAGCACAAATGCATCATCACAATTACACTGATGGATGCTCCTCCAACAAAACCCACATAGGAGCAGGGAAGAAAAAGAGGCAGAATCGAAGGCTGGTAATTCTGTGATCCTGGCTTGCTTCTGACACAACCTCAGCAGGAAACCCAGGAAATTCAATTGGAGGAGAATACGCTTATCTACTTGGGGCTTTGATATATGTAGAGGAGACAGGATGGCCTGTCAAGGTCAGGTCTAAGCGGAGATCAAGGGAAAGTGATTCTGTCTTCTGTCCTGGAGACAGGCACCAGGCATCCAACTGTGTTACTTAGCCAGGATGGTTTAATTTCATCCAACAAATGCTACCAGCAAAGGCATCTGGGTTATATTTTGCAGCCGGAGATGCCAACTGTGTGAGTGAGTGAATTTCTAGCAATGATGAAATTAGCTGTGTGAGCACTGTATAGACATTTTGTCCTTTAAACTCAGTAATTTAAGCAACAGAGTTCAAAATTATAATAGATCTCTTTTTAACTTCTTCCATATCCATTTTCTACTGTGGCTTTGGGATTCAAATGTTAGCTCTGTGACTTTGGGGGTATGGTAGTTTGAATATATGGCCCCCAACATATTCAGTGTTTTATTAGTGTGTAGTTTGCATCTGCAGCCACCTGGCTGGAGGCAACGTCACTGAGCGGATCCTAAGGTGTGGTGGTGGGTTTGAGATTCATTGTAAAGATATGCAAAGTGTGCCCAGTGCAGTTCCTGAAGTGTGCTGTGCTGTGTGGCTGGTGGCTTTTTTTCTCTCTTGCTTGGTCCTGTGAGAACAGGCTGCTTCTCCTGCCATTATGGAACTTCCCCTGGATCTGTAAGCTTCAATAAATAATATCCCTTCCTCCATAACTGTGCCTGGTCTGGAAGTTCATCTCAGAGAACCTGAAGCTCTCTGTTACAGGGGGCAAGCTGCATTTCCTCACCGAGCTTTATTTAATCATCACTTTAACCCTCACCCCCAGGTATGGCAGAGGAGACCCCCCTCCCAGTAGATATTTGCTAAATGAATAATATACAGGAAGTATGTAAGCTGTGCTAAAGACACAGATTGATTCTACCTTATAAAAGTGAAATAGGAGCAAAAAAAAAAAAATGCTAAAGAAAACAACTTGAATCTTGGTGATAAAGATTTACCAAAGATGAAGGCATAGGAGCTTTTCATGACCACAAGGTAGTGACAGTGAATTTCACAAGATAGGCTGTGGACTCACTGGAGAGTGGCGACACAGTGTACATGGCTGTCCATGAAGCCAGAGTGCATGTGAGCAGCCAGGCCTGCTGCACGGAGGAGCCCTAGTTCCCCACTCCTCTGCCCAGACCTGTGCTGGGCGAGGCTGAGCAGGACAATGGCTCTAACCTGGTTTTCAGCAGCAAGCACTTAAGAGTTGCTGGCTCTCCAGAACCATGACCAGATACAAGTTTCCTTGTCAGCCTAGTATCTTTTCCAAGTTTTTTTTTGTATGTGCAGGTACATGTGTGTGCACACACGTGTTGGGGGTCAGAGGTCAATGTTGGATGTCTTCCTTACTCTCCACCTTAGTTTTTGAGACAGGGTCTCTCATTGAACCCAGAGCTCACCGATTTGGCTGTCTAGCTGGCCAGCCAGCCCTGGGGAATCCTCCCATTTCTGCCTCCTCGGTAACGGGGTTGCAGGTTCATGCCAACAGGCCCAGCTTTTATGTGCATACTAGGGATCTGAACTCAGGCCCTCATGCTTCTGTACCAAGAACTTTACCCACTGAGCCATCTCCTCAGCATCTTCTTCTTCTTTGAAACAGTGTCTCAATATTCTAGCCCGGGTTGGTTTTGAACTCATGATCCACCTTGTTCAGCCTCCTGAGTGCTGAGCAGTGGGCAGGCATTTCTAATTTTTAGGAAGTGCCGCCTCACATCTCTGCCCATCTCCATCATGATGGGAAAGCCATGGGGACTGTGTGGTCACTCAGGGTGCTTAACTAGATCTTTCTCCTTTGCTTACTTGGAAATGAGATCTTCAGATAAGAAGGGCTCTTTTTTATTTATTAGAGAGAGAGAAAAAGGTACAGAGAGACAAAGGGAGGGAGATATTGAGTGAGAGAATGGGCACGCCAGGGCCTTTAGCCACTGCAGACTCCAGACTCAGGTGCCACCTTGTGCATCTGGCTTTACATGGGCATTGGGTAATTGAACCTGGGTCCTTAGGTTTCGCAGGCAAGTGCCTTAACTGCTAAGCCATCTCTCCAGCCCAAGAAGGGCTCTTTAGAGATGTATGTACTTTTCAAAACATTGTGCAGGAAACCTTTTTCTCTTCATGAGTGTTCAAGGGCTATTACAACTGTATTTGTCATTTGTAATCTAGTAACTATAGAGGCCTCTTTATTATTCTTTCATAGAGCTTTCTCACACCAGATTACTAATGAGGTAATTACTAGCATCATAATTGCCATATAATTACTAGGGAAGCCAGAAGGAAAACATGGAGCAAAACAGGCAGTGGGAATTGGGTTTAGAGATCTGAGACTCATCTGGGGTTAGGTCAGTGAACAAAACATTTGAGTTCATAAAATGGGATTTCTCAGAGTCCTGTCAAGGTCAGTAGGTAGGAGGCAAAGGAGCAACCTTCCACCCTAAGGAGGTCGCCTGGCTGGGCATCTGTGAGCAGACCAGCTTCTGGAAATCCTTCGCTACACTACTTCCCTGTGATACCTAGGGCAAGGAAGATCTCGGTGCCTCTGTGCTACAATGAAATGAGGAACACGTCGCTCCTAGGTGTGCTGTGAGACCTCAACACCAAGGCACAGGTGGTACCTGAGTGTTTGGTAAAAGTTAGTGTCCCAACCCCCTCAAGCCACTGCAGCTCACACAGTTCCAGTCTGCAAAAACCCCATCCCCCAACACCAAAGGACTTGGCCATTGTTCAATTATTTTCCCCTGAAACTTGCAAAATCACTTTCAGTTAGTGTCAGTACATATTTAAAAAAAAAAAAAAAAAAACCCAAAAAAACCAACCACGAGGTAAAAATAGAAACCCGATGGGCTAAATAAGGAATTTGCAGTCACACAGCTGTATCCATTACCAAGTTGTGCCTGGAGTCTTCGCAGTCTGAGATCTTGGTTGTTTGGATTCATGCCTGTCTACGTGATAGCAGAACATCTGTAACGTTAGCCTCCCGGAGCAGCTGGCCCAAGACAGCCACGCCACAGGAGGCAGGTCTCTGGGGAGGCCTGTTTATTGTTGCTGGTGCGCCTGATGCCTAGCTCAGCAGATGCTACAGAGGGAGGCAACCCACACACCATTCTTGTCAAAGGAGCTGATGCATGTAAGACACTAAAGCCCAACAAGGGTGGGGGAAGAAGTACATACGATCTTCGTGAATATGTCGAATCATACCCTTTAGATTCTAGAAGGCAGCTAGTTTTGCTTTTTCTGGGATACCCTTCTGCTTCAGTGTTTCCAAGAATCAGCCAGGGTGGGAGTGAGGGGTTTGTTAAAATGCTGGGATATACCCAGAATAAATATTGTTCAGATGGTTCCTGTAACTTGCCCTAAGTGGGCAGATGGCCAGTGAGTGGTGGGAGGTGGGCTCCTTCCCCTCACCCACTCTGCTGAAAAGCCATTTTTTTCCCCATTAAACCTGCACAAGAACAATTATTCTAGAAACGATCTCTTCCTCTTAACACTAGGATATGCTTCTCTTTTCCTTATTTACCGCTTTCTACCTGATACAATGCCAGCATTAAGCACCTGCCTTGCCTCTGAATTAGGCATCTGGGGCCTGCTGACCCCATGGAAACGGATCCCCACCCCAGGGCTAACCAATTTGCAGAGACAGTAAATAACTTGCCTGTGTGTGTGCCTTTTGCATGCAAGCCAACCCATCCACACCCCCTCCCCCGAACTACCTGCTTTACGGGGTTCTGACAGGGCTGTTATGCCTGGGCCCCTATCCCCATGCCTTCTTTCCCCAGGCCACAGGTATCAGATATCCATGGGCAGCCTCCAAGACCAGAGCCTACCTGTATTAGTCAACCTAGCAATTCTATTGCTTATCCTGCCTCGCCCATTTCTTCTCAGGAGAAACCAAGCTCTTACCCACACTTTGCCCCACTGCTTCTACCTCCTCAGCGACCCTGGGGGTCCCCTGTGTGACATGGTGGTCCTTGGGGGAACTATCGTCTCAATGGTAGCTCTCTGCTGATCTGTTGGCTTGGCCACACATGATATAATAAAACCTATATTTTCAAAAGCCTCCCACACTAAGCTAGAAGCAATGAGGACAAAAGATTTTTAAAAAATAATAATTACATTAACAGTGTCTTGTTCACTGTGGGAATTCAAAAATGTGTACTGAGTTGGCTTATAAACTTAGCTAACTTAAACAAGGCCTTTTAGCCTTGTTCATTTTTAGAGTTAGAACGTTGTCAATTTTGAAACTTCTCCCAAAAGTATATTGCTTTTCTCGAGTGAATGGCTGACCATATAGCGTGTGCAGTTACCACAGGGCAGGAAAAGCCTTTCCTGATACTAAGTTGAAAAAGACACAAATCTGGCTTTGTCATGAAAATGACAGAACCAATTCACCAATAAACCTTTAAAAGGATACAGTTATTTGAAGAATAAAAGCACATCCAATACAGTAAGTCCAGCTATCTGTTACGGTGTCTCAGATGAACTGACTTTGATGTATACCTGAGTGATGGGATGGAAATTCTTGAATAAGCAAAGCCAAACGGTGGAATGAGGTTGCTCGGTGATAAAGAGAGCACTGGATGAGAAGTCCAAAAAAGACAGATTCTATTCCCTACTCAGAGAGCCACCTCTTTGTGCTACCAGACTATCAGAAACCTGGCTTGTCAGCCTCAGATGTCAAGTCTATATAAATGAGAAGGTAAGACAGATTACTTATAAAAATCCTTCTGGTCACCAAACTGTCAGAGGATCTAAATTACGGCTTTGAAGTGAAGCTATTTCAGAAAGAGGGAAGGAAGGCTGTTAACAGTGATAAAAGGTTGAATGCAAGTGAAAAGTGCAGTAACAGGGGAATAGCTACATAAAATGTTCCATAGCCACATGATAGACTAGTATGCAATCACTTAATTGATCATCAAATATGGTATATACATGATTATGTATCTAATTTCATATAGATATGAAAATGTCATCAAGAAACCCACTGTTTGAGCCAGGCGTGGTGGCACACACCTTTAATCCCAGCTCTCTGGGAGGCAGAGGTAGGAGGATCACTGTGAGTTTGAGGCCTGATACTACATAGTGATTTCCAGGTCAGCCTGAGCTAGAGTGAGACCCTACCTCGAAAAGAAAAAAAAAAAGAAACCCACTGTTTGATACAGATATACACTTGTAATTTAAAAAGGTTGAAGGATGTAAATGCAAGCAGTCTAAGGCGGTTCTGTCTGAGCACTGGCTTGAGCTACCTTTGCTCAGCCCCCTCACCCTGGAGCTAGTACATCCACGGTTCTCAAATGGCTGTCACCATCCCCATGAAGTGTGCTGCTTAAGATCCTACAGAACAGGATGAGTCAATGGGAAGGAGAAAGGTCTAGACAGTGGCTCCCTGTGGGACATAGTATGACTGCACTGGTCTCTCGGTCTCCTCATAGCAAATGCCCATTGCCCCCACATATGCTGATCGCCGGGAAGACTGCGCGGCATCACTGGCATGCTCTTCGCCAACTTCCTCAACTGTACCTTACATGCTGAGGAGCAAACAGGACATCCGGTTGGGGTACAGGATCAGTGCAGCATTTTGAATGTCAATGTTCTCTAAACTGAAATTCCCAGAAAAAAAGCCACACCTATGTTAAAGGCCCCATACAGCCAATTATGATTAGAACTTTGAGATTGTAGAGAGTTGGAATGTTACCTATCAAGAGCCTAATTAAGCCAGGCGTGGTGGCACAAAGGTAGGAGGATCGCCGTGAGTTTGAGGCCACCCTGAAACTACATAGTGAATTCCAGGTCAGCCTGAGCCAGAGTGAGACCCTACCCTCTCTCTCTCTCTCTCTCTCTCTCTCTCTCTCTCTCTCTCTCACACACACACACACACACACACACACACACAAACCAACAGCCAAATTAATTGGAGGTGGAATGGCCTAGGTGAGGTCAGGGGACGAGAGTGAGTAAAAGAAGGGTGTGGGGAGGGTTAATCAAAATCTAAGAGGATATAAATAAGTCATATGGAAACCTAATTTTTGGACTACACACCCAGAAGCCATAGATTGTTACTAGAAAAATTTCAGTGCCAGGGATGGGATATCGTCCAGTGAGTTGTTGGCCAGGGAGGTCCTTGATGCCCCCCAAAGATTACAGGCCATTGCTGAGGCTCTTGGTTTCCCACTGGGAATAGATGGTAAGACCCTATTGCTGAAGACTCCACATGCTTGGGCTGCAAGGCCACTGAGAAATCTTGCTGGAGCTGAGCTGAAAATCACCTCCTTTTGGACCAGTTGACAGAAAGCTGGAAAAAGCTATGCTGCATGCAGCTGTATGGGAGAGAGAGGTCATCAGTGGAGATAAGCAACAGTAGAGACTGCAAGCCTTAAGTTGGGCCAACCAGGCCAAATGAACCAACAGGTGCAATAGTGGCACATCTGTTATGGGGAAACCAACCACTTTTTAATTGTACTGGAAGCCTGCTCCACAGGAGGGAATCCATGTCTGATACTGAAAACCTATGATGGGGAAGGTCATGAGCCCTAGAGGTTTAACACCTGCCCACGTCTGGCTAAATGCAAACTGCCTGCTAAGCACTTCTGTTATATTTATATCCATATGTTAATGCTACTCTCAGTTTTGGTTAGAGAAACTTCTCTCTTTAGATGGCAGTGACCTCTGGGATGACTCAAAAGGCACCACAGTGCTGAGAAGTGGTGACATAAGAGTGTTAGCACTGAAACATCTCTATCCCACCTTCCAAGGCTCAAGGTCTATTGAAGAAGAGGTGGTGGAAAGAATGTAAGAGTCAAAGGAAGGATAAGGGCCTCCTTACAATGTATTCTTCCAGACACAAAATGCCCTGGATACCCACAACCTTGCAGTGCCTGGCACTACCTATCCAAGACCCTCATTATAGGAGAAAAAAAAATAGTATCAAAATAAAAGACTGATGGAGAGTGGAGTTGCAAAGGGGAAAGTGAGGAGGGAGGGAGGGAGTTATCATGGTTTGTTGTCTATAATTATGAAAGTTGTCAATAAACTTTTTTTTAAAAAAGAGCCAAATTATCTTGGGATCTCTTTCATACACTTAAAACCTGTTCATGCCCACCTCTGTGTCTGACCTAACACCCTTTGGATATCAGGTAAAATATTTGGAATATATTCTTAGCAAAACACTAGCTTCCACTAAACCAAGAATGTCATCAAATTATATTTGAAACTTATGGTTTCCTCTATTTTGCTGTATCCCTCCTACTTGTAGTCCCCACCAGTATATTCATTTAAAACATTGGTTTGCTGGGCGTGGTGGCACACACCTTTAATCCCAGCACTCGGGAGGCAGAGGTAGGAGGATCACTGTGAGTTCGAGGCCACCCTGAGACTACAGAGTGAACTCCAGGTCAGCCTGGGCTAGAGTGAGACCCTACCTCAAAAAAACCAAAATAAACAACAACAACAAAAAACATTGGTTTGTGGCTTTCTTTTGTCTGTGACTAGTAAAAGCACATGTAACTACTTCCATAAATAAACACACTATTTGGGGCAACCTGAATAGATGTTCCTTGCCCATAGTCACTCATATTTGCCTCAATAAAACTCTCTTACTCCCTTTGAGATGAGAGCTGGACTTTACATCAATAATTCTGGCGCCCAACATGGGGCCCCAGGATCGTCCACCTTCAGTGGTGGAGTCACCCAGACTGGTGCCTGTTACCAGATGGCCCTTTGCACACAACTGTCCTTGCTGCCTCCCTGGGCGGATATGAGTCCTGGATCTCCCTTTTGTTTGACCCATGGTCCAGGAGATTTTCTGAGCTGGTTGCTGGATTTACTCTTACTTGTTCTCAGAGCATCTGTTTGTTTTCAGGGCAATTGATCTGAGCATTTGATTGTTGGCATTTGTCTTTCTTTCCCCCTGCCATTCCTCTAGTATCTGAGTTTTTATTGTGTCCTCTCTTGCTTATTCCAACCTTACCCCTTTTAGTTTAAGAAGTGTCTAATCACAAAGACACTGAACATAAGAGATACCTGTTTCTTTTAGTCCAACATGGTGAAAGTATCCGGGGAACTCCCCAGGATGGGCAACATGCTCATAGGGAAACCCAAGACAACATACCCTGTTCTGGGTTGGAAGGAACCTTGTTGGCTCAGCCAGGAAGACATACAAAAGAGGCAACGAGATAGTGTCTTGAGCCCCTTTATGGTTGCATAACATGTAGGATAAACCTGAGACACAATGAGAGAGATGACTCTGATCCAAAACACAAATCCCTCTAGCTAGCATAGGTTACAATTTTTAGGGAAGAAAAACGAAAATAAAAATTAAAAAAAAAAACCACACATCATTTGGTACTCCAGCTGGTTTTATGTTTGATAATTATGGTAATTCAACTTACAAGTATTTTTTTTTAATATTTTTATTTATTTATTTGCAAGCAAAGAGAGAAGAGAGAGAGAGAATGGGCATGCAAGGGCCTCCAGACACTGCAAACAAACTCCAGATACATGTGTCACTTTGGGTATCTGGTTTTATGTAGGTACTAGGGAATGAACCCAGGTCATTAGATTTTGCAGGCAAGCGCCTTAACTGCTGAGCCATCTCTCCAGCCCCATAAGTATTTTTTTAAACTCTGAATGCCTGATATTCCCATTTTTTTTGCATGTTAGACTAGAAGTCCTATACAATAAAACTAAAGATAAGTGGGCAGCCTACTTTTAATTAAAATTTAAAACATTTTGGATTCAGATTGGTTTATGAAAGATAAAAGAGATGATATGTATATGATATTTATGTTCACTATAACTAAAGGGTATTGGGTCAAAATTGGATATATTGCTGGAACACTAAAACCTAACTTTCTCCTTAATCAAGTTTTCCAGTTACAAAAACCCTGGCTTAGAAAATAAGGATTGTTTTATTCCTTGACCAGATGATTAGATTTTATGCAAATGCTTTGAACATGAAGAAATAAATACTACTTAATGTTGTTTGTATGTTTTCCACTGAGTTAAAGACTTCTCTTGTCAGAGTTCACACCTAACCAGCTGGAAAAATTCTATTGGGAAGAATTATAAGAAAATCAACTGTCAAAATGGGCTAAAGCTTTTAGATTCTTTAGCCAATGACACTCCTGGTAGTTCTAACTCTAAGAACTATTTCTTTTTAAAAAAATCTCCTTTTAATATAAGTACTGGGCAGCTTATAAAAATGGGTCAAAGGACCAAATGAGCCATCTCTACTAAACAGAGAACTTACACACTATTAAAAATGATAAGTACAAATTCAAAAGTTGTCTTTCCACAGTAAGCTCCTGGGCGATAAACTAGAATGAAAGCTAAAACTGGTGATTTCATCAATTAGGAAAGAAACCACATCAAAAACTGCCTTCTGCCTGGGTAGAAATGACTGTATCAAGTACTTCTAACCACCACCTGCACTGCAAAACCTCAGGAGATAAATTCTTGGATTCAATTTCTCACCTCAAATATGTGCCAACTTCTGAGGACACATCCACATGGCCTTCAGAAAGGCTGGTGACAATCAACTAGAGACAACTTAGTACCCCAAAGACGTGACCTCAAGCCCTTGACATTTCTGCTCTCAACCTTTAAAAACCTACTTCTTAAATCTATTTATATCTTTAAAAAATTATCTGAATATTTGGAATTTTCCTTTGTACATTTTTATAAGTGACAAAAATAATGCTGATCTTGGTTTTAGTAAAACTACAAATGAGATTAATAATGTTATACCCTTTTATTAATGTTTTTGTTATGTTTAATTATCTAGACCTACTTTACTTAAACCAAGTCTTCATATTTAAAAAAAGATTCAAAATTTTCACTAACCTCACAAAAAATTTCTCTCATTATGCAGTGTAATTAGGATCTTTAAAAAAATCCAGCTTTTACATCGAGAGAGACCTATTTTTAATTTTCCAAAAGGAACTCCATTTTGAGGGGGGCTATTTCTATTTTAAACTCAAACTCCAAGAGCCAAAAATAATGGAACTTCTTTCTACTTGAGAAAAGAAAAGAAAAGAAAATTAACTGGGTTCATCCAATTGGACTGGTATACTGTTAGTGATATTAAAAAATGTTGTGAAAAGCCGGGCATGATGGCACACTCCTTTAATCCCAGCAGTTGGGAGGCAGAGGGAGGGGATCACCACGAGTTCAAGGCCACCCTGAGACTACATTGTGAATTTCCGGTCAGCCTGGACTAGAGCAAAACCCTACCTCAAAAAACCAAACCAAAACAAAAAATGTTGAGAGTCAACAAATTCCTAGATGTAAAAGGCTAATCTATTATAACTGTCTCTGTTTCCTGTGACACTATAACTGTACTGATGGGGGTGTCTCATAAATGTGACTAGATACCCACATAGTACATACCTAACCATACCAATGAAAACATATAAACTCCAATTTATAAGAGTAACTTAGTAGACTCAAATTCAGATGATGTGCATATTTACCAACAGACCTGGAAAGCATCCATCTGCCTGTCTTGAAGGAACTTCTACTCTACTGACATTGGCAGGGATACACAAAGATTTTGGATTTACTTTTTATCCAAATTACATAAAAACAAGCAGTTTGCCAAAACAATACCGTATGGTATTTTAATCAGAACTGGTCAAATACAAGAGCCAAAAGAAACTTTACTGGAGGTTTACTTAGTGACCTAAAATTTCAGAGAAGGCTACAATTGCTCAAAATAATAACACACCTTAAAAGGGGATTCATGCTCAAAACTAGGACATACTGTGATGCTATTCCAAAATGAGGGAACTTGTAACTTAAGAGACTCTCTCGTAAGGATTCACATTTCTTGACTGGATGAATCTTCAATATATCAAGTCGACTGGAATACTAAACAATATTCATACTTTGCCAATGAGAAGTAAATGGGCAATATTATAAAGGATTCATATTCTGACTGGAAAATCTAAAATGAGATTTTTTCTACAAAATCTATAAAATTCTGATTTCTCACAAATTTAGCCTCTCATTTCTCCTTTGTTATGATAATCTTTGGTACATGGGGAATGGACAATTTTGTTGGGAAGGAATTTTAAATGGTACTCTATTATTATTTGATTTTTTTCTGTAGCATGACTATCCATTACTTCCCCAAACTGAAATCTGAAGTAGTACAACGACATGAAATAGAGCTGTGGTGGTCTGAGGGTCAACATATGTTCCCCATGGCCCCAGGTATTTTTGAGGTTAGCCTTCCTGCTTAAGTCTCTAGCAGCCTGCTGGAGGGGTATGTCACTGGGAGTGGATCTGAATTTCAGCCCAAAGGTGTGAAGAGAGCAGTTTTGGGCTCTGGGGTTGCTGCTTGCTGCTGGTTGGTATCTGCTTGCTGTAGTTGCTTCTCTCTGCTGGGATGTATAGTAGGAAGCAGCTTCTTCCGCCACTGATGGAACTTCCCCGGATCTGTAAGCCTGAAATAAACCCGTTCCTCCCCTAAACTGTGTCTGGTTGGATGTCCATCCCAGCAACGTGGAGTTGACTACAACAAGAACAAATAAAATTACTAGTCACAAATAACAGCAACAATAATTTGGACATCAAAGACCAATTTTTCTTAAAACTAGCCACTCCACACAAGGTTATGACTATAAAATCAAACTGACCAAATAAAAAAACAAAATTAAAACTATAATAAATTATTTCAAATACTCCAAACACCAAATAAAATGTTTCATGAAATATCAATGACTGCATATATAGGAGAAACAGCCAGTCAGAGTATGGGACATGGTGACCAGTGCCCAGGCGCTCTTGTTGGTTAGGATGCCTACTTTCCCATGTGCTAGCCTCACTTCTACAGGCCATGTTGTGTTCTTGATTATTCTAACTTTAGGTATAATATTCATATGTATGTCACCTGGAAATCTTATGTCAGGTACAAGGGATACAGAGAGAGAATGAAACAGACTTGGGTCATAATGGCTAGTAATATTGATATAATCCAGGGATTAAAAATATTTTTATTTATTTGTCAGGAGAGGGAGACAGAGAAGAGAAACAGAGGGAGAGGGAGAGGGAGAGGGAGAGGGAGAGGAGAGAGGGAGAGAGAGAGAGAGAGAGAGAGCACACCAGGGCTTCTAGGCACTACAAATGAACTCCAGATGCATGTGCCACTTTGTGCATCTGGCTTTACATGGATACTGGGGAACTGAACCAGGGTCCTCAGCCTTTGCAGGCAAGTGCCTTAACCATTGAGCAATCTCTCCAGCCTGAGATTTCTTTCTTAATGGCTTTAAGACCAATTTCTCCTAAACACTGGTCTCCTGCCTACTCAGCCTCACCTTTACCACATCCTAAGAATAAACTTAGGGACAGAAACCACATTATCCGCATATGCACAAACTGTGATGCATGACCAACAGGGGACTATAAAACTGAAGTTCCTAGAAAAAAGCTACAGACTGACTAGAACTTCGTGATTGTTCTGATTGTGCTAAGTTTGGTAAGTTACAGATACAGAACCAAATAATTTTAAGATCTCTGTCATCTCCTTAGTACACATTCATTGTCCACAACTGTGTCTGACCTAACAGCATTTTGACTATCAAGTAAAGCCTTGGGGATGTATTCTTAGCAGACCACTGGCTTCCCCTAAGCTAAAAGCTAAGAATTCCATCACATAGCATCTGAGACTTCTAGCACAGTCTTCCCCACTTTGCTGTAACCCTCCTCCTACTTGCAGTCCCCACCACTGCATTTGCTTAATACATTGATGGACGACTTGTTCTCTCCGGTGACTACTAATGGAATCTCATGTAACCACTTTCATGAAGGAACATGTCATTTGGGGCAGCCTGAATCTGTGTTCCTGGCCCATGGTCACTCATATTTGGTTCAGTATAGCTAACTCTTATTCCCTTGGAGGTGAGAGTTGTGTTTGGCATCAACAGCTCTTTTCAGAAACATAAATACAATCTCCTGTTCCTTTCTCTGTGTTCCTATTTTTCTCTTTACTCAGTAGCTTCTCTCAGAGCTGCTTAAATATACAAGAAAATATTAGCCAAGCGTGGTGGCGCACGCCTTTAATCCCAGCACATGGGAGGCAGAGGTAGGAGGATTGCCATGAGTTTGAGGCCACCCTGAGACTCCATAGTGAAGTCCAGGTCAGCCTGAGCTAGAGTGAGACCCTACCTCGAAAAACCAAAAAAAAAAACAAACAAACAAACAAAAAAAAAAAACCCACCCACCCCCACACACACACATATACATACATAAGAAAATATCCAACTCCAACACTGGTCAATGACTAAACTGGCCATTGCTAGTTAAGACAGCTCACCACCTGGTAAATGTCCATTTTGCTATTTGGGCCTCAACCATGAACTGAGGCTAATGTGAGATGTACATGCAGAAGCCATCTTGCTCAGAGTCAACTTTTCCCATACCAAAATGTCTGACTCAAGAGAATTTTTTTTCCCCTTGGGTCTCACTCTAGCTCAGGCTGACCTGGAATTCACTATGTAGTCTCAGGGTTGCCTCCAACTTTCGGAGATCCTCCTACCTCTGCTTCCCAAGTGATGGGATTAAAGGCGAGCACCACTCTCGGCTCAAGAGAACTTTTTAGAATGAAGAATATAAGACTGGAAATGTATGAGTTCAACCTCACCAAAATGTTTCAAAAAAAAAAAAAAAAAAAAAACCAAACAAAATTAAAGCATTTCCACATGAAGTATATGAAGTTAGTAAAATCTTTCTCTCCCCATTCTCATTCTCTCTCTTTCTCTCTCTGTGTGTGCATGTATATGCAGGTGCAAGAAAAATATGTCTCTTTTACATCGAGAGAAAGTAAAGCTTTCTTCCCTCTCTGTGCTGTACTTACTAAACTTCCTATTAAAGGAAGAGGGAGAGAAGAGAGCAGAGACAGAGGTAGAAATCACTGCTGACATTTCCTAATGTGACTAGCTTGGACACAGTTGTGTAAGCCCCCTGGGACATCTGGAGGTTTCCTCTGGGTGCCCCAATGCTAGCTTGGCTGTGCTCCGACCCACCCTGGCCCTCACAGCTGACCACTTTCCACTTCACTGAACATATATAAGTCTGTCACTTTTGGTTCCACTTTCCCCCCTGTCTGGCTGCCAGAGTCCTCTTGGCAACTTCCACACTGGTTCCCATGGATACCCTCCACTCCCAGACAGCAGATGGCTGCCTGCATTGGGTCAGAAACAGGCTGAAGGGACATGAGAATTGTCTAATACTCCGATCCTTCTGTTCACCCCTCCCAAAGACATACATATGTACAGACAGACGTGCACACACGCATACACACACGCATGCATGCTTGGAACTCATAACATTTCCAATTTTACAAATATCATACATGATAACTTTTGTGCAGCATCCACTATCTGCCAGGCCATGAACTTGCATACAAAAGGAGACAATAATTTTCCAGGATAGCTTAAGGAATTCAGTTTTTCAGACCCCATTCTAACATGGCTATTTGAGCCAAACCTGTTTTGATTTAGTGGACATGGAGGAACACACAAATAACTGTACAGCATGCACATGTCAGGTTCCTAAAGGATGAAATGGACAACGGGAGACTTGAAATCACTTTACCAAGGCCACAAAAAACTTGGGCTGAGGTTTTCTTTTTGTCTTTTTTTTTGTTTTTCAAGGTAGGGTCTTGCTCTAGCCCAGGTTGATCTGGAATTGACTTTGTAGTCTCAGGTGGCCTCGAAGTCATGGCAATCCTCCTACCTCTGCCTCCTGAGTGCTGGGATTAATCGCGTGTGCCACCATGCCCAGGTTTTTGTCTTTTAAAAATATTTTTCTTCTCTCTCTCTCTGTTTGCAAATAAATAATTTTTTTTAAGTGAGGATGAAGAGATGACTCAGACGTTAAGGGACTTGCCTGCAATGCCTAACTCCCTGGTGCAATTCCCCAGTAACCACATAAAGCCAGATGCACAAAGTAGCACATGTATCTGGAGTTCATTTGCAGTGGCTGGAGGCCCTGTCACACCCATTCTCTCTGTCTCTCCTCTCTATCTTTCTCTGCTTGCAAATAAATAAATAAATAAATAAATAAATAAATAAATTTATTTGTGAGGAAAGAGAGATAGAGAAACAGACAAACAGAGAGTGGAGTATGGGCCTACCATGACCTCTTTTTGCTGCAAATGAACTCCAGATGTATGTGCTGCTTTGTGCAACTTTTGTGCATCTGGCTTTATGTAGGTACTGAGGAACTGAACCAGGCCAGCAGGCTTTGCAAGCAAGTGCCCTTAACCACTGAACCATCTCCCCCCAGGCTGAGATTTTCTGATCCCAAGACATTTGATAGATCTACACTGTGGCTAACCTATCAGGAGCTATGATTGCAATATTCCCCTCTCATTCATGACCCCCAGTGGATGCCAGAAACTGGAAAGTACTAACCCTATATCTACTTTGTTCTTACCCCTAAATATGCATATCTATGACAAAGCTGATTTATAAATTAGGCACGGTAAGACAGTAACAACAATAATAAAAACAATTTTAGTAGAATGTAATAACACTGCTACCATCAGTACTTTTTAGAGTAGTTATAGTCAAGACTCACTAATAAGTAAATAAGAGTTTGTTTAAACTCAACCATCGTGGACTTTGTAGTCAATCTGACAACCACAACAACTACAAATAACTAACAGGCAAGTGACATACACAGCTTGGATAGGCTAGACCAAGGGACTCACAGCACACGTGAGATAGAGGAATGCTGTAAGAGTCCATCATTTTACTCACAATGACACACAGTCTGGAATTTTCCATCTAATATTTTTGGACCAATACTGACTACAAGTAACTGAAACCATGGTAACCAAAACTATGAAGAAACAAGGACTATGTACTAATTTCCTTAGTGCTCCTCACTTTTTCTCAACTTTTCCTTTCTCCATCAATAGCCCCAGCACTAAAGATCTTTGCTATTTAAAAATAATTCTGGGGCTGGAGAGATGGCTTAGCGGCTAAGGCGCCTGCCTCCTAAGCCTAAGAACCCGATTCCAATCTCCAGGTCCCACGTTTAGCCAGATGCAAAGTGACGCAAGGGCACAATGCCGCACTTGACCACAAGGGGGCGCACGCATCTGGATTTCGTTCACAGCAGCTGAGAGACTGCTGGTGCAACCATCTCTGTCTTCCTCTCTCTCTCTCTCTCCAAAAAAAAAAAAAAAAAAAATTCTGCTATCCAGGCGCAATAGCTCAGGCCTGTAATCTCAGCATGTAGGAGACTAAAGCAGGTGGGTCAACAAAAGTGCAAGGCCAGCCTGGGTTATGTAGTGAGTTCAGGAGACCCTGGGCTACAGTGAGACCCTATCTCAAAATAAATAAATAAACAAACAAACAAACAGTGACACAGGTGGGAGAAAATTCATGCTTCCACTAATTGGTCCTTTCTGACTCCATGTCAGTGACCCAAACCACCATCACGATCACCATGAACATCATAGTTCCCCTCACTATTGGAGCAATAACTGACACAAAGTAAACCAGGCTGCTCCAAACCCTGAACTTCATAGCCACATCCCCAAAAGCCTAAGGGAAGAACTCAACAACCCTGAACTCAATGACTACATGATAAGGTCCAAAATGCCTCTATGTCGACAGAGATTATGACATTGCAAGTAGACACCACCTTTTCACAAATGCATCTGGAATTATGACAATTTTGATGTACTTAAAAGGTTCCCCAGAGAATGGGAGTATTAGATTAGATTATTGCTTTTTGCTTTTTTGTTTTTCAGAGGTAGGGTCTCACTCTAGCCGATAACTGACCTGGAACTCAACTCTGTAGTCCCAAGCTGGCCTCGAACTCATAGTGATCCTTCTACCTCTGCTTCTCCAGTGCTAGGATTAAAGACGTGTGCCACCATGCTAATTTTGGGGCTTGTTTTGAGACAAAAACAAAACAAAAACCTGCTATGTAACCCTGACTGGCCTGGACTTTGCTCTACATATGTTGGCCTCAAACTTGGCGTGATTCTCTTGACTGCCTCCTAAGTGATGGGATTATAGACTTGTTAAAAATTTGAAACAGGGACTCACTATAAACCCAGGCAGGTCTTTGCAGCAAGACATGCTTGGCTTAAGACTTTTTTCTTTTAATGGTACCAGGGATTGAACCTAAGATCTAATGCATGCTAGACAAGCACTTTACCACTGTGCTACATCCCTAGTTAGATTCTTAGCACATGAGATCAACGAATCTCTCTCCAATTCCCAGTTTGCTTCAGGCCAAACCTAGAAGGAGTCTGTGAGGAAGCCTGATCCCTTCTGGTGGAGCCCTTCTGTGCTAAACTCCGTTGCTGAATTCTAGACAGACTGGTTACTTCCCAGTGCAAATCTTAAGACCACTTATTCCTTGTTTATTTGTTTTAAAGGCTGTGTTCCAACTCCCAGAGTCATCCCCATCCCCACCTACACATGTAAAAGGGTCACAGTAGCCAGATTAGTATTTCACCATGACAATGCCTGCACCTTGCATCTCTCCTTACTATGAGAGATGTCTTGATTACCCATTATATATGAAGAAAAGAGACTCTTAAATGAACACCAATTCCCCACTGCTCTTCATCTGTAAGAAAATAAAACTGTGGCCATGTCACTTAGGAAGAATAAGTGACAATGTGCTTTGTAAAACACAGGCTCAAGTCAAGTTCAGAAAACACTTAGCTAATGAAAACAAAAGCAGAGATGTGCTAGGATTAATACCCTCAATAACCCAGATCAAAAACTGGTAAAATATGGTCCACGAGTCAAATTCAGGTTTTGTTTAGCCATGAGCTAAGAATGTTTGTCTTGTTTGTTTTGCAGTGTTGAGGATGAAACTTGGGGCCTTATATATGTGAGACTCTACCACTGATCTCTACCCCAGCACTAAGAATGGTTTTGCACTTGAATATTTGCAATCAATTTGATGGAAGAGAATACAAATTTTGAACCATGAGTCAACCAATGTTATTCCCCTAAAAATCCATTCTTTTCATTAATAGACCTGCACTACAGAAGATTGCATGCAATTATTATTTTATTTTAAACTTGGCAATAATATTTTTTGGGGATTTATCTCCTCTGTTGTTATAAAAGTACCTATATGATATTACTAATTTTTCATCTTGGCCTAAAAAGGCTAAAGAATTTATAATTTCTCCCTTTTACAGAAATTAGCCAATTCCTGGGCCAGACTAAAGCTACTTTCCCAGACTCATCTCTGCCGCGTCACTCCTTACACTTGGAGCACTTGTCAGATCTGAGCATCTGCGGTTCTCCACATGCATGTCTAGCTCCCTGTGGCCCAGTATCCCTTCTGACTGGAATGTGCCACCTCACTGGTTGTTTTTCCTAATAAGACAGATCCTTCAAGGTCCAGTTCAATTGCTACCTTCTTTTGAAGTCTTCCTTGATCCTTTAAATCAGCACTGATAATACTCTTCTGTTCAAAAAGTACGTGACTGGCTGGGGAGATGGCTCAGTGGTTAAAGGCACTTGCTTGCAAAGCCTCACAGTCCAAGTTCAATTCCCTAGTACCCATGGGGTACATGGGTTTAGAATTTGTTTGCAGCAGCAGGAGGTCCTGGCACATCCATATTCTCTTTCTTTCAAATAAATTTAAAAAATATTTTTCAAAGGCAGTAGGAATGGGGAGTACATAGCATCTTACAGACTGTAACCCACTTTGCTATAGGAGGTCATGCTGGGGCTATGTCCCCTCCTAGACTGCAAGGTTCCTGGACAGGAAACTCCATGTGTACAGCGGCAGAGTGTAAAGAATCTGCTTAACAGATGCGTAGTAGCTGGTGATGCTGGGGAACTGAGGAATACATGATGGAAAGCTACCCTGACTGCTACTAAAAGGGTGACCTAACCCCTAAATGAACTGTCTGGCTGTTATTTCTGCTAACGGCTTGGGTCTTTGCCTGCCCTCGGGAAGCTGGAGCCTGTGCACAGCAAGGCTGCATTAAATGACACAGCTGGGGTGTCATTACAGTCCGAGGAGGTACACTCCATCCAGAGTGCGTACGCAGTCAGCCCAGACTCTGACTGGTGTACCTAGGAAATTAAAAACCCAGACTTTGGTAGCAATTAGATAATAGCATATTACTAAGCACAGAAACAGCTCTGAATTCGTTTTCAGAGCAAATTCAAGCTTGTTAACAATCATTCATTTCTAATTGCTGTCATTAAGATTCTAATTTTATATTCCTTGTTTTGTGCCTTCAATGTTTTCATGAATACCAAGTGGCAAGAGCCTCCTTTCCCCATTTAATTTGTATTTGCACAGACTGATTATAACATAGTGACTCAGAGATGGTTTGTGGACTACAAAATGCCCATAGAAAAGCTTGTCTGAGCATTTCATGGTCCTTTTCCCAGAAATTCAAGAATTTATGTAAACATCACAGCACATAGCCACAGGCACGCATGCCCTCCCTACCAGAAGAATGATGAGGTCAGGAGCCAGTTACTATGGACTACACACTCTATTAAATACTCTAACACATCCACTCATTTGTTCAATTTAAAATCTAGCCATGTGTGGTGGTGCATGCCTGCAATTCTAATGCTTGGGAAGATGGAGAGTTTGTGGTCAGTCTTGCTAAACATCAACCTGCTAAGTACCTTATGCTAAGCTAAGTGCTGAGAGTACAATGACAAATAAGGGACTTAATAGAATGTTAAGTCTTTCAATAGCTTAAAGGTAGGTGTTACTGGTTCAATTTTACCAGTGAGAAGAGAGTTTAAACAACTTGCCCAATGCCATCAAGTTAACATGTCATGTGAGAGGAGCTGGAATTACAAGTAAGTTTTGTACCCTTAAATGGCCCGCCTCTTTATCTCATCGTCAAAACCTCTAGGATGGAAGAGTGGTTCCCAATCCTTTCCCTTCCCAGTGGAACTGACTTCTACGTCCTGACAGTGTCCAGGCACAGCTCCTCCAGGAAATGGTCATAACCCTCTTTCCTCTGCACCCCTCAACACTTCCTACACACTTCTCTTAACCACCTTATGACCACTCCTGTAACTCACTCACTTTCTTCATTTGAGAGAGAGAGAGAGAGAGAGAGAGAGAAAGAATGGGTGCGCCAGGGCCTCCAGCCACTGCAAACGAACTCCAGAAACACATGCCACCTTGTGCATCTGGCTTATGTAGGTCCTGGGGAATCGAACCTGGGTCCTTAGCCTTCACAAAGAAGCACCTTAACTGCTAAGCCATCTCTCTGGCCCCTCCTTTAACTTTGTTAACATGTGTTTCTCTCCCTAGACCGGGCTCTCCTATAGATAAGTAGGTACCTGTGTAATTCATCATATGAGAAATAATAGATGTTTCCTCAATGAATAAATGACTTTCCTAAGTAACCTACTCTGTTCCATTCTCTTACAACATCACCCAACACTTACTGTGGCATACAGACTGCATCCAGACAATGTCTCCCTCCATCTTTGCTGTGACTTTGTGAACTTTCTACTGCGTAAGTGTCCCCAGTTAACTGATGGGGGGAAAAAAAATCAAGATTTACCCAAAGTCACAGTTTTTAAGTTAAAGAGGCACAATTCAAGCCCAGATTTAATGATTACTGAAGGGTTGATGAACTTTCTTTAACTCAGAAAGCTCTGAGGAACTAAAACAATTTGAGACATCCCTTCCTGCAAAAAACCACTGAGAAAGCTCCTCAGACTCATTGTGAAAGATCCAACAAACCAGACATTGCTGTTATTCAGTTACTTGTCTACCCCCACCAGATTGCACCTGATTCTATTTCCTCAAATGGCACCCTTATAAGCTGAGTCCCTTCCCCTGCTAAGTGCTTGAGCCTCCATCCCAAGGGAAGGTTGCAGCCCCCTGCTGTGCTTCAATAAACACTGTCTGTCCTTTGAGAACCAGCCTGGTTTGCTTTTCTCTTTCACTTTCCTTATAGTTTCAAGCCCTTCAAGGACACCAGGGCACCTTCTGGGATACAAACATCCACCCCTTTCACCAATCTTCCACTGGAGTTAACCAGCCTGCCATGCCCCCAGAGAGCTTTTCACAAGGACCTGCCTGTAATGTGAGTTGGCTCCCTCGTGAAATAGCAATCTCCTGGGCACAGGATCTTGTGTTGTTTACTGGAAACCCTCAGGGCCCACAGTCCCAGCCTTTCTTGCTCTTAAAAAGCAGCACTGAACTTGGAATAAAAAATATTAATCCCACTGCATTATCATTATGGAATTAGGACCAAGTAAATCCTGCCTAATTCCATGCTTTTACAGTATAAGCCTCTTTCACAATGGACCAAAAGCCCCAAAGACAGGAAGGATTTAGAAAGAAGATGAGAGGAGGACGAGAAGGAAAATTGTAGTAAAATCCTACACTGGCTAAGTGTGAGGCTCAAGAGAACCCAGCTCAGGCTGTGATTTGGCCAGAATACCCACTGAGGTCCCTGTGATTTTAATAACTTTAAAAAAATTTTTTTTGGTTTGGTTTTTGAGGTAGGGTCTCACTCTAGCTCAGGCTGACTTGGAATTCACTATGTAGTCTCAGGGTGGCCTCAAACTCACTGCAATCCTCCTACCTCTGCCTCCTGAGTGCTGGGATTAAAGGCATGCGCCACCATGCCCGGCCTTTAATAACTTAAAAAAAAAGATTTTATTTATTCATTTATTTATTTATCTATCTATTTATTTATTTATGACAGAGAGAGGGAGAGAGAGAATGGCATGCCAGGGCCTCTAGCCACTGCAAACGAACTCCAGACATGTGTGTCCCCTTGTACATTTGGCTTACATGGGACCTGGAGAATCGAACTGGGGTGTTTAGGCTTCGCAGGTATGTGCCTTAACCGCTAAGCCCTCTCTCCAGCCTGGTCCCTGTGATTTTAATGTGTAACAAGGGCTGGGAACCCTCAAGGAAAAGCCTGAGGTGTATGCAGGGAGCAGGGGGCAGAAAGCCTAGCTGCACAAGATAGGCCAGATCCTAGAGGGCTTTGACTACAGGCCAAAATGCCTGGGGCCATGTCCTGGAGGGAAGGGGACAAGGAATGGTGAGCCCTTCCTTCACCATGTAGAAATAAGGTTGATGTAGGAGAATGTTATGGGCTTAGGCGAGCGGGAAGTAGAAAGAAAACACGAAGGCTGAGGTGGGCAGCAGCCCTTTCAGGGCCAGCACGTTGAAGTATGGGACTGGGATATGGAGGACAGGCAGGAGCCACACAAGCCAGACACAGTGAGGGTCTGGAACGATGACCATATGTGATCGCAGTCCTTAAACCTCCCTGCCTCTGTTCTGCATCCTTAAGCATAGAGCTGCTTCCCTTAAAAGGCTACTAAGAAGCCTAAGTAAAAAACAGATTCACACATTGGCACAGAGTAAGCACTCAATGAGGCTACAATCCAGTGGTGTCTCTTTCTCTCTAATGTTCTGCTTTTTTTTTTTTTTTTTTTGGTTTTCTGAGGTAGAGTCTCGCTTTAGCTCAGGCAGACCTGGAATTCACTATAGAGTCTAAGGTGGCCTGGAACTCACAGTGATCCTCCTACCTCTGCCGCCCAAGTGCTAGGATTAAAGGCGTGCGTCACCACGCCCGGCTATGTTCTGCTTTTTTGCATTGGGTCATTGCCCACCTTTCTCCTAATTGTTTGGGTTTGACTGTGAGCATCTCTTAAAGGCTTGGAGGCTTGAAGGAAAAAAACAAACAAACAAACGCGCTCTAGGAAATGCCACAACACGGGCCAGCTTTCCGAAACGAACAGCGACCACAAGGGAACAGCCTGGTGGAAGAGCCAGTGCTTCTGGATGCTTTTATGCGCTTTGTGGCTTGAGGCCTGGGCACAATTTCTCACCAAAAGATACCCGAGGTTTGATCCAGCAAAAGCCTTTTCATTCATGTGAAAATAATCACATATTGACAATGGACTATAATAGAATAAAAGAGGGACAGTGAGGAGAACCATTATTGACTCCACATTACTTAATGTGGAAGATCAACGTAAAAGAAACTAGGAAATAGAGACAATGATGGCACTTGCTCTTCTTGGACGGGGGGAGGCAGGGGCTGGGAGATGACTCAGCACGTAAGAACACTTGCTGTCAAGCATGAGGACCTGAGTTCACTCTCCAGCACCCACATAAAAAGGCAGGCATTGCTACATATGCCTGTGACCCCAATGCTAAGGGAGGCAGAGACAGGAGGATTGCTGGGGCTCCCTGCTAAGTCCCAGGATTAGTGAGAGGCTCCATCTCCAGGAAACAGCAGAATGATATAGGACAATACCTGAGGTATTCCTCTGGCCTCTGTACACATGCGGACAAGGCACACATCTGCACACACATGCATACACCCTCCCCCAACACGTAAAATCAAACCACCACCACAACAAAGGCTCCAATGGCCCAGCATTTATAGATTTTTCTTCCCTCCATCCCCGGGGACGTCAGTGTTTGCTGGGATGTGATCTCAACTTCTTTTTCTTCTAATCTCTCTGCCAACCATACTGGCATCTACAGGTTTGAATCTCATTAAAAGGTTGGTGTAATCCAAATTCTTTCTCTGTTCTGCTCTTTCTCTGGAGCACCAAACTACATCATTTACTTTGTATTTTAATCTTATTTTTTACATAATATACCTAGAATACAATCCACACGTCTTAACTGTTGGCATGTACAGACCAATGTCATTAACTCAGATCAAGGTACAGAACATTTTCAACACCTTGGAAGGCTCCTCATGGTCCTTCTCAGACAACTACCCAGATCTCAACTGTACCACCACTGTCAAGAATTTCTGTGTTTCTGAACTTTATATAATTGACATCATTATTAACCACACTTGTATTCATTTTTTCATTCATCACCATGTCTGTGATCTATGTTGTTGCTTTCACAGCAATTTGGTCTTTTTCATTGTTACATGATAGTGGTTCTCATTTGGTAATAAATTCGTGCCCCTACAGGAGCCTTTGGTAATGTTTGGAGACATTTTTATTGCTACAGCTGAGGGCAGAGAGGGGTAGAAATACCACTGACATGTACAAGTAAGAGGCCTGGGATGCTACCAGATACTGTACAATACACAAGGCAGTCCCTCACAACAAGGAGTCATCCAATATAAGATGTCTAAATGCTGACATAGAGAAGCTATATGCATGTCTCCTATAGTGACCATAACAAAGTATTGTGTATGTGAATGGCTCAAAACACAGAGGTGCTCCTGACGGCTCAGGCCTGTAATTCCAGGTACATGGGAGGCTGAGGCAGAATTGCAAGTTCAAGGCCTGTCTAGTTCAAGGTCATTCTGGACAACCTGGTGAGACCCTATCTCAAAATAAAAAGTATAAAGAGGGCTGGAGATAGCTCAGTGGTAGGTTATTTCATTTGCTTAGCATATATGAGGTCCTTATCCTAGACTCTCTCTGTTGTTCAGACATCTAAAACAAATCTCATTAACAACTTTGGGTTGAGTGTAATGGCGCACACCTTTAATCCCAGCACTCAGGAGGCAGAGGTAGGAGGATCACTGTGAGTTCAAGACCACCCTGAGATTACATAGTGAATTCCAGGTCAGCCTGGACTAGAGTGAGACTCTACCTCGAAAAACCAAAAAAAAAAAAAAAAAAAAAAAAAAAAAAGAACTTTGGGGCAAAATGCATTTCCTGCTTTTTCCATCTCTTATAAGGGGAAATTCCTTGGAAGGCAGTAGCCCCCTTCTACACACACACACATACATACAGTCTTAGGGTGGCCTCAAACTCATGGTGATCCTACCTCTGCCTCCCTAGTGCTGGGTTTAAAGGTGTACACCACCACCCCGGCCCCCTTCTATACTTTTAAAAATTTATTTATTTATTTAAGAGAGAGAGAGTGGGCATGCCAGGATCTCCAGCCACTGCAAACAAACTCCAGATGCATATGCCACCTTATGCATCTGATTATGTGGGTCTTAGGAAATCAAATCAGGGTCCTTTGGCTTTGCAGGCAGATGCCTTAACTGCTAAACCATTTCTCCAGCCCCGCCCCTTCCATCTTTAAAGCCAGTAACAGCCGGCCAAGACTTTATCCCACTGTGTCACTCTAACATTGACACCTGTCTTCCTGTATCATTTAGGTGAACTCTTGTGATTACACTAGGCCTACTTAGGCAATCCACGCTATTCTCCCTGTCTCAAGACCCTTCACTTAATGACATTTGCAAGATCCCTGTGCCATATAAGATACTATATTCACAGGTTCTAGGAAGTAGGATGTGGACTCTGAGGTACTGTTCTGCCTAACATGTCCTGATATTATATTTCTGCATAACTTGCATATCCAATTTTTGGTGGAAACTTGTACTGTTTTCATTTTCTAGCCATAATAATAATGGTGGCATAGACCTTTAGTCCCAGCACTTGGGAGGCAGAGGTAGGAGGATTGCTGTGAGTTCAAGGCCACCCTGAGACTACATAGGCCCAAGAGTCAATCATGAAAAAAACAAAAACAAAAACAAAAAAGTAAAAACGGTGCAATAAACATGCTTACACAAATGTCCTGCACTCCCTTCTGTTAGATATAGTCTTAAGAATGGAGTTGCTGGGTCACAGGATAAACTAGAGTTTTATAAAGTGATTGTACTAATTTATATCATTACCAGCAGTGTTTCAATTTGACTTTCTACTGACAGTCTTTATGCAAGCCTTTCACGACACCTCCAACTCAGCTTGTCCACTATGTGTTGTCAAGCTCAGTGAATGATTCCATTGTTCCCCAACATCAGAGGATGCAATGGGGACATGCCCTAGAACCCACTCTTCCCCTTAATCATACATTGTTTCATCCTCTGCCATCAGCGTGCGCATGCATCCTTCCCTCGCTGAAGGTTTTGTCATCCCTCACCTAAATGACAGCTTCCTTCCTGGAGCCGGGGCTCCCATCCTCATCCTCCTTACCCTAATCCATCCTTCCCACTGCTGGCAATGTCGTCTTCTCTACGTTCCCTTTGCTTATAACATTAAGGAGCTGGCCCAAGTCTTTGTCTCAGTCCCTCTTCTTCAACCCATCCTCATGCAATGATACCTCTAACTTCCACACAACTTATCTTTCTGTATTTTTACTCGAATCAACTCTTTCCCCACTTAGTGCCCACTAGTCTTCCAAGCCTCAGCTTACCATATTCTCTACCAAGCCCTTTCTTGCTAATTGTCCGACTACGTAGACTTCATGCCTCTCTCCTCTGTGCCCTATGTGATCCTGCAGGCTTTTTGCCACAGCACCTGGAACTTCTCAGCCAGCACATGTGTTTCGGCCTAGTAGACACCAGCCTCTTTAGAGCAAGGGCCACTTTGTTACCCCAGACCTGACTTACGATGGATAAAAGGATTTAGTGGATTGAAACTGAATTGAAACAGTGTATGTTAACATGACCTGGGGGAAGTGTTGAAGGTAAAATAGTCTCTGCTTTTAATATTCTTTTTTTGTCTTTTATTTGTTCCACAATAGTACTAAAGTTCATAACAAACCAAAGCAACACCATAATTGACAAAGAAAGATGTTGAAAGCTCTCCTCTATCCTTCAGAGATTTCCATTCTTCAAGACCACTCCTGATGCTGGAGTAAATTCTATAGTCTCTTTTCTCCTTCAAAACTTACTGTTCTTTTCCATTTCCAGGTATCTCTTACTCCCCTTTACATTCAGCTTCTGCTCACTTTTTGATTCCTTACAAACACAGGGAACAAATTTTCCCCTTTGCTGTGTAAGGTCTAAATCAGTCATTTTTTTTCTAGCTACTTATACTTCCTAAGAGTTACCTATCTCAACATATAACATGCTTTACAAGTCTTATTTTGTACAGTACATTTCAACCTAGCTAGGTACTCAGGCTGTACTATAATCTTAATATTATAAAGAACTCAGTATTACTCCTTCTACATAAAGAGTATAGGTTGTTTGTTATCTTTCATCTTTGCCAGAATGTATCTAGAAAGCTGCTTTGATGCATCTAAAGAATTCTAGTAGTTAGCCGGGTGTGATGGCGCACGTCTTTAATCCCAGCACCCGGGAGGCAGAGGTAGGAGGGTCACCGTGAGTTTGAAGCCACCCTGAGACTACGTAGTGAGTTCCAGGTCAGCCTGGACTAGAGTGAAATCCTACCTCGAAAAACCAATAATAATAATAATAATAATAATTCTAGTAGTTGACTAATATTTTGTTAACATGTCTTTGTTGGTGAAAAAATACTAAGTAAATCTAGCACCTGCAAGGTAGTTAGTTAGGAGAAAGTGGCCAAAGAATCATCTTATTCAACCATCTTATCATAAAAAGGTCCAAGGCCTTACGTAAGCTATTCTAAATGCTAATAAAATAGGCTGCAAGTACCAAAATTTAAAAGTAACACTTGGACTGGGTAAATTTCAGACATTTCTTTTCTATTTGTACAATCAAATTTCAGTATTTAGGCAGTCATCTAAGGAAGGTATTATTTTCTTTCTTTTAAACTTTTTTTTTTGGGAGAGACAGAGAGAGGGAGAGGAAGACAGACAGAGATGGGCGTGCCAGCAGCCTCTCAGCTGCTGCGAACAAAATCCAGATGCGTGCGCCCCCTTGTGGTCAAGTGCAGCATTGCACCCCTTTGCATCTGGCTAAAACATGGGACCTGGAGATTGGAACCAGCGTTCTCGGGCTTAGGAGGCGCCTTAATCACTAAGCCATCTCTCTAGCACCTTTTAAACTTTTTTATTAACAGCTTCCATAATTATAGACAATAAGGAAAAGTAGTATTTTCAGAGTCCTCTTGTCAGCACTTAGACTGACTTGTAAATTTTCACGTGTAGATATATGTCTGTTCATGTACAGAGAGAGGAAGATATTTGATTCATCAGTTGCCCAGAGTCTGACTCCAAAACTGTTATGCACTATTTCCCTACATAAGCTAAAGGGTTATTAAGAATTTAGACAGATTCTGGCTGAGTGTAGTGGAACATGCTTTTAATCCCAGCACTCTGGGAGGCAGAGGTAGGAGGATTGCTGTGAGTTTGAGGCCAGCCTGAGACTACATAGTGAATTCCAGGTCAGCCAGGGCTAGAGTGAGACCCTACCTCCAAAAAAAAAAAAAAAAAAAAAAAAGAATTTCAGATTCAAGTCAATTTTTTTCAAAAGCAAAACAAATACAAAGGAAACAAAACATATATGTCATCTTAAGGGCAATAAGTTAAAAGCTAAGTACAGTCTCACATTCTTTGAATTTTCTTTTATCAAGTATAAGACAACAGAATTCCAAGATGTTATCTTCATGCTAGCATTCATTTTAGCTAATAAATTAAGGATATAAAAACATAACGAGAATGAGAACATTAGTTCCCGCACAAGCAGATAAACAAATCACTAAAGATCCTCTTCTTTTTTTGTGGTTTTTCAAGGTAGGGTCTCATTCTAGCCCAGACTGACCTGAAATTCACTATGTGGTCTCAGGGTGGCCTCGAACTCACAGTGCTCCTCCTACCCCTGCCTCCCTAGTGCTGGCAAAAGGCGTGGTAGGGCGATTCTCTAAAGTTAAGGACATAAGCACATGCACCAAGGTGCATGGATTGATCACAGCACAACAGTCTTGCATTGTGTTTTTTTTTTTTTATTTGAGAGAGAGATACAGAAATAGGCAAGTAGAGAGAGAGAATGGGTGCGCCAGGGCCTACAGCCACTGCAAACGAACTCCAGATGCATGCACCCCCTTGTACATCTGGCTTACATGGGTCCTGGGGAATTGAGCCTTGAACTGGGGTTCTTAGGCTTCACAGGCAAGCGCTTAACCACTAAGCCATTTCTCCAGCCCTTGCATTGTGTTTTAAGGATAAAAATCTTATCATTATGAATCACAGAAAACAAGAAGACCACTAAACTCAGAAAATAACAGCCTTCAGATGTTTTGTTCTAAAAATAGAATTTGGCAGTGCAAAAGCTGACATTTTCTTTTTTGAGAGGACGGTCTGGTAAACAAAAACCTATGAATTTGGAGGCTAAGGGTTACTTATGTGTCTACGTGCAGTCAATTGCGCAAATGGTCACCCAGGATGGGCTTACAGGCTACTAAATGACAATAACTACAAAGTGCTGGATATCAGGGATAAAAAGAAAAACAGAACAAGCAGGAATATTTACCTTTCATGTAATTAGAGTAATACTTAAAACTTGAGGTAGAAATATTTGTATCAGTTTGCAAATAAAAATTAAAAAATCTTAAGTACATTATTCTGTTCTCATTAAATTATCTCACAAACTACTGACTAGCAAATGCTAAATTGTAGTCAGCCTGAATTTAAGGTAACAAAACAGAAATCCAAAGCATTGCCTATTACTCATGTCTTTTCTCTTTTTAAATTTTATGTATTTATTTGAGAGAGAAAGAGAGACAGAGAGAGAGAGAGAGGCAGATAGAGAGAAAAAGAATGAGAGTTCCAGGGCCTCTAGCCACTGCAAACGAACTCTAGACGCATGCACCACCTTGTCCATCTGGCTTATGTAGGTACTGGGAAATCGAACCTGGGTCCTTTGGCTTTGTAGGCAAGCACCTGAACACTAAGCCGTCTCTCCAGCCCTTTTTTTTTTTTCTGAGACAGGTTATATCAGAACTAGACAGGTTATATCAGGCTAGTCTCAAACTTGCTATGTAGCCAATAACCTTGAACAGAAGTGATTCTCCTGCTTCTACCTCCAAGTGCTGAGATTGCAGGCCTGTGCCACCACACCACAGTGCTGGGGATGCAGGCTTTGTGCATGCTGGGGCAAGTGCTCTACCAAGCTACAGCCGTAGCCCACATTCTAAGGTGCAAATTAAAAGTTTCAATTTTAAAATCATCAAATTCACATACATTCCATAAGAGAAACAAAAGCAAGTGAGGAAAAAAAAAACTTGTTAGGGCTAATCTTGAACACAGTCAATTGTGCTATGAGCTAAATAACTAAAAATGACTAGATTTCAATGCAGAATAAGGATGCTTCTGCTTAGTACGAGTTCAAGAAAATAACCAAATCTGGGAAACAACTGTGGCAAAGTAAAAGAAGCTCTATCACCTTCTAACGGTGTATCCATACTTATGTTTACTATAAATCATGCACCATGGCCCTACAATACTTCCATATACTGAAAAAGAAAAGCTTCAAAAAGCTATTCAACCCTTTAAATATTTTCATTCCTAATCCCTCAATATTTGTAGCACTAAAATGCAAAACACAATTTTCTTATAATCTCAAATATGTTCAACTTTTTAAAAACCTTTTAAAGTTAATATATATACTTTCAACCCCCCTTTCAATATTCTTGAAACCTAATGGTACATGAGAGGCCCGAGAGGACCATAGGGGTCCTAAGCTCCACCCAAGAAGTAAATCTGTTCCAGCAGGGCTAAAATAAAGAGAAGCAGGAGGGGGGATGGGGCGGGCATGCCTTTAATTCCAGCATTTAGGAGGCAGAGGTAGGAGAATCACTGTGAGTTTGAGGCCAGCATGAGACTACATAGTGAATTCCAGGTTAAGCTAGAGTGAAGAAAGAAAGAGACAAATGTACGTGAGGGTTCTAGTTTTCTGATAAGCACATGTCAACTACTGTGATGATAATTTTTTATGTGTGTGTGTATGCATGTTCTCTATGTGTGTGGATGCACTTGTATGTGTGGGTACACATGTATGAGTGTGTGTATGGAGGCCAGAGGATGGGTGTCCTACTTAAACGTTACCCACCCTAAACTTTGAGACAGGGCCTCTTACTGAACCTAGAGTCCACCGATTTGGCTAGTGTAGGTGGCCAGTGAACCCTAGGGATTCCCTGTTTCCGCCTCCCCAGTGCTGAGATTCATTCCAGGCATGCACCACCATGGCCAGGCTTTTACATGAGTCTGGCCCTCATGAATGTCTAGCAAGTGTTTTACTCACTCAGTCCCTGTGATGATAACTTCTAACAGTGAAATTAGCTTCTTAAGGGAACATCCAGACAACTATTGTTTTGCATGTTCAGGCTCATCCTGAAGTTACCTTCATTCAACAAGAATTAGAAGCTCACCTGTCTGACACAGCTCATGAAGCCAGAGCTACATTGGAGGCAGTACACCTAACAAAATGCAGTCTAGCCAGGTGTGGTAGTGCATGCCTTTAATCCCAGCACTGGGAGGCAGAGGTAGGAGGACTGCTGTGAGGTCCAGGCCACCCTGAGAATACAGAGTGAATTCCAGGTCAGCCTTGGATACAATGAGACTCTACCTCGAAAAACAAAAACAAAAACAAAAGCACATGCTGGGGGTGGTGGTGCTCGCCTTTAATCCCAGAGGCAGAGGTAGGAAGATCTCTGTAAATTCGAGGCCACCCTGAAAATACATAGTGAATTCCAGGTCAGCCTTGGGCTAGAGTGGGACTCTACCTTGAAAAACCAAAAAATAAAAATAAAGAACAGTTTCTCTCAGTTTTCTGCCCTCCCCTATCATTCCCCATCTTTCTCATAGACAGAAAGTTTTATAGGAGAATATTACCAGAGATTTAAGGAACAGCCTTTCTTATGCAAATTCTTCTACACAACTTTAAAGAAAAGGAATCTGCCCATCTAACTTTATAACCTTGATCTCAAGACCAATATAAACAAGGAGCCATTGTAGACTAATTTCACTCAAAAACATGAAGGCCAACATTTTAAATAGAAAAGAGTGTGCCAAATTCAACACACACACAGACACACACACACATTTTTTAATCTAAGCAATGTTTATCCCAAGGTTTTAACTATGTTTCATATCAGAAAGAAATCTATGAACACCCATACAATCACTTCAGTTGATGTAGAAAAATTAGTCAACACAATTCAACAGCCTTCCACACTTTTAGAAATGTCTAGCAAAGTAAGAGAAAGAGTCCTAAAAACAAAGCAAACCTCATACTGACTGATCAACTTTAGAAACAGCCCCATGTCCCCATACAAAGATGTCTGTTGTCACATGTTATGCCAAACTACACTGCATGCTGTAAGCAATGCAGAAACATAACAAAAACAAGACATAAATACTGGAAAGCAAGACAACAAATTACTATGTGCTGAAAATATACATTATCTCCACAGACAGTTTGCCTACAGTCAAAACTAATTAGAGAGCACACAAGGTTTTTGAATATAAGATGCACTTATAAAAATAAATGCAGGGCTGGAGAGATGGCTTGGTGGTTAAGGCGCCTGCCTGCTAAGCCCAAGAACCTGGTTCCAATCTCCAGGTCCCACGTTTAGTCATATGCAAAGTGACGCAAGGGCGCAATACATCTGGATTTCGTTGGCAGCAGCTGAGAGGCTGCTGGTGCGCCCATCTCTCTGTCTTCCTCTCCCTCTCTCTCTCTCCAAAATAAATGAAATAAATAAATAAATAAATAAATAAATAAATAAATGCATCTGAGTAAAAATAAATTAGAAAATACAATCAAATAAGCCCTTCACAAAAAGAACAATAATGAAAAGATAGGGCTGGAGAGATGACTTAGGGGTTAAGGCGCCTGCCTCCTAAGCCTAAGAACACTGGTTGCAATCTCCAGCGGTTCCAATCTCCAGGTCCCACATTTAGCCAGATGCAAAGTGACGCAAGGGCGCAGCGCACACATCTGGATTTCGTTCACAGCAGCTGAGACACTGCTGCGGCGCCCATCTGTCTTCCTCTCTGTCTCTCTGTCTGTGTCTCTCTCCAAAAAAAATAATGAAAAATGAAAAGTTAAAAAAAAAAAGATAGCTCAGAACAAAAGAAAATGTGGCACTCACTGGAACTAATGAAACAGAACAAAGAGCCTGGACATGACAGCCAAGCATCCGAGCATATGTGACCTTTATATGCTAGAGGAGACATTATAAATTAGTGGGGAAAGAGTAAACCTTAAAGAGGGTATGGAGCCGGGCCTGGTGGAGAACACCTTTAATCCCAGCACTGGGGAGGCAGAGGTAGGAGGATCGCCGTGAGTTCAAGGCCAGCCCGAGACTACACAGTGAATTCCAGGTCAGCCTGAGCTAGAGAGAAACCCTGCCTCGAAAAACCAAAAAAAAAAAAAAAAAAAAAAAAAAAAAAAGAGGGTATGGGCTAATGACTTTTCATATGGAGAGGGGATTTGATCCATCTCATTCTATGCATTAAGATAAAATCTAATTAGGCTATTACAGACTTAACTCTTAAAAATTATATATAATTGGGGCTAGAGAGATGGCTCAGCAGTTAAAGGTGCTTGTCTGTAAAGCCTGAAAGCCTTTTGAAAGCCTGGGTTTGATTCCCCAGTACCCACATAAAGCCAGGTGCACAAAGTGGTGCGCGCATCTGGAGTTCATTTGCATTGACTACAGGCCCTGGTGCACTCATACCCTCTCTCCTTCTGTCTGCCTGCCTCTTTCTCTCTCTCAAATAAATAAAAGTATTTAAAAACATTACATATGATTATTTTATATGTGATTTTTATGGAAGAAAATAATAAAATATATGTGAAGAACATAAACAACTTGAATAAAAAGCAAAGCAAGTTTCACATGCTGGTGCATGGGCGGCTCATCCCTTAGAGGGGCAGTAGTGTTTCCCAAGGAAAACCTTCACTCTAACTTTATCAAGATGATCTAGCATGCCTAGTATAGAGTTTGGGGGGTTCCACTTTCAACCTGCCAAATAGCAGGACACGGTCCAGGAATCTAAATCTTGGAAGAGTTCTGGAGCCCCTTTGGAAGAAGGTCATAACCCAGTTGCCCATTAGAATCACCTGAGAGCAGCACACAGTGGCACAAGCATCTGGAGTTAGTTTGCAGTGGTTGGAAGCCATGGTGTGCCCTCCTCCCCTGCTCTCTCTTTCTCTCTCTCATAAATAAATAAATAAATACTTTTTTAAAAAAAGAATCCTATGGAGACGATGGTCATAGACTCCAGAGAGAAGCTCCCACTAGTCTTTGGTCAAAAAGAGTTGCCACCCCCATCAAAAATCTCTCTTTTTTTTTAAAAAAATTTTTATTTATTTATTTATTTGAGAAAGAGGGAGAGAGAGAGAATGAGTACACCAGGGCCTCCAGCCACTGCAAATGAACTCCAAATACATGTGCCCCCTTGTGCATCTGGCTTATGTGGGTCCTGGAGAGTCAAACTGGGATCCTTTGGCTTTGCAGGCAAACGCCTTAACTGCTAAGCTATCTCTCCAGCCCCCAAATGTCTCTTAATTAACTATTTTTACCCCTTTAATCCATGCTGTTCTCACTCTTAGTTGGAGAATCTGTTTTCTCTTTTACAGAAGGCAGCAAAAACTCGAGAGAGCCACAATCCATCAACATGACAAGAAAACATAGCTGACTCTCTGTCATGAGATGAGCCACCTCTTGCGCATCAGCCAGGGTCCAGGTGACACCACAGAAGAAATGGTGAGCTCTCTCATGGTGAGCCTAACAACCTGTGCCAGGGAGATGGCAACAGACACTGAGGACACTCAAAATGTACCAAAGCAGAAATCCAGAAACTGCTGAGAGCTTAACACTCAAGTAGACTTATAACATATCCACCAAGGCTTAGGGAACATTGTGGAAGAGGGGAGGAAAGATTGTAAGAGCCACAGGGTGGGAAGGAGTCTCCAGAGGCATTACCCCCCACATAGTGACTGACTGCTGCATTCATAACCCATAACCCCATGGTGAGGAGGACCCTCAGTGGAATGGGGGTGGGGAGGAGAGGATAGAATAGGATAAAGTGAGGGGAATGGGAAGAACATAAGATCTGTCCACACAACAAAGTTTCCAATTAATAAAAATGAAAATGAAAAAAGAGTAGTTTTAAAACATTCAGATGGGGCTGCAGAGACGGCTTAGTGGTTAAGACATTTGACTGTGAAGCCTAAGGACCCAGGTTCAATTCCTTAGAACCCATGTAAGCCAGATGTACAAGGTGGCACATGTGTCGTGAGTTCGTTTCTAGTGGCTGGAGGTCCTGGCATGCCCATTCTCATTCTCTCTCTCTGCCTTTTTCAAATAAATAAATAAAAAGAAAATACTTTTAAAAATTCAGATGTCCATGCTACATCCCAGACCTACTGTATCAGAGTTTCTGGGTGGAACACCTAAGCATCAGCATTTCTTAAAATTCTGCTATGCACCAGGGCTGAGGCCCCTACCCTGGACAAAGGCACGTGCAGAGTGGGGCCTGTGGGGCTCTCTGCCTTTCCCTAAGTGAACATTTTCTTCTGTAAAATCTGTAGGATTCGGACTCTATCCCAGTTTCTTAAAAAAAAAAAAGACAAGAGGGCTGAGGTAATAGCAAACCAGAGGACCTGTGCTTGACCTCCAGTATCCACATAAATGCTGGACATAGTGGCACATGCCTGTAATTGTGGCACTGGAGAGGCAGAGCCAGGCAGGCCCCTGGGGCTCCCTGATCAGTGACACTAGCCTAATAGGTGAGCTCCAGTGCAGGGAGTGACTCAGTATCAAAGAAGTGGAAGTTGTTCCTGAGAAAAGGCACCTGGGCTTGTCTCTGGCCTCCACACGAATGTGCACACATGAACATGTACATGAAAAAGAAAAGTCGTGACTTCCTTATGTAGGATTAGAACTCAATCATTTGGTACCCCACTGGCATAGCAGGGCTGGTGGCCATTTTATATGATAAATTCAACTAAATGAAATAACTCAATACGTAATTGAATAAAATTTTCACCATGCCCTAAAAAATTGCATAGGACCAATACAGCACCAGGTACGTTAGTCGTTGAGACATACAAAAATGAAGAAAATACAACCCTTCTCTTCAAGTGTTCATGATCTGAGGAGATACAGAAGGGCATATTTGGGAAGTAAGCAGACAGTAAAAAGAGTTCAGATAATAAAATGAGACTTGAAAAAAAAATTAATTCTAGCTGGGTGTAGGGGCGAATGACTTTAATCCCAGCACTCGGGAGGCAGAGGTAGGAGGATCGCCGTGAGTTCGAGGCCAACCTGAGACTACATAGTGAATTCCAGGTCAGCCTGGGTTAGAGTGAGACCCTACCTCGAAAAACAAAAAAAAAAAAAAAAAAAAAAAAATTAATCAATTCTGCCAGGCATGGTGGCGCACACCTTTAATCCCAGCACTCAGGAGGCAGAAGTAGGAGTATCGCTGTGAGTTCAAGGCTACCCTAAGACTACATAGTGAATTCCAGGTCAGCCTGAGCTACAGTGAGACCCTACCTTAAAACAAAACAAACAAACAAAAAGATTTTAAAAAATTATTTCTGAGCCGGGCATGGTGGCGCACGCCTTTAATCCCAGCAGTCGGGAGGCAGAGGTAGGAGGATCGCCGAGAGTTCAAGGCCACCCTGAGACTACATAGTTAATTCCAGGTCAGCCTGGACCAGAGTGAGACACTACCTCGTAAAACCAAAAAAAAAAAAAAAATTATTTCTGAGAGGCAGAACCTAGGAAAGTGGTGTTGAAGATTCAGTATCTGAGGCTGGTGAGGTATTTTGGGAATTAAGAAATCAGAGAAGTGGGCAGTTAGAGCACAGGGCAGTTCTGCATAGCATATGCCAAGTCAGAGGAGCCTCCCTTAACCTTCATACAAAGACTGGAGGGCAGACATCACAGGCACTTTTTCTTTCTGACTTCTTTGTTATTGCTCTCATTTTTCAAGTATTTTGCCTCTGGTTTATTAATTCAACCTCCCAGTGCCTCAGCTGATTTAATCTAGGAAAAGTTTCTCATTAGCATTTCTACAGGGAGCACCTGCCGCCCCATCTATCCCTATTAACTGATGGCCAGGGCAATGGGGTTGACTGGGAGGGGAATTTGAATCCCCTCCTTATGACTCATCTATTTTCTAATTGAGAAAGCTAGGAGGCCTAAAAGTCATAAATGGCTTCCTAGTAAAATCTCCCTAAACATTAAAAATGGCAGTAAAGACATGCTTCTCACTTTTATAATACCATCTATATAAGATCAGAACATTAAAAATTAACCATCCTTGTGATTATGAATCATTCCAAAGACACCACAGATATTACTTGAATACAAAGATCTCAGACTAGTATGGATGGGGTATGAATCAAATCAGATAGATGGCTAAACAGGGAAGATTTCTCAAAACTATACTGTCCTAAGATATCTAATGTTATCTAAGGACTATATATTAGCATATATATGATTCTGCATGGTGAACATATATTCTATGTTATAAACCAATATATTAAAATGATGGATTATGTGTCTTTTCTCTATTAAAGCAAATTGCTCGTACTGCTGTCATGTGATGGATGTCACTTATAAAGCTCATGAGAGGAACCAGTCACCATGATGTAAGCACGCCATGATTTATGTAGACTGGCAGAAGAAAAGGTTCTGTAAATCAAATTATCATTGAAATGGAGCCTTACTTGGTTTCTATGGTGATGTAAGGCCCTTCTACAATAGACATGGGGCATACTTAAATTCAAGGGACATCCAGAATCCAGACAGGAAGGAAAAGAATGTCAGATAATAGGGAAGGAAAATCAACATTCCAGATAAGTCCATACTTTCCACTTTTTCCCCTCTAGTGTATTTAATTTATAGAATATATTATTTCTTCATAACTACTTTCACACAAACTGCATTTCTCTATTACTGGTTAATTTTCATTCTGGAACAAAAAGTAATTTTAAATTTCACATCAAATTTTGTCATGCATTCAAATTGTTCATTAAAGACATTTATGTCTCTTAGCAACACTCACTCACTTCATTTTTGAAGAGTTCTGATCAGACAGCAGAAGGGCACTGATAGCCCAAAGTCATCTATAAAATTGAATTTTATAGACCTAATTTAAGAAAATTAAGATGCTCGAAGATTTTTTTTTTCTTGATAGGTTGACAGAGGTCTGATGACTGCTAAAAGTGGTCATTCTTACCAGCCACAAGAGAACCACTTCCCCTACCCAGTCTACCCATTTCCAGTATGCGTGTAATCTGAACTGTAAAGCATTACATGCTTCTTGCATAGTTAAGGCTTTGTTTCAGAGGGGACAACTATAGGGAACAATGGTACAAATCAGAATTTGGAGTGAGTTGACAGCTGTCTTCATTTCCTGACTCTGGCACATCACCCGCAAACAAAGCAGGTCCTGCCAGCTTGGAAACATAAACTGAGGAGGGCCACCCACGGGGGTTGAGAACCTGGGCCCTCTCTGGATTGGTACTGACCATATGAAGGTAGGAAGCATTCCCCTGTCTGGTGGTAAAAGGTTCCACCTACCACAGGATGGAAGAATGGAAGATGAAGCCACCAGGAATCTGATGTTGGGCCAGCCTTCGGCTTCTCAGGGAATGCAGGAGGGCTATGCATACAAGGAAGCCATGACAGAACCAGAAAATTGTATCTTTGGGTATTTTAAATAATTTTTTTCTTTCTTTTTTTTTTTTTTTTTAGGTTTTTCAAGGTAGGGTCTTACTCTAGCCCAGGCTGACCTGGAATTTGCCTTGTGGTCTCAGCATGGCCTTGAATTCAGTGATCCTCTTACCTCTGCCTCCAGTGTGCTGGGATTAAAGGCATGTACCACATGCCCAGCTTTAAATAATATCTACTTTTTGGTTTTTTGAGGTAGGGTCTCAAGCTAGTCCAGGCTGATCTGGAATTCACTATGCAGTCTCAGGCTGGCCTTGAACTCACAGCGATCCTCCTACCTCTGCCTCCCGATTAAAGGCATTCGCCACCACACTTGGCTAAATATTTTTATTATTTATTTAGCAAGCAGAGAAAAAAAGAGAGGAGACAGAGAGAAAAAGAGAATGAGTGTGCCAGGGCCTCTAGTGCTGCAAACAAACTCCAGATGTACGTGGCGTTTTGTGCATCTGGCTTTACGTGGGTCCTGGGCAATCAAACCGGGCTGTTAGTCTTTGCAGACAAGTGCCTTACCCACTGAGCCATCTCTCCAAACCCATCTTTGTGTTTTTATGCCACTAAGCTTATTTGCTTCTATTCTTTTCTTTGATCCTCCTTTGGTTGCATTAAAAAAAAAGTCAAAATTCCACCTCCCCTTGGAGGTCCAAGGTAAAGAATCTGTGTCCTTGCTCCACCCAAAGCTTTAAAAAGAAGCAATGCATGGCTTCTAGGAGTGCGGTGGACTAGGACAAGCAACCAAGAGCTAGAGCTAGTGGACGGTGGAAATCAGAAAGACATCAAGGCTGGGACAGGGACCTGATTTTTTTTTTTTTGTTTGTTATTTTTTTGTTTTGTTTTGTTTTGTCTTTTGAAGTAAGGTCTCAATTTAGCCCAGGCTGATCTGGAATTCACTATGTAGTCTTAGGGTGGCCTCAAACTCACAGCAATCCTCCTACCTCTGAGTGGTAGGATTAAAGGTGTGTGCTACCACACCCAGCTCTGGTTTTGTCTTAACAAGAGAGAATTTCTGGAGCCAGTCATGGTGGCACACGCCTTTAATCCCAGCACTGGGGAGGGCAGAGGTAGGAGGATCACTGTGAGTTCGAGACCACCCTGAGACTACATAGTGAATTCCAAGTCAGTCTGAGCTAGAGTGAGACCCTACCTTGAAAAACCAAAAAAAAAAAAAAGAGAGAGACAGACAGGATTTCTGCATATATTCTACAGCATATGAAGGACTATGCTTGTCATGGTCGCTGGAGAAGGACATCAGTCTGATTTGAGGCCACATATGGGGTCTTGGTAGAGGATATAAACTCTTCAGTCCTCCCTATTACACTCTCCTGCAGGAGAAGGCATCTGTCTGGCAGTGGCATTGATGAAGTATTCCATCTACCCATCTAAACACCACTGGTTTAATTACACCTCATGCATCTGCCCCCTCAGAGTCCCAAGCCCAGTGTTGCACATCTGTCAGCTGACTGATGGTGGATGAAGTTTAAGGAAGGCCTGACAGCTAACCATTCAGAAATATGTGCTGACTGAAACATCTCAAACCCACCTTCCAAGGCTCAGGGTCCAATGTGGAAGAGGGGGTGGAATGAATGTAAGAGCCAAAGGAAGGGTAGGACTCCTTACAACGTGCTCCTCCAGACACAAAATGGCCTGGATATCCATGACCTCACAGTGCCTGACACTACCTACACAAGACCATCATAATAGGAGGAAAAGATGATGACATCAAAATGAAAAGAGACTGATGGGGGGGGGTATGATGGAGAGTGAAGTTTCAAAGGGGAAAGTGGGGGGAGGGAGGGAAGTACCATGGTATATTGTCTACAATTAAAGAAGCTATCAATAAAAAATAAAAATAAAAAAAGGAATATAAAAAAAAGAAATATGTGCTGAATGGATGAGGGGTGAGAGAGCTTACTGGAAGGACCCAGGCTCCATCCAGCATAGGGAGACTTCCGAATACTGGGGAGCTGTTTCCATGCTCAAAAGCATTCATTTACAAAAAAAGTGACTGTGCAAAAGAGGGTGTTCCATATATGAACACACGTGTAAGACACACATCCACAGAACATGAAGGGCACAGAGAAAGAAAGGAAGTGTCTCAGCAGGATTCTGAGAGGCTGGAGGCATCCAGGAAGCACAAGCCAGAATCATGAAATATATGTAGGAATATATGTAGGAAGCCAGAATGGAAACAAAATGAACTGAACTGGGCATGCCCAGTTCTCCTGAGTCATCGCTCTTAATCCTCCCATTGTTATCATGGTGTTTGTCACGTAGTAGGTATTAAAAATTACTGGGTGTGGTAACACACGCCTTTAATCCCAGCACTCAGGAGGCAGAGGTAGGAGGATCACTGTGAGTTCGAGGCCACCCTGAGACTACATAGTGAATTCCAGGTCAGCCTGAGCTACAGTGAGACCCTACCTCGGGAGAAAAAAAAAATATATATATATATATATATCTGTATATACATATACATATATACACATACATACATACATACACACACACATAATGAACATTTAGCTTTAAATCAGTAATGTGTGAACAATCCTAAAAGATATCCATTACCTTTAAAAAATTTATTTGCACACACATTTGTGTGTGTGAGGGTGCGTGTAAATATGTGTGTGTATGGGTGCACCAGAGTCTCTTGCCTCTGCAAATGAACACCAGACACTTGTGCCACTTTCTGCATCTGGCTTACATGGGTGGCTTGAGAATCAAACCCGGAGCAAGCAAGCTTTGCAAGCAAGTGTCTTTAAAGCCTGAGTCATCTTCCTAGCCCAGGGATATCCATTACTGAGTGATTTCATCCTACAGATAAGAACCTGAGGCCTAGAAACGTTAAGGAACTTGCCCAATATGTCAGAGCTAGCGAGAAACAGCAGGAAAATGACTTCAAAGTACTGGTGGTGGAAGACCAATTATAAGGATACTGTGGGAAACCTCAACAAATGAAGTGGTGCCAGAGTGTTGTCCAGGGAGAGCGAGAGAGGGAGGGCATGGGAGAGAAGTGAAATGGACTAGGGATGAGGTCACTTGGAAAGACCAGACAAGGTGGGGGAGCTAGGAGGCAGCATCTAGGCTAAGGTAGCAGGTGAGTTGTGTGGGGAAGGAGGGAGGCGGGCCAAGAGGAACTAACAGGGCCTCTGTTGCGTGGGCGACGCCCTGAGCTGGGCAGTGAGGAGGAAAAGGTGACCAAGGTAGTAAAGAGAAAGCTGGAACTGCCCAGACAGAAATTGGCCTCGATATCCATGACCTCGCAGTGCCTAGCAATACCTCCGCAAGGCCCTCAAAATAGAAGAAAAAGATGATGACATCAAATTAAGACAGACTAATAGAGAGAGGGAGGGGATATGATGGAGATTGGACTTCTAAAATGGAATGGGGGGAAGGGAGGGAAATATCAGGTGGTTTTTTTTTGTATGTAAGCATAAAAGTTGTCAATAAAAAAATAATAATTAAAAAAAAAGAGAAAGCTGGATTACTAATACCAGCGATCTTCCCAACAGACAGGGCAGAAGAGAATCCCGGTTGGGAGGGTGACTAAGATGTGGCTAGGGACAGGGTGCGGTCTGGGACCAAAAGGAGGCGAGAACCAGCCCTGGGCAGTCCTCAGGAGCAGGGGAGGGTGACCAGCAGGAGATGCGGCGCTTGGCTCACCTGTAGGAGCTGCTCATTGCACTCGTCACCTCCTCTCGGATTTGTCGGTTGAGGGCATCTGCCACTGTGCGCCCCTTGCCACCCTCCTGAGCATGGGTGGCCGGCCCAGCCCTCCTGCGGGTGTCACGCACGTCTGCACCGGAGGGTTTTCCAGCTGCAGGGCCACCTTCCTTGGACTGGGCGGGAGGCAGCAAAGATTCATCTTCCTCTTCCTCCTCTTCCTTTTCCTCCTCTTCCTTAGACTGCACCATCCAAGGGGGGCCAGCCTTCCTGCGGGTGTCACTCGCGTCTGCACCCGAGGGTTTTCCCGCCGCAGGACCACCTTCCTCGAACTGGGACTGGGCCGGTGGTAATGGTGATTCGTCATGGCCTTCGGTACGATGCACCATCCAGGAGGGCCCCGCCTTCCTGCGGGTGTCACTCGCGTCTGCACCCGAGGGTTTTCCCGCCGCAGGACCACCTTCCTGGAACTGGGACTGGGCCGGTGGTAACGGCGATTCGTCATGGCCTTCGGTACGATGCACCATCCAGGAGGGCCCCGCCTTCCTGCGGGTGTCATGCACGTCTGCACCCGAGGGTTTTCCCGCCGCAGGGCCACCTTCCTCGAACTGGGACTGGGCCGGTGGTAATGGTGATTCGTCATGGCCTTCGGTACGATGCACCATCCAGGAGGGCCCCGCCTTCCTGCGGGTGTCACTCGCGTCTGCACCCGAGGGTTTTCCCGCCGCAGGACCACCTTCCTGGAACTGGGACTGGGCCGGTGGTAACGGCGATTCGTCATGGCCTTCGGTACGATGCACCATCCAGGAGGGCCCCGCCCTCCTGCGGGTGTCATGCACGTCTGCACCCGACGGTTTTCCCGCCGCAGGGCCACCTTCCTCGAACTGGGACTGGGCCGGTGGTAACGGTGATTCGTCATGGCCTTCGGTACGGTGCACCATCCAGGAGGGCCCCGCCCTTCTGCGGGTGTCATGCACATCTGCACCCGACGGTTTTCCAGCAGCAGGGCCACCTTCCTCGAACTGGGACTGGGCCGGTGGCAGCGGCGATTCGTCATGGCCTTCGGTACGGTGCACCATCCAGGAGGGCCCCGCCCTTCTGCGGGTGTCATGCACGTCTGCACCCGACGGTTTTCCAGCCGCAGGGCCACCTTCCTCGAACTGGGACTGGGCCGGTGGCAGCGGCGATTCGTCATGGCCTTCGGTACGGTGCACCATCCAGGAGGGCCCCGCCCTTCTGCGGGTGTCATGCACGTCTGCACCGACGGTTTTCCAGCAGCAGGGCCACCTTCCTCGAACTGGGACTGGGCCGGTGCGGCGATTCGTCATGGCCTTCGGTACGGTGCACCATCCAGGAGGGCCCCGCCCTTCTGCGGGTGTCATGCACGTCTGCACCCGACGGTTTTCCCGCCGCAGGGCCACCTTCCTCGAACTGGGCCTGGGCCGATGGCAGCGGCGCTTCGTCATGCCCTTCGGTACGATGCACCATCCAGGAGGGCCCCACCCTCCTGCGGGTGTCATGCACGTCTGCACCCGAGGGTTTTCCCGCCGCAGGGCCACCTTCCTCGAACTGGGCCTGGGCCGATGGCAGCGGCGCTTCGTCATGCCCTTCGGTACGGTGCACCATCCAGGAGGGCCCCGCCTTCCTGCGGATGTCACTCACGTCTGCACCAGAAGGTTTACCCGCCGCAGGGCCACCTTCCTGGAACTGGGACTGGGCCGGTGACAGCGGCGATTCGTCAGGGCCTTCGGTACGATGCACCATCCAGGAGGGCCCCACCCTCCTGCGGGTGTCATGCAAGTCTGCACCCGAGGGTTTTCCAGCAGCAGGGCCACCTTCCTCGAACTGGGCCTGGGCCTGGGGCGGTGGCAGCAGCGATTCGTCGTCCTCTTCCGTAGGCTGCATTATCCAGGGGGGGCCGGCCTTTTTGCGTGAGTCACGCTCGTCCGCTCCGGTGGGTTTTCCAGCTGCGGGTTCACCTTCCTCGGCCTGGGCCTGGGGCGGTGGCAGCAGCGATTCGTCGTCCTCTTCCTCCGGTTGCACCAGCCAGGGGGGCCCGGCCTTCTTGCGTGGGCCACGCTCGTCGGCCCCGGATGCCTTGGGCACCGCTGGGCTGCCAGTTCCGGCTTGGGGCTGGGTGGACAAGGCCTTGGGCACCGGCTCGGGTCCCTCGGAGCGGCGCGCCATCCCGGCGGGGCCTGCCTTCTTGCGCGCGTCGCGCTCCGGCTCCCGGGTCTCCATGGTGCTCTGCATGGGCCAACGCTCTTGGCTTTGCGGCCGGCGCCTGGGTGCTCGGAGAACGGGTGCGGAAGGCTGAGGGGACGCGGAGATCTGCACCGGCTTGGGGATCCAGGGATGGTCCCCGCGGCGGGGCAGCGGCCAGGCACGGAAGTCCTTCTGGTACTGGGTCTCTCGCTCGAAGGGCGCGTCGGACGGTTGGTACTCGCTACGAGGGCGACAGCTAGGCTCTGGCCGCTTCACTTTCCAGGCGCGGTAATCTTGTCGCATCACCGAGTCCGCAGGGCCGGAAACGGAAGCGGAGGCTCCGCCCAGGCTTGGCCCCACCCTGCTTGGGGCGGTTACAGCCTCGCGTTCGCCTCTAGGGCCGGGCGCAGACCCTGTTGCCCGGGCAACTGCATCCAACTCGCCGCCTCCCTGCGCCGGCTGCGAGTCTACGGCTAGGGCGCGCGCCGCCGGGGGCGCTAGCGCAGGCGGGGCGCCCGGGTGCTCGGTGGCCTCCGAGTACTTGGTAAAAACCAGCGGCACGGCGATGTCCGCCTTGTCCAGCTGGTTCCAGAAGCGGGCAATGCAGCAGGCCCGCGTGATGCACGGCCATGCCATGATGCTAGATGCAAAAAGATGGTCCTTTTAGCCCGTGCCTGGACCCAGTCAATGGGGTTCCCAACCGCTTCCTCTCCACCTCCCCCCTTCCGCTCTATCACAGTATCAGTCTGCTACCTCCCCCTCTTTCCTCTAAGAACACCCGGTGTGTGGGGGGGGCGGAAGAGAGGGAGGGAAGGTATGGCTGAGATGAAGTCTGTAAATGTCCCTCGATTACCCGCTGCAAACGTCTTCCGGAGCGCGCACGGAGGAGGATGGGCGTCCTGGAATCCCAGGCCTAGGACGTTTACGCGCCCCTCTCGCTGAGGCTGCGGTTGTCGCGCAGACCCCAGCCGAAGGAGGAGACGAGAGGCAAGGTGGCTGCAGGCTTAAGCCATGGCGCAGAGGGAGGGCTGGACGGGATCCGCTGACAGATTGTCCTTCCTATCGCCGTCAGGTCGCTGCCGGCCACCTAGCAGTGCTTGGAAGCGGTCACCTCCAAGAGAGACTGCTCCCTCCGCTGAAGCCCCTGATGATGCTGCTGCAGCCACTGCCGCCGCCGACTCTACTGCAGAGAGGCGGCCCCACCCTTTTTCCCCCGGCTCAGCAAGGGTGGAGGGGACGGGCGGGGGGAGATCCAGAAAGGATGCTGAGAGAAAGCGCGATGCAGGGAGGAGGAAAAAAAAAATCACCTGCTGTCGTCAGCGCCCACTGCTGGGAGCTTGGCCTTTCTTTCCCCGCCTCCCTCTGCTCTGGCAGCTCCTCCTTCCTCTGTTCCCAGGCAACAGCAGATCTGTGGCCTTGGTGTAGTGAGTTCAAGGCCCCAAGCTCCTGATGACTTGCCGTCTTTGGGCTGGTGGCTTCACCTCCAAAATCCTTAGGCTTTTTTTCCTATAAAATAGATCCAATCACTGAAGGGTACAGATATTAAGAAAAACAAAAACCAAACAAACAAACAAAAAAAAAAAAAAAAAAAAAAAAAAAAACAGGAGGAAACCGTCTGTCCCAGAATAGATGCTTTAAAAAGGGAGCTGCAAACAGTCATTAGACTACATTTGCATCCATTGCTAGGGGCTCCTAATTCTAGCACTGGCTGTCTGTGTACAGGCCTTGCTTAGACGTGGCCTGCAACCACCTTGCCTCACATCTCCTCTTTAGGCTGGGGTCTGTGCGACAACCACAGGCAGAGGGGCGCGCAAATGCCCTAGGCCTGGGATTCCAGGATGTCCATCCTCCTCCCTACTGGCTCCGGAAGACATTTGCAGCTGCTATTCGAGGGAGGCCCAGGGCTAATAGTATCTAGGGAATCCTTGGGAAGCAATGTTTTTAACTCTTCCAGAAGCCACCCAGTTCCTCTTCAGCCCAGAGGCCACACTGGGAGAGAGGCAGAGAAAAGGTTCTGGAAAAGTGGTGGTGATACACACCTTTCATTCCAGTGCTCAGGAGGCTGAGGTAGGAGTATCACCATGAGTTTGAGGCCAGCCTGGAGCTACAGAGTGAGTTCCAGGTCAGCCTCGGCTGAAGTGAGACCCTACCTCAAAAAAAAAAAAAAAAAAAAAAAAAAGGAGGAGGAGGAGGAGGAGAGCAAGAAGAAGAAGAGGAGGTTGGAGAGATGGCTTCGCAGTTAAGCACTTGTCTATGAAGCTTAAGGACCCGGGTTAGAGGCTCCATGCCCCAGGACCCATGTAAGCCAGATGCACAAAGTGGTGCATGCATCTGGAGTTGGTTTGCAGTGGTTGGAGGCCCTGGTGCGCCCATTCTCTCTCTTTCTTTCTATTTGCCTCTTTCTCTCTCTGTCTGTCGCACTCAAATAAGTAAACAAACCAAAAAAAAAAAAAAAAAAAGGAGGAGAAGAAGAAAATTCTGGAAAGGGGCCTAAGTGGGAAATAAAAGGTTGAGTGAAGGACAGTTGTGTAGGAAAGGATAGGACTTTCCCTCCAGGGGCTTTCATGCCTTCCTTTCTACCTTGGAGATAAAAACCTTATGGACCTGTTTTAGCTCTGTCACTCTCTGTCACTCATTTGGGTAATTTGGGTTATCCTTGGGCCTTGGTCCATGCCTCTGAGGAATTGAATAAAATAATAGTTCCTCAAAATAGTTTCATGAGGACAGTCCAGAGCAGAAGCTTCGAGTGAAATCAGATCTGCAGGGATTTAAAGCCCGGCTTCTGTAGTCCTTGTATGGCCATGAACAAAGGGCAGCTTTCCGAACATTAATTTTACCTCTAGTGGTGTGGCTTTTGAAAACTACAATGATATAATGCAACTAAGCGTGTTAGCTGCAGCATCTGGCAAGTAACAATGGCTCCATCAACGTCAACGGCCGCTATTAGTATTCAAAACGCCCCCACAAAAGACGGGTGAGGTAGAGCTTTCCACATAAGCCTCTGAAAAGCCTTCTCCAGAAGACCTATGGCTCTTCCAAGAACCTGGTGATGTGTCCTTCATGTCTGTCCACCTGTGTGTGTGCTGTGCTCTGCTCCCTCTCTAGCGACATCACCTGGCCTTCAGTGACAACTTTCTCCTCTGATTCAAGCAGGTTTTAACATCAGTTGAGCTGAGGAACTGCTGGTGTTACTAAGGGAGAAATTCATTTATGTGTTGAGATTGAAATCTGATTATACAAACAGCCTTTTTCTTTAAAAAATAAAAATCCCTTAGAATCAAACAGGATGAGAATACAGCTCTAATTAGTTAATTATCTGTTGAACTTCCTTGTATTCGAGTCTTTGCCTCTTGGTGATTTGATTTGAATTCCATAAGTGAAATGATGTCTGGCACTGTTTTCCAGTAACTAGGAGAGACATGTGTGTGTGTGTGTGTGTGTGTGTGTGTACCCAACCCAGAGCCTAGCTGCTGCAAATGAACACCAGCTGTATGCATCACTTTTTTTTTTTTTTTTTTGGTTTTTCGAGGTAGGGTCTCACTCTGGCCCAGGCTGACCTGGAATTCACTATGTAGTCTCAGGGTGGCCTTGAACTCACAGCAATCCTCCTACCTCTGCCTCCCGAGTGCTGGGATTAAAGGCATGTGCCACCACGCCTGGCTAGCATCGCTTTTTATGTCTGGCTTAGACAGGCAGTTTGAGAATTTAACCTGGGCCTGCAGGTTTTGCAAGCAAGCGCCTTTAGCCTATGAGCCATCTTCCCAGCACCAAGAGAAACATTTCTATAAACAACACAATTTGGCCTTACACTTTGTCCTGTCCATCTGTAAGACCCTCTGGATTGGGTCCTGTCTTTCTAAGGAGAATTTCCAAAGGTAAGAAGGAAGACTGAGAGTTGACAGGTAGGATGATTATTCTGAGAGTCACTGAGGTGTCATCCTTCTTTCATTTGGGGTGGCTGGTCTCCTGATGCCCACTCTGTGTTTCAGGCAGTATGAGACACCATTTGAGGGACTAGGGGCAAATGATAAGTAAATAAAGCAAAGTGTAAGGTTAGCTTAAAAGGTGAGCAGGAGAGGTGTTTTGTTGTTGTTGTTGTTTGGTTTTACAAGGTAGGGTCTCACTCTAGCCCAGGCTGACCTAGAATTCACAATGTAGTCTCAGGGTGGCCTGGAACTCTTGGCAATCCTCCTACCTCTGCCTCCTGAGTGCTGGGATTAAAGGTGTGTGCCATCAGGCCTGGTTTAGGTTGAATTTTTCTTTTCTTTTTTTTTCTTTTCTTTTCTTCTTTCTTCCTTTCTCTCTGTCTTCTTTCTTTCTTTGATTTTTTTGGTCTCTTTTTCTATCTCTATCTGCCTCTTTCTCTATCTCAAAATAAGAAACTAAATAGCTTAGTTAGGCATGTGATCCACAGTGAACAAGTTAAAAGAAACTTTAGGTTGGAACTATCCTAAAAAGTCACTTTCTCTCTTTTTTTGATGGAATTGCTAAATTGAGAAACCCATGAGATTATTGTTAGTGACCTTGTGGTTATTATCACTAGTAGCTGTTTTTTCAATACCTGGGGTGAGGTTGGGGTAGATTGCCTAAGGTTGAAGCAAATACAGAAAACACCAGGAAAGGACATTCTGATGACGGCTGTGCCTGAAGGTCCATTCTTCCCTTTCGTAGTAGCAAAAGCACCCAAATTTTAGCCGGACACTTGGTCGCTCCACCAGGAATTGCATTTGCCAATAACTCTTGCAAGAAAACCAACCACATGCACTTCCAAGTCACTTCCTTAAAATAAGTGGCTTTCGTTCAACGTTGACTTCCTATTTAGAGGGTAGAATGTGGGTCTGGTGACAGTGATAATCATTTGGATGGTTAAGAAAGTTCCTAAGAATACTTGACAACCTGAGTTTGGGTCCTCAGTACCCATGGGACATGCCTGCAGTCCCAGCACCCGGGAGAGAGAGACGAGAGGATTTCTAGGGCTTGCTGGCTAGCTAATCTAGTGAGTCAATGAGCTCTAGCTTCAAGTCGAGAGCCTGTCTCAAAAAAAAATAATAATAATAAGGTAGAAAGCAACTAAGGAAGATGCCCAATGTCAATGTCCTCCACGCAAATAAACACACACAAACAACACACACCTACTTACAAACACACACGTATACCACACACACACCCCTACTTATAGATACACAAATATACCACACATACACACCTACTTACAGACACACACACACATATACCACACACACACCTACTTACAGACACACATACACCACATACACACACCTTTACAGACACACACACCACATACACCTACTTACAGACACACATGCACACACGCACACACACAAACACATGAAGAGTACGGTATGATGGTGTAGTAATCTGCTTCAGGTTGCTGGGATGAAACAACAGACCCGACACAGCTTATAGGACGAAGGGTTTATTTGAAACTTATAGATCCAAGGCAAGTTCTGTGATGGTGGAAGAAGCTGGCACCCTTTCACAAATCCACGCAGAAAGAAATACCACAACCATCATCATAAATAAGCATACTCCAGTAAGACAGCTGAACTCGGACTGCTCTCTCTGCATACCTTAGACTGGAATTCTAGATCCACCCCCAAACACACCTTAGGGCTGGACCTTAGGATCTGCACAGTGATACCTCTTCCAGCCAGGCAGCCGGAAATCCAAGAAGCTTTAATAAAACTGAATCTATTGGGAGACATCCATTCAAACTACCACAGGTGGTAATGAGGGAAAAAAAATAAAAGGGAAATCATCACTATAAAATTCCTAAATGAAACATCAGCAAACAATTCAGAGTGGCACATAAAAGCAATTGCTGGTTTTTTTTTTTTTTTTTTTTTTTTTTTTTTTTTGGTTTTTCGAGGTAGGGTCTCACTCTAGCCCAGACTGACCTGGAATTCACTATGTATTCTCAAACTCACGGTGATCCTCCTACCTCTGCCTCCTGAGTGCTAGGATTAAAGGCATGCACCACCACTCCCGGCTCATGTTAATATTCTTTTATTTGATCCTGTCCATTCATTTACATAGACCTGTGGTGCTAGAAATGAACTTGTTTTAGTAAGAAAATACTAAGCAAATCAGACCCATTCAGTTTTCTGTAGTGAGCACCCCGCATAGTAACACTGACAAGAAGTGGGCCATTAGTCACCCCAAACAAAACCCCTCATGCCCCTTCTCATTCTAGCAGAGCCCACCACTCTGACTTCTTTCACTGGACATAGCCCCCACTATTTCTTTTCAATAAACAATATGTAGCCTGGGTGGTAGTACATGCCTATAATCCTGGCACTTGGGAGGCAGAATCAGGAGATTGCTGCAAAGGTCTATATAGCAAGTTCCAGGCTAGCCAGAGGTACATAGAGAGACTCTATCTTAAACAAAACAGCATGCATTCTTGGAGGCTGAGACATGGTTCATTGGATGAAGTGCTTGCTGTGCAAGCGTGAGGACCTGAGTTTGGATCCCCAGTTCCCACATAAAAGCCAGTCATGGGGCTGTAGAGATTGTGTGGCAGTTAAAGGCACTTGCCTACAAAGTGTGATGGCCCAGGTTGGATTCCTCAGTAGCCACGTAAAGCCTAATGCACAAAGTGTCCCATATGCCTTGAGTTCATTTGCAGCAGCAGGAGGCCCTGGCATGCCCATACTCTCTGTCTCTCTTAATAAATAAATAAATAAATAAATAAATAAATAAATAAATAAATCTTTAAAAACCAAAAAAAAAATTATTTATTGGAGAGAGAGAAAGGCAGATAGAGAGAAAATGAGTACACCTCCAACTACTATAAACAAACTCCAGACATGCACCACCTTGTGCATCTGGCTTATGTGGGTACTATGGAATCAAACCTGGGTCCTCAGGTTTACAGGCAAGCACCTTAACAGCTAAGCCATCTCTCCAGCTTTTATTTTTATTTTTTTAGGCAGTGATGCAGGGTTTTTGGGTTCAGGAGGGATCCCCCAAATTTATGAACCCCATTGTTGGTTCCTGTCCTACTTTTAACAAATAACTGATAAAAAATTGAATCATGAAGGATAAGTTATGAATCATTGAGTTTATTTAGGGAGAAATCACAAATTGTGTGTTTTATTTGAGGAACACTGGGATCTAGAAAGAAGGCTAGGGCAGAGTCATAAGCATGTGGAAAGTAGGAAACTCAGGTGCAGCACAGTTCATGAGGCTTATTGAAGAGAAACAGGTTTTTAGGGAAAGACCGGAGTGGAGGAGCCACAAGCATGTGGCAGATAGAACCTGGGAGATTAGAAGAGACACACACAGCATCTGTGCTGAGATTCCCCATGGAAGAAAGTTAAGAGGGCAAATGGAGGTGGCTTAAGGAAGAAAGCAGAGGGAAAAATTGAGAGGCCAAAAGAAATAACATGCTACATCTGGCTCTGGCTTCTTGTAAACTCATTCAATAGCCAGACAACAGTACTGCCATTTTATTTTTATTTATTTTTTATTTTTGGAGAGAAACAGAGAGAGACAGAGAGAGAGGGAGAGGAAGACAGAGAATGGTCGCACCAGCAGTCTCTCAGCTGCTGTGAACAAAATACAGATGTGTGCGCCCCCTTGTGTGGCAAGTGTGGCATTGCGTCCTTGCGTCACTTTGCTTCTGGCTAAACGTGGGACCTGGAGATTGGAACCGGGTTCTAATGGCTTAGCAGGCAGGCGCCTTAACCGCTAAGCCACCTCTCCAGCCCAGTACTGCCATTTTAGAACAGACAGTCATTTTGAGTAAAAATCCCGGGCCCGGCTCAGATAAGGAACTAGCTGACTAATGCGCTGACCTTCGCTTCTGTAACCTGTGCTTGCTTGCTCAACTACAACCCTCCCACCTTGTCCTGGGAAGTATCTACTTCAAGGATATTCCAGAAATAAACAACCGTGGGGGCCTCCAGCCTCTTGCAAAAGATAAGTCCTGTAAACAAACTGCAGACCTAAGATAAACAGCAGTTGCAACATGATGTAACCACTGTGTTTCTTTCCCTTTATAAACCCCTTCCCTCTGGGGGGCAGGGCTCTCTACCACTCCCACTGCGTCGTCGGTCTGTGTGGATTGAGTCCCTGTCTAGGCTTGAAAATAAAGAATCCTCCTGCTCTTGAAAAAAAAAAAAAAAAAAAAAAAAGCAATTGCTGGAACCGGAGAGATGACTCAGCTGTTAAAGCACTTGCCTGTAAAGTCTAAGGGCCCAGGTTCGATTCCGCAGTACCCATATAGAGCCAAATACACAAGGTGGCATATGCGTCTGGAGTTCATTTGCAGTGGCTAGAGGCCCTAGTATGCCCATTCTCTGTCTCTCTCTGATTGCAAATAAATAAGTGAATAAAAAATATATGTTTTAAGAAAGCGCAATTGCCAACATCTGTCGTGTTTATCCTAGGAGTAAGTGTCAGCTCATAGCCAGAAACCTGTGGAGGGAGCACGCCACACAGCGGGTTAAAGGGAAACAGCGTGAGTCATCTCAAATAGACGTATTTAGAAGCGCGTGATCAAATCAACACCCAATAATCAAGTCTTAAAACATCCTTATAAATCAGAACTTTCCTAATAGGTCAGAGGTACCTCTCATAAACAGTGTACTTTTTCATGAGATGCTAGATGCCATCCCTCTATCCCAGGACTACAGCCAGGGCACAGTGGTCCCAGTCACGAGGCTGGGAAGAAAGGTTCAGTCTTGAACTGAGAGCCTCAGAGGAGGGTCCTCAAAGCTTTTTGCTATGGAAGGCTCCAGAAATGGGAATATTTGCAGGAACAAGGGTATCTTTGAGTCCTAGAAATGGGATAAAAGAATGATGGAATCTTAGTATCATAAAATATTCATTTGGAATCCTAGAATCTCAGAATAGTGGCACGACACAGTCTTAGAATCGTAGAATAAATGAACATTACAAATCTTAGAAGCTGCAAATCACACACACACACACACACACACACACACACACACAAACACGCTCTTTCTCTCTCCCTCCCTCCCTCTCTCTCCTTGGTTGCTGCTGGAGGCTGTTACTCATTACATGTCTGTGTCCTCCCCCCAAACTCCTATGTTAAAACTCTAACCCCTATGGGGCTGGCATTGGAGAAGGTGTAGCGGTTATGAAGATAGCGTTCCCATGATAGGACAGATGTTCCTATTCTTATAAGAAGAGAAGGAGGCTGGGCCATGTGAGATACAGTGACAAGGCAGGAAATGAGCCATCACCAGTCACTGGATCTGTCTTTGATCGTGGCCTGGGGCCCTGGAACTGTGAGAAATAAACATTTGCTCTTTAAGCCACCCTGTCTATGGTATGCTTTTATGGTAGTCCAAACAGATGAAGATGCGCACTAAAAACATTCTTCCTTTTTCTTCTTCTTATGGAGTCCAAGTAAGAATTATTGTAATTTCCATCTTTCCTACATAATAGCATCTTAGAGGCATTTTAAAAAAATTTTTTTAAAATAACATTTATTTATTTATTTATTTGAGAGAGAGAGAGAGAGAGAGAGAGAGAGAGAGAGAGAGAGAGAATGAGAATGGGTGCACCAGGGCCTCCAGCTGCTGCAAGCAAACTCCAGACCCATGTGCCATCATGTGTATCTGGCCTTCACGGGTACTGTGGAATTGAACCTGGGTCCTTAGGCTTTACAAGCAAGCACCTTAACCACTAAGTGATCTCTCTAGCCCTTAGAGGCATATTTTGAATATTAGTGGGTTTTTTTTCTTTGCTAATCTTTGTTATTTATTTATGAGAAAGCAAGCAAGAGCAAGAGAACAAATAAGAGAAAGAGAGAGAAAGGGTGCTTCAGGGCCTCTAGCCACTGCAAACGAACTCTAGACACATGTGCCACCATTTGCATCATTGCTTTGGGAACACCTTGTCTTTTCTGGCAAGTCCCTTAACTACTAACCATCTCTCCAGTCCAGAGACATTTTTTTTTTTTTTTTTTTTTTCTTTCACTCTGGTCCAGGCTGACCTGGAATTCACAAGTCTCAGGGTGGCCTTAACTCAGCGATAACCACCTCTGCCTCCAGTCCAGAGACATATTTTAAAACAGCTAGTATATCCCAAGATCTCTAACTAAATATCCCCAATGCTTTCATGTCATCATAATTTCCAAATATTACAGTAAACAGGATGGTCTGACACTCTAGCTCTCTTGTTACTCATCAAATTTTCATCTACTAGGTTTAACAATTCTTTTTAAAAAATTTTATTTATTTATTTATTTATTTGAAAGAAAGAGAGAGAGAGAGAAAGAGAGAGAGAGAATGGCCCCGCCAGGGCCTCCAGCCACTGCAAACAAACTTTAGACGCTACATGGGTCCTGGAGAATCGAACCAGGATCCTTTGTCTTTGTAGGCAAAGAACTTAACCACTAAGCCATTTCTCCAGCCCAGATTTAACAACTCTTAGTAGCTCTTGCCTGACACAATTATTACTATAGTGTTTACCCAAGAATGACTCCCTAACTCCATCATTCCATCTACATGTACTAGTTAGGATCTTTGGTTTACCAGTATGGATTCACAAATGCTTTTTAAAAATGAGTTGAATACATTACTCTCACTTTTTATTTTTATTTTTTTTATTTTTCTTATATCTATTTATTTATTTATTTTGTTTTTTTTTTTTTTGAGGTAAGGTCTCACTCTAGCCCAGGCTGACCTGGAATTCACTCTGTAGTCTCAGGGTGGCCTCAAACTCATGGCGATCCTCCTACCTCTGCCTCTCTAGTGCTGGGATTAAAGGCATGCGCCACCACGCCTGGCTCACTTTTTATTTTGACACTCATGTTGTTCTTATTGCCCCAGTGGGAGTTCTTGGGGATGGCTCTGAGGCTTCCTTCCATAAAATGAAGATATATTTTAACTTCCAACCTGAACCTACTCCCTGCCTTCCTTCTTCCAATGTTGCCACCATGTGGAAGAAGGCATGGATGCATGTTTTTGTACTTTTCTTAAATATACATGAACCTTTAATAAGTGCGCATCATTGGTGTGTAAAACATTTATTTTCTGAATTGCGGCACCATCCTTCAAGAAGCCCTTGCAATGTGCCTTTTCCATTCATCAATAAGCATTTAAGGTGTATCCACACTGGTACATCCAGATCTAGCTAGCCGGTGTCAACTACTCAGTAGTAATCTGTTATGTGATAAACACAAACATACTAGGCTTCACTGCCTAATGATGGGAGCACAATATGAGAAATTTGTTGATACATGATTTTGTTGTTGTGAAAACGTCATAGTGAACTTGCATGAATCCACATATAATATAACCTGTTGAGGATCAGTTAGGTTAAAACATTTTTTTAAATTTATTTGTACACTTGTTGGGGGGGCACATGTCAGGACCTCCCTCTTGTCCCTGCAAAGAAATACCAGAGGAGGGCTGGGAGATGTCTCAGTGGATAGACTTGCTTACATGGGGCTGGAGTAATGGCTTAGCGGTTAAGGTGCATGCCTACGAAGCCTAAGGATCCCGGTTCAATTCCCCAGGTCCCGCGTAAGCCAGATGCACATGGTGGCACATGGATCTGGAGTTCATTCACAGTGGCTAGAGGCCCTGGTGTGCCCATTCTCACTTTCTCTCTCCCACCTCCTCTGTCTCTAATAAATAAATAGAATTTTTTTAAAAAAGACTTGCTTACAAAGTCTGCAATCCCAGGTTCAATTCCTCAGTGCTTTATGTAAGCCAGATGCACAAAGTGGTGCCAAAAGGTGGTGCATGAATTTGGAGTTTGTTTGCAGCAGGGTCTTAGGTAACATATGCTTGCCAAGGATGACCTGATCCTGCTGTGTCTATCCAGTGAGTGCTGGGATTACATGTGTACCACCACACCCAGGGCTTTGTGCATGCTATACCAACTCTACCAACCCCATCCCCAACCCCATGAGAACAATTCTCTAGAGCTGTTAATCCAGGAATAAAATTTCTGGGTCACAGGATGCATGCCTTGTTGAGTATGTGAGGAACAAATCCCCCCCCACAGGTTTTTTTTTTTTTTTTTTTTACCAAATATATTCCTACTTGTGATGTGTAAGTTTCTTTTTTAATATTTTATTTATATTTATATATTTTTTACTTATATTTCAGAGAGAAAGAAGCAGAGAGAAGGGGGCCAGATAGAAAGAGAGAGTATGGGTGTGCCAGGGCCTTCAGTTGTTGCAAATGAACTCTAGAAGCATGTGCCACCTTGTGCATCTGACTTACGTGAGTCCTGGGGAATTGAACCTGGGTCTTTCAGCTTTGCAGGCTAGTGCATTAACCACTAAGCCATCCATCCAGCCCATAAGTTTCTACTTTTTAATATTCTCACCAGTATCTGTTATTACCTGACTTTATACCTTTGTCAATCAAATGGGTGTGAAATGCCATTGCAATTTAAACTTGAATTCTAGTGAAATTGAACATCTTTGCATGTACTGATTGCTCAGTTTTGCCTGTTCATATCCTTGGCCTATTAAGTTGTTTAACTGTTTTTTAATATATTTTATTTATTTATTTGAGAGAGAGAAAGAGAAAGAGGTAGAGATAGAGTAAGAGAGAGAGAATGGGTGCACCAGGGCCTCCAGCCACTGCAAACGAACTCCAGATGCATGTGCCACCTTGTGCATCTGGCTTACATGGGTCCTGGGGAATTGAACCAGGGTCCTTTGGCTTTGCAGGCAAGTGCCTTAACCGCTAAGCCATTTTCTCCAGCCCAAGTTGTTTAACTTTTAAATATTATTTTAAAACAGTTATTTAAATTTCCTTCATATTAATCACTCATAGCATATATACATTGTCAATATTATTTCCCAGGCTAGTTTCAAACTCACTATGTAGCTGAAGCTGGCTTTGAGTTCCTGATCCTTCTGCCTCCACCATCTGAGCTATGGGATTACAAACATGGGTCACCATGCTCAGCTCTGTGGCTTAACTTTGTTTGTTTGTTTTGAGGTAGGGTCTCACTCTAGCCCAGGCTGACCTGGAATTCACTATGTAGTCTCAGGGTGGCCTTGAACTCACATTGATCCTCCACCTCTGCCTCCCGAGTGCTATAATTAAAGCATGCGCCACCACACCTGGCCATGTGGCTTAACTTCTAACCCTGTTTAGAACATCTTTTGACATGGAGAAGTTTTTAATGTTAATGAGGTCACATCTATCAATCTATTACTCTGTGGGTTTCACTTTTTGCATCTCCAAAAGATGTTCCCTATGCTGATATCATAACATGTTCTTCTATGTTTTTTCCTTTGTTTTTTCTTTTAATTATTTTTATTTATAAGCAGAGAGAGAGAGAAGACAGACACAGAGAGAATGGGTGTGCCAGGGCCTGTAGCCACTGAAAACGAACTCCAGACACATGTGCCCCTTGTACATCTGGCTTATGTGGGTCGTGGGGAATTGAACCTGGGTCCTTTGGCTTCACAGGCAAATGCCTTAACTGCTAAGCCATGTCTCCAGCCCATATGTTTTTCTTTAAATGTCTATCCATTGCTTGTGGTTGAGGTAGTATAGTAGACATTCCTTCTTTCTTAGTTATTTCAGTAGTTCAGGTCATCAGTGTGCTGACTGTTCTGGACTTCCTTACAGCCCGAGGTAGTCATACCACATGGGTTTTACTCATTAAGAAATATGTAGAAGGCCGGGCGTGGTGGCGCACGCCTTTAATCCCAGCACTCGGGAGGCAGAGGTAGGAGGATCGCCGAGAGTTCGAGGCCACCCTGAGACTACATAGTGAATTCCAGGTCAGCCTGGGCCAGAATGAGACCCTACCTCGCAAAACCAAAAAAAAAAAAAAAAAAAAAAAAAAAAAAAAAAAAGAAATATGTAGAAGACCAGTAGGGAATCTCTGAAGATTTTGTTGTTGTTGTTGTTGTTTTGTTTTTCAAGATAGGGTCTCACCCTAGCCCAGGCTGACCTGGAATTCACTATGTACTCTCAGGCTGGCCTTGAACTCACCGCAATCCTCCTACCTCTGCCTCCTGAGTGCTGGGATCAAAGGCGTGCGCCACCACACTGGACTTTATTAGCTTTCTGGATGTAAATATGTTCCCTTCTACCTTCCTTCCTCAATCTATTTCATTTCTGAAAACTGGACATGGACTAGAAATCAATCTTTCTTAAAGATTTTTTGTTTTTATTTATTTATTAGAGACAGAGAGAGGGAGAGAAAGTGAGAATGGGCGCACCAGTGCCTCTAGCCACTGCAAACGAACTCCAGATGCATGCCCCACCATGTGCATCTGGCTTACATAGGAACTGGAGAATTGAACGGGGGTCCTTAGGCTTTACAGGCATGCGCCTTAACTGCTAAGCCATCTCTCCAGCCCTAAAAATCAATCTTTCTTTTTGGGAAGTTGATTTCCAGTGCCCCATAAAACTTGGCATGGTGGTATATAACTGTAATTTTAGCACTTGGGAGGTGGAAGCCAAAGGATCAGAAATTCAAAGTCATCCTCAGCTACATCAGGAATTTGAGGTCAATCTGGACTCCATGGGACCATGTCTCAAAATAAATAAATAAGTAAATGCCAGGCGTGGTGGTGAGTGCCTTTAATACCAGCACTTGGGAGGCAGAGGAAAGGAGAATCACTTTGAGGTCAGCCTGGAACTACAGAGTGAATTCCAGGTCAGCCTGGGCTGGAGTGAGACCTTACCTCAAAAAACAAACAAACAAACAAAAGAAAAAGGGAAAAAATCATTTTTAGAAAAGAACCTGGAACTTGAATGACATTGTGCATTAGTTTACCGGATTTTTTTTTTTTTTTTTTGGTTTTTAGTGCTGGGATTAAAGGCATGCACCATTATGCCCAGTAGTTTTGGAATTCTTTTTGTAAAGGAAAATGTATCCATTTTTGGTTAAGTCACTTTAGTGTGGTTTATAGCTGAGTACAAATCCTAATGGGGACAGATCAGAGAAGGTTCTAGTTTTTCCATGTTTCTTTAAGAATGTTATTGCAGCCGGGCGTGGTGATACATGCCTTTAATCCCAGCACTCGGGAGGCAGAGGTAGGAGGATCACCATGAGTTCAAGGCCTCTGAGACTACATAGTGAATTCCATGTCAGCCTGGACTAGCGGAGAGACCCTACCTCGAAAAACAAAACAAAACAAAACACACACACAAAAGAAGAATGTTATTGCACTAGCATACTCTTTCCTCAGTGATTAAAATGCTTGCTCTGGAACACAATAACTGTGTGTGTGTGTGTGTGTGTGTGTGTGTGTGTGTCTGCTTATAAACTGTATATTCTGTTTTATTGGTCGATTTCCTCATTCCTGTTCCAAATGGTACAATTTATTGTAGTTATTCATATTTGATAGGCCAAATCCTTCCTCCCTGTCATTCTTCTCTCTTTTTCTTCTATACTATTATTCATTTTCTCACAAATATTTCTGAGCACCTGTTAGGTACCAGGCACTTTTCCATACCCTGTGACATAAACCTAAACAAAAGAGACAAACATTTGCCCTCTTGTGCTGCTTGCACAGTATGGAAAGTCTTGTCCTTAATCATTCAATATTAATCTCAGAATCAGGTTGTCAAATTCTTTGAAAACTTATGGGAAAAGTTTTATGAGGTATTTCATGGAATTGCATTGACTTTACCAAATACTTAAGAATTTCTATATTCTGATATTTAAGACTTTCTAGTTCTAAAGATGGTAACACTATTTGTTATTGTTGTTGTGTGTGTGTTAGTCAGCTTTCTGTTACTGTGACCAAATGCTTGAGGTAATCACCATACAAGAAGGAAAGGTTTATTTTGGCTCACAGTTTCACAGGTTTCAGTCCATGGTTACTTGGTCTCCATGCCTTTAAGGCTATTATGAGATAGCATAATATAGCAAGGTCCATGGCAGAAGAGGCCTGTTCACCTCATGGTATCTGGGAAACAAAGAGAGAGGGCAAGGAAAGCCTAGGGCTCCATTGTTTCCAGGGCATGTCCCCAGTAACCTAACTTCATTACATGAGACATCACATTCTGCAGATTCCACCAGGTCCCAATAGTGCCATGACTGGAACCAAGCCTTCAATACACGGGCTTTAGGGGGGACACTCAAGATCCAAGCTATAACATTTGCCGTGGTTTTAATGTGCATTTTAGTGCTCCTTAAGAATTATATATTTTTAAATTGCATCTATTATGTTTAATTGCAATTATAGAGATGATAATCATCATTGTCAACTTGACTGGATTTAGAATCATCCAGAAAGCACACCCCTAGGTGTGTCTGTGAAGGTGGTTCCAGAGAGATTTAAGTAAGAAGGGAAAACCCTCTCTGAATGTGGGTGGCACCATTCCATGGGTCCTAGACTGTATGTAAAGGGAAAAAGGAGAAAATAATGGGCTGGAGAGATGGCTCGGTGGTTAAAAGCGATTGCTTGCTTGCCAAGCTGCATGTACACACACACACACACACACACACACACACACACACACACACACAGAGTCCACACATTTAGGCTTCATTTTCATATTCACATTCTGGTTCATTGTTCTCTGAGCCTATCGGCCTAGCAGGGCCTTCTTCCTGCTTCGCTTTGCCCTTGAGACAGCATGCAGCAATGTCCTCTGCGTGTTTAGTCCAGTTGCTTTCTGCTCATTGGCTGAGTGTTCAGGCTACATTACACTCAATACTTGTTGCAGTTTTCCGGACAGTGAACAGGCCTGGGTGTTTGCTTTTGATCACTGGGTGATGTTCAGAGCAAAACAGGAAGAAGGCAGGTCACATCTTTGAGAAGCACTGGGATCTTTGTTTTATTCCTTTCTCAACATCTTCGGAAGGAAGATAGGTAATTTTTTTTATCTCCCTGTCATTGGCGAGCTTTGTTGTTTTTGGCTATATCTTCAAACTTGGACTTTTCCTTTGCAGACACGGTCTTCCATTTCTCAGAACGTTTCTTGGCGAACTGGGAGAAGTTGCCTCAAGAGTTGAAGTGTTCCTTCTTGGGCTCTTCCTGTCTAGTCTGCATGAAGAAGGCAAATGAGGACATTTTGCCCCATGACTTAATGGGGTCACCGTCACCCATGGTGGGAGAGTAGTATGAGCTTCCAACCAATGATGTGCTTTCTTCCCAAAATTCTTGCATGAGAACTGGAGAGATGGCTTAGCAGGTAAGGTGCTTGCCTGTGAATCCTAAGGACCCAGGTTCAATTTACCAGTACCCATGTAAACCGGCTGCACAGGGTGGTATATGCGTCTGGAGTTCACTCACAGTGGCTAGAAGCCCTGGTGTGCCATTTTTCTCTATCTGCCTCTTTCTCCCTCTCTCTCAAATAAATAAAAATAAATATTTTTTTCATATTTTAAAATATTTTATTTTTATTTATTTATTAGAGACAGAGTGAGTGAGAATGGGCATGTCAGGGCCTCTAGCCACTGCAGACAAACTCCAGACGCATGTACCACTATGTGCATCTGGCTTACATGGGACCTGGAGAATTGAACCAGGGTCCTTAGGCTTTGCAGGCATGCACCTTAACCACTAAGCCATCTCTCCAGCCCATTTATTTTTTAAAAGTTGTGGCATGAACTGACTTATCACTTTAATTTGTTTTAGACAATTTCACACCTAAAATGTATTTTGATCATATCCTCCTCATTATCCTCTCTTCTCCCCTTCCTCCTTCCCTTCCCACTAACTCCTTCTGTGTGTTGTTCTTCTTGTGCACATGTGCGACATTGCAAGCTTTTGTCACCTTGTGCTTTGGGCTTATGTGGGACCTGGAGAATCAAACACGGGTCCTTAGGTTTTGCTGGCAAGCGTTTTAACTGCTAAGCTATCTCTTCAGCCCCCACCCAACCTTCTGAGGGTATCACCGGCCAAGCCCTGAACACTGGACACACTGGCCAACAGACGGTCTCTACCCCTAAAGAGAGCAAGTCTGGAGGGAACAGGAGAGAAGTGGACACTCTAGAGCAGACTGTGACACTGCTGTGAGAGAACCACAACTTCATTATAGAGCTCATGGCTGAAAGCAGAGGTTTAACTTGAAGGCATTCATGCCAGGAATTATAGACAGCTGGAAATGAGCTGGCAAAAAAAAAAAAAAAAAGTGCAAAGGCGGGTCAGGATGATAAGAGGGAAAGAAGAGAGAAAGTATAGCACAGGAGACAATATCTAACCTTTGATGCTGGAGAGATGGCTTAGCAGCTAAGGCACTTGCCTGCAAAGCCCAAGGACCCAGGTTCAATTCCCCAGGGCCACATAAAACCAGATCCACAAGATGGCACATGCGTCTATAGTTTGTTTGCAGTGGCTGGAGGCCCTGGAGTACCCATATTCATTGTCTTTCTCTCTCTCTCTCTGTCTGCCACTTTCTCTCTGTCTCTTTCTCAAATCAAATAAATAAATAAATAAATAAATAAATAAATAATATATATATATTTTAAAAATCTAGTCTTTACAGTCAGCAAGGCCTAGACTATTTCTCAACAGCTGGGTATCCTGACAGAAATGGCTTATCCTCTCAGAGCACTGGGTTTCTTCTCTGAAAGATAGACTTAATGGTACTAACCTCAGAGCAATCTTTTTAGAAAATATTTTATTTATTGATTGACTTATTTGAGAGAGAAAGAGAGGCAGAGGAAGTAGAGAGAGAATGGGTGTGCTGAAAACGAACCCCTGACACATGTGCCACCTTGTGTATCTGGTGTACGTGGGTCCTGGGGAATCGAACCTAAGTCCTTAGGCTTTGCAGGCTCTCCAGCCCCACAGAACAATCTTATGGAATAAATCCTTCTTGCTGCACAGCAGAGTCTCACTGATGGTGGTTGGGTGGAAGTAATGCTAACAGTGGTGATATGCTGCTGCTGCTGGTGGTGATGATGGCTGTGGTGGTGATGGGGGGATGGTGATGATAGGGAAGGCGGTGATGATGGGAGATGGTGGTTGTGGCAATGATGGGGTGGTGGTAAGGATAAAAATGGTGATAATGGTGATGGTAGTGGTGATGAGTTGATGGTGGTGGTGATAACGGTTGTGCTGGTGATGAAGTGGTGTCAATGGTTATGGTAGTGATGATAATGGTGATGATGATGGGATGGTGGAATAGTGTAGCAGACCAGCTTCAGGTTCATTGAGATGAACTTCCAGACCAGGCACAGTTATGGAGGAAGGGATATTATTTATTGAAGCTTACAGATCCAAGGGAAGTTCCATAATGGCAGGAGAAGCGGCCTGCTCTCACGGACCAGGCAAGAGAGAGAAAAACCAAGCCGCCAGCTACACAGCATACTGAGCAAAAACTACAGCCAAAAAGTCACACAGCACACTTGAGGAACTCCTGCTAGGCACACTTTGATATGTTTACAATGGAATCTCATATCTACCACCACACCTTAAGACTGGCCCCCAGTGACATTGCCTCTAGCAAGGTGATTGCAGAAGCAAACTATAACTAATAAAACACTGAATATATTGGGGGACATATATTCAAACTACCACAGATAGTGATGGAGATGATGGTGGTGGTGGTGGTATTGATACCGGTGGTAGTGGAGATAGTGGTGACAATGATGGGATAGTGGTGGCAGTAATAGGATGGTGATAGTGGTAGTGGTGGCAATCTGTGGTACTAATGAAGATGGTAGTGATTATGGGATGGTAGTTGTGGTGGTGATGGAGACAATGGTGGTGGTGGTGATATTGGTAGTAATGGAGATAGTGGTGACAGTGATGGGATGGTGGTGGTGGTAATGGAGACAGTGGTGACAGTGATGGGATGGTGCTGGTGGTGGTAATGGAGACAGTGGTGACAGTGATGGGATGATGGTGGTGGTAATGGAGACAGTGGTGACAGTGATGGGATGATGGTGGTGGTGGTAATGGAGACAGTGGTGACAGTGATGGGATGGTGCTGGTGGTGGTAATGGAGACAGTGGTGACAGTGATGGGATGGTGGTGGTGGTGGTAATGGAGACAGTGGTGACAGTGATGGGATGATGGTGGTGGTGGTAATGGAGACAGTGGTGACAGTGATGGGATGGTGGTGGTGGTGGTAATGGAGACAGTGGTGACAGTGATGGGATGATGGTGGTGGTAATGGAGACAGTGGTGACAGTGATGGGATGGTGATGGTGGTGGTAATGGAGACAGTGGTGACAGTGATGGATGATGGTGGTGGTGGTAATGGAGACAGTGGTGACAGTGATGGGATGGTGGTGGTGGTGGTAATGGAGACAGTGGTGACAGTGATGGGATGATGGTGGTGGTAATGGAGACAGTGGTGACAGTGATGGGATGGTGGTGGTGGTGGTAATGGAGACAGTGGTGACAGTGATGGGATGATGGTGGTGGTAATGGAGACAGTGGTGACAGTGATGGGATGATGGTGGTGGTGGTAATGGAGACAGTGGTGACAGTGATGGGATGATGGTGGTGGTGGTAATGGAGACAGTGGTGACAGTGATGGGATGATGGTGGTGGTGGTAATGGAGACAGTGGTGACAGTGATGGGATGATGGTGGTGGTGGTAATGGAGACAGTGGTGACAGTGATGGGATGGTGGTGGTGGTAATGGAGACAGTGGTGACAGTGATGGGATGATGGTGGTGGTGGTAATGGAGACAGTGGTGACAGTGATGGGATGATGGTGGTGGTGGTAATGGAGACAGTGGTGACAGTGATGGGATGGTGGTGGTGGTAATGGAGACAGTGGTGACAGTGATGGGATGATGGTGGTGGTGGTAATGGAGACAGTGGTGACAGTGGTGACAGTGATGGGATGGTGCTGGTGGTGGTAATGGAGACAGTGGTGACAGTGATGGGATGATGGTGGTGGTGGTAATGGAGACAGTGATGACAGTGGTGGGATGATGGTGGTGGTAATGGAGACAGTGGTGACAGTGATGGGATGGTGGTGGTGGTAATGGAGACAGTGGTGACAGTGATGGGATGTGGTGGTGGTGGTAATGGAGACAGTGGTGACAGTGATGGGATGATGGTGGTGGTGGTAATGGAGACAGTGGTGACAGTGATGGGATGATGGTGGTGGTGGTAATGGAGACAGTGGTGACAGTGATGGGATGATGGTGGTGGTGGTAATGGAGACAGTGGTGACAGTGATGGGATGATGGTGGTGGTGGTAATGGAGACAGTGGTGACAGTGATGGGATGATGGTGGTGGTGGTAATGGAGACAGTGGTGACAGTGATGGGATGTGGTGGTGGTGGTAATGGAGACAGTGGTGACAGTGATGGGATGGTGGTGGTGGTGGTAATGGAGACAGTGGTGACAGTGATGGGATGGTGGTGGTGGTAATGGAGACAGTGGTGACAGTGATGGGATGGTGGTGGTGGTAATGGAGACAGTGGTGACAGTGATGGGATGATGGTGGTGGTGGTAATGGAGACAGTGGTGACAGTGATGGGATGGTGATGGTGGTGGTAATGGAGACAGTGGTGACAGTGATGGGATGATGGTGGTGGTGGTAATGGAGACAGTGGTGACAGTGATGGGATGGTGGTGGTGGTGGTAATGGAGACAGTGGTGACAGTGATGGGATGATGGTGGTGTAATGGAGACAGTGGTGACAGTGATGGGATGGTGGTGGTGGTGGTAATGGAGACAGTGGTGACAGTGATGGGATGATGGTGGTGGTAATGGAGACAGTGGTGACAGTGATGGGATGATGGTGGTGGTGGTAATGGAGACAGTGGTGACAGTGATGGGATGATGGTGGTGGTGGTAATGGAGACAGTGGTGACAGTGATGGGATGATGGTGGTGGTGGTAATGGAGACAGTGGTGACAGTGATGGGATGATGGTGGTGGTGGTAATGGAGACAGTGGTGACAGTGATGGGATGGTGGTGGTGGTAATGGAGACAGTGGTGACAGTGATGGGATGATGGTGGTGGTGGTAATGGAGACAGTGGTGACAGTGATGGGATGATGGTGGTGGTGGTAATGGAGACAGTGGTGACAGTGATGGGATGGTGGTGGTGGTAATGGAGACAGTGGTGACAGTGATGGGATGATGGTGGTGGTGGTAATGGAGACAGTGGTGACAGTGGTGACAGTGATGGGATGGTGCTGGTGGTGGTAATGGAGACAGTGGTGACAGTGATGGGATGATGGTGGTGGTGGTAATGGAGACAGTGATGACAGTGGTGGGATGATGGTGGTGGTAATGGAGACAGTGGTGACAGTGATGGGATGGTGGTGGTGGTAATGGAGACAGTGGTGACAGTGATGGGATGTGGTGGTGGTGGTAATGGAGACAGTGGTGACAGTGATGGGATGATGGTGGTGGTGGTAATGGAGACAGTGGTGACAGTGATGGGATGATGGTGGTGGTGGTAATGGAGACAGTGGTGACAGTGATGGGATGATGGTGGTGGTGGTAATGGAGACAGTGGTGACAGTGATGGGATGATGGTGGTGGTGGTAATGGAGACAGTGGTGACAGTGATGGGATGATGGTGGTGGTGGTAATGGAGACAGTGGTGACAGTGATGGGATGTGGTGGTGGTGGTAATGGAGACAGTGGTGACAGTGATGGGATGGTGGTGGTGGTGGTAATGGAGACAGTGGTGACAGTGATGGGATGGTGGTGGTGGTAATGGAGACAGTGGTGACAGTGATGGGATGGTGGTGGTGGTAATGGAGACAGTGGTGACAGTGATGGGATGATGGTGGTGGTGGTAATGGAGACAGTGGTGACAGTGATGGGATGATGGTGGTGGTATTGGAGACAGTGGTGACAGTGATGGGATGGTGGTGGTAATGGAGACAGTGGTGACAGTGATGGGATGATGGTGGTGGTGGTAATGGAGACAGTGGTGACAGTGATGGGATGGTGGTGGTGGTAATGGAGACAGTGGTGACAGTGATGGGATGATGATGGTGGTGGTAATTGTGGTGGAGATGAAGATGATAGTGTTTATAGGATATTGGTGGTGGTGAGAGTGGGATGGTGGTGATGGAGATGGTGGTGCGACGATGGTGGTGATGATACTGGTGGTGACAAAGACAGTGGTGGTGACAGTAATCATGAGGGTGACTGATTAATGATGGTGGCAGAAATTCTGTTGCTTATGAGGGTGGTGACTGGGATGCTATTTAGAGACCCTAGTCCCTGCGCACAGAGCAGGGATACATTGTCCATGTTTATGAAAATAGCACATAAAGTTTTGGTAGGCAGAAGCTGGCCAGGTTGGTGCCACCATCTTTTGCAGGCTGACTCTGACTACAGTTGGAATAGAAATTGGACACCAGCCATCCACTTTCTGTAAGGAAAATGCATTAGCTGGGATCCATTAAACTCATTTGCTGACAAAGACCCTTTCATGATGAGTGCTCAAATTAAGTAAGTATAGAGATTTTTTTTTCCATTTTAAGGGATAAGTCTTCTCATTGGGTTTAAATAGTAAGGTCAAGTGTAATTGTCAGGGGAAGGAGTTTTTCATTAGTCAATTTGCATTTTATGAATTTGGGGGCATGTGGCCTAGAACCTGGCTCAGAGGATCTGCATTCTGCCTTCTGTCTGTCTGTCTGTCTCTCCATATATATATATATGTATATATTATATACATATATTATATATATATTATATATTATATATATATGACAGAGAAAGAGGGAGAGATTGAGAGAGAGAATGGGTACTCCAGGGCCTCCTTATAAGTGCGCCCCCTTGTACATCTGGCTAACGTGGGTTCTGGAGAATTGAACCTGGGTCCTTTGCTGTAGGCAAATGCCTTAACTGCTAAGCTATTCCTCCAGCCCTGTGCTTTCTGCATCTTTGCAGAGGGACTGGAGGCTGGAGATGCTGGGTTAGAGAAAGGGAAGCAGAGGCTGTTGGGAAAAGAGAAACATCTCTGTCAGGCAGGTTAACAGTGAGAACATCGCCTCTATAAAGCACCCAGTGCCCTGCCCAGTGTGCATCAGCTGTGAGGCAAATAGACCTCCCGGTCCTTCTCACGTGGGATTGGCCTCCTTTGTGCCCCGACTAAGGACCACGATAAGAAGCATGAAGTTGGGACTTGGTCATCCAAACTCAGTGACTGAGAAGATTGTGAGCCCAAAACAGATGGAGGGAAGGAAATCACTCTGTATCATATGAGCCCAGGCTTTCTGACGCAGCACCTCCGCTCACCACGTCCTCTAGCCCTGTGAGTTTGGGGTACTGAAAATGAGGCAGAAGTGTGCAAGAGCCGGTACTCCTTAGCTCTCTCCATTTAGCTCAGGACCCTAAGATTTTTGAGGTGCCAAACTTCAAGACAGCTGGTACTAAGCTAGCATCACTCGAGTGAGGAGTGGGATGGGGTTGTGGGATGGAGATTGGACAGCCGGTGGGCACAGGATGGACATATTCAGAATTTCCCAGATGCTGTTGGAGCAGGGGTCTTCTGCCAAGACCAAACCTCTGTCCCCCATTTTCTCTCTCCCAGCACTTCTAGGGCACAGGAGGTGTGGCCTTGACCTTCTAATGTGAGGTGCTGGGATCCTTCCTTCCCCAGCAGCTTTGTTGTGATGCGGCCCTAAGCTCTTTGGGGACCAAGCCTCTGTTTTTTTTTTTTTTTGTTGTTTGTTTGTTTTGGTTTGGTTTTTTGTGCATGTATAGTATGTTGTATGGGGGAGGCATGGAGTATACACACATGTATAGATGCATGTAGCCTATGTGCACATATGTAGAGGTTAGAGGAGGACAGTGGGTATTCTCCACTGTCACTTTTCACCTCATTTCCTTGACACAGAATCTCTTACTGTTCCTGGAGCTCACCATTTTTGAGTTAGAATGGCTGATTAGGAAGCCCCACTGATCTGCCTGCCTCTGCATCGGCCTCCGTGTTGGGGTTACAGGACTATGTGGACACACCCACTTTTTTACATGGGTGCTGGGGATTGAACTCAGGTCCTCAGGCTTGCAGAGCAAGTGCACTTATCCACTGAGCCACCTCCCCAACAGAGACCTAGGGCCCTTGAACAGTCTCATGACTTGAAGCTCATGAGCTTTCAAGCACTTATACAAATGGTTAAGCCCTGAGAAGAACATATTGGCTCTAAAATGTGAGCAAAACAGCAGGTAAGGCACTTGCCTGCAAAGCCTAAGGACCAGGGTTCGATTCCCCATGACCCACGTAAAGCCAGATGCACAAGGTGGCACATGCGTCTGGAGTTAGTCTGCAGTGGCTAGAGACCCTGGTGCACTCATTCTCCCTCTCTCTCTCTGCCTCAACTAAGTAAATCATAAACAAAACTTTAATGTGAGCAAAATACCAAGTGGCATAAAAATAAACACACATTTAATTAAATGCCCACTAGTCAAAGGGAGGCCAGATCAACTGTGACTCAGTTCTCATAAATATAAGTTCAAGTCACAGAAACAAAATGAATTATGTATTCTTCCCAAAACTCGAGATGATAAAAATCCTTTTAAGACTTTTACTGCAGTAAATGGCATTAATGCTGGTGCTGTTTATTATGCAAGTCATGATGAGTATGGACCTCGGGCCTGTGAAAACCTTGCAGAAACTCTACTAGCCGTGCAGAGTAAGTAAGGTCCTTTCAGGTCACAGCTGTGGCTGTGGAAGGAAGCGGCTTCAGCTGGTTTCCCTGTGGACCGCAAGTCACGGCTCAGCGGGTAGGAAGGCATGCTGGGGCCGTCGCTATCAGCAGCTGTGGTCTTTCAGAAACACCACTGCAGGTCAAAGGCAAGGTAGCCTCACTGGCTACACAGAGACAAAACCCAATCTATTCAACACAGTCAGGCATAGGTTCCAGAAACTTCTTGTGGCTGGTGCTGTGTGGAAAAGGGGATGAATGAGACTTGGAGGCTGAAAGAGCAGGGAAGAGGGTTTACCAGGGTCTGGTGAAGAGGTGATAGTGGTGGGTGGCAGGACAGGTTGGAGAAACCAAAGAAGGAGGATGGATTTGGGGGATGAGCCTGTGGAAGAAATGACCACGCCTTCTGAAGAACTGAATGTGGAATGAAGAAGAAAGCAGAGCTTGGACCACCCTAGACCTCTGGGGTGGGGGATGGGTAGGTGGTGGGGTCATTTGGATTAAGGGAGTACAGGGGCAGCAAGTGTTGGGGACATGCTGATAGAAGTGTGGGACATGGAAGACTTGAAGAGCTTGTGGCGGTGTCTGAAGAAAACTGTCCAAGATGCAAAGTGTCCTTCCAGTATCAAGAAACGGGGGCCATCCCATCTATCTAGTGCTAACTTCTCTCTCCATTGGAGAATTTGCTTATCTTTTTCAGATGGACAACGAACCTGAAGGGAGGATCAGCCAATCACACCTCACCAGGGCCCCTGCGAGGGAAGAGCAAGAATATAGTGTTCTTGGGGATCATGACACCAGAAAAAGGCTGAAGGAGATAAACACAGAGAACATCCAACTCCTACTAAGCCAGATAACCAGAGACACAAAGGCTCCCAAAACCTCATCATTGAAGTAGAACTAAAATGATCCCAATGTGACTCAGGGAAATTCGCAGAAGAGGGGGCGGAAAGAATGTTAGAGCCACAAGTTGAGGCATTATGCACAGAGACTTGGCCTATCCCCCATAACTCTTGACTACCCCCACAATGCATGACCCTAATTCCTCATTGATGAGGGTCCCTTTGTAGAGGGAGGACAAGGAGGAGGATAATGGAGTCACCATTACAAATGTAAAATCAGCATAATATAAATAAAAAAATAATAATAAAAAGAAATGGGGGCCAGGTTGGAGAAACCAAAGAAGGAGGATGATGGGGATGAGCCTGTTAATTCCAGCACTCGGGAGGCAGAGGTAGGAAGATTGTCATGAGTTCAAGGTCACCCTGAGGCTACACAGTGAGTTCCAGGTCAGCCTGGGCTAGAGTGAAACTCTACCTCGAAAAACAAAAAACAAAAAGAAAGGAATGAATGAATGAATAAATGTGGGTTGGAGAGATGGCTCAGGGGTTATGGTACTTGCTTGCAAAGCCTAAGAACCAGGTTCAATGTCCCAGGACCCACGCAAAGCCAGATGCACAGGGTGGTGCATGGAGTTCGTCTGCAGTGGCTAGAGGTCCTGGTGCACCCATTCACTCTCTCTCTCTCTCTCTCTCTCTGTATGCCTCTTTCTCTCTCTCTTTGACTCTCTATCAAATAAATAAAAATAATAAAAATTAAAAAAGAAAAAAGAAATGAACCTAAGAAGGGGGCACAGAGAAGGGCATTCCCAGATCCAATAATGCACGTGTTTATTTCCCTGGACTATCAGGTGCAGCCTGTTGTCTCCATACACACGGTTCCCTCATCCCATTCACCATACCACTGTGAATGCTCACAGCTGGGGGGAGTGAGACCGGAATGTGCAATGGGAAGGGCTCCGTAGTCTGAGGGCTGAGGCTCTCCCCTTCCACTTGGAAGGTTGAGGTTGGCCTTTTGCAGGAAGTGGGAATTGGTTCTCAAAGGTAGCCCGGCGGGGGGTGGGGTCACGAGGACAGCAGCTCTGGGCAGAGGGAGGAGCAGGCTGGTGCAAGTTATGAGAAAGGAAGGGAAAAGCTCCCAAGAACTGCACCATAGCGGGGCCTGAGGAGGGGCTGTGGGTAATTCCTGAGCTGTTGTAACAGGGTGACTTCAGACCACACAGACTGATTCTCCTGTCATCCTGGAGGCCAGACGTCTGGGAGTCACAGTCTGTGACAGTTAATTATGATTGTCAACGTGACTGCATTTGGAATCATTGTGGAAGCACACTGTGGGCATGTCTGTGAACACATTTCCAGGCAGGCTTAATTGAAGAGGGAAGACACGGGCTGAATATGGGTGGAGCTGGGTAGAAATGATTGGATCCTTCTCAAGAACTTAACGCGGAAGATCTTGGGTCACCCCAGAGCCTTGAGGTAGGGGACAGATAGGTAGTGGTGCCACCCAAAGCTATGGAGAGTGGAGGCAAGTGTTTGGTACATGGAAGTTTTGGGCTTCCCTTGGACTAGGGTCTCAGAGTGAAGATGGAGAGATGGCTTAGAGGTTAAGCGCTTGCTTGTGAAGACTAAGGATCCTGGTTCAAGGCTCGATGCCCCAGGACCCACGTAAGCCAGATGCATAAGGTAGCACATGCATCTGGAGTTCATTTGCAGTGACTGGAGGCCCTGGTGTGCCCATTCCCTCTCTCTGTCTCTCTACCTCTTTCTCTGTCTGTCAGTTGCAAATAAATAAATAAATAAATAAATAAATAAATAAATTTTTTTTAAAAGTAAAGGGGAGAAAGCAAGCCGAACACACCCATTCATCTTTCTCTGCTTCCTGACGGAGGTAATGTGGCCAGTCACCTCCCACTTCTGCTGCCCTCCTCCCCACTGAGATTGGCTGGAGTGCCTAGCTAACTGGAAGCCAAAATAAACCCTTCCTTCCTTAAGTTGTTGTCAGGAATTTTGACACAGCAATGAGAAATTTAATGAAGACAGTGTCACTGGGCTAAAATCAAGGTGTCTGCATAGCGTGTTCCTCTGGCTGTCTGTTACTGTAACTTCTTTTGCCTCTGTGCATGGCCCCCTTCTTCGTGTTCAAAAAGCATCGCTCCAAACTTCTCTCCCATCTCCACACAGCCGTCTCCAGTGCCTCTGGCCTTCTGCTGCCCCACTTATAAGGACAGCTGTGATTGCATGGGGCACAGCCAGCAATGAAATTTCAAACTCCTTCCTTTAGTCATACCTGCTACATCCTTCTGGCCGTATAAAGCATCCTTCACAGTTTCTGGGATTGCTATGTGGATGTCTTTAGGTAAAGGATGTGTTCAGCCTTCCTTATGTACCCAGCACATTCATCATCACTCAGGCCTAGGAGCCTGTGTGACCCACTGCCCAGGTTCTAGGCTCTCTGCAGACAGCCTTTGCAGCAACGCCTGGGCCCATCGTTTGGATTCAACAGTTAGGAAAACGAGGCGGAGAAGAGCTGGCTTGAACAGAATGACTTCTCCAAGCCTTTATCATGTTCTGCACTGTGACTTTAAACTTCATTCACCATGGAGTCTTTTTGAGGTGATAGCATTTCACAGATCACAGTTTGGAAGCTGCTGCATTGACCAGCCTGCTGACTGAGGTGGATAGCCAGAAGATAAGAGACCTCAGGGGAGTAGGCATGGTGGCGCACGACTTTAATCCCAGCACTCGGGAGGTGGAAGGATCACTGTGAGTTTCAGGCCAGCCCAAGACTAATTCCAAGTCAGCCTGGGCTAGATCAAGACCTTAGCTCAAAAAAACAAAAACAAACAAATAAATAAAAGCCATGTCACGAGAAAGAGAGAGACAGCAAAGAAGAGAAAGATTGAGAAAAAGAGGGAGAGAGACTGAGTTGAATGGGTTCAAAATGATTTCATAGGGTGGAGAGATGGCTTAGCAGCTAAGGCACTTGCCTGCAAAGCCAAAGGACCCACGTTTGATTCCCCAGTACCCATGTAAGCCAGATGCACAAGGTGGCACATGCATCTGGAGTTTGTTTGCAGTGGCTGGAGGCCCTGGCATGCACATTCACCTTCTCTTTTTCTCTTTCTATGCCTCTTTCTCTCTCTCTCTCAAATAAATAAATATATAAATGATTTCATTACAACCAACAAAAAAGCAAAGAGAGATGTTATTGCTGTGGTAACTGAAGTGATTTAACACCTCTGAATTTGTCTCCTCCTCTGGAAAATGAGGTAACATCACCTCATAGTGACATGCTGTCAGGTGTACCTAACACCCAGGTACAATAGGGACTCACTCAGAATCCCCCATCCTGACAAGATCTGGAGAGGGACAGACTGCCCTTCTCTAGCTGAAGCCAGCAACATGAGACGTATCAGCAGCTCTGTGAGTGACCCCCCCCCCACCACGCCATCCAACCAACTTCCCTACCCCCTCCAGTTCCACCCTGGGAAGTCCATTTTGCCTGCAGTTTCTCAGAACTACCACCAGAGGGAGCTACTCTCACTGTTGTCCCTGCTGGTGCCTGTTGACTCTTTCCATTCCCTCTACTCAACTTTCCTATATTCTAGGATTCTTATTATTTATTTATTTATTTGAGAGAGAGAGAGAGAGAGAGAGAGAGAGAGGAGAGAATGGGCACACCAGGGCCTCCAGCTGCTGCAAACAAACTCCAGACACATGTGCTACCTTGTGCATCTGGCTTATGTGGGTCCTGGGAACTCGAACCGGTATCCTTTGGCTTTACAGGCAAGTGCCTTAACCGCTGAGCCGTCTCTCCAGCCCTTTTCTAGGATATTTATCAAAACTTCCTTCTTGAGCTTGTAGAGATGGCCAGCTGCTAGACCTGCTTCCTGTGTAAGCATGAGAACCTGAGGGGTCTGACACCACCTGAGTTTCTGTAACCCCAGTCCCACAGGGACTGGGGAGAAGCAACTGAAGAATTGCTCATGGAAACGGCAGGTGTGGGTTTAGAGAGATTCCGTCTCAAGAAACCCCATGGATGAGCAATAGAAAAGGACATATGGGGCTGGAGAGATGGCTTAGCGGTTAAGGTGTATGCCTGTGAAGCCTAAGGACCCCGGTTCCATTCTCCAGGTCCCATGTAAGCCAGATGCACATGGTGGCGCATGCATCTGGAGTTCTTTTACAGTGGCTAGAGGCCCTGGCACATCCATTCTCACTCTTTCTCTCTCTCTCTCCCTCTCTCTGTCTCTAATAAGTAAATAAATAAATAAAAATAAAATCTTTAGAAGAAAAGGACATAGGAGGCTCTCCTCTGGCCTCCATGAATGTGTGCATAAGGCTTGCACATCTGCACACCCACCATCCCACACATCCTCCACACACATACATAAAACAAGGGAGAGATTTCTAACAACCAGGGGAATGTGGTGATGGATGGGGGTGGATGAAAAAGAACAGAAATACTCTAGTGTGACTTTGGTTTGGCCCTCAGCAACTGGGGAAATAGAAATTGCTCTGTGCTGGGATATGGAAGAGCAGAGGAAGAGCAGGCATAGGCAGGGGATGGAAGTCAAGTTCAGTGCTAGACTTGCTGTGGTAGAGACCTATCCATCTTTCAGGTGAAGAGTAGCCACTGAGGTGTTTAGAGACCCAGGCGGAGGCCAGAGCCTGAGATACCGGTGCAGGTTTGGAAGTTCTTTCTGTTTAGATGGAACCTAAAGTCGTGAGCTTGAATGGGAGCTTTTTATTACCTTTCAGGATGCTGTGCTCAGATACCTGGCAAGAAGTCATTTAAGGGAAGAAGGGCTTAGTGTGGCTCACAGTTTAAGGGGATTCCTGTCTACGACAATTAAGGCATGGGGGCAAGAAGTGAAGCTGGGCTATCCGCCTTCAAGGCTCTCTTCCAGAGATTCTGGTTCCTCCAAAGAAGTTCCACCTTCTTGGGTTCTACAACCTTCCCAAACAGCACCACCAGCTGGGGACAAAAGGTTCAAATACATGCACTGGTAGGAGGACATTTCACCTTGAAACTACAACCATCTTCAAGGAGAAAGGAGAAAAGTGGGCTGGAGAGATGGCTTAACCATTAAGGCACTTGCCTGTGAAGTGTAAGTACCCAGGTTCCATTCCCCAGTACTCACATAAGCCAGATGCACACAGTGGTGCATGAGTCTGGAGTTCATTTGCAGTGGCTAGCACCCTGGCATACCCATTCTCTCTCTCTCTTTCTCTCTGTGAAATAAATAAATATATTTAAAAAAACCATGAAATAATGGGGCTTGGTGGTGCACTCCTTTTCCCCAAACTTGCAAGGCAGAGGTAGGAGAATTTCTGTGAGTTCAAGGCCACCCTGAGACAACATAGTGAATTCCAGGTCAGCCTGGGCTAGAGCGAGACCTTACCTCACAAAACAAAACAAAACAAAACACCATGAAATACAAAGGAGAAAAGTAACAAAGGAGGCCAGGAAGGAGTAGCCTGGAGCTAGAAAGCCACAGGTGAGAGAGTGGTTCTGACCAGCTGTGACCAAGGCTGCCCACGGTCAAGATGAGATGTGATACTTGCCCACTGGAGTGAGCCATGTGGAGGGCAGTGAGGAACTTTCAAGGGCAGCTCTGTGGAATGTTAGTGTCTGAAGTGTGAGAAGAAAACCCAATGGTACAGAAAGGCATGGAAGAGGGCCCCTGTAAGACTTCTGTTGTGTAGTTGAGCAGAGCAGTGGGGCAGCAGGCAGAGGAGGTGGTTGCCCGTGGACTTCTAGATGAGATGTTATAGTGATACAAGAATTCTGGGTTCCTTGTACACCAATGCGCTGATAATTTGGAGTGTTCCCGGATCCTTGTCCTTTGAATTTGAAGAATAAAATCCATGGATCAGAGGATAAGATTCAGAAAATCAGAAAGATTTTATTACAGCTTAAAGCTTTAGGAGGATGGAGAGAAGGGGCTTAAGAGAGGAAAGCAAGGTGGAGCTCTTGCCCAGGGAGGCAAGAGGGGCTTTGAGAAGCCCACCTCAAGTCTCAGGTCTGTGTTTATTATTATTATTATTATTTTAAATTTATTTTATTTTATTTATTAGAGATAGAGGGAAAGAAAGAGAGGGAAGAGTGAGAATGGGCGTGCCAGGGCCTCCAGCCACTGCAAATGAACTCCAGATGCATGCGCCACCTTGTGCATCTGGCTTATGTGGGACCTGGAGATTTGAACTGGGGTCCTTAGGCTTTGCAGGCAAGCGCCTTAATCGCTAAGCTATCTCTCCAGCCCCACATTTAAAATTTTTTTTAAGAAAAGCACAGATCTGGGCTGGAGAGATTGCTTAGTGGTTAAGGCGTTTGTCTGTGAAGCCTAAGGATCCCGGTTCGATTCTCCAGGTCCCACGTAAGCCAGATGCACAAGGGGGTACACGCTTCTGGAGTTCATTTGTGGTGGCTAGAGGCCCTAGTGTATCCATTCTCTCTCTCTCTCCCTAATAAATAAATAAATAAAAATAAAATCTTTAAAAAAATTAAAAAATGTTTAAAAAAATTTAAAATGTATTCACTTAGAGAGAGAGAGAGAAAATGGGCACACGAGAGCCTTCAACTGTTGAACTGTTGCAAACTCCAGACGCATGCACCACCTTGTGCATCTGGCTTATGTGGGTCCTGTGGAATGGAACCTGGATCTTAGGCTGCACGGGTAAGTGCCTTAACTGCTAAGCCACCTCTCCAGCCCAGAGCTGTTTTTTTTTTTTTTTTTTTTTTTTTTTTTTTTTTAATGGGGAGTGGAAAACCAGGTCTGCAGGTTGCTATGGACAAAGACCAGATTTTATAGCTTTGCCTGTAATCTTAGGTGAAGATCAGAGTTTCTGTCCTCTAGGAAGGGTGCAGGCTTCATCTAGTCCTGGAGGGTAGAACATCCGGGTTTCTGCAAGCTCAGTAATCCCCTCTTGCATTTCTGGACAAGAGTTCCACCTTGCTTCCTTCTCTTATGATTTAGGTGTAAGCCCCCTTCTCTTCGTCCTCCTAATGCTTTAAGTTATAATAAAATCTTTTTTTGTTGTTGTTTTGTTTTTCGAGATAGGGTTTCACTTTAGCTCAGGTTGACCTGGAATTCACTCTATATTCTCAGGGTGGCCTCTAATTCACGGCAATCCTCCTACCTCTGCCTCCCGAGTGCTGGGATTAAAGGCGTGCACCACCACACCTGGCTATAATAAAATCTTTCTTAAACTTATTCTCTGGTCCATGGATTTCATTCTTTGAAAAAAAATTAATATTTTTATTTATTTATTTATTTAAGAGGGGAGATGGATAGAATGGGCACTCCAGGGCATGGCCAGGAAGGAGCAGCCTGTAGCTAGAAAGCCACATGTGAGTGGGTCTGAGGAAGATGGGATGACCAGCTGTGACCAAGGCTGCCCACGGTCAAGACGAGATGTGATACTTGCCCACTGGAGTGAGCCATGTGGAGGGCAGAGAGGAACTTTCAAGGGCAGCTCTGTGGAATGTTAGTGTCTGAAGTATGAGAAGAAAACCCAATGGTACAGAAAGGCATGGAAGAGGGCCCCTGTAAGACTTCTGTTGTGTAGTTGAGCAGAGCAGTGGGGCAGCAGACAGAGGAGGTGGTTGCCCGTGGACTTCTAGATGAGATGTTATAGTGATACAAGAATTCTGGGTTCCTTGTACACCAATGCGCTGATAATTTGGAGTGTTCCCGGACCCTTGTCCTTTGAATTTGAAGAATAAAATCCATGGATCAGAGGATGAGATTCAGAAAATCAGAAAGATTTTATTACAGCTTAAAGCTTTAGGAGGATGGAGAGAAGGGGCTTAAGAGAGGAAAGCAAGGTGGAGCTCTTGCCCAGGGAGGCAAGAGGGGCTTTGAGAAGCCCACCTCAAGTCTCAGATCTGTGTTTTTTATTATTATTGTTATTTTTATTATTTTAAATTTATTTTATTTTATTTATTTATTTATTAGAGACAAAGGGAAAGAAAGAGAGAGAGGGAAGAGTGAGAATGGGCGTGCCAGGGCCTCCAGCCACTGCAAATGAACTCCAGATGCATGCGCCACCTTGTGCATCTGGCTTATGTGGGACTTGGAGATTTGAACTGGGGTCCTTAGGCTTTGCAGGCAAGCGCTTTAATCGCTAAGCTATCTCTCCAGCCCCACATTTAAAATTTTTTTTAAAAAAAGCACAGATCTGGGCTGGAGAGATGGCTTAGCAGTTAAGGCGTTTGTCTGTGAAGCCTAAGGATCCCGGTTCGATTCTCCAGGTCCCACGTAAGCCAGATGCACAAGGGGGTACACGCTTCTGGAGTTCATTTGTGGTGGCTAGAGGCCCTGGTGTACCCATTCTCTCTCTCTCTCTCTCTCTCTCTCTCTCTCCCTAATAAATAAATAAATAAATAAATAAATAAATAAATATAAAATCTTTAAAAAAATTTAAAAAATGTTTAAAAAATTTAAAATATATTCACTTAGAGAGAGAGAGAGAGAAAATGGGCACATGAGAGCTCATGAGAGCTTTCAACTGTTGAACTGTTGCAAACTCCAGACGCATGCTCCACCTTGTGCTTCTGGCTTACATGGGTCCTGTGGAATGGAACCTGGATCTTAGGCTGCACGGGTAAGTGCCTTAATTGCTAAGCCATCTCTCCAGCCCAGAGCTGTTTTTTTTTTTTTTTTTTTTTTTAATGGGGAGTGGAAAACCAGGTCTGCAGGTTGCTATGGACAAAGACCAGATTTTATAGCTTTGCCAGTAATCTTAGGTGAAGATCAGAGTTTCTGTCCTCTAGGAAGGGTGCAGGCTTCATCTAGTCCTGGAGGGTAGAACATCCGGGTTTCTGCAAGCTCAGTAATCCCCTCTTGCATTTCTGGACAAGAGTTCCACCTTGCTTCCTTCTCTTATGATTTAGGCGTAAGCTCCCTTCTCTTCGTCCTCCTAATGCTTTAAGTTATAATAAAATCTTTTTGTTGTTGTTGTTGTTGTTGTTGTTTTGTTTTTCGAGATAGGGTTTCACTCTAGCTCAGGTTGACCTGGAATTCACTCTATATTCTCAGGGTGGCCTCTAACTCACGGCAATCCTCCTACCTCTGCCTCCCGAGTGCTGGGATTAAAGGCGTGCACCACCACACCTGGCTATAATAAAATCTTTCTTAAACTTATTCTCTGGTCCATGGATTTCATTCTTTGAAAAAAAATTTAATATTTTTATTTATTTATTTATTTAAGAGGGAGAGATAGAATGGGCACTCCAGGGCATCTGTAAACCAACTCCAGACACATGCACCATCTTGTGCATCTGGCTATGTGGGTCCTGGGGAATCAAACCTGGGTTCCTTGACTTTTCAGGCAAGCCTTAACCACCAAGCCATCCCTCTCCAGCTGGGATTTCATTCTTTGAATTCAGAGGACAAGAATCTGGGAACAACCCAAAATATTGGTGTACAAGGAGCCCAGATTACTGTATCCAAAGGTGGCCAGGAAGGAGCAGCCTGTAGCTAGAAAGCCACATGTGAGAGAGTGGGTCTGAGGAAGATGGGATGACCAGCTGTGACCAAGGCTGCCCATGGTCAAGACGAGATGTGATACTTGCCCACTGGCGTGAGCCATGTGGAGGGCAGTGAGGAACTTTCAAGGGCAGCTCTGTGGAACGTTTGTGTCTGAAGTGTGAGAAGAAAACCCAGTGGTGGTGGTGGGTGGGGCACAGGAAGGCATGGAACAGGGCCCTTGTAAGACTTCTGTTGTGTAGTTGAGCAGAGCAGCGAGTAAGCAGGCGGAGGAGGTGGTTGTCCTGAATGTCTGGATGAGATCTGTTACAGTCTATTCTGGAGGTGCTGGTTGGGGGCGGGATGGGGTGGAGAGAAGAGAAAAACAAGAATTGGAGCCAGGTCAGCAAACTGGTAGTGAGGGGACACATTCCACTTAAGGCTTCATGTGGCGCATGGTGCAGAGGGCAAGATTCATGCTGCTTCAAGCAGTCCGAAAACGGTGGCCTGACAGATAAGGCATTGCCTAAGACACTGATAAGGAATGGGAACACCTTTTCCTCTTTCTTTCTCCTTCCTCCAGCCCAGGCTCCAACAGAGCGATTCAAAGGTTTCTTCTAGGAAGCAGGATCCTGCGTGGGCGGGGCAGGGAGGCCTTGGCCCTGGGCTGGACTGGAGACCTCTCTGCGGGCTTCTGCAGCCTGGAGCACACAGCGGAGGGCGCCGAGCCCGGGAGCCACGCCAGCATGGTGGAGTTCGCGCCCCTGTTCCTGCCCTGGGAACGCAGGCTGCAGACTTTTGCGGTTCTGCAGTGGGTCTTCTCCTTCCTGGCTCTGGGTAAGGCGGTGACCCGTGGACATTTGGGAGGAACAAGGGTGCGCAAGGCACGTTGATTCAAGAGGGGTCTTTGCTGCGTTCAGAGCTCCTGCCCGGAGAGGGTTCCTCCAGAGTCTTCTGGGAGTGGAATGGGGTTGGGGTCCCCTGTGTCTTTGGTTTCCCTTAGCTCTTGCTGCGGAGGAATGGGGAAGCATCTGGATGCCAGGAAAGCTCTTGAGCGCCTCAGGCTGTTCTGAGAGGTAGCTCTCCATCTTGTTTTCGGAGGAAAGAATGGGGTGGGACTGCGGAATTGGGGATAACAATGTCACCACCTGGGACCTTTGCAGATGAAATGTGCGAAGGCGCAGAAGGTGGCCTGGCCCCTGGGATTGTGGGTATGTCTGCAGATCAACCCGTGTGTACAGCCAGGACTCCAGCTCTGCTGAAAGGAACGTTTGAGGAGAGTTGAGGACTAAGGATTGGGAAGGGAGAGAGAGTGGGAGCATATGGGAGTCTTCATTTCATCTGCTGGCACCAGTGGGTGGACAGAATGTTGACATGGTGGACACACACACACACACACACACACACACACTCGTACTCATGAGAGTGCACATGGTCCTTCAGAACTGCCTCACAATTTTGCAAGAACAGGATTCATACCCACACAGCAAGCCCTCTAGGACCTTGCTCGTAGCACCACTTTGGTTTTATTTTTATTTTTTTCCCTCTAGGTAGAATCTCACTCTGGCCCAGGCTGACCTGGAATTCACTCTGTAGTCTCAGGGTGGCCTCGAACTCCTGGCAATCCTCCTACCTCTGCTTCCTGAGTGCTGGGATTAAAGGCAGGTGCCACCACACCTGGCTTGTAGCACCACTTCTAATTGGTCTGCCTCTCTGTCCCCATGATTCATAACCATTTTAAGTACCCCTGGCTGCCCCCATGACACAGATGAGCAGAGAAATGTCATATGTGAAAAGCTCATGTTGCAGATCCAGAGCCCTGGTTCCTTCTTCCTCCATAGGAATCCAGGATAGGGAGGCAGGTGGAGGAGAAGGCCAGAGGATGCTGGGAGGAGATGTGGGCCCCAGTGGGTGGGCATAAAAGAGCAGAGGGTGGGAGACCTAAGTCTAGGACCAGCTCAGGTCAAAGAGTACCAGGGAGCTCAGAGCCAAGTAGGCCACAGTCAGCAGATCACAGGGGATAAGAGACACTAGGCTGGCTCATTTTCCCTCTTGTTACCTCGAGGGCAGGAATGTGACCAACTGAAAACAGCTACCCTGGCCATATAGCCTGTGGCCCCTGCCTGGCCCCACCAGGAGTATCACACTGGGGTCATCACCGCCCCGGGCCTGAAGGAACAGCTGGAGAACAGTGAGGAAAAGGCTACCTGCTCATTTGTGCTAAGAGCAGGTTTCATTCACTCTATCCCTTGTCCGGAGGGCAAAGGAGAGCTGCAGGCTTCGAGGAGGAGAGGGACAAGGTCCACTCTGGGTGTTAAAAGTCCCTATGCAGCCGGGCGTGGTGGCGCACGCCTTTAATCCCAGCACTCAGGAAGCAGAGGTAGGAGGATTGTCGTGAGTTCGAGGCCACCCTGAGAATACAGAGTGAACTCCAGGTCAGCCTGAACTAGAGTGAGACCCTACCTCGAAAAACAAAACAAAACAAAAACAAAAACAAAAAGTCCCTATGCCTACAGACTAGGTATCTATTGTGTTTGGAATGTGGAAGGACAGCTCAAAGGCAGGAGCAGTCAAATCTAGACCAGCCCTCACCAAATCAGGGCTCAAGGACCAAATCCAGCCCCATCTTCCCATCCCCCACAAGGTTTTGCACAGTCTGGGCAAGAGTGGTTTTTGTACCCTCTAAAGGTTAGGTTTTAAACTAATATTTAGGTATCTACATAATGTCTTCCAATTATTACAAATATTTTATTTATTTACTTATTTATTTAAGAGAGAGTGAGAAGAGGCAGAAAGAGAGGAGAGAGAGAATGGGTGCTCAAGGACCTCCAGCCAGTGCAAACAAACTCCAAACACATGTGCCACCTTGTGCATCTTGCTTAATGTAGGTACTGGGGAATCAAACCTGGGTCTTTAGGCTTTGCAGGCAACTGTCTTAACCATTGAGCTATCTCTCCAGCACCTTCCAATTTTTTTGTTTTGTTTTGTTTTGTTTTGAGGTAGAATTTCTCTTTAGCTCAAGCTGACCTGGAATTCACTATGTAGTCTCAAGGTGGCCTCAAACTCACAGCGATCCTCCTACCTCTGCTTCCCTAGTGCTGGGATTAAAAGCATGCACCACTGTACCCAGGTCCCCAGTTTTGTTTTGTTTTTGAGACAAGGTCTCACAGTGGCCTGCAACTGACTTTTGAGCCACAAAGTCATTTAAAAATACTTGCTATTTAGTTCTGTGGATTTTGAGTTTGTTCTGCAGTGCTGAGGGTTGAATCCCTGGCCTTGTGTATTCTAGGCAAGTTCTCTCCTGCCTCAGCCTCCCAGATGCTGCAGTTGTATTTGCCTTTATGCCGCATTTATTTATTTGCAGTCCTGGGGATTGAATCAAGTACCTTGTATACCATACTCTAGGCAAATTCTCCACCAATCTCCCAACCTACTCCCAGTCCACCCCTAACCTTTCTTTTCTTGTTGATTTTTTGACAAAAGGTCTTACTCTATAACCCAGATTGGCCTGGGACTGTCACTGTGTTGTCCAGACAGACTGGCCTTGAACTCACTATGTTGCCCAGGCTGGCTTTGAACTCTTGACTTAAAAAAAAAAGCACATATTTTATTTATTTACTTATGGGGGCGCAGGCAGAGAGAGAGAGAGAGAATGGACCCACCAGGGTTTACAGCCACTGCAAAAGAAATCCAGATGCATGTGCCATCTTGTGCAGCTGGCTTACATAGGTACTGGGGAACCAAACCTGGGTTCTTAGGCTTCTTAGGCAACCTCTGTAACTGCTAAGCCATCTGTCTGGCCCTGAACTCTTGACTTATTTAAAAATTTATTTATTTATTTATTTGACAGAGAAAGGGGGGGAGAGAATGAGTGCATCAGGACCTCCAGCCACTGCAAACGAACTCCACACGTGTGCACCCCTTTGTGCATCTGGCTAATGTGGGTCCTGGGGAATTAAACCTGGGTTCTTTGGCTTTGCAGGCAAATGCCTTAACTACTAAGCCATCCCTCCAGCCCTCTTGACTTTAAAAAGAGTTCTTAAAATTTATATTTTATTTTATTTTATTTTTGAAAGAGAGAGAGAAAGAGGAAGAGGTAGAGAGAGAATGGGCGCACCAGGGCTCCTCAGCTGCTGTGAATGAACTCTAGATGCATGCACCCCTCCCTTGTGGGCATGTGTGACATTGCGTGCTTGCGTCACTTTTGCATCTGGCTAAATGTGGGACCTGGAGATTGGAATGGGCCTTCTTAGGCTTCGCCACATTAACCGCTAAGCCATCTCTCCAGCCATTTATTTAAATTACTTTTATATTTTTAATTTAATTTATTTATTTGAGAGAGAGAGAGAGAGAAATAGGCAGGTAGAGAGAGAGAAAGAGAGAGAGAGAGAGAGAGAGAGAGAGAGAGAGAGAGAGAGAGAATAGGTGTGCCAGGGCCTCCCACCACTGCAAATGAACTCTAGATGCTTGCACCTCCTTGTTCATCTGGCTTTCGTGGGTCCTGGAGAAATCGAGCCTTGAACCAGGGTTCTTAGGTTTCACAGGCAAGCGTTTAACCGCTAAGCTATCTCTCCAGGCCTATTTATTTATTTTTAAACATTTATTTTATTTTAGTTATTTGAGAGAGAGAGATAGAGAGAAAGAAAGAAAGATAGAGAAGAAAGAAAGCCAGGGACTTCAGATACTGCAAATGAACTCCAGACACATGTGCCACCTTATGCATCTTGCTTATGTGGGTCCTGGGGAATCGAACCTGGGTCCTTTGGTTTTCCAGGCAAGTGCCTTAACAGCTAAGCCAACTCTGTAGCCCTGAACTCTTGACTTTTGATGATGTTCCTGCCTCAGCCTCTCCAATTGCCTCAGCCACCCCAGAGCTAGGATTAGAGGCATGAGCTACCGTGTCTACCTAACCCTTGGCGTTCTTCCTGTCAGGGTTTCACTGTGTATCTTTGGCTGGCCTCAAGCTTCTTGCATAACCTATGCTGACCTTGGACTTTTAGTCTTCCTGCCTCCACCTCCAGAGTGCTGTGATTATGGGTGTGTACCACCATGCCCAGTATAATCTGTTCCTTTAAGAAGGAGTTTGCCTGAGCTAGAGTGGCTGGCGGGGGTGGGAGGATGTATGGGGGGAGGGAATGGTAGAGAGAAAGGTCCAGTTTCAAGAGGTATTTAGGCCAGGCGTGGTGGCGCACGCCTTTAATCCCAGCGCTCAGGAAGCAGAGGTAGGAGGATTGCCATGAGTTCGAGGCCACCCTGAGAGTACATAGTGAATTCCAGGTCAGCCTGAGCCAGAATGAGACCTTAAAAAAAAGGTATTTAGAAGATGGTCTCCCTTGGGTGGGAACATGAGAATGGGGAAAGACAGAGGAAGAAGGCCAAGTGGATGCCAGGTCTTGCCCATGCTTGGCTGGCTGTCCTCCCTGAACTCGGAGCTGTCTGAAAGAGACAGTCTTCCATGAAGTGGGAGAGGTGGGGTTTCTTATTGAATGGGGTTCATCTTTAGGGGCAGGGGAACTGGGAGTGGGTAAAGTCACCATGTGGGCAGTGTCACAACAGAGAGGCAGTGTCAGGGGTGGGCCACAGAGGCCGTTCTCCAGGGGAGTGTTGAAAGAACAGTGAGGGTCCAAGGCCAGCACGAGAACCTGGCCTCCCAGGTAGGGACCCCCCCCCCCAGGCAGAGCAGAGGGGGAAAGCAAGGATGGCGGTGTATGTACGTGGAACGCCATCCCCACTGGAGGCAGGGGATGCAGTGTACAAAATGGCACAAGAGCGGCTGGAGAAGTGCGCTGGGACAGTCACCAAAGGTTCAGACTCTTTCCAAATGGGTTGTTTGCTGTTTCCGGTTCCTTCTCCCCAACTCCACACCTCTCTCATGGGAGAGTGAGGTTTCTTCTAAGAGGGTCTATCTGTGCTGTTTGTCGCTGTGGCTCCAGGTCCTGAAAGAATCAAATGCCCTGCCCCTTTGTTGAATGAATGAATGAGTAAATGAGTGAATGTTGGAAGCTTGATGTGGGTCAAGTGGTAGTGCCAAATCCCAGGCCCCACCCTGCTTGTTTGCTTTGTGATCTTAGTCAGTGTAAAAACCTTCTCTGGCTGTCTGTAGAGTGGTGGTTTAAAGACACCTCATGGTTGTAAGGATTATGTAAAAAAGGGCCTCTAGCCACTGCAAATGAACTCCAGAAGCATGGGCCACCATGTGCAGCTGGCTTATGTGGGACCTGGAGAATCAAACCCAGGTCCTTAGGCTTTGCAGACAAGTGCCTTAACCACTGAGCCATCTCTCCAGCCCTGGGTTTGCCTCTAACAGCAGTTAAAGAGTAAGCCCGGAGTCAAGGGATGGTGGAGTGGAGTGGGGTGGTCTTTCTGATCAATGGTAAATATATATGTCTTCTGATTTTTTTCCTAATTTACCTTTTTTTTTTTTTTTTTTTGAGATAAGGTCTCGCTCTAACCCAGTCTGACTTGGAGTTCACTATGGAGTTCACTGTGTAGTCTCAGGCTGGCCTCGAACTCACAGCGATCCTCCTACCTCGGCCTCTTAAGTGCTGGGGTTAAAGGTGTGTGCCACCACGCCTAGCTCTCACTTCTCTTTTTGTGTGCCCCTAAAATAAAAGACTTCCCATAGGGAGCTCAGTGATTAAAGAAAGACACTTGCTGCAAAGTCTGGTGGCCTTGGTTTGGTTCCTCAGTGTCCATGTAAAGCCAGTTGCACAAAGTGGTGCATGCATCTGCAGTTCATTGGCAGAGACAGGAGGCTGTGCCACACCCATGCTTTCTCTCTGTCTCTCTGGTAAATAGAGTTTTGTTTTACAAAAGCATGTTGCAGGTTCCAAGGGTAGCTAGCTAGCCAGTCTGACCTACTTGGTGAGTTCCAGACCAGTGAAGGACCCTGTATTTGTAACTTTTCTTATTGCTGTAAGAAATTACCTGACAAAAGCAACTTAAGGACGGGAGGGTTTATTCTGGCTCACAGTTCAGTGGCCAGGAAGTGGTGGAGGCAGGAGCTGGTCACCTTGCATCTGCAGTATTTGAAAGAAGCGAGGCACAAGAAAAGATACCGTCCTGGGCTGGAGAAATGGCTTAGCAGTTAAGGCATTTGCCTGCGAAGCCAAAGGATCCTGGTTCGATTCTCCAGGACCCACGTAAGCCAGATGCACAAGGGGCACATGCGTTTGGAGTTCATTTGCAGTGGCTAGAGGCCCTGGCGTGAACATTCTCTCTCTGTCTGCCTCTCTTCTATCTCTCTCTCTGCTTGCAAATAAATACAATTTAAAAAATATTTAAAAAAGAAAGAAAGAAAAGATACGGTCCTACCCTATGACATGCCTACAGCAGTCAGATTCACAGTGAGAATAGACTGTGGCTCCCAGTGGCTGGAGGGAGAGGTCCTGGGGGGTCAGTGTGTCATGAGTGCGGCAGGAGCTCTTGTTTGGGATGATAAAAAGTCCTTGTGATGGGGCTGGAGAGATGGCTCAGCAGTTAAGGCGCTTGCCTGCAAAGCCTAAGGATTTGAGTTTGATTCCCCAGGGCCCATGTAAAGCCAGATGCACAAAGTGGAGCATTTATCTGGAACATATTTGCAGTAGCTAGAAGCCCTGGCATGCTCATTCTCTTTCTCTCTCTCTCTTTCTCTCTGCATACAAGTAAATAAATACAAATATTTTTAACCTTTTTTTTTTTTTAATTTTTAGAGAGAGAAAAAATTGGCACACCAGGGCCTAACTTGTGCCACCTAGTGTGCATGTGTGACCTTGTGCTTGAGTCACCTTTGTGTGTCTGGCTTATGTGGGATCTGGAAAGTTGAACCTGGGTCCTTAGGCTTCAAAGGCAAGCATCTTAACTGCTAAGCCATCTCTCCAGCCCTAAAGATATTTAAAAAAATATATTTAATTTATTTATTTGAGAGAGACAAAGAGGCAGAGAGGAGAGAGAGAGAGAGAGAGAGAGAATGGGCACTCCAGGGCCTCCAGCCACTGCAAATGAACTCCAGATGCATGCGCCCCTTGTGCATCTGGCTTACATGGGTCCTGGAGAGTCGAACCGGGATCCTTTGGCTTTGTAGGCAAAGGCCTTAACTGCTAAGCCATCTCTCCAGCCCCTAAAAATATTTTTTTAAGTGCTGGTGGGGCTGGAGAGATGGGCTTAGCATTTAAGGTGCTTGCCTTTGAAGCCTAAGGACCCGGGTTCAATTCCCCAGAACCCACGTAAATCAGATGTACATGGTGGAGCATACATCTGGAGTTTGTTTGCAGTGGCTAGAGTCCCTGGAACATCCATTCTCTCTTTCTCAAATAGATAGATAAATAAATAAATAAAAGTGCTGCTAATGGATGGTGCTGATGGATGCATAAAGTATGGATGTACTCAATATCACTGAGCATATACTCAAAGTGGATGAGATGATAAAATTCGTGGCCAGCACGTTTTACTAGATTTAAAAAAAAAATAGGGCTGGAGAGATGGCTTAGTGGTTAAGGCACTTGCCTGCAAAGCCTAAGGACCCAGGTTCAATTCCCCAGGACCCACATAAGCCAGCTGCACAAGGTGGCACATGCGTCTGGAGTTCATTTGCAGCAGCTGGAGGCCCTGGCGCTCCATTCTCTCCTCTCTCTCTCAAATAAATAAATAAAAATAAAAATATTTTTAAAAATTTAGAATGGCAAACAAAGTCACCTAAGTACAACACTGGAAACCGAAGGACAAGGTTTTGCCTGTTGTTCAAGGCTGAACCACTAGCAGCTGGTACCTTGCAGTCACCCCACGCTGAGTGGTATTTGTGGATCCAATGTGTACTCTGGCTTCTCAATCTTTTCTGTTCACACTGGGTCAAAAGTATCCTTACACCCACACCCCTCCCAACCCATCTAGCAGGCCTGTTGGAAGTGAAAGCCCAGTTCACCTACATCCAAAGGTACTGCATAAGATTCTTTAAGAATCTTAGCAGCAGGGCCTGGGGGATGGCTCAGTGACAGAGCACTTGCCTGACATGCATGAATCCTGGGGTTCCATCCCCAACACTAAAAAAATAATGCAAAGTGGTGAGTGGAGAGAAGGGGGCACAGTTTTCTCTGGGAACGACATTCTTATCTGCATCTGGTCAGGCACGGCTCCACAGACCCCCTGATCTAAGATGAGCGGATTCTCATGCAGCAAAAGATGCAGACTGAGTGCCGGGCATGATGGCAAACGCCTTTAATCCCAGCACTCAGGAGGCAGAGGTAGGAGGATCGCCATGAGTTCGAGGCCACCCTGAGACTACATAGTGAATTCCAGATCAGCCTGGGCTAGAGCGAGACCATACCTCAATAAAAAAAAAACAAAAATGATGCAGACCATAGAGGTCAGAGGGAACTTCTGCACTAGCCCTGGTCCTGTAATCAAATGCAATGATTTTGCATCTTGGTGAATGCAAAACCAAATTAAGCACAGTCAAGAACATAAGAGTGGAGAAAAATTGATTAGCTGCAACAGATAAGGAAAGGACCCAGAGTCATTTCCAAAGCAACACTCCCAGGGAGACAAAGGAAGCGTGGGGATTTTATTTAGAAGGCTTATACATATTCATAAAGGGGTGGGCCAATCCTTGAGCATGCTCAGTTGAGATCATAATTTAAAAAAGAGGCAATAGACAAGTTGGTCACATGCTTACCTCAAAGTCATAGAGCACATATGGAGAAGATATAAAATGATGGACAGAAATGCTCGGCTTATAATATCAAGGAAGGGTATTTAGAAGGCACATTAACACAGGGGTCTGCCCCTGAAGGTGCATGCCTTGCTTACTCACTACTAGTCCTACCTCCGTTGTGGCCCCCAGGGTAGCTAGGGCTAGCCTCTGGAGCACAGGAAGCTGAGTGGGGTGGGACACGGTTGGGTGTGGCCGGAATATTGGCTGTCTAAGCCTGTAAGTGAGTCAACAGGGCCAGCTTACAGGGACAGTGGCAGGTTGAGCTGCTGGGGCTGTGCCTTGAGGAGTTGAGGAAGCCTTAGAAAGAAGAGGGGCCTTAGTAAGAGGAGAGAGCTACCAACTTATCCTAGGCAGAGAGTAGGCAGAAAGGAGGCTAGACAGGAGAGGGTCTTCTTTTTATTTTATTTTATTTTATTTTATTTATTTATTTATTTATTTATTTATTTATTTATTTATGAGAGAGAAAGAGGGAGAGGGAGAGAGAGAGAGAGAGGAGAGAGAATGGGTGCGCCAGGGCCTCCAGCCACTGCAGACGAACTCCAGATGCATGCGCCCCCTTGTGCATCTGGCTTATTTGGGTCCTGGAGAGTCGAAACAGGATCCTTTGGCTTTGCAGGCAAACGCCTTATCCACTAAGCCATCTCTCCAGCCCCAGAGGGTCTTCTTTTACTTTGAGCTCCCCAAAGATAGAAAGCTGAAATCCATCCAATCAATGGTCCCATGTATTGAGTGCCTGGTGTATGCAGACCATCTTTCTGGAGTGGTTGGGTAGCCTGGCTCATTAGGAAAATGACTTTGAAGTAGTGCCCATCTGGGCTGGGCCCTGCTCCAGAGCAACATGGCTTGTTGTGTCCCCTCCTCAAAGGCACAGAAGCTGAGATCTTCCTCTGACAACTAGGTGCATGGAGGCGCTGGTTTGAGGTGCTATCATGGAAGCTGGGTTGGGGTTCCATCTGCCTTCCTGGTTCCTCACTGTCCTGCTTCCTCCCCAGCCCAGACCTGCATCGTGGTCTTCATAGGCCTCCTGTTTACCAAGTTCTGGCTCTTCTCCGTCCTGTATGCCACCTGGTGGTACCTGGACTGGGACAAGCCATGGCAGGGGGGCCGACGCATCGAGACCTTCAGACGCTTTACCATCTGGAAGTACATGAGGGACTACTTCCCAGTCTCTGTGAGTAGCTAGCCGACTTTGGGGCAGCAGGAGGGCTAGCTGTGGTGGGTGCGGGCAGGCTCCTCATCTCCATGGGGACGTGTGGCCTTTGTGCAGCTAGCATAAGGCTGGTCTGGGAGGCAGGAACCTGGTCTTCTCCGCTAGGAAACTCAGGGAAGAATGTAGCCTGTTCCTGGAGTGGGATCCGGGGCCACTATGAAGGCTGGTGAATGCTGCGGGTCTTTAAAGGACCCATTAGTCCAGGTTGGGGTGAAGATCCTAAGAGACCATCTGATCCCACATTATGGTGATCAGATGAGAAGACTAAACACCAAAAAAAGGATGGTGTGTGATGAAGTCCCGTAGCAAGTTCTTCTACAAATTTATCACTTCTTCATTGATGTGGGAGAAGGCAGATTCTGTACTGTCTTACTTTTGGCAGGCTGCATGTCCTTAGGCAAGGCCCTGTCCCATTTTGGCCTCAGTGTCCCTTTGGATCAGTAAGAGACCAGCAGCTCCTACCTTCAGTATCCTCACACGGCTAGCTCTCTGGTTCGTGGTACTTGTGGTCATTGTGAATGCTTGGCCTTGGACTTGAAAGTTAGTTCTGAGTGGAACAGATGCCCGGGCTTGAGTGGGCAGACTTTGTGGCTCCTCAGTGGATAGATTGAGCCCTAAGCAGCCAGGAAGTGACGGTTTATTGGCAGAATAAGAAGGTAGTGGGGATGCAGGAGGCCAGGCCAGGACCATTGATCCTCCTCTGGACATAGGATAGGGAGCATAGCTTCTGGAGCCAGACAGACTAGATTTTGTTGTTGTTGTTTTCTTTGTTTGTTCTTCGATCTAGCCCAGGCTGACCTGAAATTCACTATGTAGTCTCAGGGTTAGATCTTAATCATCATCATCATCATCATTATTATTATTATTATTATTTTGGTTTTTCAAGATAGGGTCTCACTCTAGCTCAGGCTGACCTGGAATTCATTCTGTATTCTCAGGGTAGCCTTGACCTCATCATGGTGTTCCTCCTGCTACCTCTGCCTCTGTGCTGGGATTAAAGGCGTGCGCCACCATGCCTCGCTAAATCCTAATCTTGATCTGCTACATAGCAGCCATGTGCCCGTGGGTGAGTTACCCAGTGTTTCTGAGCCACATGTACGATCGAAATGATGCCATACCTGGGCAGAGTGGATTCGAAGAGACGGTGCAGGCGAAGCCCTGGGAGGGTCGCAGTCATGGGTACACAGGTTCAGGACTCTGAGCCTGGAGCTGCTCTGACCTTCACACCAGCCTGGCTTTTCCCACCCTGTCTGGGAGCGCCATCTCTTCCTGCCCTCCAAGTATTAGGTCCCTGGTTGGCCAAAGGGAAGAGTTAGAGGAAACAGGCCAACAGATGTTAAATAACTTGTCTGAGTCATGAGGCTCTGGGCCAAAGTCAGGGATGTTGCTCTGTGCTCCTTTGGGAATCCTGGAGCCCCACAAGGGCCAACATGCTGAAAGAAGTTCTTCAATCCCTAGTGAGCAGGGCCTCTAAGGAAAGGTCCAGTGTGGGAGGGACTGGCAAGGGTCAGGGCTTGTCACACTCAGGAGGAGCAGTGAGCATTGTAGTGTCAAAGGGCAGAGAGCCTGGGCTGCTTAGGAGGACTCAGGTGAGGGACAGTCCCCCTCACCCCTCACATGTGCTTCCTATGCAGGGTCCCCTCTCACGGTTTCCTCACTAAAGACAAGGCAGGCTTTTCAGATCCTGAAAGCAGCCATGTGTGTATCTCAGGCAGAGCCCTCTCTCCCCACCCTGGGACCTCTGAACTTTACTCTGAACTCCCTTCCTTGCCTCTCCTCTCTCCTGTCCCTGTGCCAGGCAGGTCCAGAGTTCCCCTGGGGAGGTGTAAGTGACATCAGGTACACAGCCACTTCTGGCCTCAGCTGAGCTCTGCAGATTCTACCTCTGGCTTCCCACTTGTGAACTGAGTCCTGAGCTCATCATAAGAAAAGCCACCAGTGAAGGGGACAGTACAGACAGAGGCCAGGAGCTTATCTAGGGGCGTTCTGAGCAGCAGCCTGGCTCAGTGTAAGTAAAGCAGGTCGCAGCAGAGCCCCTTCCGGGCTACTGTCCAGAATTGGGACTGTTAGCTGTCAATTTCCCTGATCTGGGCAGCCCAGGCTCATGGCTCAGGACAGTTCTTGCTAGTGGGCACCTGAATTTCCAGCTGCAAAGCTGCCAAAAGCCTTTCTGCTCCTTCTTCAGCCAAGGGCTTTGGGGAGGGTGCTCAACTGGCAACACTGCTGACTTTGGTAGGCTGCTAGATTTGCAGAAATCCTATGAACTGTTTCTTGCCCACTTGTACTGGCCCCTTGTACTGAGGTGGGCAGTACCATAAGTGGCCAGCAGAGGGCGAGGTGCTATATCCTTTGGCTGTGCCTAGTCTGGGATGCAGTAGGGGCTAGGCAGTGGCCTCAGATCTCTGGGTGACCACTCCCTCTCTCTGTCCTTCTCTCCCTCCTTTCTAGCCCAGCCCCCAGCAACACACACACACACACACACACACACACACACACACACACACACACGGATGCACCTACTGCATACACAAGCCTCTGTGTTCCTTCAGCAAATGCGGGAAGTCCTCCCTTGATTTCCAAGCTTTGATCTGTTGTCTCTGTGAACTTGAAGCAAAGTTTCTGTACCTTGGAGCGTTTTTAAAAAAATTCTTTAAAAAATTTTAAAAAATATTTTATTTATTTATTAGAGAAAGAGAGAGAAAGAGGCAGATGGGGCACACCAGGGCCTGCAGCCATTGCAAACAAACTCCAGACTCATGCGCTACTGTGTGCATCTGGCTTACGTGGGTCCTGGGGAATTGAACCTGGGTCCTTAGGCTTTGCAGGCAAGTGCCTTAACCACTAAGCCATCTCTCCTGCCCTAAAAATAAAGTTCCTATGTGTGTGTGTGCGTGTGTGTGTGCACGCACATACCATGGCACACATGTGGGGGTCAGAGGACAACGCTGAGGTGTTTATGCTCTTCTTCCACTTTCTGTGAGACAGGGTCTCTTACAGCTGCAGACAAATATCAATCTAGCTGGCCCACAAGACTCAGATTCTCTTGGCTCCACTTTCCATTATTGTAGGTGCATCGGGGTCACAGACACAAGTACCACATTGTGTCTGGCTTTACCTGGGTGCTGGAGGATAGAACTCTGGCTGGCAGGCTTTACAAGTAAATACCTTTAACTGATGAGACATCTTCCCAACTCTTATTTATTTATTTATTTATTTATTTATTTATTTATTTATTTTTAATTTATTTTATCTGAGAGAGAGAGAGAGGAAGAGGCAGAGAGAAAGAGAGAATAGGCACGCCAGGGCCTCCAGCCACTGCAAACAAACTCCAGACGCATGCGTCCCCTTGTGCATCTGGCTTATGTAGGTCCTGGGGAGTTGAACCCCGGTCCTTAGGCTTTGCAGGCAAATGCCTTAACTGCTAAGCCATTTCCCCAACCCCAACTTTTATTTTTTATTTATTTACTTCAAATATATATGAGATAACCAAATATATATATTTACATATATATTTGAGTGAGTGTGTGTGTGTGTATGCATGAGAGAGAATGCATGTCTGTGCGTGCCAGGGCCTTCTTCCACTGTAAATGAACTCGAGATTCATGTGCTGTTTTATGCATCTGTCTTTATGTGGGAACTGGGGCATAGAACACAGGCCATTATTAGACTTATAATCAAGCACCTTTAAGCACTGAGCTTTCTCTCTAGCCCCTCTCCCCAGCTTTTAAAAGTTACCTGGGCCAGGCATAATGGTGCAGGCTTTTACTCAGGAGACAGAGGTAGGAGGATCGCTGTGAGTTTGAGGCCAGCTTGGGACTACAGAATGAATTCCAGGTCAGCCTGGATGAGAGTGAGACCCTATCTTGAATGAATGAATGAATGAATAAATAAATGTTATCCCGTCTTCTTCCTCCAGAGCTAATGATGTAGAGTTAGGCAATTTGCATAGGGAAAGATGTCCCCACCACATGCCAAAGACAGGCCTAGGAGCTGGGTGTCCCCTGGGAAGATTTCATCATTCAGAGTAAACATTGTCTCTGCAGGCCAAGACCTTGGCAGGGACTAGGACCGTGACCTTGGGTCAAACCAGTCACTGTGAGAGCCAGCTAGGGACACCTCCCATCGAACCCCCTGCCTCTGCCTTGTCAAGCCAGGCAGTTCCAGGTGGCTGACTCAATCCTAATCCACTGGGATTGTGTAATTCTTTGTCAGGACCTGGACTGTCCTTATCCCTGGCACCTACCCACTCAACGCCAGTACACCCCTCTTGCAGCTGAAATCACCAAAAATATCTGTAGACATGGGCTGGACACATGGCTTAGTGGTGAAGGCACATGGCTGCGAAACCTAAGGACCCTGGCTCGATTCTCTACGTAAGCCAGATGCACAAGGGGGCGCACGTGTCTGGAGTTCATTTGCAGTGGCTAGATGTCCTGGTGTGCCCATTCTCACTCTCCCTCTCTCTCTTTCCCTCTCTCTGTCTCTAATAAATAAATCGATAAAATTAAAATTATTAAAAATATCTGTAGACAGACAAGGATGGGGGGTGGCAAAAGCTCCTTAGTGACAACCACTGCTTGAGAACGTGGGTTCTGACTCCCTCCTCCTGCCCTCTAGCCAACCTAAGCCCCAGCCTCCATCCTCCCTCTTCCCCCGCCCTGCATCCCCCATGCTTCACTCTCTTAGGATAAAACCTGTTTGGGCCGCAGCCTGTACGACAGGGTCTCCCAGCACTTTGTTCCTTTCCACCATTCCAGTTATCCAAGCAGAAGCTGTGTCACTGGGTTGGGGACCTGATTGGAGTGCGCCCCATCTCATTAATCCCTGTCACATTAGCTGGGTTCACAGGTGGAGCCTGGCTGCGTGGGTTCAGACCAGCCTCTCTCTGCCCCTTCAGTAGCTGTGTGAGCCGGAGCAAGTTCATGATCCTGTTTCTCAGTTTCCTCTCTTGAGCACTGGGGCACTGATACCAGTACTGCTCCCACTGATGACAGAGGACAAAGTGGAAGGGCATGCGTACCGCGCCTGGTACAGAGTAGGCGCTGGGACTGTTAGCCCCCTCAGGCACTCTCTCCAGCACTCAGGGCCTGCTACAGGGTACACTTACTTAGCTCTATAATACTGTTGGCAGTAAAGCCAAATAAATTCAAAATATATATTTAAAAATATGTTTAGAGCTGGGCATGGTGGTGGCACATGCCTTTAATCCCAGCACTCAGAAGGCAGAGGTAGGAGGATCGCCGTGAGTTCGAGGCCAGCCTGAGACTACATAGTGAATTCCAGGTCAGCCTGGGCCAGAGTGAGACCCTACCTCGAAAAACAAACAAAAAAAAAAAAAAAAAGAAAAAACAAACAAACAAAAATGTTTAGACTCTCTCAGTATGGTGGCGCATATCTTTAATCCCAGCACCTGGGAGACAGAGGTAGGAGGATTGTTGTGAGTTGGAAGCCAGCTTGAGACTATATAGTAAATTCCAGGTCAGCCTGGACTAGAGTAAGACCCTTCCTTAAGAAGCAACAACAAAGGGCTGGGGAAGATGGCTTAGCAGTTAAGGCACTTGCCTGCCAAAAGGACCCAGGTTCAACTCCCCAGAAACCACATAAGCCAGATGTACAAGGGGGTGCATGCATCTGGAGTTCGTTTGCAGTGGCTGGAGGCCCTGGTGCGCCCATTCTCTCTCTCTCTCTCTCTCTCTCTCTGTCACTCTCAAATAAATAAATAAAAATAAACAAAAATTAAAAAAAAATTTTAGAACGAGATGGAGGGGGTTACAGTTTATAACTGAGTAACCAGACAGCAATGAGGATCAGACGAGTGCCTGTAAGGCTCTGGCAGAGTAAGGAGGCAAGGCTGAGAACCAACCTAGAAACTGGGGTGGCTGAACCTCCCAGGCTCCATGGAGAGACTATCCAGCCTTCCCTGCACCCCTCCATCTGACTGTGAAGGGGGAAACAGGGAAGGACCCCAAGCACACGTGCATCCAAGCACATCCACGCACAGGCAACAGCCTGAGCCCATCCAGAGCTGACATTAGACCTATCCCATCAAATCCTGCTCGCCTGCCAAGTAATCTAGGTACGTAAATAGATCATGAACTGCTCTCCCTGACCTGCCCTGGAGCAGTGAGGGAGGCTGGAACCTGGGCTGGGAGCCTGGGGCCTTGGACCTTGCAAGTTTGACTAGAAACTTCCAAAGCTCGTCTAAGAGCCTTGGTTCTGGAGCAGAGGCTTTCCAGCTCTCTGGTGCTCTCCGTGCTGCCCACAGGACGTGGAAGGACTCCGATGCCAGGCGCGTGTGGGGCTTTGGGCTCATATTTTTGGTGGTAATACATGCAGTATTTAACTCCTCACCTGAGCAGTGGGACTGTACAAGTTACCTTCTCATTGCTGCGACAAAACACCCAACCAGAAGTTGCTTAAGAAAGGGCGGGTACTGTCTACAATTAAAGAAGTTGTCAATAATAAAAATAAAAGAAGAAAAATAAACAGAAACGGAAGAGTTGCCGGGCATGGTGGCACACGCCTTTAATCCCAGCACTTGGGAGGCAGAGGTAGGAGGATTGCTGTGAGTCAAGGCCACTCTGAGACTACATAGTTAATTCCAGGTCAGCCTGAGCTAGAGTGAGACCCTACCTCGAAAAACCAAAAATGAAAGGGAAGAGTTTATTTTTGGCTTACAGGTTTTGTTTTTTTAAATATAATTTTATTTATATATTTATTTGTTTGAGGGGGGAGACAGAGAGAATGGGCATGCTAGGGCCCCCAGTGTCTGCAAAGGAGCTCTAGATGCATGCACCACCATGTGCATCTGGCTTATATGGTTTCTGGGGAGTCGAACCTGGGTCCTTAGGCTTCACAGGCAAGCACTTTAACCACTAAGCCATCTCTCCAGCTTGTGGTTTTTGTTTGTTTGTTTGTTTTGGTTTTTTGAGGTAGGGTCTCACTCTAGTCCAGGCTGACCTGGAATTCTCTATGTAGTCTCAGGGTGGCCTCGAACTCACTGCAATTCTCCTACCTCTGCCTCCCAAGTGCTGGGATTAAAGGTGTGTGCCAACACACCCATCCAAGTCCCAGTTTTTTATTTATTTATTTATTTATTTATTTATTTATTTATTTATTTATTTATTTATTTATGTATTTATGTGAGGGAGAGAGAAAGGCAGACAGAGAGAGAATGGGTGTGCCAGGGCCTCTAGCCACTGCAAATGAACTCCGGATACATGCACCACCTTGTGCATCTGGCTTTATATGGGTACTGGGAAATTGAACCTAGGTCCTTTGCTGGGCAGGCAGGTGCCTTAACTGCTAAGCCATCTCTCCAGCCCCTGGCTTATAGTACTGAGGGAAAGTCTGTTGCAGTGGGAAAAGCATGGCAGGAACAGCCGGCATCATATCATCAGGGAGAAAGAGAAGGTGTAAGCAATAAGAGGGGCTGGACAATAAAATTTCAAGACTGGCCCCCAGTGACACACTTCCTCCTACAAGGCTCTCCCTCCTAGAGGCTCCACAACCTTCCAGAATAGCACCACTAGCTGGGGATTAAGTATTCAAACATATGAATCTTCGGGGACATTTTACATTCAAGCCACCACTGGGGCCATCACGACAGCCAGCCCCGAGGGTCCTGATGAATGTTACAAGTTAGCAGTCAGAAGACTTTGTGTGTCCCAAAAGAGCCATGAAGGCTATGGGCTCTGGATCATGTGTGCCACCCTGAGAGTGTGAGAAGGCACAAGTCCCTTGTGGAGAGACAGGATTGGGCAGTGTTGAGGATCTTCTAGGCAGGTAATGAAGAAGCCCTGAGGATTAAAATAGCCTCTTAGGTCCTCCCTCCAAAACTGAAAACATGTTCACACAAGATGGAACACAAGTATTCACGGACTCATTATTTCTAATAGTCAAAGATTAGAAATGACTCAAGTGTCTGTGCACAGATGAAAGGACAAATAAAATGTAGGTTACCCACACAATGGAATATTATCAGTGACACAAAAATGAAGTGAAGTCCTGAGCCGTGACACTGAATGGAAAGACCTTGAAAACATTCCAGTAAGTCAAAGAAGCCAGCTACGAAGTTCATATGTATATGGTTCCATGTATGAAATACTCAGAACAGGCAAACTCAGAGAGTCAGAGCGGATTAGTGGTTGCAAGGGCTTGGGAAAGGGGACCTGACTCATGATGGACATTATTTCCAGAGTAGTGAACGTGCTCTGAAATGAGTGGTAATATTGCACAACCCTTTTCAAAGTGCACTGAGCTGTATACTTTTAAAGGGTGAATTTAATAGTATATAAATGATATCAATAAAAACACAATTCCGAGCCTGGAGAGATGGCTTAGTGGTTAAGTGCTTGCCTGTGAAGCCTAAGGACCCCGGTTCGAGGCTCGATTCCCCAGCCAGATGCACAAGGTGGTGCATGCATCTGGAGTTCGTTTGCAGCGGCTAGAGGCCCTGGCACACCCATTCTCTATCTATCTGCCTCTCTCTCTCTCTGTCTGTCTGTTGCTCTCAAATAATTAAATAATAAAAAAATTTTAAAAAAACCACAATTCCCAGAACCTAGAAACCTGGTTGTCTCCTTCTCTAAGCCCCATCACCCAGTGCCATGCCCAGCCTCAGGGTAGGTGCCCAGCCATGGCTTGTGTGTATGTGCTTGTGGGCACATGTATGTGGGTGCGTGTGCATGTGCACATGCATGTGGAGGACAAAGGACAACCTTGGATGTCATCCTCAGGAAGACTGTTCACCTCTTTTGAGACAGTCTCATGAGCCTAGAGCTTGCCACGTAGGCTAGACTTTCTGGCCAATGAGCCCCAAGGATCTACCTGTCTCTGCCTCCCCAGTGCTGGGATTACTGGGATGTGTCACCGCACCTGGCTTTTTTTTTTTTTAAGTTTTATTTATTTTACTTATTTGAGAGAGTGAGAGACAGACAGACAGAGAGAAATGGGCATGCCAGGGTCTCCAGCCACTGCAAACGAACTCCGGATGCATGCTCCACCTTGTGCATCTAGCTAATGTGGGTCCTGGGGAATCGAACCTGGGTCCTTTGGCTTTGCAGGCAAACACCTTAACCGCTAAGCCATCCCTCCAGTCCCTGGCATTTTTTTTTTTTTTTTTTTGGTTTTTCGAGGTAGGGTTTCACTCAAGTCCAGGCTGACCTGGAATTCACTATGTAGTCTCAGGCTGGCCTCGAACTCTCGGCAATCCTCCCACCTCTGCCTCCCAAGTGCTGGGATTAAAGGCGCGTGCGCCACCACGCCCAGCAGCATTTTTTTAAAAAAGAATTTTATCTTATTTTATTTATTTATCTGAGAATAAGAGGCTGAGAGAGAGAGAGGCTGAGAGAGAGAGAGAATGGGCACACCAGGGCCTCCAGCCACTGCAAACGAACTCCAGATGCATGCGCCATCTTGTGCATCTGGCTTTACATGGGTACTGGGGAATCAAACCTGGGTCATTAGGCTTCACAGGCAAATGCCTTAACCGTTAAACCATCTCTCCAGCCCCGACACCTGACACTTTTGTGAGGATTCTGGGGATTGAACTTTACTGATTGAACTATCTTCCCAGCCTGACACCCGCTATCATAGTTGGCCACCCTCCCCTTCTGTAGCAGAGCTCAGGGAGCAGCAGAGGGGCCACGCACTTCACCAACTTCCCTCCTCTTCCTTTACCTCATGGGAACCTGTAGCAAGAAACCTGCCAGGGAGGCGTCATTTCTGTCTTGCAGTAGAACAGAGTGAAAACCAAGACATCAAAGGGACAGGGGCTGGCACAGTCCTGTAGTGAGCAGAGCCTCCAGATTCTCAGTGTAGGGTCTACTGCCATGGGACCCAGCTGACATGTCAGAACAGGAATGTGGTCAGGGGCCTTTCTTCTGAGGTGGCCTGCATCAGCTTTTCCCACTGGCTTCCTTCCTTTTTTTCATCGTTCCACTCTTCCCAGACATCTCCTCTGTCCCAAACCTGTTAGAGACTCAGATGTGTAGGACACAAGGCCTCTAATCTTCTCAATGGTGCTGTAGTAGACAGGCACAGGGGCAGGTAACTCAGGCAACTTAGCACAGAAAGAAACCAGTAAAGGGCTGGAGGGATGGCTTAGCAGTTAAGGCATTTGCCTGCAAAGCCAAAGGACCCAGGTTTGATTCCCCAGGACCCACATTAGCCAGATGCACAAGGGGGTGCACACGTCTGGAGTTCTTTGCAATGGCTGGAGGCCCTGGAGCACCCATCCTGTCTCTCTCTTTCTCTCTCCCTCTTTCTCTGTCAAATAAATAAATAAAAATAAAATAAAATTTTTTTTTTTTTTTTTTTTTTTGGTTTTTCGAGGTAGGGTCTCACTCTGGTCCAGGCTGACCTGGAATTAACTATGTGGTCTCAGGGTGGCCTCGAACTCTCCGCGATCCTCCAACCTCTGCCTCCCGAGTGCTGGGATTAAAGGCGTGCGCCACCACGCCCGGCTTAAAATATTTTTTTAAAAAAAGAAACCAGTAAAAACCATGTCTGGACCTCACTGGGGCTATGATCACTCCACAGTACACACTTATATGCCCATGTGTAAATGTGCATGCAAATATTGATCCACTTGCCTGGGACTGTGCCCCCACATTCACCTGGACATTTATCTAAACACAAATGCTTCACTCTTAAGGGTGAAATTCCTCATTCATTGATTCATCCATTCATTTGTTTATTTATTTAATGTAGTGTAGTAGTCTGCCTCAGGTTGTTGGGATGAGCCTCCAGACCAGACACAGTTTATGGGGAGAAGAAGGAATTTATTTAAAGCTTACAGAACGGAGGGACGTTCCATAATGGCAGAAGAAGCTGGGCCCCCTTTCACGGGCCCAAGTCACCACAAAAAAAAAAAAAAAAAAATCCAGCAGTCAAACTATAAGGAACCGCAGGCAGAACTCCAGCAAAGCTCTAGTATTTTGCATAGCTTAAGCTGGAATTCAGATCATTTCCCCCCTCCCAAGTGACACTTCTTCTAGCTAGGTGGCTAGAGAGCGAAAGCTTTACTGAAACTGAATCTATTGGGGTACATACATTCAAACCATCATAGGGAGTAATGTACTCTTGTTCAAAATTCAAAAAGGAACAAAAGGGCAGGTATGAAAGTCCCCACTCTGTCACATCCATCGCCCCGGTTTCCCATCCTTGGAAGCGATGATGACCACCAGTGGTTGGTGCAGCCGCAAACTTTATTTCCCCTCCTCTACCCAGTCCCCATTTTTACATACGTTGTTCTGCCTCTTTTGTATTTTTTTGTGGTGTGTGGATGCATACAGATGCATATATACCCCATAGTGCATATGTGCAGAGGCCAGAGGAGGAGGGCACCTGATGTCTTATTTCTTGGAGACAAAAGTCTCTCACTTACATGGAGCTCCCCATTTTTTAAAAATTAATTTATTTATTTGCAAGCAGAGAGAGAGAGAGAGAGAGAGAGAAGGAGAGAGAGAGAGAGAGAGAGAGAAAGAGGAGACAGAGAGAGAATGGGCATGCCAGGGCCTCTAGCCACGGCAAATGAACTCCAAACACATGTGCCCCCTTGTGCATCTGGCTTACGTGGGTATTAGGAAATTGAACCTGGGTCCTTTGGCTTTGCAGGCAAGTGCCTTAACCTCTAAGCCATTTCTCCAGCCCCATTTTTTTTTTTTTTGAGGTAGGGTCTCACTGTGGCTCAGGCTAACCTAGAATTCACTTTGTAGTTTCAGGGTGCCTCGAACTCACGGTGATCCTCCTACCTCTGCCTCCCGAGTGCTGGGATTAAAGGCGTGCGCCACCACGCCTGGCCCCATTTTTTAAATATATAATTTATTTATTTTTATTGACAACTTCCATAATTGTAGACAATAACCCATGGTAATTCCCTCCCTCCCTCCCTCCAATTTCCCCTTTGATACTCCACTCTCCATCATATCCCCTCTCCCTCTCAATCAGTCTCTCTTTTATTTTGATCTCATGGTCTTTTCCTCCTGTTATGATGGTCTTGTGTAGGTAGTGTCAGGCACTATGAGGTCATGGATATCCAGGCCATTTTTTGTCTGGAAAGTTGCACTGTAAGAGTCCTACCCTTCCTTTGGCTCTTACATTCTTTCTGTCACCTCTTCCACAATGGACCCTGAGCCTCGGAAGGTGTGTTAGAGATGTTTCAGTGCTGAGAACTCCTCTGTCACTTCTTCTCAGCACTATGGTGCCTTTTGGGGTCATCCCAAGGTCAGGAACTCCCCATTTTTTGGTTAGATTGGCTGGTCTTAATGATCCTCCTGTCTGTGCCCCTCTCAGAACTAGGGTTACCGGCATGGAAGCGAATCCTGGGGATCGAACTCTGGTCCTCACAGCAAGTGCTCCTACCCACTGAGCCATCTCCCTAGTCCCGCCACTTGCTTTTCACCTAATAAGCTGTCGTGACTGTTGTCCCCTCCCAGGCCAAGCAGAGCTGCTTTGTGCTCCTCTGCGGCTGCAGAGTGCACTGTGTGCATGAATCCCAGTTAGTCTAGACAGGTGCTGTTGGAGGATGTCTGAGTGGGTGCCAACATTCTGATATTACAAAAAAAAACCTTCCATTAATAGCATTGTTCAAATATTGTTAGGCAAAAGGAAGAGCAATTCTGTGAGCTAAATCCTTCAAATATGGTGTTTCTGGGATTAAAAAGTTTAGTTCTAAACCGGGAATGGTGGCGCACGCCTTTAATCCCAGCACTCAGGAGCAGAGGTAGGAGGATCGCAGTGAGTTCAAGGTCACCCTGAGACTACAGAGTGAATTCCAGGTCAGCTTGAGCTACAGTAAAACCCTATCTTGAAAAAACAAAACAAAAACAAAAACAAAAAAGTTCAGTTCTGCATTAGGGAGGCTAAAGTAGGAGGATCGCTGTGAGTTTGAAGCCAGCCTGGAGCTTCAGAGTGAGTTCCAGATCAGCCTGGGCTAGAGTGAGACCTTGCCCTGAAAACAAACAAACAAAAGTTCAGTTCTGTTTTTTTTTTTTTTTAAAATTTATGGAGGTTCAGAATGCCCTCTTGTGAGCAGAGGATGAACATTTATAAGCAAGTGTTTCTATGCATGGAGTAAGGGATGATTTTAAACCCCTTCCTTCAGGCAGGGTCTTGAGAAAGTACCGTTTCTGGTGAGAAAGCCAGACGTTTCCATTCTACTGGCATTTCTCAATCTCTTAAATCCACTCTATAGGGGGAAAGGGTGGGCCTGGCTGGGAAGGTAACAGTCCCTCCCTATGGCTTCTGAAGTCCTTCTACAAGGGCCAGTGGTGGCTTGTAGGTATTGGTGGATTGCATGTATGGTGGGGGCTGCAGAGAGCAACTTCAGGTCAAAGATGGGTAGATTTGAGGTTATGCAGTCTAGGTGGGCATAGAGACTCAGGGCCACATTGCTGCCTCCAAGCTGCTCCGAGGCTGAGCAGTCAGGCCTCTGCGGCCTCAAAGGCAGCAACCAGATTCCTCAGGAAGTCACTTACTCCAAAGGTTGAGCTTGCTGACAGGAAGAACTTTCACCCTGGCAAATCTGAGCCCCAGTGGAAAGGCCTGCCCCACTCTGAAAGGGGTACAAAGTGCAGGCTGGCAGCCCTACCAGGGGGCATCCTGCCCAGGCATCTGGGATTGGGCCAGGGGTTCACCTTGCTGATGGCTGTGGCTTCCATAGCCCAGGGTGAGTAGTATGGTTCCTGGTGGAGTGGGAAAGGGTTATCCTCCACGTATTACATGGTCTCTAACAATGATCTTTACACTCAGCTACAGCCGGTTCCCGCCCCTCCGGCTTCACTGTTTCTCCTTGAAGTATCTCATGACAAGTGGCTCTCTCTCTCTCCCTCTAGTGGTCACTCTTTCACCCTCTATGCTTCAGGCCTGAGCAGCTTGGGGCAAGTCTCTGCCCTGGCCAGTAAGAGTAGAAGGGCAGTGAAGGTCTAGCCGTGGGGCAGGAGAGATACTCATGTGACACGGGACCAGAATAGCCTTGGGGTCTGCATGTTGTTTCCTGATATATCCTGTAAGTGCTCACTTACAGGGCACAAGTGCCAAGTTGTCTTTTTTTTTTTTTTTTTTTTTTAGATTTTATTTTATTATTATTATTATTTTGGTTTTTTTTTTATTTTTCGGTTTTTCAAGGTAGGGTCTCACTCTAGCCCAGGCTGGCCTGGAATTCACTATGTAATCTCAGGACGGCCTCGAACTCATGGTGATCCTCCTACCTTTGCCTCCCAAATGCTGGGATTAAAGGCGTGCACCACCACGCCCGGTGGATTTTATTGTATTTTTATTTATTTATTTGGTTGTTTTTTTTTTTTGAGGTAGGGTCTTGCTATAGCCCAGACTAACCTGGAATTCATTATGTGGTCTCAGGCTGGCCTCAAACCCACAGCGATCCTCCTACCTCAGCTTCCCATTGGGCTGGGATGGAAGGTACGCACCACCACGCCAGGCTTTTTTTTTTTTTGGACCATTTCATACATATATATATTTTGATTATATTCACCCCATTGCCCTCCTGTACCCCCTCCCACTCCTGCTGAACTCCTTTTTCTTCCCACTTTCACACTGCTTTTTGTGTGTATGTGATCACTGAGTTAAAGTCAGGTTGCATGCGTGAGCCTGGGTGGGGCTTGTTTATTGTAGCAGTCAACTTACCAGTGGTTACACCATTGAAGAGCAACCACTAGCTCCTAATAGCTCCTCTGGGAGAGGCGGGGTTCTCATGAGCCTCTCCCTCAGCAGTAGGGGAATGCTGATGGGCTCAACCTTGTGCAGGAAACCACCACGTCTGTGAGTGTTTTTCATTTGATATGATGCACTTGTCTTTTTATTTCTTTTCTTTTCTTTTCTTTTCTTTTCTTTTCTTTCTTTCTTTTTTTTTTTTTTTTTTTTTTTTGGTTTTTCGAGGTAGGGTCTTGCTCTAGCCCAGGCTGACCTGGAATTCACTATGTAGTCTCAAGGTGGCCTTGAACTCCTGGCGATCCTCCTACCTCTGCCTCCCGAGTGCTGGGATTAAAGGCGTGCGCCACCACGCCCGGCTTTTTATTTCTTTTATCTTTTGACCGACAACTTCCATTCATATACACACGTACCTGATCATAATCCCCTCCCACCACCCTCTTTTTTAATTATTTATTTATTTTTTATTATTGTTTTTTTATTGACAACTTCTATACTTACATACAAAAAGTGCATATTTCCCTCCCCTCCCCCCATTCCCTTTTAGAACTCCAATCTCCATCATATCCCCTCCCTCTCTCCATTAGTCTCTCTTTTAATTTGATGTCATCATGTTTTACTTCTATTATGAGGGTCTTGCAAAGGTATTGTTAGGCACTGCAAGGTCATGGATATCAAGGCCAATTTCTGTCTGGGCAGTTGCATTGTAAGGAGTCATACCCTTCCTTTGGCTCTTCCATTCTATCTGCCCCCTCTTCCGCAATGGGTCCTGAGCCTTGGAGGGTGTGACAGAGATGTTTCTGTGCTGGGCACTCCTCCATCCCTTCTTCTCAGCACTATGTTGCCCCTTGGGTCATCTCAGTGGTCATCACCATCTGAAAAGAGAAGCTTCTCTAACTAGAAGTGAGAGTAGCATTAATATGTGAATATGAACATCAAGTGTAGTGCTTTCAGGGCAGTTTGGTGGGAAAAAAAATATACATTTAGTCAGACAAGAGCAGGCTTTATACCCCTAAGGCTCATGACCTCCCCTGCCATGGACTTTTACTTAGGTTTTTCAGTACCAGGTATGTATTCCCTCCCGTAGAGAGGGCCTTCAGTCCAATTATGAAGCAGTTGGTTATCCCATGAGTAGACATGCCACTATTGCACCCGTTCAGTCATTGGGCCTGTATGGCCAAACTTGAATATTCAGTGTCTCTTGTTTTCACTGCTGATGACTTCTGTCTCCCATACAGCTGCATGCAGTGCAGCTTTTTCCAGCTTTCAGTTGGCTGGTCTATAAGGAGAAGGTTTTCTTCTCAGCACCAGCTTGCTTTCTCAGTGACCTTGCCTCTCAGACAAGAGATGTCTTCAGCAATAGGGTCTTACTATCTGTTTCTCAAGGGAAACCAAGGGCTTTGGCAAAAGCCTTTAATGTTTTGGAAGCTACCAGGACCTCCTTGGCCAACACTCACTGGAAGGTATCCCATCCCAGGCCCTGAAAATTTTCTAGTAACAATCTACAGCTTCTAGATGTCCCATTATTCAAAAAAGTAGGTTTCCACCACCCTCTTTTGTCCTCCCTCCACTGAACCCCTTGCTCTTTCCAACTAATCTCCTTCTATTTTTGTTTAGTTTTATTTATTTATTTGAGAGCAACAGGCAGAGAGAAATAGGCAGAGAGAGAGAATGGGTGCACTAGGGCCTCCAGCCACTGCAAACAAACTCCAGATACACGCGCCACCTTATGCATCTGGCTTATGTGGGTCCTGGGGAATCAAGCCTCGAATCGGGGTCCTTAGGCTTCACAGGCAAACGCTTAACTGCTAAGCCATCTCTCCAGCCCCTAACCTGCTTCTATTTTGATGTCGTCATTTTCTCCCCTCCTATTAGGCAGGTCTTGTGTAGGTAGCATCGGCCACTTTATGTCTGGAAGACAAATTGCAAAGCAGTCCTCCCCTTTCTTTGGCTCTTATATTCTTTCCGTGATCTGTGAGCCTTGGAGGGTATGTTAGAGATTGTATGCTAGAGATGTCTTATTGAGCGCTTAACATTCCACTGTCACTTCTTCTCAGCACTTTGATGACTGTTTGAGTCACCACTATCGGAAAAGAGAAGCTTCTCTAACCAAAAATAGAGTAGCATTAATATATGTGCATAATTATACAGAAATATTTAGAGGGCAATTTGGTGGGCATAATATATCCTTTTAGTCAAGCAACAGTAGTAGCCTTCCAAAGAGCTTATGATTTCTCCAGCCATAAGCTTTTGGTTATGATTAAAAAATATTTTATTTATTTATTCATTTGAGAGAGAGACACAGAGAGAGAGAGAGAGAGGGAGGGAGACTGGGTGTGCTGGGTCCACTGCAAACGAACTTCAGACACATGTGCCAGCTTGTGCACCTGGCTTACGTGGGTACTGGGGAATAGAACCTGGGTCCTTAGGCTTCGCAGGCAAGCACCTTAACTGCTAAGCCATCTCTCCAGCCCCCTTGGTTAATATTTTAATAGCAGACAGGAACTCCCTCCCCTGGGTGGGCCTCAAATCTAATCAGAGAGTAGTTGGTTTCCCCCATCACCCACTGTTACTACGCTGGCCACCCTGCTGTGATGTTGACTGTAATAGCCATGTCATGTCCAGAAGACAGTGTTCCTACAACACTCTGCTCCATCCTCCAGTACTTACATTCTTTCTACCCATCTTCTGCAATGTCCCCTGAGCTTTGGAGGGAGTGATAGAGATGTCCCATTCAGGGCTGAGCACACAGTAGTCACTTCTTCTCAGCACTTTTGCCAACATGAGTCTCTTCATTAGCTGCAAGAAGAAACTTCTGTGATCAAGGCTGGGAGCAGCTCCAGTTTATGGGTATAAACATATAAACATGTAAAAGGAATAGGTGGAGAGATGGCTTAGTGGTTAAAGGTGCTTGCTCTGCAAGCCTGTTGACTGAGGTTTGATCCCCAGCACCCACATTAAAAAAAAAAAAAAAAAAAGCCCAATGCATGGAGCTGGAGCTAAAAGTGCTTGCTTGAAAACCTGATGGCATGGGTTCATTTTCCCAGTACTCACGTAAAGCCAGATGTACAAAGTGGTACATGTGTCTGGAGTTTGTTTGCTCTGGCAACAGACCCTGGAGTGCCCATCTCTCTCTCTCTCTCTTTCTCTCTCTACTTGCAAGTAAAAAAATTTTTTTAGGGACTGGAGAGATGGCTTAGCAATTAAGGTGTTTGCCTGCAAAGTCAAAGGATCCTGGTGCCACTCTCCAGGACCCATGTAAGCCAGATGCACAAGGGGGCACGTGCATCTGGAGTTTGTTTGCGGTGGCTGGAGACCCTGGGGTGCCCATTCTCTCTCTCGCTCTGATTCTTTCTCTCTCTCAAATAAATAAATTAAATATAAAAATAATAAAAAAAAAAACCCAATGCACAGTAGCCTATGCCTGTGAACCCAATTCCCTACAGCAATGGGAGGGGCGTCAGGAGAATTCTGAAGCTTACTTACTGGTCAGCTAGCCTGGCCTTCCCAGTGGCAAAACGAGAGAATGGTTGAAGGAGAAGACTGACCTCCCGAGGTTGTTTTCTGACTTGCACATGAGTGCCATGGCATGAATGAACCCATACAAACATACACACAAAATTAATAATAATAATAACAACAACAACAATAATAAATTTTAGAAGGTACCAAGTTGTCTTGTTTGTTTGGGTTTGTTTTCAAAGTAGGGTCTTGTTCTAGCCCAGGCTGACCTGGAACTCATTGTGTAGTCTTAGGCCGGCCTCGAACTCACAGTGATCCTCCTACCTCTGGCTCCCTAGTGCTGGGATCATGGGTGGGCACCACCAGGCCTGGCCAAGTTGTCTTTTGAGTGAGGTTAAGATGTGGTGGCGCCCCCGTGTGGCCCTCTGGTTTCTTCTCATCCTGTCCGGTAGTCTTGGTAATTCCAGTCCCCTTTGTGAAGAGTTCCTGTCTGAGTGGGGTGTTTCCAGGTTCTTGCCATCTTTTTTCAAAAAGTTGAAAAAGTGCACACAAAGAGCAAAGCAACAAGAAGTTTTGTTTAAAGAGACGGTACAGGGTACACCACAAAGTCACAGTGGGCTTCTTGAGCTAGAGTGCCCAAGAACAGCAGGTAACTGCCAGGGCTTCCTTTAATGGGGCCCAGGAGGAGGAGGCAGCTGCTAGGGGCAGGGTGTAGGTGGTCTTTTGGTTTTGAATGATAGGTTTGGTTTATAGAAGCCTGTTTGCTGAGCACGTCTTTCCCCATGATGCATCTGATTTTAATCATATGCACATTCAGTCATGCATAGGCATAAGATGATATACTCAAGGTTTCTCTCTAAAAGTTCACTTGGCGGACACAGTCTGCTTCACTGTACATGTATCCCAAACCAGTTCAGGCTAGATGGATCCCCTGCCTCTAGTTCCAAGAGGTGTTTTTGGGATGTGTTTGAATGGAAACTAACCACAATGTGTGTGTGTGTGTGGGGGGGGGTTACCAAGGGGTTGCTAGGTAGAAGCAGCCCCTTGCATAGTTTAAAGTGGTATGTGCATGCTCATTGTAGGTGGGGGTCCCAGGTTGCTAAGTGCATTGTTAAAAAGGGGGTAAGAGCCGGGCGTGGTGGGGCACGACTTTAATCCCAGCACTCGGGAGGCAGAGGTAGGACAATCACCATGAGTTCAAGGCCACACTGAGACTACATAGTGAATTCCAGTTCAGTCTGAGCTAGAGACCCTACCTTGAAAAACAAAAACAACAACAACAACAAAAAGGGAGGGGTGAGCTACTAGTTCAACAAGCTGGCTTGTTCAAAGCCAAAACCACACCTCTATCTTTGGAAGCACCAGCTTGGCCAGGTTTATGAACCCCTGCAGCTTAGAGTCCAATAGTGACCCTAGCGAGTGGCACTCAGGACTGGCATACAGGCTCCTCCATGAGTGATGAGCTTACTGTCCCTGCAGCTGGTCAAGACCGTGGATCTGGACCCCTCCAAGAACTACATTGCTGGCTTCCATCCTCACGGGGTCCTGGCGGCTGGAGCCTTTCTCAACCTGTGCACAGAAAGCACGGGTTTCTCCTCGCTCTTCCCAGGAATCAGCCCCTATTTGATGATGCTGACCTTGTGGTTCCGGGCTCCCTTCTTCCGGGATTACATCATGTCTGGAGGTGAGTCTCCCCATCCCAGCCCAAGGAGTTCAGGAAGATGAGACTGCTGGGCAGGCGGGAGGGGAGACTTAAGGGGGACTTGCCAATAGTTTTATGTTTCTTCCAAAAGCGCGTGCATTACAAAAGGAAGCTAGATCCAAAGAAGAACTTTCCTGTAGCACTGGGCTGGGTACTGAGTCCATGAGGAAAGGAGAGGAGGGAGAGGAATCAGGGACTTCCTGTTGGGCCTCTGTAGACACTGCTGGTGATCACTTGCTTGGGCCACACTCAACCTCTCAGCTCTGCTTCTTACCTTCCTCTCTCCCTAGGGCTGGTCACATCAGACAAGGTGAGTGCTGCCCATATTCTGAACCGGAAAGATGGTGGGAACTTGCTGGCCATCATCGTTGGCGGTGCCCAGGAAGCACTGGATGCCAGGCCGGGAGCCTACACACTGCTACTGCGGAACCGCAAGGGCTTTGTCAGGCTGGCGCTCATACACGGGTATGGAGGGAGCTCTGGGGAAGGCACTGTGGGTTTTCAGTCAGAGGTTTGTATTTTGGTGGGGAGACATCAAAGACAGATGCAGATTCTATGTTGCCAAGGAGATTCTCTGTACATTCTCGGTGAAAAGCGTAATTGGGTATCTCACCTCCAAGTGCTTAGAAAAGTCTCCAGAAGGGAGGCCGGGGAATCACGAGAACTATGTGAGAATGGACAAGTGTCCCAAAGCTCTTGCCCAGACCTCCAGAGTTTGGAAGAATGGGATCAGGAGCAGACTGCTGAGATAGCCTCCCATCTTGGGGTGCAGTACCTCTAAGGGAGATGAGCCAGTGGGACAGGAGAGATTTTTCTAGGACAAGACAGCTCTTTTACATCTTGGAGGATTCTCTGGAACATTCTAGTCTATCTAATACTGTGCATGGAAGGGCTGTGGGCCTGAGAGGCGCCTCCTTAGGTCAGAGAGGTGTTGTGACAGGACTGAGTGGTCATACAGGCCACTTGCCTCCGGCCCAGGGTTCCGTCCTCTGCTCCAGTTGCTGGTCGCTGAGTCCCCATTAGGCCGTCTTCCCGTCTGTGTCTGTCTGGGTCCTCCCACATATCCTGTCCCGTGTCTCTCCAGGGCAGCGCTGGTGCCGATCTTCTCCTTTGGAGAGAATAACCTATTTAACCAGATTCAGAACAACTCTGGCTCATGGCTGCGCTATGTCCAGAATCGGCTGCAGAAGGTCATGGGCATCTCCCTCCCTCTCTTCCATGGCCGCGGGGTCTTCCAGTATAGCTTCGGCTTGATGCCTTTCCGCCAGCCCATCACCACCATAGGTGAGTGGAGAGCCAGGCTGGGCAGGGGCAGATTCTAGGGACAGAGCCTGGATCTTGCAAGGGGACACGGTGCTGGGTCCGACAGACACAAGCAGATAACCTTACCTGAAGACAGTGTAGGATAAGAACTGCAATAGACAGACTGATGGCTGAGCACTGATTGTCTAGAGGAGAGAGCAGGGGACTTGCCGTGTGTGTGTGTGTGTGTGTGTGTGTGTGTGTGTGTGTGTACACGCACGCGCATTTGCAATGCAGTGACTCACTTTGTCCTAGCAACTTTTGAGGCAGGGACTCAAAAGATCACACTGCCCTTGAGCAATAGAGTTGAGGTTAGAATGAGGATCTATGTGATTTGGTATGCCAGAGAAGGAGGGTTTATTCATAACTCTGAGGATGAATGTGGAGAAAATGGAGGCCAGGAAAGGTATTCCAAGCATGTTAAAATTGTATACAAACCAGCAATTAATAAGTGCTGAATTAGATCCTGGGGGGTTGTTGATGAGGAAAGGACATAAGCTTCAGTGCATAGACTTAACATCATTTTTTTTGGGGGGGGCAGTTTTGAGGTAGGGTCTCACTCTAGCCCAGGCTGACCTGGAATTCACTATGTAGTCTCAGGCTGGTCTTGAACTCAGCGATCCTCCTTCCTCTGCCTCTGGAGTTCTGGGATTAAAGGCATGCGCCACCATATCCGGCAACATCATTTTTTGGAAACTACTGGGGACACATCTTTTGTTTTCTTCTTCAATTCCCATTCTGACTTTTTTTTTTTTTTGATTTTTCGAGTTAGGGTCTCACTCTGGCCCAGGCTGAACTGGAATTCCCTATGTAGTCTCAGGGTGGCCTCAAACTCACGGCGATCCTCCTACCTCTGCCTCCCGAGTGCTGGGATTAAAGGCTTGCGCCACCATGCCTGGCTCCATTCTGACATTTGTAAAGAGAGATCCATCCATCCATCCATCCATCCATCCATTCATCCATCCATCAGTTGAGCACATACTTGATAAAACCTTGCTGGGTCATGTGGTAGCATTCTCATGAACTTGAATGCTGCTACCACCTCAAGAGCTATTCCCAAGAGAAGGCAAGGGCCCTGCCTCCCCAGCCAGGCAGAATTAGAGGAAAGAGGTTCATGAGAGTCTTTCTGATCCCTCCCTATGATGCTGGAGGCACAGAAGGTCACCTTCAGGGCAGAGGAGAAAGAAGAGCTGCCTGAGTTGTGACCCCCCCCCGACTCCCTACCCCATGACATCCTCCAAACACAGGCACCGACAACTGTGACATCTTGGACTTGCAGAATCATATACCCTGGAGGCACAGAGCACATCCCTAAAGTTTAAAACCTGGTGCTGCTTCCTCCTGGCTCTGCGACCTGATACAGGTTACTTAACTTCTCAGAGCCTCACAGCATCACCTGGCCAGTGGGATTAGACAGGTTTCCTATGCATAGGATGAAGGGAAAGAACGCATGTAAAGTGCGTGCGCATTGCCTGGCACATTGCGAGCTGGCTGTTGTTGTATTATGTGAGAGTCCAGGAATTGATCTAACACCTTAGAATCCAGTACATGAATTTAAAGTAGGAGGGGATGGCATTGGGACACCTTGCTGGATGGTCCCGGGAATGGGTAACTGCTTCCAGGGCCTCCACGACCCTGGTGATTCCAGCCCTGGGCCATTGCTGGGCTCTGTGCATTACAGTGGGGAAGCCCATTGAGGTGAAGCAAACATCCCTGCCCACTGAGGAGGAAGTGGACCAGCTACACCAGCGCTACATCAACGAGCTGTGCAACCTCTTCGAGACCCACAAACTCAAGTTCAACATCCCCGCTGACCAGCACCTGGAGTTCTGCTGACTACCTCCAGCCAGCCCGAAGGACGGGGCCGGCATCCTGAAGCTCATATGAGGTGCTGGGATGAGAGGAGGCTTCTTGGAGGTGATGTTAAAGCGCGTCTCCAGAGCTTCCCCGGACTCCCGCAGACCCAGACACAACCGGTGAGGTGGAAGAGGAGGCAGACCTTACCTAGTGACTGGGCTTTGCATGTCTACAGCCAAAGCTCTGAGGTCTCCCCTTTCTTTCCTTTGCTCATCTGTAGCATGGGAAAGGAGCGGGCAGAGAAGATATCTGCTGCTTAATCTCTGCTGTTGTTACTCAAAGATGACCAAAGGACATGTGTGGGAAGGGAAAGTCAAAGAAGCCCACAGTTCTCTCCCCTACATGCCCTTCCCCCTGCATCCTGGACTTCCCCTTCCTCCTTGAGCTGCAGAGGAGAAATAGCCAGTGAGCCCTTGTACCCATCTAGGTTCTCTCCAGATTCGGGGTCCTCTGAGCTATGGAGTGGCCACCAGAAGGGCCCAGAAGATGAGCAAGGAGAACAGAACCTGGTCACTGACTGCTGTGCGCTTGTGTGCAGGTCTCCTTTTCCTCCCTCTGAACCTCAGTTTCCCCGAGTGGCTAAGATGAGCTTGGAGTCTCGGTTCTCACGTCACGTAGACTGAAAGCTCCAGGAGGGCACCTCTTCCTTGTGGCTTTGTAACTTGAGCCCCTGGTCTTGGCCCAAAGGGGGGTTCCATCCGTGTTACTTCAATAAATGAAAAGAGACTATTTTAGACCTCTTCTCTTCCTTTCTTTCCTTCAACCAAGGGTGTTGACTTGGAGCCTCAGCTTTGATCTCTCTTCCCAGTAGCCCTGACTCACCTTTCCAGAATCTGGGTCAGCTTGGGTTAAAGAAGTCCATCTCTTTCCTCTTCTTTCCTCAATCATTATGATAAGCTTGGCACCTGCAAAAGAAAGGGGAAATGTGGGCTGGAGAGATGGCTTAGAAGTTAAGGTGCTTGCCTGTAAAGCCAACGGACCCAGGTTCGACTCCCCAGGACCCATGTAAGCTAGATGCACAAGGGGGCACAAGCATCTGGAGTTCATTTGCAGTGGCTGGAGGCCCTGGCATGCCCATTCTCTCTACCTGCCTCTCTCTCAAATAAAGAAAGAAAGATAAAATGTTTTTAAAGAAAAAAAGGGGAAATTCAGGGTTGGGGAAGGCTCAGTGGATCAAGTGCTTGCTATACAAGCCTGAGGCCCTGAGTTCAATCCCCAGCACCCATGTTAAATGCTGGGCCTGGTGGTATATGTCTGTGATCCCAGTGCCTAGGAGGCAAAGACAGGAGGGTTCCCTGGATAGCTAGTCTAGCCGTCTTTGTGAGGTGAGTTCCAGGTTCAGTGAGAGAGCCAGTCTCAAAGAATAAGATGGAGGTCTGGAGAAATGACTTAGTGATTAAGTGTGCCTCTTGCACGTGCACGAGAGCCCGCAGGGGCCTGAAACAGCACCTGTAACCCCAATCCTGCAGGGGAGCAGAGACCTGAGAATTGTCAGAACCCCATAAGCTCAGAAATCAGTAAGAGACTCAGGCTCAGAATAAGACAGGGTAGAATAGCGTCAGAGAGGGACACTTAGTGTTCCACTATAGCCACCTTAGGTGAGTGCACCCCACCACAGGCAAGCATATGGGGTGCCACATGGGCACACACATATGCATATACCATACATGTATACACAAGTGCACGCACACACACACACACACACACACAATAAGATGGAGGACGATTGGAGAAGACCCTTGATGTCAACCTCTGTCCCTACAGGTAAGTCATCTTCCCATATAAGTGCACCCACACATGTGCATACATCTGAACACACACACACACACACACACACACACACAGAAAGAAACGGTTAAGTCACTTGCTTACAAAGCCTAAGGACCCAGGTTCGATTCCCCAGTAGCCATGTAAGCCAGATGCACAAGGTGGTACAGGCATCTGGAGTTCGTTTGCAGGGGCTGGAGGCACCAGCATGCCCATTCTCTATCTGCCTGCTTCCCCACACTTAAATAAATAAATAAAATCTTTTTAAAAAGAAAGGGAGGGCCTGGAGAGATGGCTTAGCGGTTAAGCGCTTGCATGTGAAGCCTAAGGACCCCAGTTTGAGGTCCTACTCCCAGGACCCACATAAGCCAGGTGCACAAGGGGGCACATGCATCTGGAGTTTGTTTACAGTGGCTGGAAGCCCTGGCGTGCCCATTCTCTCCCCTCTCTCTCTGTCTTTCTGCCTCTTTCTCTTTCTGCCTGTTACTCTCAAATAAATAAATAAAAAGTAAACAACAACAAAACAAATTTTAAAAGAAAGAAAGGGAACGTGATATGCCTATAGGAGGACCAGCACAGAGAAAGCCAGGAGTGTCATGTGTGTGGCTGTGTCTGTAGAAAGGCAATGCCCTCCCCGACCAGGACCTTCTGGATTCCTGGGTTTGAAACACATCCATAAAGAGAGGTGCAGGGGATGGCTGGGTTGGATGAGTGTGAGACTGACCTTCCCCTCTGATGGGGGACAAGCCCTTCCAATTCCCACCAACACCTGCAACATGGGAGAAGTAGACATTTGAGTCCAAGTCCTGGCTCTGCTAGGCAAGTCCAAACCTCCAAACCTCAGTTTTGGTATCTGACAAATTAGGATCCCCAACATCTTCCTCCAATGCTGCGCACCGTTCCCAAGACCCTGAGCCACTCCGAGTCCTTTGTGACATAGTACCAGGATATGTGAACTAGGAGTTCTGTAACACATGTGCCCAGCACCCCACGAAAGCACCTGGGGTTATACTGTCTGGCATTGTACAATGTTCACGTGAGTCGGGGGAACAAGGAAGTAGACTCAGAAAAGGAAATGATGACTTCCGACATTGGGAAAATGTGAAAGAAGTGGTGGTGGGGAGGGCCTTGAAGAAAAGGTAAGATGGCCAAAAAGATGGGTGGGGAACCCAGAGTGGTTATCTGTCACTGGGTCAGGGCCATTTGCAAACTGACCTGAAGAAGGCAGTTAGGATCTGTTATTTCTCCCGATTCTGTGAGTTCACTGGGGACTCTCCTCGGTCTTGCCTGGGCTCTCTTGAGGCTGGATTCTGCCAGTATGTCAGGCGGAGCGGGGATGGCTGGGCCGCTCTGCACCCAGCTCAGCCTTACAGGCTTTTTAGCATTCAGGGACCGCAAGAGTCCAGAAGAATATGGATGTGAAGGTGATTTGGTCTCTCTATTGATCATCAGGGTTGATTCCTTTGATGTGGCTGGCTGGGTCTCCTCTCCCCACCCCCTCCCAATGTGCCACACTCCACATGCATCCCTCCCTAAATTACAAGCTTTGTTGAAGAGGTCCATCTTCCCCCACAGAGGAGGACCATTCTTCCGTCAAAGGGATACAAGTAGTTGCAGTCCCCTGCTGGACCTTTGAACAAGCTCTTGAGACTAAACCCTATGTCTGCAAAGACTGGCGTCCCAGATGACACGGGATACAGTGTCACTTCTAACCATGTTCGGTTGGTCAAAGTGGGTCACAAAGCCAGGGGTAAGGAGTAGATACCACCTCTGGATTGGGAGAGCAGTGAGGCCACATTACAAGTGGTTGGATACACAGAGGGTTTACTGGCCAGCCATCTTTGTAAACAGTCCACCAAAAAAGATTACAACTGAAAAGCCATGACAGAACTCTTGCCCAACACACACACACACACACACACACACACACACACACACACACACATACACCCTGTGTGGCCATGATAAAGAAATATGTCCCAAGGGTCCAGTCAGCTTGGCATCTCTAACCTATCTATCTTCCACTGACCACATTATTTCCCTACTATGCCCTACATAGAAATCCTTCTGTGGGGCTGGAGAGATGGCTTAGTGGTTAAGGCACTTGTGTGAAAAGTCAAAGGACCCAGGTTCTATTTCCAGATGCACAAGGTGGCACATGCATCTGGAGTTCGTTTGCAGTGGCTGGAGACCCTGGTGCATCCATTCTCTCTCTTTCAAATAAACAAATGAATTATATATATGAGGATGGGTGTGGTGGTGCACGCCTTTAATCCCAGCACTTGGGAGGCAGAGGTAGGAGGATCACAGTGAGTTGAAGTGATCCTGAGACTAAATAGTGAATTCCAGGTCAGCCTGGACAAGGGCAAAACCTTATCTTTAAAAACCAAAATAAGGGGCTGGAGGGATGGCTTAGCGGTTAAGTCAATTGCCTGCAAAGCCAAAGGATCCTGGTTTGATTCCCCAGAACCCATGTAAGCCAGATGCACAAGGGGGCCACATGCGTCTGGTGTTTGCAGTGGCTGGAGGCCTTGGCATGCCCATTCTCTCCCTCCCTCTTTCTCTCTCTCTCTGCCTCTTTCTCTCTCTCTCTTTCAAATAAATAAATAAATAAATAAATAAATAAATAAATAAATAAATAAAACCAAAATAAGGGGCTGGAGAGATGGCTCAGTAGTTAAGGCATTTGTCTGCAAAGCCAAAGGATCCCGGTTCAACTCTCCAGGACCCACTTAAGCAAGATGCACAAGGGGGTGAATGCACTCATGCGTTTGGAGTTCGTTTGCAGTGGCTGGAGGCCCTAGCATGCCCATTCACTCTTTCTCTTTCTCTCCCAAATAAATCAATATATAAAATAAAATCAATATTAAAAAGGAAAGAAAAGAAAGAAACAGAAATCCTTCTGTGGCTCACCACTGCTCCAGGCTAGGGTTTGAGCCAGTCCAGATCCCAACAGGAACCAGAGGACAATTTGAGCAAGGAGGAAAACAGGAACAACTTCCCAAGGTGTGTGCAGCAGGGTAGGAAGCCAGGGTGGATGGCACCATAAGTCAGGGCTATGGCCCCAGGTGTTGTCACTACCCTGAGGTCTGGAAGGACAGATGGAGACAGGCTGGTCATATCCAGGGCCCATAGCTTTGAAGGGGGACCTTGCAGAGTGAATGCTGTAATGTACTCATTCTTCCTGGCTTTTCCCGTTAGTCATCTGCTGAGTGCCCCCTGCCCTAACCCAGGGGTAGGAAGGTAGAGAGAGCAAGCTGAACCTGCAGCTTCATCCAGGCAGGTGGGTCTGCTCACACAGGACCAAGGCAGAACCTGGTAGACAGCCAGTGCTGGAGGGGGCAATAGAATACAGTCAACATCTACCTCGAAGTCCGAGCCATCAGCCCGCTGTTACCATTCCCTTCCATCCATTCCGGTTCCTCCATGATCGTCTCTGTCCTATCCCTAAGCTCCTGTCTTATGGACTTGTTGACCACGCTCTCCCATCTCTGGGCTTTGGTCTGTGCTGTTCCCTAGGACTGGAACACAGCCTTCCCCTCCCCATGACCTCCCTGCTGCCTCACTCTTCAGCACTGATAGACAACTCCGGGGAGTCTTTTCTCATGCTCCTGGATGGGAGGAGGGTCCTCTGGCTTGCCTAGCCCTCCCCGGTGGACTTTATACACCACAAGCATCTCCTGGATCTTCTCTCTCAAATAAAATCCAAGTCCCCAAGGTACTCTTCAGTTCTTGGGGATAACCTTACCCTCATCCTCAGTCTAGAATTCAAGGCCCTTCATCTTTTGTATCTAGGCCTGGTGACTCAGCCACACCATTCACCCTGCTCCCTGCCACGCTCCCCCCACCCCACATCCTGTACTGTGCTCTGGGGGTGCCACTCCTGTACCACTAGATCCCTCTCATCCATACTCTTCTCTCTTTTAGTTTTTTGTAATTAAAATATTTTATTTTTATTTATTTGAGAGAAAGAGGCAGAGAGAGATAGAATGAAAATGGGCACACCAGGGCCTCCAGCCATTGCAAATGAACTCCAGACACATGCGCCACCTTTTAATCTGGCTTACATAGGTCCTGGGGAATAGAACCTGGGTCCTTTGGCTTTGCAGGCAAGTTCCTTAAACCTCTAAGCCATCTTTTCAGCCCTAGGTTTTTATTATTATTATTTATTTTGAGAGAGAGAGAAAAAATGGGTGCACCAGGGCTTTTCAGCCACTGCAAAGGAATTCCAGACCCGAGTGCCCCCTTGTGTACATGTGTGACATTGTGCACTTGTGTCACTGTGCATCTGGCTATGTGGGACCTGGGGATTCAAACATAAGTGAACATGAGTTCTTAGGTTTTGCAGGCAAATACCTTAACCGCTAAGCTGACTCTCCAGCCTCTTTTTTTTTTTTTTTTTTTGAGGTAGGGTCTCACTCTAGCCCAGGCTGACCTGGAATTCCACTATGTAGTCTCAGGGTGGCCTCAAACTCATGGAGATCCACTTACCTCTGCTTCCTGAGTTCTGGGACAAAAGGCATGAGCCACCACACCTGTCTTCTTTTCTTTTTTTCAGACACTCTTTCTCTTTGAACTGGTCAATGTCACTCATTCTTTTTTTTAAAATACATTTTATTTATTTATTAAAGAGAGAGAGAGAGAGAGAGAGAGAGAATGGATGCTCCAGGGCCTCCATCCACTGCAAACGAACTCCAGATGCATGTGCCCCCTTGTGCATGTGGCTTATGTGGGTCCTGGAGAATGAAACTGGGATCCTTTGGCTTTGCAGGCAAATGACTTAACTGCTAAGCCATCTCTCTAGCCCCAATGTTACTCATTCTTAAAAGTCACTTCCTAGCCATGCCTTTAATCCCAGCACTCAGGAGGCAGAGGTAGGAGGATCGCCGTGAGTTCGTGGCCACCCTGAAACTACATAGTGAATTCTAGGTCAGCCTGAGCTAGAATGAGACCCTATCAAAAAAAAAAAAAAAAAAAAAAAAAAAAAAAAGTCACTTCCTGTGTCAAACCTCAGTCCACTCCATCCCATTTCAAATCTGGCCTCAGCCCTGAGTCAGGGTGGGACCCCTGTTCTGGCCTAGCTTTGGAGTAGAGTCATGGTCACCAATTCGTGAGTTGATTTATCTATCTTCCTGTGGATTGGAAACCCCTACTATTACTACTGCTGCACGCGTGCGCGCGTGCACACACACACACACACACACACACACACACAGAGAGAGAGAGAGAGAGAGAGAACCTGGTTTGCCTCAGCATCCCCAGTCAACAGAATTGGCTGAATTCAGTAATTCTCACGGAAGGGCTTTCTCTCAATCCAGCTCAGACTGGATCTGGGGGCAGGGCTAAGGGGAAGGACTTGCCTTGCCTTTGGAGGTGATTAAAATACATTAGCCACGACTGCCTATGACAAATCACTCGGAAAACGTAGCTGCTTTAAGCAACAAACACCTATTGTTTCACAGGGTGGCTTAGCTGGGAGCGGCTTAGCTGGTGGGTCTGGTTCAGGCAGGGGTCTTGTGACTGGCAGCTAGGCTGCTGGCTGGGCTGTACCTCTGCAGGCTTGCATGGACTGGAGGGTCCACCTCCATACTCACTCTCCTTGTAGATGGCAGGAGCCTCTGTTCCTCTCCACATGGGCCTCTTATGGACTTCCAATGAGAAGGTTCCTTTCAGAATGAGTGAGCTCAAAGACAGGGAGCCACTTGCCTTTTTGTGACCTCTGAGTCACACTCCGTCCATTCTGCCTCCGTGTATTGGTTAGGTGTGAGTCATTCAGTCCAGTTCACAATCCATCTGAGGGTGTGAGGACCAGGAAGCGAGGTGCTGCAGGGAACACGGCAGATGGCTGCTACTGTCAAGGAACAAGCCCTCAGACACGAGGCTAGGCTGTCCCCACCTCTGTACTATTAGTATGAGGCAGTTTTCCTGGATTCCAGACACTGAGCTATCCACATAAAAGGCTTCCGGGTGGGTGGGGCAAGAGTGTGAGCAAAGGTTGGAGGCAGGAATGATGGTCATGATGTGCAGGGCTGTCTGGGATAAAGTACAGGGTGGTCATTGGATGTGAGGGTGGCAGGATGGGAGATGGGAAGGAGAGAAATGAGGAAGATCACTTTCTATCTCTCTTTCACATGACCTTGAAGGTCTCATGTTAAAGACACCAACAGCCCAATATAGGATTGTAGGCCCCTGAGCTCAGAGGAGGGCTGTCCAGGCAGCGAGAACCACACCGGGCTTTGCGTGCAATTTCAAAAGGCACTTTTTTTGTGCATGCTCAGCCTCTGAGATTAGAGAAATGTTGACAGCAGTTGGCCTCCCCAACTCTCCACATCTATGGGTTCAGTTACTAATTTACCATGTCCTCGCAATTCCTGGCCCCCTCAGTGTCTCCCTTGGGACCTCCTCACTGGGTGGGGAAGGCAGTCTCCTGTACCCCGACCCACATGGAGGATAACAGGATTGGTCAGCCTGATAGGAGGGTCAGAGGTCCTACTTGATGGGCACAGCTGAAGTCTCCTCTGAAATCAGGCTGTCCTTTAACCTGGGAGAAGTTCTCAGACATCATCACTCAGGGTGACAAAGGGCCTGCTAGGCCAAGCCCATCTGATACTGCTTTATGGTTCTTTGGCCAGGGGAGACAAGTGGGACAGGGGTTAGCCAGCACAACCAGCAGCAACGTGGCATGGGCCAAGGCTCAGCCTCCCACGGGGCCTCTGCTTTCTTAGGGGTTCAGAACAAAGCAAGGAGGCGGGAGGGTATCAGATGGAAGCTGCTGAGTGAGCAAAGACAGACAAGAGGGAACTTGCTGGCACACTGACAATGGCCAAGCATGTCAAGCAGGGTCAAGGATGAGGTCTGAAGAAGAGAAGATTTACTTTTCTGGAGCCTTCGTGTCAGGTGTTGGTGACAGAAGTAGAGCAGGCCCTGGCTTTGCCTTCACTGACAGGAAGAACTCCAATGTCAAGGAGGCAGGACTTCCTCCCAGAGTTGCTGACGGTCATGGGTCAGGTCACATGAGCAGAGGGAATGAGCGGACCCAGGCATCTGTCTTAGGGACACCTGCCCTCCGCTTGCTTGGCTGTGGTAACTCATACAAATCATGTCCTCTCTCTGTGTCCTGGTTTCTTCACCTGGACATGGGTTATCCATAAATGGATATTCAGTAAATGCTGGTTCCTCCTCTCCTCTCCCCTCAATAAATTCCAAGTGTGGCTTTTGAAAGGGATGTCAGATTAGGTATCTCACAAGCCAGGTCTGAGCACACCCCTTCACCTGCCACTGGAAACTCACTGGCGCATGCATCTCACTTTCAGGCTAAACTGATGCCAGGTGCATTGAGGCACGAGTTTACATGGGAACGAATAGGAAACATGGCAGGCAGCTTCTTTCTGACAGATATCCATTTTAAAAACAAAATTTTTTTTTTTTGAGGTAGGGTTTCACTCTAGTCCAGGCTGACCTGTAATTCACTATATAGTTCAAGGGTGGCCTCAAACTCACAGCAATCCTCTTACCTCTGCCTCCTGAGTGCTGGGATTAAAGGTTTAAAAATATTTTTTTTAATTTTTATCTATTTGTTTGCAACCAGAGAGAGATAGAGAAGAGAGAGACACAGAGAATGGATGCACTGGGGCCTCTGGCTGCTGCAAATGAACTCCAGATGCATGCACCACTGTGCATCTGGCTCTACATAGGTAGTGGGGAAACAAACCTGGGTCGTTAGGCTTTGCAAGCAAGCACCTTAACCACTGAGACATCTCTCCAGCCCCCAGTTATGCATTTTTTTGTGAGATAGGGTTTTGTTATATAGCCCAGGCAGACCTCAAACTTGCAATGCTACTGCCTCAGCCACTTCAGTGCTGAAGTAAGAGGCGTATGCCACCATGCCTGGCAGCTCTTTGTGAGTGCATGCGTGTGTGATGCATGCATGTGTTTATGCGTATTCATATGTATGTGGATGCATGTGTGTGCATGTGCATGTGGAGGCCAGAGGTTTTCATGGGGTGCCTTCCTCAGTTACTCTGCACCTTGTTCTGTGAGACAGGGTCTCTCAGTGAAGGTGAAGCTCACGGCTTCACCTATCCTAGGTAGTCATTGAGCCCCAGAGATCCACCTGCCTCTGTTTCCCCAGCACCGGGATTATAGGTGTGCACCACGGTGTTCAGTTTTCATGTGAATGCTGGGATCTGAACTCAGGTCCTCGTGTCTGCACAGCAAGCACTTTGCTGATTGAGCCATATTCCAGCCCTTAGCAACTGTTTCTTAAAAGGACTTCCTTCTCTTCTTTCTCTTCCTTGTCCTCTTCTCCTCTTTCTTCTTTTTTATTTTGTAAAAACATTTTATTTATTTTTTATTTGAGAATGAGACAGAGAGAAAGAAAAAGACAGAAAGAGAGCGAGTGTGGGTGCATCAGGGTTTTCTGCCACTGCAAACAAACTCCAATTGCATGCACCACTTTGTGCAACTGGCTTTACATGGGTACTGGGGAATTGAACATGGGTCAATAGGCTTTCCAGGCAAGCTCCTTTAACCACTGAGCCATCTCTCCAGCACCTTGTTTTGGGGTTTAAGAGAGTCTCATGTATACCAGGATGGCTTTGAACTCACAACGTAGGTGAGGTTGACCTTTAACTCCTGATCCTCCTGCCTCTGCCTCCACCTTCCCAAAACTGGGATAATAGGCATATATCATCATGCCAGCTTTAGAGGGACTTTTTTTTTAACTTTAAAATATTATTTATTTATTTTATTTATTTGACAGAAAAAGAAAGAGGGAGAGAGACAGAGAGAGAAAATGGGTGTGCCAGGGCCTCTAGCCACTGCAAACAAACTCCAGACACATCAAGGAACTGTCTTAACCACTAAGCCAACTCTCCAGCTCTAGAGGGACTTTTAAAAGAACATAAAAACAGCAACAAATCTCTAGCCCTATCGATAAAATGTTAACTATTAATGATAAAAAAAAAAGTCACCGTCTAAAATTTTTTTTTTTTTTTTTTTTTTGCAAGGTAGGGTCTCACTCTGGTCCAGGCTGACCTGGAATTAACTATGTAGTCTCAGGGTGGCCTCGAACTCTCAGCGATCCTCCTACCTCTGCCTCCCGAGTGCTGGGATTAAAGGCGTGCACCACCATGCCCTGCTAGCCATCTAAAATTTTTAAAGTGGTGCTGAAGAGACACCTTAGCAGTTAAGGCATTTACCTGCAAACCAAAGGACTTCGGTTAGATTCCCCAGGACCCACGTAAGCCAGCTACACAAAGTGGAGCATGCATCTGGACTTCGTTTACAGTGGCTGGAGGCCCTAGTGCACCCATTCTCTCTCTCTCTCTCTCTCTGCCTCTTTCTCTCTCTTGTTCTCATAAATAAATAAATAAATAAAATAAATTTTTTTAAGGTGAAAATGGTCAGAATCCTGCATTTGGAGAACTCTTAGACCAATGTTTCTTGAAATGTCTATGGTAAATGACAAAGGTTTTGTTCTTTGCTTGTTACTAGTCCTTCGTGGACCTCTATTCATTTTGTAAAATATAATTCACATCACTAGAAAAAAATTAACCGAAACACACGTAATAGTTTTGTTATCAGTTTCAATGAATATACAATTGTTTTGCCACATGCTGTCTGCCTGTGCTCTTTACCTGGTGAGGTGTGATCTCCTGATTGCCAGCTTGGAAAACAACCATCAGAAAAGCTGGATCTGGGCTGGAGAGATGGCTTAGCAGTTAAGGCGCTTGCCTGCGAAGCCTAAGGACCCAGGTTCAATTCCACAGAACCCATGTAAGCCAGACACACAAGGTGATGCATGCATACAAGGTCATGCATGTGCATAAGGTAGTGCACATGTCTGGAGTTCAATTGCAATGGCTGGAGGCCCTGGCATGCCAATTCTCTCTCTCACAAAAAAATAAAAATAAGCCTGGCGTGGTGGCGCACGCCTTTAATCCCAGCACTTGGGAGGCAGAGGTAGGAGGATTGCCGTGAGTTCGAGGCCACCCTGAGACTACATAGTGAATTCCAGGTCAGCCTGAGCTAGAGCGAGACCCTACCTCGAAAAACCAAAATAAATAAATAAATAAATAAAATAAAAACAAAAATAAATAAAAAGAAAAAATAAAAGAAAAGCTGGATTCAAGTTGGGTAATTTAACTGTAATTTATTGGAAATGGCACAGCCACTTTGGCAGTTTCTCATAAAGTTAATCACAGGCTCACCATACAACTCTGCAATTGTGCGCCTATGTACTAACCCAACCGATGGGAAAACAAGTCCATACAAAACCCTGCACATGAATATTTGTAGCTGCTTTATTCATCCCCACCCCAAACTGGATGTGAATGAGGCTTTCAATAGGCGAATGGTTAAACAAACTCACACAATGGAATATGCAGAAATAGAACAATGAGATGGGCTTGGTAGTTCATGCCTTTAATCTCAGATCTCAGAAGGCTGAGGTAGAAGGATTAATATGTGTTTGAGGTCAGCCTGGGCTACAACATGAGTTCCAGGTCAGCCTGGGCAAGAGGAAGACAGTACTGCCTCAAAACAAAACAGAAATAAAAAGCGAGCTGTTAATTCACACAACAGCATGTATGAGTTTTAAGTGCACAATGCTAAGTGAAAGAAGCCAGACCCAGAAGGCTGTACACTGTATGATTCCATTCACTTTGCAGTCGAGGAAAGACAAGGATGAAAAATAGATCAAGGGCTGAAGAGGTGGCTTAGCAGTTAAGGTGCTTGCCTGTGAAGCCCAAGGACCCTAAGTAAACCAGAAGCACAAAGGTGAAGCAAGTGCAAAGTCGCACATGCCCGCTATGTTGTGTAAGCATCTGGAGTTCAATTGCAGTGGCTGAGGCCCTGGTGTACCAATTCTCTCTCTGTGTCTGTCTCTGTGTCTCTCACTCTCTCAAAAATAAAAAAAGAGCCAGGCGTGGTGGCGCATGCCTTTAATCCCAGCACTTGGGAGGCAGAGGTAGGAGGATCACAGAGAGTTTGAGGCCACCCTGCAAAAACATAGTTAATTCCAGGTTAGCCTGGACCAGAGTGAGACCCTACCTCGCAAAACCAAAAAAAAAAAAAAAAAAAGAAAAACAGAAAAGAAAAACAGGTCATCATTTGTCAGGGATTTAAAGAGACTTTAGTAAAGCACAGGAGTATTTTTAGGCTATGGAACAAAACCATACAGTTTTACAAGAGGGTATACATGATACTATGTGTTGCTTAAAACACACAAAGTGGGGGCTAGAGAGATGGCTTTGCTGTTAAGAAGCTTGCCTGCAAAGCCAAAGGACTGTGGTTCAATTCCCCAGGACCCACGTAAGTCAGATGCATAAGGGGGTGCATGCATGTGGAGTTCGTTTGCAGTGGCTGGAAGCCCTGGCACATCCATTCTCTCTCTCTGCCTCTTTCCCTCCCTCAAATAAAAATAAAATATAAAATAAAATACACAGGGCTGGAGAAATGACTTAGCAGTTAAGGCACATGCCTGTGAAGCCAAGGACCCTGGCTCGATTCTCCAGGACCCACGTTAGCCAGATACACAAGGTGGCGCATTCATCTGGAGTTTGTTTGCACCCCCTCTCTCTCTCTCTCTCTCTCTCTCCCTCACTCTAGAGTTCGTTTTCAGTGGCTAGAGGCCCCAGCATGCCCATTCTCATTCTTTCTCTCTCTCTTTCTCCCTCTCATAAATAAATAAATAAATAAATAAATAAAAACACACAGAGTGAACTTTAGTGTATAGAATTAAATTCAAAAACCAACTATAAAGCCATGCCTGGTGGTTCATTTATGTAGTCTCAGTCCTTGAGGAGTGGAAGCAGGAAGATCAGGAGTTCAAGGTCATCCCTGGCTACATATTAAGTTCCAGGCCAGCCTGGACTACATAAAGCCCTGTCTCAAACAAAACAAAAGAAAAATCTTTTCTGGGTGCTCCTTGGTGCTGGTTCCTTCTGTCTGCGCTGCTTCGCAATGCCTCGGAAAATTGAGGAAACCAAGGACTTCCTGTTCATAGCCAGGTGGAAGGACGCCAAGTCTGTCAAGATCAAGAAGAACAAGGACAATGTGAAGTTGAAAGTGCGCTGCAGCAGATACCTGGACACCTTGGTCATCACAGCCAAGGAGAAGGCAGAGAAGCTAAAATAGTCCCTGCCCCCTGGTCTGGCAGTGAAGGAGATGAAATGAAGCAGACACTACCGTTTGGAATGTATTAAAATTTTGAAAAGTTAAAAAAAAAAAAATCAACTATAAAATTGGAGAATCCCAGAATGGGAGGCAAACTATGATGATAAAGAGTCTTAACTGTCTTAGAAATGTGTGAGAAAAATACCATGTAAGGGAATACAGGACAGACTTAAGCAACTATAAAACTATAAGACTATAAAACTAACATTAAGCTGGGCATGGTAGCACATGCCTTCAATCCCAGCACTCAGAAGGTAGAGTTAGGAAGATTGCTGTGAGTTCCAGGCCAGCCTGAAACTACATAGTGACTTACATAGAAACTACACAGTGAATTCCAGGTCAGTCTGGGCTAGAGCAAGACCCTACCTCAAACAAACAAACAAAAAAGCCGGGTGTGGTGGCACATGCCTTTAATCCCAGCACTCAGGAGGCAGAGGTAGGAGGATTGCCATGAGTTCCAGGCCACCTGGAGACTACATAGTGAATTCCAGGTCAGCCTGGGCTAGAGTGAGACCTTACCTCAAAAAAACCAAAAAAAAAAAAAAAAAAAAATTAACATTAGAATAAGATGGATATGAACACTGCACTGTAGCTGGTAATGCTGATTTTCTCCTGTGATGTAAGTTCCCAATTCTGAAGCTGCTGGTTTTGTATAGTAAATAAATAAGTGGAGGGTGGGAACCAGTTTTCTCAGTTTTGGAGAGGGAAGACTAGAATTGCCCATGTCGTAAGGAATTCCAGTGGGGCACATCCATAAGAACTCACGTTGGTTTCTGATGCTGCAGATAGACAGATACGCTAATGATCAATATGGATGCATACACAGGTCGGGATATATGCTTGCACTTGCTAGCTCTGTCCTCGGAGAGAGTCTAGACCTAGTGGAGCTGGAGTCCAGGCTTTGGCTTCTAATACTGTTCTCTGAAATAGGGGATTCTTGCTGGAAAGAATGTAGGAGCCGGAAGATGGGAAGCGGGGCTGTCCAATGCTGTCTTCCGGATACATCCTGTCGGTTGCACTCATGAACTCACAGCAGATAGATGGTTTCCTGCACATGATTGAGTCTGTAAGTTTCACTGAAGATGAGGAAGGGGCTCATGACATCCTACATCTCCCAGGGTAAAGAATGGAAACTGGGGCTGGAGAGATGGCTTAGCGGTTAAGGTGCATGCCTGCAAACCCTAAGAATCCAGGTTCGATTCTCCAGGTCCCACATAAGCCAGATGCACATGGTGGTACATGCATCTGGAGTTTGTTTGCAGTGACTAGAGGCCCGGCATGCCCATTCTCACTCTCTCTCTCTCTCTCTCTCTCTCTCCCTCTCTCTGTCTCTAATAAATAAATAATACATAATGGTGCACACCTTTAATCCTAGCACTTGGGAGGCAGAGGTAGGAGGATTGCTGTGAGTTCAAGGCCACCCTGCGACTACACATGGAATTCCAGGTAAGCCTGAGCTAGAGTGAGACCCTACCTTGGAAAAACCAAAAAAATAAATAAATAATAAAAATAATTTTAAAAATAAAATCTAAAATCTTAAAAAAAAAAAAAAGAATGGGCTAGAGAGATGGCTTAGCAGCTAAGGTGCCTGCCTGCGAAGCCTAAGAACACCTGTTCAAATCTCCAGGTCCCACGTTTAGCCAGATGAAAAGTGATGCAAGCAGGCAGTGTCATACATGTGCACAAGGGGGCACATGCTTCTGGAGTTTGTTCATAGCGGCTGAGAGGCTACTGGTGCACCCATTCTCTCTGTGTGTTTCTCTCAAGTTAAAAAAGAAGAAGAAAGAATGGAAACTGGTGATTCCTGGGGGCGGGGGAGTCTTGTCTTTAGAGGCAGGTTGCTCATTCTCTAGTAAATAACCTGCCACCCATGATTATGCAACTTAAATCAGTAGATTGAAAGAATGAGGTACAGCCGGGCGTGGTGGTGCATGCCTTTAATCCTAGCATTCAGGAGGCAGAGGTAGGAGGATTGCCATGAGTTCGAGGCCAGCCTGAGACTACAGAGTAAATTCCAGGTCAGCCTGGACTAGAGTGAAACCCTACCTCGAAAAACAAAACAAAACAAAAGTTAAAAAAAACACACATATATATTTATTGGTTTTTCGAAGTAGGGTCTCACTCTAGCCCAGGCTGAGGCTGACCTGGAATTCACTATGTCATCTCAGGGTGGCCTCTAACTCACGGCGATCCTCCTACCTCTGCCTCCAGAGTGCTGGGATTAAAGGTGTGCACCACCACACCCAGCTTTAAAAATATTTTAATTAATTTATTTACTTATTTGAGAGAGAGAAGGAGGCTTATGTAGAGAGAATGGGTGTACCAGGGCCTCTGGTCTTTGCAAACAAACTCCAGATCCATGCACCACCTTGTAAGCATCCGGCTTATGTGGGTACTAGCCAATCGAACCTGGATCTTTAGACTTCACAGGCAAGTGCCTTAACCACTGAGCCATCTCTCCAGCCTGGTATTGGGATGATATTTTAAAGTATAAAATAAATACCCTTGCGTATATACTGATAGAGCTGATTGAATCATAAGTAAATGGGGGAGAAAACTTAACTCTTCCTTACAGAAGGATCCCAAATAATACATAGATGCTCTTTCTTCAAGGAGGTGGAGCTTAACTCAGTTATACTGAGATGGGCTTTGAACCAAGGGTGAAGTGTGCAAAGAGTTGGGTGGGGAGATGGGCTGGGAGGAACTTTCAGAGAGAGAAACCTGGCTAACACTACCCTGAGCAGGTGATTAAGGTTAATGTCACCAGTGATAAGACATGTTGACAGTATGTACCCTGGATATGATGGCATGAGAATGGCACTTCGTGACTGTGATCTTCCTCCCAAGCTCTGTAACCCCAGGGTAAGCAGGAGAAGAAAAAAAAAAAAAAAAACATTAGATAAATCCAGAAACATTCCACAGAACGTTTGAATTGTAGTCCTCAAAATGGAAGGTCATCAGAGAAACAAGGAAAGTCTGAGAGCTGTCACACACATACGTTAAAGAGGAGGCAAAGACGATATGATACCACATCATGAGGGAAAAATGGTGGCTAAGATATGAAGCTGAGCTGATAGTAAAGACCAGTGTGGGCTCTTTAGTTGTGACAAATGTACAACAATCATGTCACACAGGGTAATTTTTTTTCAAGGTAGGGTCTCATTCTAGCTGAACCTGACCTGGAAGTCACACTCTAGCCCAGGCTGGCCTCACAGTAATCCTCCTATCTCAGCCTCTCAATCACTGAGATTAAAGGCATGTGCTGCCACACCCAGCTTTACATTGGAATGTTTTCAGTGAAAAAAAAACGATATATATATATGCCCTCTGTACTGTCCTTGCAACTTTTCTATAAATCGAAAATTATTCTAGGGCTGGAGAGATGGCTTAGTGGTTCAGGCCCTTGCCTGTGAAGCCTAAGCACCCAGGTTCGATTGCCCAGTACCCACGTAAGCCACATGCACAAGGTGGTACATGCATCTGGAGTTTGTTTGCAATGACTAGAGGCCTGGTGTGCCCATTCTCTCTTTCTCTCTCTCTCTTTCTGCCTTTCTCTCTCAAATAAATAAATATGAGAAAAAGAAAAAAAGAAGAAAATTATTCTAAAATCAGGAGTTCATTTACATTGAGAAAATTACTGGACTGGGAGATGCCTCAGTAGCATTTGCTTCATAAGTTTGAGGACCTGAGTTCAAATGCCCAGAACCCACATAAAGCCAGACACAGTAGCAAGAATGTGTAATCCCAGCCTTACTGTGATGGTTGGGATTAAAGGTGTGCACCACCACACCCAGCTTTAAAAATATTTTAATTAATTTATTTACTTATTTGAGAGAGAGAAGGAGGCTTTGTAGAGAGAATGGGTGTACCAGGGCCTCTGGTCTTTGCAAACAAACTCCAGATCCATGCACCACCTTGTAAGCATCCGCTTATGTGGGTACTAGCCAATCGAACCTGGATCTTTAGACTTCACAGGCAAGTGCCTTAACCACTGAGCCATCTCTCCAGCCTGGTATTGGGATGATATTTTAAAGTATAAAATAAATACCCTTGCGTATATACTGATAGAGCTGATTGAATCATAAGTAAATGGGGGAGAAAACTTAACTCTTCCTTACAGAAGGATCCCAAATAATACATAGATGCTCTTTCTTCAAGGAGGTGGAGCTTAACTCAGTTATACTGAGATGGGCTTTGAACCAAGGGTGAAGTGTGCAAAGAGTTGGGTGGGGGAGATGGGCTGGGAGGAACTTTCAGAGGAGAAACCTGGCGAACACTACCCTGAGCAGGTGATTAAGGTTAATGTCACCAGTGATAAGACATGTTGACAGTATGTACCCTGGATATGATGGCATGAGAATGGCACTTCGTGACTGTGATCTTCCTCCCAAGCTCTATAACCCCAGGGTAAGCAGGAGAAGAAAAAAAAAAAACATTAGATAAATCCAGAAACATTCCACAGAACGTTTGAATTGTAGTCCTCAAAATAAAAGGTCATCAGAGAAACAAGGAAAGTCTGAGAACTGTCACACACATACGTTAAAGAGGAGGCAAAGACGATATGATACCACATCATGAGGGAAAAATGGTGGCTAAGATATGAAGCTGAGCTGATAGTAAAGACCAGTGTGGGCTCTTTAGTTGTGACAAATGTACAACAATCATGTCACACAGGGTGATTTTTTTCAAGGTAAGGTCTCATTCTAGCTGAACCTGACCTGGAAGTCACACTCTAGCCCAGGCTGGCCTCACAGTAATCCTCCTATCTCAGCCTCCCAAGTACTGAGATTAAAGGCATGTGCTGCCACACCCAGCTTTACATTGGAATGTTTTCAGTGAAAAAAAAAATTATATATATGCCCTCTGTACTGTCCTTGCAACTTTTCTATAAATTGAAAATTATTCTAGGGCTGGAGAGATGGCTTAGTGGTTCAGGCCCTTGCCTGTGAAGCCTAAGGACCCAGGTTCGATTGCCCAGTACCCACGTAAGCCACATGCACAAGGTGGTACATGCATCTGGAGTTTGTTTGCAATGACTAGAGGCCCTGGTGTGCCCATTCTCTCTTTCTCTCTCTCTCTCTCTTTCTGCCTTTCTCTCTCAAATAAATAAATATGAGAAAAAGAAAAAAAGAAGAAAATTATTCTAAAATCAGGAGTTCATTTACATTGAGAAAATTACTGGACTGGGAGATGCCTCAGTAGCATTTGCTTCATAAGTTTGAGGACCTGAGTTCAAATGCCCAGAACCCACATAAAGCCAGACACAGTAGCAAGAATGTGTAATCCCAGCCTTACTGTGATGAGATGAGAGGTAGAGACAAGAGAATATTACACATTCAGGAGCCAGTCAGCCTGGCATTCACAGTGAACAAGAAGAGGCCTTGCGGGCTAGAGAGATGGCTTAGCAGTTAAGGCACATGCCTGCAAAGCCTAAGGACCCCGGTTCGATTTTCCAGGTCCCATGTAAGCCAGATGCATATGGTGGCGCATGCACCTGAAGTTTGTTTGCAGTGGCTAGAGGCCCTGGTGTGCCCATTCTCACCTTCTCTCTGTGTGTGTCTCTCTCTCCCTCTCTCTCTCTGTCTCTAATAAACAAATAAAAATAAATCTTAAAAAAAAAAGAGGTCTTGCCTCAAACAAGGTAGAAGACTAGGACCAACACTTGAGGTTGTTCTTTGACTTCCACGTGCTTCCCATGGCATGTGTACTAGTGTGATGCACGCGCACACACTCAAAGATAATTTAAAACAACAAAGAAAATTGCTATAAGATGCCATATTTGTTTTCTGAGGCTACTGTAGCAAATGACCACAAACTTGTTCACTTAAAACACCAGAAAATGGTTTTTTTAATATGTTATTTTACTATTTAAAAAAGGAGGAGCTGGAGAGATGGCTTAGCGGTTAAGGTGTTTGCCTGTGAAGCCTAAGGACCCAGGTTCCATTCCCCATTATCCACATAAGCCAGATGCAGAGGTAGCGCATGTGTCTGGAGTTTGGCTTCAGGCCCTGGTGTGCCCATTTTCTCTCTTTCTCTCTCTGCCTCTTTTTTCTTATAAATAAATATTATTTATTTTATTTTATTTTTATTTATTAGCAACAGACGGAGAAAGAGGGAAGGGCGGGTGAAGAGAATGGGCTCAGGGCCTCCAGCCACTGCAAATGAACTCCAGATGCATGCGCCACCTTGTGCATCTGGCTTATGTGAGTCCTGGGGAATTGAGCCTCAAACTGGGGTTCTTAGGCTTCACAGGCAAGCCCTTAACTGCTAAGCCATATCTCTAGACCAATAAATATTATTTTAAAATATCTTATTTATTTATTTGAGAGAGAGGCAGATAGAGAACAGGTGAGCCAGGGCCTCTAGCCATTGCAGATGGGCACACCAGAGCCTGAAGCCACTGCAAACAAACTCCAGACACATGCGCCACCTCTGCATCTGGCTTATGTGGATAATGGGGAATGGAACCTGGGTCCTTAGGCTTCACAGGCAAACACCTTAACTGCTAAGCCACATCCCCAGCTCCTCCTTTTTAAAATAATAAAAATAACATATTTTTAAAAACCCACCAGAAATTTAGCTGAGGGCGTAGCTCAGTGATAAAACACTTGCCAAACATTTGAAAAGGTCTGAATTTGATCCCCAGCACCAAAATACAACATAGCACAAAACAGTTGTGGGTGCTGGAAGTCTGAAATCAGTGGCCGTAGTGAGTAAGTAGTGTCCCCTTTACAAGCTGGGGGCGGGGCTTAGGGAGATCATCTGTTTCTTGGCTTTCTGCAGCTTCTAGAGTGCTCTTCTTGGGCTTGTGAACTTCCCCTGTCTTCCAAAGCTGAAATGTCTTCAATTCTCTCTGCTTCTGTCTTCCTGTCACCTTCTGCCTTCTGCAACTAGAAAATTTCACTTTGCTTCTTGGTTGTTTTGTTTTGTTTTTCGAGGTAGGGTCTCACTTAGCCCAAGCTGGAATTCACTCTGGAGTCTCAGGGTGGCCTCAAATTCACAGCGATCCTCCTACCTCTGCCTCCCAAGTGCTGGGATTAAAGGCGGGCACCACCACGCCCAGCTTTCGCTTTGCTTCTTTCTTATAACAAATGACACGTGATTTCATGTGGAGCCCATGCAGATCGTCCAAGAGAATCTCCTTTATCCCAGGAGCTTTAATCACATCTGTAAATTCTTTTTTCTTTCTTGCCATATAGGATGATTTTTCAGCCTATTAAGATGCCAAGCAAGTTATTCGTTCTGCCTGAGCATCCCATTCCTCATGGGAAATTACATATGCAAATATAAGTAAATTAGTCCTTCAGTTTTTAGAAGGGAAAGATAGCCTCTTGTCTATCTGGACATGAGACCCAGCACTCCTCCTTCCCTCCTGTTCCCTATCTGCTCCTCTATATGCTCCCACCTTCACAATGGTGGGGATCCAGAAACTAACTGCCACTTAGTAATGACATCTGCACTGATGGTCCTGCTTCCCAATCCAAGGCTCCCGCTTTTTCTTTCCACTCAGGAAGGGGCAGGCCAGGGTTGGAGCCGAGTGTTAGAAATCTCTCAGTTCAGGGCTGGAGAGATGGCTTAGGGGTTAAGGCATTTGCCTGCAAAGCCAAAGGATCCTGGTTCGATTCTCCAGGACCCAGGTAAGCCAGATGCACATGGGGGCACATGCATCTGGAATTAGTTTGCAGTGGCTGGAAGCAAGCCCTGGTGTGCCCGTTCTCTCTCTCAAATAACTAAATAAAATATATTTAAAAGAAATCTCTTAATTCCTTGACTTCCTCGAATTGCTGTTCCTTGTCTGTACAATGGGGGTAGAGGTTCCCTGTGTGGCTCTCAGCCCATTTCAAAGGTAGGAGTGGAATCTTGGGGGTGGGGGAAGCAGCTGAGCTCTCAGAGAACTTCATTAGCCCTCACGTGACACCCCAGACAGACACGAGCCTGGGCCCTGGGCCTGGCGTGATCTGGGTCATTTCAGTCAAAGGTCAGTCCTTCATGACCAGCTGCAACTGGCCTGGCCCTGGACATTGCAGGTTTCCCCCCCAATCCTTTCCCTCTCTCAAAGGGCAGGGTTCTTATATGAGCCCCGGAATGCACAGGTGTAAATATGCACACATGTCTCTGGTTATGTTTCCACAGGCATATCCGAGTGTGTACATGGGATGTGTGAAAAGCATGAACATGTCTGTGCACAAGTCTGTGGGTCCATGTCTGTGTGCACTAGTGTGTGAGTGCCACAGGCATTCTCACAGGAGCATGTGCCTGTGTTCTATGTGACAGGGTGTGCATGGCAGTGTCTATGAGATGCCCAGCCAAGCTGGGACAACTGGTTCTTTGGGGGTGGTTCTTTGACCCTGTACCCCTAAATCTTCCACTCAGTAACATGCTTAGGGCTCCAGTCTAAGTGGTCACTCACTACTCTTCCCATTAGTCCAATGCTATTAGGAGAAGCCAGAACCCTGAAGTGAATCCTCCGAGTGGTCCAGGGGACACTGGAATGCTCCCTCCCTCCTTCCCTTCCTTCCTTTCTTTTTATTTTTATTGATTTATCTGACAGAGATCAAGAGGGAAAGAGAGACAGAGAGGGAGGGAGGGAGAGAGAATGGGCACACCAGGGCCTCCCAGCCACTGCAAACGAACTCCAGATGCATGAGCCACCTTGTGCATCTGGCTTTATGTGGGTCCTGGGGAATCGAACCTGGATCCTTTGGCTTTGCAGGCAAATGCCTTAACCACTAAGCCATTCCTTCAGCCCCATTTTTATTTTTCAGTATATTTTATTTATTTATTTGAGAGAGAGAAAGAGGCAAAAAGATAGAGAGGGAGAGAGAGAGAATGGGCATGCCAGAGCTTCTGACCACTGCAAATGAACTCCAGATGCATGCGCCCCCTTGTGCATCTGGCTTATGTGGGTCCTGGACAGTCGAACCATGATCCTTTGGCTTTGCAGGCAAATACCTTAACTGCTAAGTCTCTTTCCAGCCCTTATTTTAATATTTATTTATTTGTTTGTTTGTTTTGAGGTATGGCTTCTCTGTAGCCCAGGCTGACCTGGAATTCACTATGTAGTCTCAGGGTGGCCTCAAACTCATGGCAATCCTCCTACCTCTGCCTCCCAAGTGCTGGGATTAAAGACATGGACCACCATGCCTGACTTCCTTTTTATTTTGATGGCACTGGGGATAAAATGCATAACCTGAACATGCAAGGCAAATGCTTTGCCACTGAGCTACATCCTCAGACTCCTTTTCATCCTCACTGAGTGTTCCATTCTGTTTCTTACCCCTGCCTCTCTTTTGAACTTGTCATGGACCCCTGAAGGTACTTCCCACATGCAGTGCATGGCAAAGACTTGGGAATTATGTTGCCTGTTCCCACCAGGCGACCTTCCGCCAAGACTAAAAAAGGTGAAAGGCAGCAGTCTCTCTTGAACTGGAACAAACTCTAGGGCACAAGTCACATTCCAGGGCCCCTTGTGGGATTGGCTGCTGAGCCTGGAGCTGCTGCTGGCCTGGTTTCTTCCCCTACCCTGCTCTGCTTTTCCCAGCCCCTAGGCATTCTTCTTGCTGTTCATTATCTTTAAGACAGGGTCTCACCATGTAGCCCAGGCTGGCCTGGAACTGGATATCCTCCTGCCTCAGCCTCCCAAGTGATGAGATTAAAGGCATGCTCCACCCATGCTTGGCCATGGAATTCTTCTCATAAACTGGTCTCTTGGGGACTCCTCACCTCAGGGTTTGTTCTCTGGGAGCTGTTTCCCTGTCTCCCCACAACCCACTGTTGCAAAGAGGACCCTGAAGCTCACAAGGGATGCTAGTCTTCAGAGACGCCCTTGTCAGCTGTGATATTAATATTGTCGACATCACAGGATCCAGACTCCCCCAGGAGACAAGCGTCGGGGATGTCTGAGAAAGTTTCCAGATGAGAAGACCCACTCTAGCTGTGGGGTAAACCATCCCATGGGCTGAGGTTATATACTGAATAAAAAGGAGAAAGTGAGGCTGGAGAGATGGATCAGTGGTTAAAGGCATTTGTTTACAAAGCCTGATGGCCTGGGTTCGATTCCCCAGTAACCACGTAAAGCCAGATGCAGAAACTGGTGTGTGTCTGGAGTTCATTTGTAGTGGCAAGAGGCCCTGGTACACTCATACTCTCTCTTGCTCTCTGTCTGCCTCTTTCTCTCTCTGTCTCAAATAAATAAATAACTTTTTTTTTTTTTTTGGTTTTTTTGAGGTAGGGTCTCACTCTGGCCCAGGCTGACCTGGAATTCACTACGTAGTCTCAGGGTGGCTTCGAACTCTCGGCTATCCTCCTACCTCTGCCTCCCGAGTGCTGGGATTAAAGGCGTGCGCCACCACGCCCGGCAATAAATAACTTTTTTATTTTATTTAATTTTACATTCATGTTGGTGCCTCCGGTAGCCTCCTCCCTGACCTCCCCTCTCCGAAGTGACCCTCCTCATTGGGGAATGAGAGTCATGCATTATGGGGGTAGCCCACAGTTATGGGGGAGAGGCAAAGTCTCTGTGCATAATGACCCAACTTGTTTACAGTGGCTGGAGGCCCTGGCACACCCATTCTCTCTCCCCCCCTCTCTCTCTCTCTCTCTCTGCCTCTTTCTCTCTGTCTGTCACTCTCAAATAAAAATAATATACATATAGAAAGTTCCAAGATGCTGTCATTAATTAGCCAGAGGCCCAGAGAAGAGATAGCTTTACAAAAAATTATTTATTTATTTATTTGAGAGAGAGAACACCAGGGCCTCTTGCCACTGCAAACGAACTCCAGATGCAAGTGCCACTTTGTATATCTGGCATTATATGGGTTCTGGGGAATGGAACCTAGACTATCAGGCTTTGCAAGCAAGGGCCTTTAACCGCTGAGCCATCTCTCCAGACCAAGTCTGGGATTTTATCATAGTAATGAGAAAAGTAACTAACACAAGAGCTGACCTTCACCTCCTCTGTAGGCCTCAGGTCTTTGGCTTAGGAAGGTTTCTGAGCCTTCTGGTGTCCCTGAGTCCTGAGAGTGTCACCTTAAGCCATAATCTCTCTTTGGGAAATGAAACACTTGGGGTCTGAAGGTAGAAAAGGGAGGAAGATAGGGCCTGGCCTGGTTAAGAAGTCCTCTGCTACTCTGCTGGTCCCCTTCACCACACTGCTGCAGGGGCGGACCTCTGGAAGGCTTGGAAGATGGGTCCTTCAGGTAACGAAGTCTTGGTCTCCTTAACTCACCTAAGCCCTGCATGGTGCCAAGGCACCCTTCTATCAGCCCCACACTCAAACCAACTGAGCTAAGTAGCCAGACCAAAGGCACTGTTTTAGATCCGGAGAGACGTGGATCCTCTTTTCCACTCTCCATCACATGGATGAGTGGCTTGAAGGGAGTCAACCTGTAGTCCAGGGCACGCATCTCCTCTCTTGGGAAAGATCAGCAGTGAACACAGAAAGATAGCATTTCACAAGATTGAAGTGTCCATGCCGTGCCTCGTGCCCGTGGCACTGTTTGAACGAATGAACTGGGTACTTACCTGGCCTGTGACTTAGTTTCTTCCCTTGTAACAGGAGTGACCTCACAGGTTCTTGTGAGGATCAAGTGGGATAAGGCATGCAGAGCAGCTGGCAGGCCCCTGGCACACAGCGAGCTTTGGGCGTTGGTAGCTATTTTTGTTCTTGTTATGTAGCATGGGTTGTATAACGCTCTGTTCTGTGGCCTCGCTTACTTGACACGGCTCCCAAGCTTTGTGACAGTCAGAGGACACTGCACAAAGGACACGCTGGTAGAAGCAGAGTTTGAAAGGCTTTCCCTTCCCTGTCCCACCTGCCTCACCTTTAATGTCCCTCTCCCTTGCTTAAAAAGGACCAGAAGGTTCCCTAGGGGCTCCATGCACAGGGCAGGGTCCCCAGTGGGTGCTCAGAGCAGGTGAGCTAACCTGGGTAGGGAAGGTGTGTGTCTCTACAGCTTCAGGGCCCACCGCGTGTTTTCTTTTTTCCCCTGTTTGTTGAGGTGGACAGAAGTCATGCAGATCTCACCTTTGGCCTCTTTCTCTGAGCACTTATTCAAAGTGGATCTTGTTTCATTTTGTTTCTTCAAGTTATAAAAATGTATTTATTTTGGTAAGATTACTCCTTTCAATTTTTAAATTTATTTATTTATTTATTTATTTATTTATTTATTTATTTATTTATTTTAGAGAGAGAGAGAAAGAGGTACAGAGAGAGAGAGAGTGATAGAGAGAGAGAATGGGTGCACAGGGCCTCCAGACACTGCAAATGAACTCCAGATGCATGTGCTTCCTTGTGTATCTGGCTTACTTGGGTCCTGGGGAATTGAACCAGGGTCCTTTGGCTTTGCAGGCAAACACCTTAACCACTAAGCCATCTTCTCCAGCCCTCCTTTCAATTTAAAAAAAAATATATTTTATTTATTTATTTGAGAGAAAGAGAGAGAGGGGGAAGAGGCAGATAGAGAAAGAAAGAATGGGCCCACCCAGTCCTCTAGCCACTGCAAATAAACTGCAGGTTCATGCGCCCCCTTGTGCATCTGGCTTACGTGGGTCCTGGGGAATAGAACCGGGGTCCTTAGGTTTCACAGGCAAATGCCTTAACTGCTAAGCCATTTCCTCAGCCTTTCAATTTTTAAGGTTGGCAAAATACAAGTAACATGAAATTTACAATTGTAACCTGTGTGTGTGTGTGTGTGTGTGTGTGCGCAAACAAATGTGTAGGCCTGAGAACAACCGTGAATGTCACCCTCAGGAATGCCACCACCTCCTTTGAGAACAGGGTTTTCTAATTGGTCTGGAACTCCTCAATTGGGCTGTCCTAGCTAGTCAGCAAGCTCTACGGATTGGCCTGTCGCTGCCTCCCCAGCACTGGGATTATAAGCACACACCACCGCACCCAGCATTGTATGTGGATAATGGGGACCAAACTCAGGTCCTCACGCTTAAAAGGCAAGCCCTCTCCCCACTGCGCTAGCTCCCCAGCCTCCAGCATGACCATTTTTAATCCTAAGTACACTCATTCATCATAAGCACACACATCCAAGTGCATTCATGTTCTTCTCCCAGCCATCACCACCGTCCATCTCCAGAACCCAAACTCTGTACCCACTCAACTATAGCTTTCCATTCTCCCCATCCCCCCTTGTTGGTTGTTGGTGGTGCGATCCACAAGAGAATTGAGTTTGGTGGGGTGATCCCTTTAACAAATATTTACTGCTGGTTTCCTATGTTGCCTGGCATTGCACCAAGACTAGAATGCAGGTTATCATTAGCTCTAACAGTTTCAGTAAGCATGAAGAAATACGAAAGGGAAACATGATCATTTGTTCATTTAACAAACCTCTGACCTTCATCAGGTCCATGGAGCCGGGATACCCTCTCCTTCCCTCCCTGGAGGTGTTCCTGTCTGGTGCCAGGGTAAAAGAGTCAGGTCACTGTTTTATCACCCAGGATCCCACTCTCCGTGCCACTCTGCTGAGCCAGTTCCTACACAAGGGCATCATAGATGCTGGGGACATGACAGGGAATAGAATCTTCAGAGCTGGTGGGACAGCACCTCCCAGGAGCCTGGATCCTGAATCCAGCTCAGCTCTACAGGCATCCCACCAGGTGACCTTGACCTACGCCCTTCTCCTCCTTGGATCTCTCACTGCTGTCAAACTGGGATTAACAACACTTAATTCACACATGGACAACCAAAGTCTTAGGTGAACACAAGGGTTCTAATTGCCCATGGTCTGTGGTTGGTAATATGTTTGATTTTTTTATTTTTTAAAGATTTTTATTTATTTATTAGCGATGGGTGGGGGAGGGAGAAAATGGGTGCACCAGGGCCTCCAGCCACTGCAAACGAACTCCAGACGCATGTGCCACCATGTGTATCTGGCTAACGTGGGACCTGGAGAATTGAACCTAGGTCCTTAGGCTTTGCAGGCATGCGCCTTAACATTTAAGCCATCTCTCCAGCCCAGTATATGTGATTTTTCAATTTAAATAAATAGGTACATAGCATCTCTGTGACTGACTGTTCCAAACCTGTCCCACCTTTCCCTCCCCACCCTGCTCCCTGACACAGATTCAAATAGCTCCAGACTGCTAGCTCACCCCCACTATACAGACAGGTGGTATGGTCCAGAGGCTGGGACTGGGCCAGAGGTCATAGAGCAAACAGACATGTGACTTCCTCTCTCCAAGTAAGACTCTTTATGACCTGGCCCAGCAGAGCCTCTCACCAAAATAAATAAAGCAAAAACTCCATAGTGTCCTGCCTACCGCCCATCAAGAGTAATGGGATTGGGCTGGAGAGATAGCTCAGTGGTTAAAGGTCTGATGGCCTGGGTTCAATTCCCCAGTACCCACATAAAGCCAGATGCACAAAGTGGCACATGCATCTGGAGTTTGTTTTTAGTGGTGGGAGGTAAACCCATTCTCATTCTCTCTCTCTCTCTCTCTCTTAAATAAATAAATACAAACTTAGCCAGGCATGGTGGCACACGCCTTTAATCCCAAGCACTCTGGAGGCAGAGGTAGGAGGATCACCAAGAGTTCAAGGCCACCCTGACACTACCAAGTGAATTCCAGGTCAGCCTGAGCTAGAGTGAAACCCTACCTCGAAAAACAAAACAAAACAAAACAAAACAAACAAACAAAAAAAACTTAAGCTGCATGGTGCTACCACGACCCCACGGCTACCATTGCTGCCAGTAGCAGTGATATTGACTAAAGCTCATGTTATGCACCAGGCTTTGTGACAAAAGTTGTATATATGGCTCCATTTAATCTTCACTTCATCCCTAGGAGATTGGCTTTATCATTAATTATTTTAGACAGATGGAATAACTGAGGCACAGAACACTTAAAGTAACCAGTCGGGCTAGGGCCATGCTGCTGGGATGGGGTGAGGCCTGACTTGCTGGCAGGCATCTACATCCTCAGGCAGCCCAGCTCTGGAGCCCCTGCCCGAGTGCTCTTCTATGCATCTGCACCTCACAGCTGAGGCAGCCAGAGATTTGCTCAGGGCCGTGGCAGCCGCAGGTTTGTCCTCAGCTCCTTGGTGTGCAGCAGTCAGAAATGAGCGCTACTGGGCCACTTTTCCTTTCCTTTCCTTTCTCCTCTTCCCCCCTTTCTTTCCTTTCCCCTTCATTTTCCCTGTTCCTTTCCTTTCTTTTCTGTTCCCTTCTCTTCCCCTCCTTGACCTTTCTTGACCTTTCCTGCCCCACTTCCTCTTTCGCCTTTCATTTCCTTCCCTTCCCTTCTCTTTTCTGTCCTAGGGATTAAAACTAGGGCCCTATGCATGCTAGGTAAGTGCTCTACCACTGAGTTATGTCCTCACCTTCTTTTAACTTTTTAATTTATTTTAACTTTTAAAAACTTTATTTGCACCGGGCGTGGTGGTGCACACCTTTAATCCCAGCACTGGGGAGGCAGAAGTAGGAGGATTGCCGGGAGTTCGAGGCCACCCTGAGACTACATAGTGAATTCCAGGTCAGCCTGAGCCAAAGTGAGACCCTACCTTGAAAAACCAAAAAAAATAATAATAATAATAAAATTATTTGCAAGCAGAAAGCAAGAGAGAGAATGGAGGGGGGAGTAGATAGAAAGAGAAAGAGAATGTACACACAGGGGCCTCTAGCTGCTGCAAGTAAACTACAGATGCTTGTGCCACCTTGTGCGCCTGGCCTTACGTGGGTACAAGGGAATCAAACCCAGGTTGTTAGGCTTGCAGGTGAGTGCCCTAGTAAGGCATCTCCCCAGCCCCACCTTTTATTTTGATAGAGTTTCACGAGGCTGCCCAAGCTGGACTTGAACTTGTTCTATAGCACAAGTAGGCCTTGAACTAAGAGGGAAGGGGCACTGATGGTCCTTCTCTGCAAAGGTGCTCCACGACACAAGTCCTCTGAGCCCTCTCATGTGAACACCAAGTGTCCTCTGCACTGGACACGTGAATTTTTTTACGTTTGGCAGTACACAGTAGAAGGTCACCTTCAAGCCAATGGTAAGATGTGATCTCAAGAGAACTTAATTTATTTGTAAAGTCCTGGTGTGGGCTAGCTGAAATCAACACAAGCCTTAGGAAACAGGGCGTTTGCACTCACTTGCAAGTTCTTCTCTAGGACTCCAGCCCCACCAAGAGCTCACAGAGAGAGTATGTGGGCCACCATGCTGCTTTGTACAGTCAAGAAACCCCACCCCTTGCTCTGACCCACCACTCAGCAAAGTACAAGACAACTGGAGGCCCCTAGGGATGGGGACAGAAGGTCATTCTGTCCCCAGGGCCCAGGCAGCAGTACACTGGCCCTGGGGAGGAGCCCAAGCAACATTGCACAGCTCCCAAGGGCACAGACCCTGCGGCAGTCCTCAGAAGGCCATTGTGACTGGAGGCTACAAACAAAAAGCCTTGGGCTGGGAGTTGGCTCAGCGGATAAAGTGCGTGCTGTGCGAGTGGGAGCACCTGTCTTTGGATCCCCAGAACCCTTGTCAATCTGGATGCTGTCGCCTTAGTGTCTGTAATGTCAGTATGCCTGCAGTGAGAAGGGAGGCAGAGAACCGTCTGGAAGCTCATGGGTGAGCTAAGCTGGTGGATGGGAGACCCTGCCTCAAAACAAGGTGGAAGGGTGAGAACCAATATCTTTGACCTCCCCACACAAGCACCATGGCATGTGTATGGCCACACTCACACACATGAACATGCACACACAAACACAGGAAGGAAGGAAGGAAGGAAGGAAGGAAGGAAGGAAGGAAGGAAGGAAGGAAGGAAGGAAGGAAGGGAGGGGAGGGAGGGAGGGGAGTTGGAAGAAAGGAGGAAAGGAAGGAGGAAGGAAGGGAAGGAAGGGGAAGGAAGGAAGGGAAGGGGAAAAAGGAGGGGAGAGGAGGGAGGGAGGAAGGGAGGGGAAAGGAGGGGAATGGAGTGGAGGAGAAGGAAGGGGAAGGGAGAAGAAGAGAAGAGAAGGGAAGGGAAGCGAAGGGAAGGAAGGACGGACTGAAGGAAGGAAGGAAGGAAGGAAGGAAGGAAGGAAAAAAGAAAGAAGGAAGGGGACAGGAAGGGAGAGGAGAGGAGGGGAAGGGAGGGGAAGGGAAGAGAAGGGAAGGAAGGAAGGAAGGAAGGAAGGAAGGAAGGAAGGAAGGAAGGAAGGAAGGAGAAATAGAAGAAAAGGTTGCACCCCTGGGGAGGGCCAGGAAATCGTCACCACCCCAGGATCTGCACTGATACCAGCAGAGGTGGACTTGGCTCTATGAGAGGCTTGGGGACTTTGCTACTCAAGACTATGGATCCAAGGCAATAGGTGGCTGGCATGATAGGCTCAGAACTTCTGGGAAAGCTGTCGAAATAACTGACTGGGGCTATTAAGCGGAGGGCTCCATTGCAATGGGTTCTTGCACAAGGAAAACAAAACCTGGCTTGGTGGACCAAGATAGAGCTAGACTTGTTCAAGACCCAGCTGGACTCACACTCCACTGTGCCCACCAAGATCCTAGTGTAGAGCACGCAATAACAGTGTGCTGCCAGGTAAGTGCAGAACCCTGGAGGGAAGCCATGCATGACATAGTATAAGGGATTACGGAAAACTGAGGGAGGAACATGAGTGCTGATAAAGACTGCATCAAAATTACAGGCGTGGCCAGGCATGGTGGCTCACACCTTTAATCCCAGCACTTGGGAGGCAGAGGTAAGAACATCACAGTGAGTTCAAGGCCAGCCTGAGACTACATCATGAGTTTCAAGACAGCCTGGACTAGAGTGAAACCGTATCTTGAAAAACCAAAAAAGAAAAAACAAATTATAAGCTCTTGTGCTTAAGGGGGCACCAACAAGTTGAGTGCTAAGCACTAAATGAAACATCCCTATCATATCCCCCAGGGCTCAGGGAACACTTCAGAAAAGGTGACAGAAAGAATCTAAGAGCCAAAGGATGGGGAGGAGTGCTGTCTTCTGAACAAGAGGGGCCATTGCGTTCATTAGCTCACGGTGGCTGTTGTTTCCTACACGAGACATGCACAATATTGGGCCCAGGCACATGTCATCAGGGATGATGGAGGAGGATAAAAATATGACATCAAACTAGAAGAGGGAAGAGTCAGAAAGAAGAAGGGTTTGATAGAAGCAACATAGGGGAACAAAAGAAATAGAAGGGCATTATGATCAAAACATTCTGTCCATGTAAGAAAATTGTTGAGCTGGAGAGATGGCTTAGTGGTCAAGGCACTTGCCTGAAAAGCCAAAGGACCCAGGTTTGATTCCCCAGGACCCATGTAAAGCCAGATGCACAAGATGGTGCATGCGTCTAGGGTTTGTTTGCAGTGGCTAGATACCCTGGCATACTCATTCTCAAGCTTTTCTTTCTCTCTATCTACCCCACTCTTTCTTTTAAATAAATAAATAAATAAGTTAAATATTTTTCAAAAGAAAATTGTCAATAAAATGTTGTTAGCTGGGTGTGGTGGCGTACTCCTTTTATCTCAGCACTGAGGAGGCAGAGGTAGGAGGATTGCCATGAGTTCGAGGCCACCCTGAGACTACATAGTGATTCCAGGTCAGCCTGGGAATTTGAAAACTACTTTGAAAAAAACAAAAAAAAAAACAAAACATTTTTTAAAAAGGACACAAACAGGCTGGAGACATGGCTTAGTGGTTAAGTGCTTGCCTGAGAAGCCCAAGGACCCCAGTTCGAGGCTCAATTCCCCAGGACCCATATAAGCCAGATGCACAAGGTGGCCCATGCATCTGGAGTTCATTTGCAGTGGCTGGAGGCCCTGGTGTGCCCATTCTCTCTCTCTTTCTCTGCCTTTTTCTCTCTCTCTCTGTCACTCTCAAATAAATAAATAATTAAAAAACTTTTAAAAATTTTTAAAAAAGGACACAAACAAGAATTTAGTTTTCTCATTGAGTGTGTATGTATATAATGTGGCGTGTGTGTGTGTGTGTGTGTGTGTGTGTGTGTGTGTGCGTGCACTCACCTGTGGCAGGGTGCACTTGCATGAGGTGACTGTAGGGAAACATTGCGTGTCCTCCTACCTCACTTTTCCACCCATTTACTTGAGCCAGAATGTCTTACTGATCCATGAGCTTGCTCTGTGAGCCCCCGTGATTCTCTGGTCTCTTGTTCCCCGTGGGTCACAGATGTGTGTGGACATGCCCACCTGTTTACGTAGGTCCTGGGGATTGAACTCCAGCTGTCTCTCAGGCCTCGTCAGGCTCTCGTGCTTGCACAGGAAGTGCTCTGAACCTCTGAGCCATTCCTCCAGACCACAAGCAAGAAAGTTAAAAGGCAACTTAGGAAGGTTAACCTGGATCATCAACTTCATTGCATCGAGCAATGCCTAGGAAATTAGCAAAGCACAATTCTGATCTGTCTATAAGGGCATTTCCGGAGAGGAGGGGATCATGCTGGATTCAGATTTTGAATGGACTGTTAAAGGTGGTGAAGGTGTGGAAGGTGGAGTCTGGCTTGAGGAAGGGAGGTAGTTGCCTTTGAAGGGTGTATCTTGGCCCTGGATACTTCCTGTCCTGCTCTCTGCTTCCCAGCCACCATGAAGTGAGCAGCTCTGCTCCATGACACTCAACCATGGGCCCACAGCCACGGAGCAGGCTTACCATGGATGGGTCCTTGGCAACAGTGAGCAGAAACATCTTCCTCTGAAAAAGGCATAACTTCCTTTGAAGTTATTCTCTCAGGTATTGGTCATAGAGAGAAAAAGTCTAACAGATAATCCAAGGAATGGCGTTAGGATATATAAAGAATGCATTTTGGGCTGGAGACATGGCTTAGCGGTTAAGGCACTTGCCTACAAAGGCGAAGGACCTCGCTTCAATTCCCCAGGACCCACATAAGCCAGATGCACAAGGGGGCGCATGTGTCTGGAGGTTGTTTGCAGTGGCTGGAGGCCCTGGTGTGCCCATTCTCTCTCTCTCTCTCTGCCTATTTTTCTTTCTTAAATAAATAAATATAAATAAAATATTTTTTAAAAAGAACACATATTGATGAAAATGCCATAATGAAGCCCATTATTTTATATGTTAACTTAAAAATCTTATAAACAATTAAAGTAAAACTAAAATATCTATTTATTTAAGAGAGAGAGAGAAAGAGTGGTCACACCATGGCCTCTTGCTACTGCAAATGAAATCCAGACACCTGTCACTTTGTGAGTCTGGCTGTACATGGATAGTGAGTAAAATATCTAAAGAATTCTTACAGTACAAAGAAAGGCCAACCAATTGAAAATGAGCAAGAGGATCCGGAGAGATGGCTCAGCAGTTAAGGTGCTTGCCTGTGAAACCTAAGGATCTAGGTTCCATCCCCAATACCCATATAAGCCAGATGCACAAGGTGGTGCATATATCTGGAGTACATATTTTAAAAAAATATTTTATTTTTATTTACTTATTTGAGAGAAAGAGGGAGGGGGGAGAGAATAGCCATGCCAGGGCCTCTAGTCACAGCAAATGAACTCCAGATGCATGCACCACCTTGTGCATCTGGCTTATGTGGGTCCTGGAGAATCAAACTGAGGTCCTTAGGCTTTGCAGGCAAGTGCCTTAACTGCTAAGCCATTTCTCCAGCCCTGGAGTAAATTTTTTTTTAAATTTAAATTAAAAAAATTTTTTTAAAGTGAGCAAGGGCTCTGAATAGACTCTTCTCCAACAAAGATTAACACATGGTTTATGAAAAGGGGCCCACCCATCAATTACCAGAGAAACACAATCAAAGCCACAACTGGATTCCAATGACACCAAATAAAAAGGCTTTAGTCAGAAAGCCAGATAAGTATTGCCA